>OY756388.1:15496312-16696312 GCA_963576865.1 Anania hortulata | reverse complement strand
GTCTTATAGAAATCGACTACGTAATGGCATTCAAATCAGATAATGAAATCGTCGGCCTCGCTTTTTATTGGTTATATTCACAAAAGTTTAAAAGGAAAGTTAATAAAAGGATTTGAAGTATTTTTAGTCGATATAATGGAATCCTCGGCAAGTAAATATTTTTAGTTATTCTTCATTATTTAGAACCGTATTGTGTATTTGACTTAATTTTTTTTTAAATGTTTTCTAAAAATACACAAGCAGTTGTAATTTTTTGAATGTTATGTCTATTATGGTGCTTAAAAACTAGAATATTTTCATCTTAAAATAGTTTAACCTTCATAAAAGTCGAACGGTGCTTTACATTCAATATAATCAAACTACAATTGACCTCCAAAACTAAATGATGATAAAACGTTTCATAGAAACAGCGAGCAAACAAGTAGAAACGAACCCACACTAATGACGTTACAAACTTTGATTAGCAAATGTTTGTGCCACTGGCAGAGCCAACAAATGCCGACGGCGGGACTAATCAAACCGACAATGTCTCCAGGAGGTGCCATCAAACGGGTGCTGTGTAAACGATTACCTCGATTAGGAATAAAACAAGCCATAGTTCGGTTTGGTACAGGTGCCCTTTAGGGTTAGACGTAGTTACTAACTTACTACTAGTTAGTAGTGTAGACAAAACTCAATACCTATGTGAAGGGCAACCCTATTTATATAGGTGTTTATTTTTATTAAAATCCTATATCATATAAGCTCGATGGCCTTAGACAAGTTTCCTAACAAGTAGGCCTTCAGATAAACATGGACAAAACAAAGGTCATGTCGAATGCCCATGTTGCGCACTACTTAGTATCAGTTGGGAGCTCTAGTCCCGAAATTGTTGACAAATATGTCACTTTTGACAACCACATACCTGGGACAAGTGATCCAGTTGGGTAGATCCAATTTTGAGAAGGAAACGACATAACGTCTTTTCGTCCAAAATATCACAGTGCCTAAAGACGAAAGTTTTCAACCAGTGTGTGTTACCAGTGATAATGTCATAAGAAACTGAAACGTAGCCTGTCACTATGGGCCTCATAAGAAAGCTCAAGGTTGTACAGCGTGCTATGGAAAGGGCTATGCTCGGTGTTTCTTTACAAGATCGAATCAGGAATGAGGAAATTCGTGAACAAACAAAAAACTCGCTTACATAGCACAACGGATTAGCAAGCTGAAGTGGCAATAAGCGGGGTACATAGCACGTAGATCTGACGGCCGATGGGGCAGAAAGATTCTGGAATGGAGGCCACGCACCCACAAGGTGGACAGACGACCTGGTAAAGGTTGCAGGAAGCCGCTGGATGCAGGCCGCTTCCAACCGGCCGATCTGGAAGTCAATGGGTGAGGCCTATGTTTAGAAGTGGACGTCCTATGGTTGAAATGATGATGATGATAGAATTTGCATGAGATGAGATTTATGAATACCAAATGTGTGATTCTAAAAATACTGAAATAACAAATCTAATTAATGTTCTCCGTTGAACTGTGTTGTGTAGAGACTTCATTTATATTGGGATCGAACTTTTCTTTTTTTCTACAATATGAATTATATTTGAAGGCCCTACTCGTAAGGTATTTAAGCGAGGTACGCCTCATTTGCCCTCGGTCACTTTACTGCCAGGGTGAACTTCACTTAAAGCACGCCGTCATGGGCGCCGTCAATAGCGCCACCAGTCTGATTTATTTGGAACGCAATTAGGTACAAACATGTTAGACCCACCCACGCCCCACACCTACCGTTAGGTTATACTTCAGATGGTAGAGCGTTATTGTAGCTTTATTTTACTGGTAAAATAGTAAGAAAATATATCGTAAACGCGATAATTACGCACCACAACACGATTAGGTATGATATTTAATGACTAACAATCCCCTGGGTAGTTAAACATTTAATTGGATCATATTATTTGCAACTGATTACTGTCTGTAATCTGTACTCATATTTATTGCAAAATAATCTTATTAAAATTATGTGTAGACCTATAGGTACTCATAATACTAGCTACAAAAAGATTGATTTACATCCGCCCACCATGACCTACCATCTACTCGTGAGTTCAATACATTAAAATAATTTACGAGGATTTAGTCATTCTACTGCGCAATACTAAATGAGTTTTATATATTTTTATTGTGAATTAGAAAGAAAGGAATCACCAAACCAAAGACTTCGAACCCTTTTTTATGGAGCTTGGTATACCTGAAGTTGCTGTAACCTAAATTAACGTAATTTTTGTGTACACATGGAACATACGTTATTCGAAAAAGAAAATAATTACAAAACACAAATACTCTTTGACAAAATGTCGTAAATGATATACTTTGTTCAGAATTTTAATTTGATTTGAAATAAAAATAAAATTACATCAAACCTGTCTTTTACACATTTATATAGAGCAGAACTTTATACCTCACAGTAGCGTGCATTTTCGACAGAACCCACTAAACATTTACTTAACGTAAAACTCTTTTATTAGTTATATTTTTTAAATTTATAATTTTACGTCTCTCCTTGAGGCTTCTTAAATCAAGATGACATGCTATCCTGGTTTTAGGTTTTGAAGTTGTTAAATACAGAATTGTTTTAATCTAGATTTACATTCATAATTTTAGATTTAAAAGACAAGTGCTACCTAAATGTATCAAAGGTCGTCAGTTGATCCTTTAAGGGGGGTAATTGTGCTTATGCAGAGCTTGTGTTGTGCATAACGTAAATCTGTAATAAATAATACACAAACAATTTAATACGTGTTAAAAAGAAAGAAAAGGGTCTGGAAATTGTTATTTAGGTTGATGTTTCACACTCCAATTCGGGTGTTCAAAAAGGCATCTAGTCGCCTACCTAGAAACGGCGCAATCCGAGCCGGTCGTCTTACGACAGCCATTGTGTTGCAAATAGCAATTCCCTATTTCCCGAGTGCATTCGCCAGTCCCGTTCATCCCGGCACAGATCCATTTCTTTCTAGATTAAGCGACCAGATCGATTTTTTTTCATAGAGGAATATTTTTGCAGTCACTTTTCCTGCGCAAATTGATATGTAACGTTTATTGAGATTTAAGATATCTATTAAAATGTATATTAATTAAATTATATGAGACGAGTGCTCGGCTATAGAAGAAAAATAAAATACTTAATACCGAATTTAATTACGAATAAGAGTAACTTTTTTAATAAAACAGATTTATTAGCTTTAGTGTATTAGGATACATAGTCAAACTTGTACTATGGCGACTAGATAACGAATAAACATACTTAAATTCGTTTATACGAGATCTACGAGTACGCTATGCTCGTGCTCATCACGAAAACATCTGCCCCTTGCGTGATTCAAACCCGCAACCGCCAGGTTTTTTAGTCCGGAGCGCGACCCTCTAAACCAGACTCGTCGTCTATCTAGCTATCTAGATACATCTGTAAGTGAAAGAGTACATGTGTTATTTTAAAAAAATGTTGGTTCAGTTCAATGACTACAAACTATGACGGTTTTCCTTGGTAGGTACACAAATAAATCACTTTCTAAAAGTAATCAATGGAAATTGATGTTAATTACTAGAGAGAATAATTTTTTTATTGGTGAAGAGGCACCTGTCCGCATACAGGGTTATTTTTGATTCTTCAATAACCTTTTGAACCCTGATTATGCTACTCTAATATTTATATATACAATGTCCATGTCGCACCAATACCAGTAATTGTTGGAAACGATATCCTCAAAGTTATTGACGAATATGTAATGAATGACGAATGTGTAGGCACCTACTACAGACGATCCGGGTAGTACTTCGACAAAGTGGGGGTACGACGAATTCCATTCGGCTAGGCCGCACTTGGGAAACCAATTCTGATCTTCTCGTCTGATTACCCCCAGAGTATGAAGACTAAATTCTTCGCAGTGCTTATT
Source organism: Anania hortulata (assembly GCA_963576865.1). Classification (NCBI taxonomy): domain Eukaryota; kingdom Metazoa; phylum Arthropoda; class Insecta; order Lepidoptera; family Crambidae; genus Anania; species Anania hortulata. Next base: position 16,692,377 of record OY756388.1, on the reverse strand, counting down.
GCCAGTTGTGATTAATAGCACTGAGATTGTTGGCCCCATAAAAAAGTCACTCGGCGTGTTGTAGAAAAAGTTGTGTTTGGTGTCATATTTTTGAGATGAGATCCAAAATGAGAATTTTCGCAAAATAACGGATGTCACCGACATGGCTCTTCTAATTGCAACTCTAAAGTGGCAATGAGCATACCACATCGCTCGCAGAGTAACAACAGTTGGGGAATAAAGGTTTTCGAGTAGCGACTACGAACTGGAGGATGCAGGCCTCCTACCCGGTGGATTCACGACTCAACACTTGCCGGAAAGCCACGACATTCTTTCTTAGGGGTTACGTTGTTGTTGGGGGTACGTTCTTTGGGGTAATCTAATATTTATCAATGGTCTTCCAAAGGCAAATGATGATGATGAACTTTATGTACGGAATCTAAATAAAAAAAAAGTTTTTATAGGCTTTTGGTTAAGAGAGAAAAGCTGTTAATAAGAGGTTAATAAATTAATAGATTAAAAATAACCCTGTACTGTATATTGACGTCATATTAACTACGGATACTTATTGATATTGTACTCGAGTTTATTAACTTGAATTAAGGTCGAAAATATGCGTGATTTTTCCACGGTAAGGACAATGCCATGGAAATATCGTAAACTTACATTCACATTAACGACGGTAGCATGCAGGTAATTACACCCTGAAAAACAAAAAGGTTTTTTTTTATTAGGTTGCTTGCAATACTTTTTTATTTAGCTAAACCCAGTAAAAGAGTTGGTTACGTGCTTAACCGTGATTGTAACGATTGATGTCTACGAATATTTCTTACGTAAGAAGGTAATTGATTTAATTCAACAAACAAAATTGAGAATATTACTGTCTTATGGTTCGATTACTTACAGGTGTTACAAATTTTCAAAATTGCGACCAGTTTGTCTATGACACCAATATCGACATCCAATAAATATTCATTACGTCGCATGGTAAATTGGGAATCCGTCACTTTATCGCGATTAACTACAAGTACAAGGTTTTTCATTTCCGATTACACTATTCGTAGATTTTGTTATTCAATGAATAAAATTACTTAAGGAGCTCTCAACGCGGGGAAAACATCATCATCTGAGGTCAAAAATCATTATCATCATCTTTTCTGCCCAGATTGGCCGGTTCGAAGCGGCCTGCATCCAGCGACTTTCTGCAACCTTTACCAAACAACCTCAAAATAATAAAGTAGTAAAGTAAAGTGCTTACTTAATTACTACAACAATTTAGCTTATCTCTTACAATTGACGTCATCGACCTTCTAAAATTATTATTGACTTACACATAGTAGAGGTTCTCATATTTTAGTAGGCATAATAAAGTAGTTTTACTGATATTGCCTTCGTGGTGACAAGACTGCTCGATTTCAGAAGGCGGGGTTAAGCCGTCTGGATCGTTGACATGACCATGGCCTGTTTACAAATATTCGTACCTACATTAAACATATTTTTGACAGTAATTATCCGCGGTTACGTACGCCCCGTGTTAGTTTTGGCACCGAGTATTTTCAGTTTGTCACATAAAACGTTAACAACGCATCCTTTATTAGTAAAAAAGTAGATTTTTTGCATGCTCTGTCTGTTTGTTGGTAATTCATTTGTTGATACGCGATTAATTGACAAACATCAAAACTTTTACATATGGAATAATTAGTAGGATGATGTGTTTACACGGACATGCCTTTATATTCAAGTAGGTAAGTAGATTTCAGGTTTAGGTAACCTGTTTAATTTCCTTACCTATGTATTTGAATTGTTTCTCATAAATAATAATGTTTGCACTTAAATATTATCTTGTGAATTTATTGGGTTTATGCTTGTGCATTTGTATAGATTTTGACAAAATCCCTATTGATTTTAAAATAACGTTTACTGTATTCAGGATCCAATGATATTGAAACCATCTTAGACTTCCACACGAAAGACCGGGTTTGAAATAACGATGTGTACAACTTCACAGTTTAATATTAAGTTTACAACTAGTTTTACACATATACCGTTCACACAAACATCAAGCTAAATAAGATATACGGTGGTTCTTATTTTAAGTTGTGTGCAAGCTTTGCGCGTTCGTAGCCTAGCTCTAGTTTTCTGTCTGATATTTTTTTCTTTTTTGCCTCGCCATGCTTACTAAGAGTGCTTTTGCTCGTCAGTATTATGGAACAGTACATCTACGTTTGTGGGCTTTTGGTCGTATGAAGTGACGTAACACGTATAAACGAAGCTTCATTCGCGACGATTTTGTAAAAAAAAATTGTTACGCGTGTTCGTCCATTACTTCGGCAGTAAGAAAAAAAATGTCTTCTATTTATGGCGCCATATTGAAAATTCCTTTTCAACCGACTTCAGAAAAGGACGAGGTTCTCCATTCGTCGGGATCTTTGTTTTTTTTTTTAAATTATGTATGTTCATCGATCATTCGTTACTGCGTTGACCGATTTCGATAATTATATTTTTTTGTTCGTAAGGTAATACTTTCAGAATGGTCCCATATAAATTTCGTTAAATTCTGATGATGAGATCTTTAAGAAAATTATCAAACATTGCATGAACTCCGTACCAAGCCAACTGATTTTAGTATCTATGTTACCCAATATCTTTGACAAATGAAAACCGATTTTGATGATTCTTTTTTTATTGAAAAGCTTATACTTGACTATAATAAAAATTTATGGAAAAAAATTAACCCCTAAGGGTGGAAAAATAGGAAATGAAATCGGTGTTCAGCAGTTAAATTTGGTTTGCACTCGTAAGATTTGTTTTGATTAGGATTTATCACTAAAATAGATGAAATAAGTTAATTTTATTAAAAAAATAAAACAGACTTCAAAAAACTAAAAAGCTAAAAATAATCTTAACACTTATGTACCTAATCAGTTACTTTTGGAGTCGGTGCCAGCCGATGAGAGATTCAATGTTTTCGTTTGCAGTCTACTGCTGGACATGGGCTCTAACTGTGCCCGATCCTCGGCTATTTTTCTACCCGTTGCCAGCTTTACTTTGAGCAGCAGAGTATTGAATCTATTTTTGTACTACAAAAGAGAGCTGACGGGCAATTAGACCCCGAGACTCAATGAAAGAACTGTTCAAGGAAATTAATATACAATTGTTGTAGTAATTAAGTGGCTTCTCAATTCATTTTTGAAAATATTATGTATATTCGAAAAAACCTGCATCTGTTTCCTAAAACACTGTAAATGACTATTTAAATGATAAAAATGTATAGAAATAAATACTGCCATGCTCGCACAGGTATATTTTATCTTGTAAACACACTATTTAAAATGAGGCTGACAATAGTGGCCGAGTTTCTTGCGCTGCTTCTTCTCGGCACTAGCCCACAATATTGCCCCGAAGCAGTGGTAGGGTAAAAAAATATTGGGACGTGTAAAAGAGCTTAATTTAAGCCTATTTACAGAAATAAATTGGTTTTATTGGTTTTATATGGTTTTACTTGCGTTTACCATTATTATCATGATTATCATGGCTCCACTTTGTCGGATGGCGCCCTACGCTGTACTTGCCAAGTCATGTTTACTTACGAGTGAACTGTTTTACTAATTAAGTTAATATTTTTATAAGTTCTACCTAAGGCCTCGGGTATTGTCTGAGGTCAAAAATAATTATTATCAAACCCCCAATTTGTCTCTGTTGTTTGAAGCCCACTTACACAACCTTAAAGCTAGTTAAAATAAAAGTCTGCAGCTGACAGTACAAATAATAATAATAATCATCATCATTTCAGCCATAGGACGTCCACCGATGAACATAAGAGTCCCCCAGTGATTTCCAGATTGGCCGGTTGGAAGCGGCCTGCATCCAGTGGCTTCATGCAACCTTTACCGGGTTGGCCACCTTGTGGGTTGGGTGGACGTCCTACGCAAATAATAATTTATACCTACCTACATATAACTAAATCAATAAAGTTAAAGTATCTGTTTTTGATGTCAAAATAATATTTTTACGTTCCAAAAGTAACTGTACCAAAATAACTATTTCTTTATGCTGGCAGATAGCTCATTTAGAAAAATAATTAGAAAAAAAAAGATTTAAATAGGGGAGTTTTTGGATTGATTTAAAAAGATTTAGACCAGTTTTTTTAAAAATATGTATATTAGGTATTCATAAAAGGCCTGTTCGAAGAAATATTTTGGTTTTTCGGTTTTTACTATTTATCTAGCATAGCATAGATTGTATTCGTCATATACGTCAGATTAGACATAAATAAATAACTTATGTGACAGCCATGACTTTTATTGCACACACTTCCACAACCTTTATAAATTTTGATATTCACCTAAACATGGCTCTAAATGTTGAATGAAATAATTACTTTCTTATTTTAATCCAGATTTAAGATACATTTAGATTTGCAAAATGTGTAAAATATAATAATAACAAAGCTGACTAAAACGGTTCCATAGTATTTCTATTTTGCTATCGAATAGTATAAAGCTGTCCTATTGTGTCTTTCTGTGTGCCCAACGTTTGTTTCGAGGACAATGAAAGTGGGAATTTAGTCCGCAAAATTAATTGATTGCCTTCTAAAGAAAGCGGGCCGAGCAGCTTTAGTTAATGCCGTTATAATTTTAAATTAGGAGAACATTTTTTGTGGGAGATGTCGCTCTTATTTACTTACTTAATTAAATTAGAAGATTCTTAAGCACACTAAAGCCGTATTAAGGTGAGAAATTGTGCAGGACCGCGCGTAATTTGTGAATTCCGCGTGTCTGTATACAAGAGAAGTTTGTGCTCTTACCTATACAGGTTGTTGACGGTTAAAACTACACCGTGTATAATATGGATTCAAACAAAAATGGATAGATTGACACCTAAGTATTGGATTATATCTCTCTAGGTAGGTACATTCTCTTTTGTTGCTGAGGATTGTGCAATGGGTTTTGAATATATGTTTTACCAGATATCCAACCTCGATTAACTCTACCAGTCCAGCAAAGTTTCGGTGATCTGCCTCAAAGTCTCAAAATTTGGCTTCGATGTTGTCGATAACGAGAATTTTTTCTAGTTTAATTTTATTTTATTTGATGTTTAGCTATGAGAGTTTAGAAACACTCGTGCACGTAGTTGTCCAAGGTGTACTCAGCATCTACCTCCAGCATCCCATTTCATGCACTTACATTCTCAGTCTCTCTCTAGCTCGAATAGTATACTATTCACATACAAAATAAAAGCAATGATGGTGTAGCGTGTGTGCGCCGCATTACAAAAGGGGAGCTCAATAAAACAATAAAAATGCTATAAAAGCGAATTTCTGCTATGTTAGCCAAAGATAGGTAAGCTTAAGACTTCTAGGCTTTGCGGTATAGTATGAAAGTTTATTCCTTGGTTCTTTCAGATGTTTTGGAGTCTGTTCATCGGTTGACGGCTTACCTTTGTAGCACATGGTCATGATCGTTGCAAAGCCGGAAGCTCAGTTAAATGAACATTCACTGCTTCAGTGCCTTGGATGTTTTAGCATTTTTCTGCTTCCCAGCCCGGTCTACGACCACTATCAATTTGTTTTGTCTGTTGATGGTGAGTCCTAGATTACCACTCTAAGTCTCTAACGTCGTCAGCAAGGTCTTCGTATCGTCAATGGATGAGACAAGGATACAGATTTCGTTGGCATATAAAAAAAAAATTGTTTTCATCAGACAAGAAAACTACATTTACTCGCAGTATATAAATATTAAAAAGCAAGGGGACAATATGACTCCTCGTCAAACTTTTTAAAATACAGATTGTATTTGAGCAGTCGGTATCAAGTGTGCACACAAAAAGACTAATGAGGTTTACGTCCTTTAAAGGGACCTACTTCCTCCTTCTAGGACATCCACCGCCAAAACTTCTACTATATATTATTCAATAAATAGGTATGGTTAAAAAGTTAGAAAATACGAGTTAATTGTTCTATTTGGCATTTTAACAGTTATCGATGTCTTTTGTTTTAGCTTTAAACAGCTGTCTCTTGTTAAACGATAGAATAAGTCTCTCTCAACAGTCAGTTGTGCAAATTAAAAAAAGATCAGATCCGTGAGTTTTGCGTGTGACACGGCACAGACACAACTGGCGACACTCTAATTCACTGATACAGAATTAATTACTACTAAAGTGATTTATCTCGTATGTCTGTGCACTAAAACCCATTTCCACAAATCCTGTAGGTAGGATGTGACGTGGAGGAATGGCGGGAATTGAAATTGATTGTTTCTACCCACACTCACTCGCCAGTCTTACATAATTGGCTTTAAATTATACCTTTATTTTTTGGGCTCCAGGGTAATTTACAAATTTTAATGTCGTTAATTTACTTTGCACGCACAGATATTCTCGGATTTTAAATAAGTTTAGAAAAAATACTTTTTTTACATTGCTTAATATAATAATTACTGTGATTTTAATGGATTTTATTTTACATTAGCTGTAGACCTTACTTAGCGTCATTTTGTTATGGAAATAGCTTTTCTTCTGAAATACTCGTATGTTATTCTGTTCTGTACATTTTATATCATTGTTATAATTCTGCAGCACAAAAACACATTTCTCACACTGTTAAGCTTAGTTTACATTATATGACACGTGTCGTATCGTGACATTCGTGATTTACCTATCAGTCAGAACTACAGAGACATCTATGAAGTACTAAGGGGTGCAGACTATTATGTCGTGGTATTAGAGTGCATCACGTCAGCACTTAGAACATTGTGACGCCCACGCCTTCATTCAAAATACATAAGTATGTGCTTCTAATGCATCATGAAACGACTTGTGTAAATAATGCGAACTTAGCTTTAGATTAACGAGCAGAATGTAGTTATATCTAACACTAGCTTTTGCCAGCGACTTCTTTCGCGTGATCTTTAATTTACATCAGAAACCTTCCCCAGCGTGCAATGCGCACATCAACTTACCAAAGATTCATCATAATCAGATGAATAGTTAAGACTTAGTTTAACGATGCGAACAATAGTGAAACGAATGTATCTACTATAAGGATCACACGCACACCACACGAACTCCCGTGGTTGGGTAAGTTGTTCACTTGCGACCTCTCTGGTCGCAACCCCTTTTCGCTTAAATTTTATCATGGTGGAAAGAACCTGTTCCGTTTGGACGGTGCAAATCAACAACCAGAACCAAATTTAAAATTTTCATAGATTTTCCTGTGATGCAAGATAGGTTTTCCATTTTTCGGAATATATCTATAGGTGTTAATAGTTGAAAATTGAAATGATAAAAACTCAGAATAAAATCCTGGTGAAATTAACATTGATTTTGTCTATTCAAGTTAATATATAACCGTAATTATTATTATTACTATGAAGTACCTTCTAGAAGTAGACGAATTTAGACTGATTGACTCGGCCGAAACCATACTGGAAACGTATAATTTTTATGATATAGGAATCCACTAAGTGCTTTTTTAACTATCCCTTAATTAAGTTAAACAGGGATACGTCCTTAGTTTCGGAACTAAATGTATATCTTTTGTAGTTGAAAAATGTGAGCAACATGTTATTATCAATATTTTATGAAAAGTTGCATCTCTTTTGAAGGTAAATGTAGAGTGTGGAAGTTAGTACCTACCTACTTGATAGTTGAAATTCTTCGTTAGGTTTCACAAAGTATAAAGCACTCCTTTATAATAAGTCATTTCAATATACCTCGGAAATCAGCGATACTAATCAGAATTAAAATGCAAAGGCACTTCAAGCTTTAGCTCTAAACTCTACGTGGACGAAAACGCGTACGATAGGTGGAAGTTATGTTAATATTTTAAAGCCGTTTATCAAATCGTAATTGCGTCGTTTGTGTTTCGGCGATCCATCATTTCGCGGCCATTAACGTGGCTAAGGTTGTGGGCGCGGCGGTCACGTCACGAAACTATCGCACACATTTTGTGGTTCATGTACATTGTATACACTTAAATAAATACAAGCCTTATAGTCACTAAAACTAGTATGCGTTGATCTGACACCATTGCGCCATAAAAAAAGTTGAATCCGAAAGTTAGTTGACTTGACACCCTGTTTTAGAGACACCCGTATATGCCAGACAGGAAACCAATTGTCATGGCCTCGACGTAAGGAATTTACATCCTTGTGTTACGAGTTCCATTTTTTTTGCCCAGCACATCCAGATCCTAAAAGAAAAAAAGTTAGAAAACTTAGTTTTTCTGAACCGGGAATCGTACCCGGGTTTTGCGTTCAGGGCCACTACGCTAATCGGGTCGTTAAATTCTATTTCAAAAAAGGATTAATGTTAGTATTATCATCATCAGCCTCTAGGAGTCCACTGCAGAGATAGAACATACATAGAACGTCACGCTGAGAGGCTCCAATGCGCGATGGGCGGCTGAAAGTTTTTACACAAATAGTACAAAACTTTATAATTTTTTAATGATTAAAAAAAAAACAACATATTTGAGCTTTAAGCCTAGAAAGCAAAGCAACGATTGTCTCAGTTTTAATTATGGAGCGCCGTCATAATATAGAGAAGTAAAATAATAGAATTTTTTTTAAGGAATATTAGATACCTACTTTTAAAGCTATACAGGGTTACATTGCAAGCTAGTGCCAAATTTTCAGGAGCCACTCAGAATCAGTAACTTAATCGATCTACGTAAAGGACAAAAACAATGTTTGCAGTTTTAATTATTCATATCTGCTGCCAAATAATGGATTGTATGTCGCACTTAAATGTGTGATAGCTCGGCGTCGGCGTAGGTACACCTGTGATCTATGAAGTTACCCACAAAATCAAAGTCAAAGTCAAAAACCATTTATTCAATTTATGGCAGAAAACTGCCACTGCTACCACGCAACGCGCGTTTTTTTTTTTTTGCGGAAATTTTAAAGTCAATTTGGTTTCAAAATACAAAATTTATTTTTTTTACTGTAAAGTCTTTTTTATATTATTCTCTAGACCCTATTTTTAAAATTTGTCACTATCTAGCAATGTAGCCCTGTAAATTTGAGAAATTAGGTTCCTTGAAGGGTAAAGATTACTTTTTTTTATTTAATATAATTTTTTTCATTATCATCATCATTACAGCCATATCTATGTCCACTGCTGAACTAAGGAATCCTCCAATGACTTCAATCATTGTGGGGGGATTGCCAACACTCGGCACGCTTGACAGGCGGGTTGGCGAGCGCAGTTTTTTACAGGATTTCGCACGCATACGCTGCTGCCCATCTCGTGCTACAGGAATTAGTCGCCTCTTACGACACGCCTCCTGTTGCGGTGGGGAAGTGTATTCTTTACGGCCGTCCCCATACATAACTGAAACTCCAATAGCACATTACATATATTTTTTAATGGGAAGAGGCGAACGGCCTCTAGTATACTTAGCCAGACCAATAAAAATAACGGTTGCATTATCAATTATATAAACACAGATGGTATATCAATCTGATTATTACGGCTAGATATAGGTCTGTACCATAGCATTGGCAAACTTTATAGAAATAGAAACGTTTATTCGACACACTAGAGAAAAATACATAACTTTAAAGGGATCTGATGTCTCGAAAAGGCGCCTCAGCTCATCATTTGTTGTGACAGCCACGGACTTACTCGTATCATGACGCTGATTTTCGGCGGGAATTTCCAACTCGTCAGCTAGGTACACTATCAATATAGGTCTGCTCAGGCACCCAAACAAGACGGGCAATAGAAAAACATTTCACATCATAGCCTTTTACCTGTCATGAAAAAATTGGTAAAAGCTACAAATGGCCTTGGATAAATGGTTCAGCCATTGTTTCCTTCTAGACTTTAGCAAGTCACTGTCGATTCTTAAGCAAAAAAGTGAAATATTTATTGGACACGGCATGTTGCATTAATTCTTTGTTTTTCTCTGTAAACAGTATGTGGCGCAAACAATCAGTCAAATATGTGTTGAAGTACGCATTGTACAGGGTTTTGTGATTATGGAGATGAGGCCTAAGAGGTAGGACTCCCTAATTTAGCGTAAGCGTTTTATAGACGAAATTACCTTTTTTGGTGTCACACTTAAAATAATCTTTTAAACTTTCTAGCTCTGATAAGCTGCGACTAAACTAAACTTTCAGCCATAATAGGACGTTACGTCCGTTGCTGAACATAGGCCTCCCCCAGTGACTTCCAGATTGGCAGGTTGGAAACTGCCTGCATCCAGCGGCTTCGTGCTACCTTTACCAGATTGTCTATGGATGGAATATGGACTAGATTTAAACCATGACTAAAGGTTAGGCAACCAATTTCCAATGTATGTCACCATTGTCGAGATCGAGAAATGGGAAATATGCATGTTCATAATTAGCAATACTCGTAGTACATAATTATAATTAATAAAACTTTTTTCAGATTTTTCGAAAAATATTGATAAATTCCTACAGCTAATTAAAGTCGCGTGTTAGACAGAGAGATTTTTTTACCTAAAATCAATTTTGTTTTCACTATCAGCACTATAATTTCATATATTTTCCTATAAATATAGTAAAAACAATACCTACATAAACCATAGATTAGGTAACCTTGTAAAGTCGTTCCGAGGATAAAGCAAACTCGCTGGCTGTCTGTGATATGCTGACCAACAGGCAGGACAGACTGGACAAAATGTTCCATTTTTTGCTTTTTGATTTGGAATTCTGAAAACAAGTTGAAAAGTTTAGTATTAATTGTTTTTTAACTCCTTTCGTTCTATTAGCCTCCTGTGATTGCGTGTAGCATCTGTTAATATCATTCATTCAATTACGAGTAATAAACTATCGTTTCCAAAGCAAAAACTGAAAGCTTTGTATTTTCGTCACAAAGTATATCTAAGAAATTAAGGCTGTGTATTAATACACAACGGTTTTAACACTAACCGCATGTACTAAGCCGCAGCCCACGCTAATTTAATATCGCGAAATTTATTCTGACTTTAACAATATTAGTATACCTAAATATATACTTTTTGGTCCACAAAAAGTTTGTATTTTTCCTTTTTGTTAGTGGGTCGTGTTTAATAATTTAACCAATTACTTATTAGCTCTAAATGTAAAAAACTTATGATAGGTATTTGTAACATTAATGACTTAAAGTTGTATAGAGTTGCTCAAAAGGATATTTCTGGCTAAATGGACTATTGAATATATTTTATTACGTGACAGCGTGATTATCAACGCTGAGAGTCCTGCATTTTTTAATTAAAACAAAAGCAGTTAATATTAGTATTTATATTAAGCAGTGTTCAGGTTTCCTCATAATGTTTTCCTTCACAATCAGGCAAGAGAAGAATATTGGTAAAAAGTATTATGCGAAAACAATGGTAGGTACGTACAACCTTGAATCAAATCCCCAAAGACTTTTGACCAGCACACTCAGACTCGAGCTAACTTAGAAAAAATCAAACCTAAAACTTTTACTCAATACAAATCACTGTGCCACTGTGCTATTCGGGTCGTCTATAAAAAGTACAATCTCGTTTAAAAACCGGCCAAGTGTGTCGGGTCACGCGCAGTGAAGGGTTCCGTAGAAGCCCGTTATCACAATATAGAACGATTCTGTTGTAGTTTAATTTAAATATAATTAATGGTAAATATATTTGTATTTAGTACAAAATTATCCAATACTCAAGCTCAACGACTATTACTGTTAAACTAATAAAGTTATCTTAACCGCTATAATTTTTCTTTAAAGTTTATGAAATGATCAACATGATTTTTTGCAGATTTTACAAGCCAGCAGTTTATATTTTAGACGCCCTACTGGAACAAAAAATTTCACTTTAAAGTTTTATATTTCGTAAATGGAGCATTAAATCGGAAAATAGTATTAAGAACAATTTTAAAAGACCTACTCAACGATACCCCACACGATGTGGTAGATGACGAAAAAAAATCATTCCCACTTTACATGTACTCGTAGGGGAGCTACCCTAAAAAAATTTTTTACTAAATTTTATTAAACCACTTTGTCGGCGTAATTGGAATACACCCACCTACAAAATTACAGCTTTCTAGTACTTACGGTCTCTTAGCAAAACCTTTGACAGACCGACAGACGGACATGACGAAATTATAAGGGTTCCTTGTCAGGACTACGGAACCCTAAAAAAAATTGTCGAGATGTATGTACCTACCTACAAATAATTTTAAAATCTGGTTGGATTTGTTATAGCAGAGATGTTTGACTCAAATGAACTTCAGGCCATATCTGAGAACAGAGTTAATGATATCCCAGAATAATAACTTATGAAGGAGTAATTTCACTTACATTGCGCAAGCATATTTAACTTATATGATATTTACTTTGAAATAAAGATAAACTTCCTAATTACATTATGTTTTGAACCTAAGGAAACTATCCTAAATAATTAAATAAACTAGGCCGTTAATCTCAAGTTTGTTCAATTTACTCCTAGTTTGTTTTCAGATAGTCATTGTGCCCTTTTTAAACGTGTAAACATTATTTTGGCCTCTAATGCTAATACGAATTCATTACTAAAAATAAGGCTATGTAATCGGAACAGTCTATACCTAAATAAGATAATCGAAGCTGTTCTGTTCAAATGAAATATTAACCAGACGTAAGACACCAATTGTCATCGTCTTAAAGTGAAAAATCACCATTAAGCAACGAGGTACCAGACCATGAATTTTGAGAGGGGCATCACCCAGTACACCCAGACCCAAGCCACTTTAGAATAGTTCTTTTTCTGAATTGAATTAAAACGGGACTTTGCCTTTGCCTTTAAGGCACTTGAACTGCGCCACCACAAAAATTGAGTCGACCGGTTATAATAACCGGGACATAAAATGCAAAGTTTTCGATTGACTGCTCGTATTACTACACGCCCCAACGAGTTCGAGCACGTATCTGTTGTGCCGGGGCCTTTAAAGCATTAACTTGAATAGCCATTGATAGAGTGGTTTCCTCTTAAAATACGGTTACCGGTACCATTTTATTCGCCGTTGGTCTATGAAGTTCCAGGCGATTGATGGCGGTCGCCCCACGAGCCGATAGGCCTCGTCCACTCTCACTTCGGTGAGAACACCACCCTCTATCTCCCTATATAAATATTTGATGCAGGCACGAAAGGCATTGATAGGGTTGCCATCCTTTACGAGATAATCTCAAATCTATCTTGTAATTCGGAAATCGACTGAAATCAGAAATCGATAGTACTTAGCACCTTCCAAATAGTTGGAAACATCTCAACATATTTCGTGTGCCAGCAGATTATTTTTACTTATAATAATTTATTGTATTTATTACGGGTACAAACAGGTATAACTTGTTGTATGAAGTAACTAAATAACTTGTTTTCTAAACGTAAATAAACGTATACATTACATCATCATCATCATCTATACGGTCAATCCCGGTTGCGTCCAAAGCCATTGCTTTGGAGTCCAGGGTCCGCTTTCCTTGATTTGCTCCTCCACTTCGCGCGGTCTTGAGCGTCTCTAGTTGTGAGATCATTGGCACGCATGTCAGCCCTCACAACGTCAAGCCAGCATTTCTTGGGTCTACCCCTTTTGCCAGGACCTGGCGGTGGCGGCATGGCCAGACATTTGTTTCCTACGTAGCTTGCCGGTTTCCGCAAAACATGGCCGTACCAGCGCAGGCGACTCTCCTGCAGTTTGTCTGCAATATCACGGACACGAAGGCTACCGCGGATGCGCGAGTTCCTCACGCGGTCCTTACGCGTGACTCCGCACATCCACCGCAGCATATTCATCTCCGTGACACGCAGCTCCTGCTTGTGTCGTTCAAGTAGCGGCCATGCTTCGCTGCCATATAAAAGAACAGGCCTAATGATGAACTTATAGATCTGTCCTTTAAGCTTAACCGGCATTCTGGGGTCACAAATGACACCAGTCACCTCTCGCCATTTGGCCCACGCAGCAACAATGCGTGCTTTGACGTCGCAATCGATGTCTCCGGACGCGTGAAGTACAGATCCAAGGTATTTAAACTGGTCCTTAAAAAACGTATACATTACAAACATTTACATTAGAAAACAAGTGCTGAAGATATGTCCTAGATTGAGTGGTATGTCCTATCTAAATCAGAATACAACAGGCATATATATATTTTTTCTGCAAAAGAAAAGAAAAACATTTTTTTTAATGTAAGTTTAGCAATTTTTTGAGACAAAATCTACGAAAGTAATTAAAGGTCCACTGATGTACTGCATTCAAGGTTAGATACACAATTACACAATCCAGAAAATTGCCTACACAAGCTTAACTTATACATAAAGAACTTCTGTAAAAAGTTAATTGTGGTGAAAACAAACAGTTACATTAGGGGAAGTTAAAAGTATCTACGTAAATATACAAATTCGATCAAATATCTTCCTAGAAATTAAAGCTGTTGTTTTCGGTCATTAGCCTTTGCCACGTGTCAGGTCAACCAAGTGGGTTTCTTACCTCTTGAGGTTGTAAGGGTTGTGTTGCAAACTTATTATAAATTATTTATAAGTAGTTTGGTTGTGGATTATTGTTGTTTTTAAATAAGTAAAATAATTGTATTTGTCTTAGATACTAATAAGGAAAAACGTTCGGTGCATCTCGCTTTATTAGTGTTTTATTTTATTTTATTTGTGCTTACTTCAATAAACTCCAGAACACTCATTTTTTGCGGGTAATTATTAATTTTTCTGTTGGTTCATTTATTAGTCCATCCCTTTCGGCAGCAAATCTGCCGTAAAATGTACACTTGGTAAAAGAATAATTAAGTTATTTTTCATATAATTTTACTAAAAACTGCATGAACTGAAGTTTGTTTGACAGATATTTGTATGCAGGTACCCGCAATGTGTTATTAGGTCATGCGATATGCGTGTAGGTACGGAACTCTCGACTAATTATAGGAAAGCTTTGTTGTTGTGGCAAAGCCATATTGCTGCTATTTTTCCTTAGGGTCGGCAGCCCTATACATCGTTACGGCAAGACGAGAAAGGGAACAGTCGGGGAATCAATACTACATACCATATGTGCCACTAAAATATCCCACCCATTTTAATAACATGTGTAATGTATCTACCCAAATATTCTGAAGTATTCGTAATACCCCGATAGGTCTATAAGGCCGTTTTTGCACTTAAATAAAATACAGGACTATTATACTTCTTTTTTGTAAAGTGGTACGTTGTAGCGCGCATAGAGCCTCATAATGAGATAAGTTACCGGTTTGATCGATAGCAGCTTGGCTCGGCTATCGGACGATTTTCTTTCAGATTTACAAGGTAGATTTGTTATTAGTTCTGTTTATGGGCTTTTAAATAATAATATTTTAAATATTGTTTAAACAAATCATTTTAGAAAAGGCAGATAAGCAGCTCTCTTGATTAATAATATTTTTTTCTTAGACTTTCTATACAACATTACCAAAATATTTGGACAACATCCCATACATTGCTCTGAATCCTATGATAAGTGCTTAAGCACTTGTGTTACAGAAATCAGAAACAACGACGGTACCACAATACCCAGACCTGAGATAATATAGAAAAGTTATTTTTCTACATTGACCGACCGGGAATCGAACCCAGGACCTCAGAGATAGCGACACCAAGTCCGGTATGTTCACCTCTAGGCTACGGAGGTTGTCATATTTAACAGCCCTACACATAACGAGTATTAGATCTAACCTAATAACACATTTGTTTTTTTTTACCGCATATTGTATTATTCGATAATTTTATCGGATACACTTAATTTTGTATTACATCGTAGTTTTCAAAATCTTTTAACTTAACCAAGAGCTTGAATAATTTGTAAATTTTAAGTGAAAGAAGTGAATAAGGTTAGTTGGTTCTAAAGTTTACAAAATTTAGAAAGATTTGATAAGGTACATTACTAATTTAAATCATATTGGAATGGCATGCTTTTTTTTCAGAAAATAGTTTGTTTTTTTTTGCACTCTACCAGCGTTAAAAGTAGCATTAATGCCACACTTGGTTTCGTTCGTTATGACTGGTCGTAATCTTGTTTTGTCTTGGGCATAAACTCACTGTTTCGTTATTTTGTGTTTAAATTATACTAAGCAAAGATCACAGGCAAACAATTTACAATTATAAAGCGGGTATACTGCTTTATTTAGGCTTAATGATATTATAACGGATGCAAATGGCGCTTCCCCCGCACGTTGGGTGCAAAAAGGTTTGTTTGTTTTAAGGAAAAGTGAAACTTAAGAGTTGCGTTACTGAGTTTACGAGGGATACCTACAGATGTTTTTTAAAAATATTTTTAAAGTCAGTGTCTGCGTCAAAATGAAAAATCAATTTGTTGGCGAACGTCCATGCGCCTATACACGACTGCGACGCCTTGGCACCAACGAGTTAATGTAACCAACAGACCGAACCGACTGCGAATCTACCATTATGGAGTAATAATGAGCTACTACGGTCTTTTGTGCAGCTAAGTAATTTAAAGTAAGCCATCCTAGAATTCGACTAGTCAAAAGATCAACTCTATATACTTAGGATCATTATTGCAAAATATTTGAATGAATATATTGGCGTAAAGTTCAAAACCTGTAGATTTTCTAAATTACCTATCATTTAGATTATAAATTATAGAATACCCTTATTATTTGTCTAACGAAACCGTGAACTACCAAAATACAAACGTATCAACAAATATACAATATATTTAAGTAGAGGTAAGTAATTGCCTCTAACAAATTACAGTAAGAACCTACAGCCTACAGCACACTATAAAAGTACGTATGTAACGTAATGGGAACCTTCGATACAAGCAATTGCTTCCACTTCTGTTTAGGTCTTTAACCTCTACCTATTTGCTCGTTTATCGCTCTTGTAAATATTTTTGCGGCTGTTGTTGTATAATTTCTTAATAAAACTCTCTTCTCTTTTTATAACTATTCTGTGGTGTGTGGTGGTGTGGTTAAGTTATCACAAGGAATTCGCACTAAATTAGGAAAGAGTTAATACTAACATTATTCTATCACCGGGTTAAATAAGGCCCAGGAGGGCGTGGCGGGTATTTATAGCCGAGAAGGACGCGTTAGCTTGACCTCAGTAATACATAGGTGCCGTCTCTTGTACACTCTCTCCTGAAAATATGTAGAGGCAGATGTTACTTCCATATAACACTTATACTTTCCTTGTCATAAGCAGATTACTATTTAACGACATAACATTTTCATAATAAGGCATTGGGTCTCGGATCTACTAACTTAGCCGATAATAAGTAGGTACCTATAGTTTTTTAGGGTTAGGTAATATTAATAAAAAATAGATTGATACAAAACTTAAAAATTTAGACACCAAATTTCTGACTTCACCATAGTATTTTATATGAATATGGTAGCATATACCTTTTTCTGCTTTATAGTGTTATTTATAACTTAACACCCTGTATACGAAAATAGTAATAAAATATCAGCCCTGCAAAAAGTTTAAATAAAATAAAATCACTCAAAGAAAATGAAGAAAAATATATACTTACTTAGTTCTTTTAAATTTATACAAAAAAAAATAAAGCCACAAGAAAAACATTACAACAATGGAAATTAATAAGTACATAGTTTAAACAGGATGAAAAAATAAGTGGATTATAGGAATCAGAAGCCAGAAAAAGAAGGGGATTATATGCGAGGAAAGGAAATAGGTAGTTGTTGCGTAGTTTTTTTGTTATCCGTTATAGTCAATACTGTAAGTCAAAATAAAATGAAATAACTTATATCCTCTGAGGTCGCGGCGGGTTATGAGGTGCTGTTCGCAAAATCCCTTACGAGTTCCTAACTCTTACTTTAGTGTTCTGACAGGCTTTAGGGCTTTGAGGTCACAGTTACATGTGTTGAGCCGAGTTTTGGTCTTCTTCCAAGCTTTGATGTCAGCTGTATACAAGGTTAGATGTAAGTAGTAGATAGTTACCTATCTAATAATTGTAGAAAACAAATATTAATTTTATAGAATTAGCACTTGGGAAATATTAAATCCAAACCTTTATAAACCTAAAGCGATCAATCTGCAGTTGCGGTTGCGGTCGGTGTGTTTATCTAGTTGCGGGAAAAAGCCCTTTACGCCAAATTAAACGCGACTATCCGTCGGTAGTATTACTCAATAGAGTCATTAAGTATAAGTCAATAAAGTCATTACATTTTAGCATTCCGCCAATACTTCTAAAATTATTTTTTCAGTCTCTAAAATTGCAAAATAAGTCATAAAGCACAAGGTTGCACAGCGGGCTATGCTCGGTGTTTCTTTGTTAGATCGAATCAGGAATAAGGAGATTCGTAAA
Source organism: Anania hortulata (assembly GCA_963576865.1). Taxonomy (NCBI): domain Eukaryota; kingdom Metazoa; phylum Arthropoda; class Insecta; order Lepidoptera; family Crambidae; genus Anania; species Anania hortulata. Next base: position 16,674,105 of record OY756388.1, on the reverse strand, counting down.
CGAACAAAAGTCGCTGTCATAGCCCAACGGATTAGCAAGCTGAAGTGGCAGTGGGCAGGGCACATAGCACGTAGAACTGACTGCCAATGGTGCAGAAAGGTTCTGGAATGGAGGCCATGTACTGGCAAGAGCAACGTAGGACATACAAGGTGGACAGACGACTTGGTAAAGGTTGCAGGAAGCCACTGGATGCGGGCCGCTTCCAACCGGCCAATCTGAAAGTCACTGGGGGAGGCCTATGTTTAGCAGTTGACGTCCTATTGCTGAAATGATAATGATGATGATCCATTAAGTACTTTTAAGAATTTGTAATCAGCATCTTGATGACATTAAATGGCAGTCGCGCGGTGTACTTGCTTATTATACGATCGCAGAAATCGCAGAACGTTGCAATTAATTAAACACGTTAGTTTGTACTTAGGTGCTATTGTAGTCACTGATCACCATAGAGCTAATACCCTATAGAGTAGAAATGTCATATTTATTTATTCAACCAAACTTATATCTATCATTACAGGCTACACCTAATGCGATAGTACAGCATAGTTTTAAATTTCCATTTTAGACTCCTATTTTAGTATGTGTACCAATCACCTATTATAACATATTACAATCAGCGCAGCCCTTGTGAACTCACTCAGAGAGCAATATGATTGTTCGACAATTTTTTCCGCCATTTTTTTATCTGTATCTGTACTTTTTTGTATGGGTGAGAGTTGACAGGACTTGTCATTTCATACTACATGTAAGTAAAAAATCACTTACTATTTTCGGAGAAAGATGGTTCGTACGTATTGCTGCTCTATGGGTATGTGCTCGATGCTGATCGCCTACGCGACGGTTACGTGCCCGTTGTTTATCCTCGTTGCCTAATTTTATCTGAAGCTTTCCTTTAGGAGTAAATTATTGTTATTAGGTAAGATTGGTATCGATCTTGATTGAAAACGAAGAGGCCATTTTAGAGATCATTATGAAAAATATCAACCGTGTTTATATCTCGCGGGAAAATACGTGAGAATGCTACCACAAGTTGCTGCTAAGGTTAAAATTAATTAAATCTCCTACTTATCTAAAGAGTTCGCTCCCTAAAGATATAAAACTGAAACTTTCTTCTCGGTTCAAACTTAGAAAACGCGACTTACTTCGAGCATTCCAACCAATCTATTTTTGAACTTTACTAATGTTCTATCCTATCTTTCTAATTTTGAAAAGTTATTTGAGAAAGAGAAGAAGATATTTGTTTTGAACTACCTAGTTAAAATTCGTAACTGCAGAAACCGCGTAAAGCGGAATGCACACCGGGTCGCTTGCAGGCTTGCTTGCAGCGGTGGCGGTGGCTGGGTACTCACTTTATAGAGAAGTAAGTAACCGCCTACAGCCATCACTGCCACCGCTGCACGCTGCATGATCGCGGCCGGTTTGCGCTCCGCCGGTTTGCGCTCCGCCGGTTTGCGCTCCGCTAAATCTAATCAGCTGTTTATTTTACTATTTAAGACTCGCTCTAGCGTCACTTTTATGTATCATACCTACATACATATAGATCTTCCTGAAGATTTTTTGTAATACATTGGTTTATAGTACGATACATCAAAAACTCAACTAAAACAATAAAAATTGTAATCTTATTTTATTACTACAAACCTAATACGAGTATCACCTTTAATTAGTAAGGAAGTTTAGTAAGACTTTTTTTACCTAAACAAAGAAGACTGAATATTGAATTAAGTAGATCCTCATATAAAGAGAGTTAAAGCAATACTTGAGAGCTATACTTAAATTAAAACGAAATTTATAACGATCTCTCTACGCTTCTTACTTTCATTTTCACCGTGAATCAAATTAATATGAATTTTACATAATGTACGTAAATTAGTTTTCTCTAAGATGGGGCCGGCATATTGGCGTTGTGTGATGAACTTTAAAATGAGCGAAGGAGTTGCACACACTTGAGACGTTAGTAGGAGGGAGTTCTTAGAATGTTATCTTTAGCAAAAACGGCTGAATCGGGTTTATAAGGAGGGTGTGTAATCGGATTGAGGTCGCGATTCCGCGCGGCTCCGCCGGAAGGGCGGGAGCGGGACTCGCAATATCCGTCCTGATCCCCAATATCGCTGTGTATGGATTTAGGACATAAAATTCAATGATTATAACATAGCCCTAAAAGGCTTAGCAACTTATTACGATAGCGTTATGATGGGAACTTATTTTTTTATGTGAAACTGACGTCGATACTCTTTACTGCTTATGCGTAGGCCTGCCTAAATTGCGCCCAACTCCAAATCTGAAAAACAAACCAGCCAAGATGTACGAAGGAACAGATACATAGAAAGTAGGTATAATAGGTAGGTAAATATAGATTAATAACAGTAGTAAGTATGACTTAAGCATTATACTTACATACTTGCGTGCTGTTAAGATGCAAAAGGTGTGACAATTATGTTTGCACTTGTAAAAAGTTCCTACACACAGAAATAGGCACTAACAGCCTTCGCTGGAAATAAGTTGGCGTCATAAGTTATTATTGTGATTCTTCTACCGCGGTAAAAGTTAGCCTTGATATAATATGGCTTTTAGGGTTCCGAACTCAAATAGAAAGTTTCTTAATCATAACTTAAAATTTTAGGCGTTCTAATTTTCAGTACTTTCAAGAATTCGGAACTCTTCGGGTATAGCGCGTTCTGATATGCACTTTAGTTTATAAAAAAAAACACAACGGAATGATGCGTAGGTAATTAATTGATGTTAGTAGTAAATGACTTAGGCACTTATCTGCAGGGTGCTTGCCTACAGATTTCTTATAAGTTCTTCACCGTATAATAACGGCGTACTTACCGAAGCCAAATTTACATTTAAGAAGTTTACCTAATTTAGCTATTTAAAAATAAATAAGATACCTACTACTATACTTACTACTTATATTCCTTAATGATTATGTAGGTACACAAACACAATCTACAAAATAATAGGTTTTCGGTTTGAGCGTTTCAAAAAATTAAAATCTTCTATGAACCAATAAAATTATTGTATTCTCGAATTTTCTACATTTATATTTTCTTTTGTTATAGGTAAACATGAAGATCGACCAAGGAACTGACAACGGGAACGTGGCAGCTATAAATCGTTATGAAAACTTACCACACATTCATATAAATAATAGAAGCTGGGTTTTAACTAATAGTTCCCAATCTGACAATCAGTATCAAACAGAAAACTTACAATTTAACATAAATACAAATTTTAACCATCACGAAACACTAGAAAGACACGAGAGTTTTAGAAATGATACTACTGTAACTTCTAACTCTCCTGATAGTAAGGATAGTGATAGAATTAAAGAAGTGTGTAACCAGCAGTACCGAATATACTCCCAAAATAACGTAAATCTGAAAACGAATATTTTACAAACATCCAATCTGGCGGGAAGTGTTGTTAGTGCTATCGTCCACAGGGAAATATTTAAAGGTGTGTTTTTGACTATTTCCTTGTTTCGTTCATAATTCTATATCAGTTAATTTTGCGCCCATACTTGCTCTGCCATAAGTATTGGATAACAGACTAATATCATCATCATCATCATCATTTCAGCTATAGGACGGACAGCCATAGTGGACGCACATTAGCCTCCACCAGTGACTTCCCAGATTGGCCGGTTTGCCGGTTGCATCCAGCGGCTTCCTGTGATCTAATATATAATAATATACAGTATGTTATTTAACGAAAGGCGTTCCAGTTACTATAGCATCCATACAATAAAATTACCATACCTACATACAATTTTTAAATTTCATAAAATGATAATTAAACGTCTGCGTCATACACAGCTTACCGCAGGAGTGAGACAGAAAATCGACGTTGCCAGTATGCGTTTTTTTTCTATTTTTTATACTTATTGTTGATTGTTGATGTTTGCTAGCCTACTCCGACATTCATCTGCTCTTTGCTTAGTCTACCATCGCTTTTCTGTTATTTGTTAGATGTCTAAAAGATTCACCCTTCTACATTTACCAATATTACACAAGCCAAATTTTTTATCGAACTACAATACGTAATGTGCACTGCACTTACAAAATCAAGTCATTCAGAGAGTTACAAAACCGCGAAAGCTTGAAATGTGAAAAACTACATAACGAACAATTACGAATGAAAATTAAGACGAGATAAAATATAGGTAGGTAATCGTATTTCAGCAGTGCGAAAGGGCTGAGCAACGCTAGCTATTTGCCATTAGGAATAGACACCTTGTACTCTATCTACACTCTCTACCTTATTAAAATTACTATTTCTTTAATTATACTTACAATAACAGTTTGATGTTTTATTTTACAGAAGATTCTAATGTATATTCAAATACATCGCCTACTGAAGAAGAAAGGGGGTTTGAACACTCTGATACAGATGAGATGTCCGAAAACGGTATACAAGCTTTACCACGTGGCATTGTAAACCCAAACTATCCTGGTTTTCAACACTTGGCACATACTTTGCAGGTAAAGTTTCCCTTGCCTAAAGAAACCTTAAAAGTGTTGCTTGAAATAAGGGCACAAGGGAAGCCCTTTCAATTGCTTACCGTAGTACCGTTACGGGAATTACATAATAAGCTTTTATAGTATTAAATATCCAGAATTGTTTTGACCTATCTGTCAATATTTTCATTATTTGTTAACTTTTCAGGACTACTCTTCGACAATAGAAAATTTTTATCACTCTGAAAATGAAATGACTGACGATGATGTAGATATTGAAATTACAGAATTAGCTTACGAAAGCGAACCCATGCCAAATGGCACTTTATTAGAGAGCAAAAATATCAACAACAATAATAACAATAATGAAAATACAATCGTTTGCTCAGACTTTCAAACATCTCAAAATGACTTGTTAGCAAATACATTAGATAGCCACAAAACTAATGATATTCCAGATATAATAAAAACTTTATCTCAAAATAACAATAACAATGTACACTCAATCAGCTGTGAATTCAGTTGTTCGGATACAGATATAGAAAACAATTTTGATACAAAAGACATTATAGGTGATTTCAATAAGGAAATTGAAGACGAAATCAAACAGTTGCTTAATTATAATATCAATATCCAAGACGATTTAGAAGAATTAAGGAAAGATATTAAAGACACGTTTGCGAAACCCATAGAAAATACTATTAACAACATAAGTGACGTGGTTAACCAAGTTATAAAAAAATTAGTTGAAACCAATAGTTCTGAAGAAACCGATGATTGTACATGTAGCAGTGTGAATGAACAAGCCGTCGATGAGAACTGCGCTGATATACGTAACATAGATAAAGAAAATGAATCAAATACAAGAACAGAGATGAATCTCAGTAGGCCTACATTTTTACTCATTGAAAACACTAATACTACCATTGTAGATGCACACTTGTCAGACGGTAAAGATGAAATCACTATTGACGATAGCGAATATGATACGGATAAACTTAGTAACGACGTGGAAAAAACAATTAAGCAGTTGAGTACAGAGTTAAGGAAGATAATTCCAAAACTGGATGAAATGCGAGAAAGAGATAAATTATGGGCACTAAGTAAGACAGACACAAGGTCAGTAGTCACAGATGGAAACTCCAACGAGGTAGCTACTTCATCGTGCCATTTGGTCAACTCAAGTAAATCTGACCCTGAATCTACTAGATTTATTAATAATAGAGACCACGATAACGTTAAATGTAGAAGTCCGTTAAAAACAAAAAGGTTAGTGTTAGTTACACACAGTATTTATTAAACATATTATATATTAATAACTTACTCTATTAATTCGATTATAATAGTGGCAACACGTAAGCGTCACTGAGTTAAGTTTATAAAATCCTGCTTAAAAACATTGTTCTACTAAATAAAAATTTATATTAATTATCTCGGTCTTGTGTAAAAGTTGCAACAATGATTCATACTGAACAGATGATAGAATACAAAGATTAGATCGCATACGCTGCAATGTAAACGATGGCGTAGGTGTACATACAATATTTTTAAAATAGACTTGACGCCGCAACGCTAACTCCCACAAATTAAGGAGGAAACTTCCTTTTGTAAATCTGTATCCAGCATTGTGTCTGTTCAATTTAGACGGGGTCCTTCTTAATTTCGGTTTACAAATTTTTAAGGTGTGTTACGCCAAAATCTGTTGCACTATCTCTACATTACGTGATATATTTTGTGACTTTAGTGACTCCAGAGCATCCAGAGAGCGTCAGAAGGAAATAGTTTCACCTAAGGATTGTGCACGAACTGCTCAAAAGAAAATGTCCGTCCGTAAAAACAGTATTAAAGAATGTGATTTAGGTAAGCTTTTGATGTCTTTTTAATCAATTAAAGTTGTATCAAGATATTTGTCAATCGAGTTGTTTAAATTGTACCTAAATAACAAAATCGGGGAAAAAAATAGTGATCGTAGATACTAGTTAGCACAAGGTAAATAACACATGCCAAACGTTGCGTACGAAAGTCGAAATATTTTGTATTTTCTAAACGTATTTTCTAAAATATAAAATACTTACTCATTCTGAATAGTAAAAGTAAATGTAAGTACATAAAACATTCACCAAGTAAGTACAAACCTAAGTAGCGGTAGCCTAAATGTTAAATTGACTGTTTCAAAATTAGAAGTAACAACATAAAATTGCCTAAATAAGTAATATGTAAAATAATAAGGTAGGCTTTACTTGCCTACTGATCTCATGTAATTAGCAGTAGGTTTTCCAGACGAATTTAAGGGTAAAACGTAATTCAGCGTTGTTGCTTCGTTCAAACAGCAGATGCCATTGATTTAATTATAGAAGTTAATATTAAATCAATGACAGGTACAGTCGGCAGCAATTAGATAGCCACATCCAAGGCTGTCAAATAGTTAGATACAGCCTAAGTGGTCAAAAATATCGATACACCCGAGACGCTCATATAGATAGAGACATTTCATTCGTCAAAAGTAACGGAACGCGCATGTCAACAATTATATCGGCTCTACCAGGGCGCCACATATATGACGACAGCCAAATCACCATAATTATGTAACTAAGCAACATTCTCGCCATAAACTTCGATACAACTGCAAAATTACACCCTAAGCAATAATCATAGAGCTCAAAATAAATTACTAGCTAGGAAGTAACAACAATGGCAGTTATCTGAGATTAAGGTGACAGGCGTCTATCTCTTTCTTTCCTCTAAAACTTTGTATATCTTTGTCATTTCGTGCGTGACGTCATTGCCATGTGTTTTGTTTTTAGTTCTATAGTTAATAGATTCGAATAATATTTCAAAATATTAATACCAATTTCGACATATTATTTCACATATCACGTATATATAAAATAAATTAAACTGATTGTTTGTGTTACTATTTTTTTTATTAACGATAGAGATATTGTCCAACTAGCTTTTCCTTCATTTATTTCGTGTGAGTTTAAATAAAAAATAGCCTATAAGTATAAGCTATCTCCGTACTTAATTTCATCCAAATCCGCCCAGCCATATTAGTATGAAGAATTAACATAGCAATATACGAAAATCTTCCCATTAAATTAACATAGTCAGGACCAACTTATCCGATCTAAATTAAACCCTATTATTTAGGCAATAACGTTCATTTTATTTATGTGTGTCGATATATTTGACCACTTTGGGTGCTTGGTTACTATTGATTGACGCTTTGCCTGTCGCTATAATAATGGCGGCTAGCGTGTATCTATGTATTTGACAATACGGTGTATCGATATATTTGGACAGGCTGGGTGCACTCAATGATTTAAACACTTTGGCTGTATCGATGTTATTGACCACTTTGGCTGTATCTAACTATTTGACAGCCTTGGATGTCGCTATCTAATTGCTGCCGACTGTACAATATTTTCACAAAATACTTACTGATCATAAATAATGCACTTTTATTGATATATTCGCAACAGATACGAATAGATATTATGTAGCTTTTATTGTGAGACGATGCCCCACAAAAATATAATTTGACGTTTAGGTATCTGTATCGGTAAGGGATAGTCCTACTTGAGTTTTGCATTTGCTTTAATCGACACTGTAGGTACCTACTTACTTAATAGAATACGTGACATTTAGTTTTGACGACAGCGACGAATAATTTTGCTGTCTTGTAATTGGTATACCAATCCCACTCTAATCCTGTGTAAACAAAACGAAGTTCTTGGCTTAACAAGATTTAAGAGGTAATAATTAATACCTAACGAGTGAGCTGCATGTCCCGTTAACAAACATTCAATTGTATAGTATCATTCCTGCTTGCTGTCCTGTCTAGTACTTAGCCAGGGTGATAGAAACCTATTCAGCCTACTACAACGTTTCCATAATTTGTGTTCTAGGAAGTTTCGACGTGTACAATATAGAAACCGCACTACCAAAATTAGACTTGGATGCAATTGAAAATCACATAAGAGCAGCTAAAGAAGCAGAAAGACGGGTAAGATACATAAACTAAGTACTTAATTACTCTGAACCCTCAACTATGTGTGTTTGTAAGTAACTTCTTTATAATTTACATTAAATAAGGTATCTAATCCCTTATTAAATAAGGTAATCCTTCTAAGTATCCAGAATGGCCAAAAACCAACCAGCTAGAATTGTTAAAATGTTTTGAAATCCGCGGCTAAGATAGTAGTGTAACGGTACATTCTCGTTGGAATCCACGTTCGAAGCGACCATGTGTAACAGTTAATGATCACTAGTCACTACCATTAATAAGTAGTGGGACCAGCTTTCTAAGTGGACCAACGGTGCAGTGAGTGCAGACAGACAGACTGCCAGTCTCTTGACGTCGGTTAACTTCGCAACGTGCGCGTGCGATTGTTGTATTTTGTGTTTCTTTATTGTGATAAAAGTGATGGCGTCAATGCCTTATTTTAATCCTGAACAAAGACATTATAAAAAGGATACAAGGTTTCTCTTAGATTTGTACACAATTACTTATGATAATCACGAATCAGTTGACAACATTTGCTGCCTTGTAAGTTTTTTTTTTAACTCCAATGAGCAAAGACGGGATTGTATTAGCATAGGCATAGGCTATTTTAAAATGGAACACGTATTTGACCTTGTCCTAAATGTCAGTGTGACAGGATCTATCAGGATTTGACACATTGACAATCTGACAAAGGTTATTTTTTGTTTACGAATTTACGAACTTTATTACGAAACACGAGCTTGCCATACCTGTGCCATATTTTTTGCCAAAAATCGCAAGACTGACTAGTTCTAAGATGTTTGAAAGTATAGTTACCAACATAAAAAGAAGATTTAGCAAAACTTCTGATGATATTGTTGAAAGTAAAGAAGCATCCGAGAAGTCCGGGTTGAAACGACGTTTGTACCTGTTCAAATCTAAACTTCTGAAACCTGAACCAGTGACCCTCGTGCCTGTTAACTGCTGTGATGATACTGCCCTAAGCCCAAGAGCAGCGGGGACGGCAGAGGCCGAGTGTGCTCAGACGGAGATTGAGTGGCCAGTGCTAATAGACAATAATCCTAATATTTTAGATAAATTTACACGCATTATTACCAAAGTAGATGTACTCGACACCAAAGTAATATACCTACTTACTTTATCATTATTATAGACTAGATGACCCAGTGAACTTCTTACTACTAACAAAAGTGCATTCTCATATGAAATTGTTTTTTTTTTTGTAATTTTTGGCTGATCCTTTGTGTTTTTCCTAAACCGCAGTATTGAGACAAACAAAACAAAAAAACGGCAGCTGATTAGTATATGCTAATTCCATCTAGTAGGTATGCTAATACTAATCATATTTTATTCTTTACAGAAACGCAATGATCGGGAGGAAATTAGACGAAGGTTGGCGATGGGTGTTGATAATGATGAATATTACAGTTTGGGCCACACAGACCGCCCAGGGAAAAAACCTAGCTTACATTCCCGATTACAGAACGGTGAGTTTAATTTTTTACTCAGAAAAGGATAATATGATATTTTGTGTTAGTATTTAAATATAATTACATTTCGGGATTAAGGACATTGTATTGTAATCTATTCATTTATTGCTAACACCATTCTGTGGTTATTGTAATTGTGGGTTATTGTTTCTGTCTGAATGGTTTTACAATCATGTTGTATATTCAAAGTAAAATGGCTGTCAATAATGTTTGAAATCAAAGTGTGATTTCCATCAGGACAACACTTTTAGTTGTTTTATTAAGAAATTTCATTTTTATAAATTTTACAAGCAAAAGTACAATAGTAAACTTAATGCCTTTAGGCATTGTCCACCAGTCACTTTTTGAAGTTTAAAACCCGTTAACATCTAAGCATAACAATAGAATTTCTATTGTGTCTCGTTTACGTATGCTTGATCAGTTAAATAAAATAATCTACAGCTCTTTATCATCCACCTCTGTGATTAATCATTTGTTGTGTTGTGCCGTAATGTGCAGGGATGAATCTACAAATTTGTTTTATGAATGAAACAGCATCAGACAATGAGTCTCAAACATCAGACATAGAAAAAAACTCAAACTATAATAGCAAAAGTTCATCCCGATCGAGTCTAATCAGCAAATCCAGCTATAACCATCCTTACCAAACAAGGCCATTATCTGTAAATATCACAAAACAAGACAAACTAAGCACTGTTCAAAGTGGTGAGTAACTGAGTAGTGGTCATGCTAAAATCATTTACATTAAATTCGATCTGGCATTACATTCTCATATTTTCCACACATGTTGTTTACTAACCTTTGCTTCGGAATACATGTTTTCATTACTCTTCTCAACTTTGCACAAAAGATTTACAAATAAATGGTAAATGTGTTGCTCAAAGGCAATTTGTATCAATCCACTATTAAGTGAAAATATGACTTGAATATTTTGATTTGATAATATTATCATTACTTTTTTAAAATTACTATGATCAGAATTTTATTCAATTAACAAGCAATATTTTCTGAAATAATTTTATATTGCATACTCCATACTATAGCTTCTAATTGACATCTATTTCAGGAGCAAAACTACGTCCTACATCTTTGTCAATGCAAAAAAAGTCACGGTCATCACATTCATTGGGTCATATTGAGCTAAAAGAGTCTGACTTTTATGCTCTTCAGGCAACATTACAGACTGAAGCCAGGATTGCATTGGCACAAGCTAAAGAAATGGCTCGTATACAGATGGAGGTAAGATAGCTTTGAATTTACCTTGTTAAGTCTTAATGCATAAAGCACACTGGAAGCAAAGCAAAACTATGGCAACTATGTCACATGTCTTTTTCTTCTTCACCTACACCCATGTCGCTACCGCATCTTACAGAATTATTTTTACTCTGTAAACAACAGAGCTAAACAACGTCAGCGATGCGCACTTGCGAGCTCTCATAGTTTAGCGACATGACGAACATCGTATCGTTTCGCTTCCAGTAAGGCCTGCGCTTTATGGTGCGTTTCCATCAGAGATAAGCGATGTATCTAAGTGGCTCATAAAGTAACTTCCAGCACCAGTAAGATTTTTAACTTGACTAGAAACCTTATTAATTGTCTGAAATAAACTACTGTGACCTAATTGGTTAACAATATAACAATCATATGAGAAATGGATATTCCATTTCTAGTATAGGTATTTTTATTAAAATATCGTAACAATATTTTTACAAAAATGCATTTTATGTTTTGTAACAACGTTTGATTTATTTGGAAATGTATCTTTAGGTTTTAGCGCACTTTGCTAATTTGGTTTTATGAGTATTACGCCGCAACCGCGACCAACTCCTCTTGTGTTTAGCCCGCGCCTTCAATGCACGTCGAGGACGGTGCGGGGCGGCAACAGAACCACAACCGCCACCGAATTGTGGTACTCCTGACTTCATATCGTGTCGATGGCAATTCTGTCCAAATATTATGATGACCAGTATTTCAATTTCATTTTATCAGTGGCAGAATATTGGTCACACAAAAACCCTCAACACTAGGAAAAGAAGAAGCCACCTTCTGGTGGCGCATAACGGTTTTCGCGTGTGCTGCTGTCTGTACACGCGGGACATGAAAGAAGGTGGCCAATGGTTTTGGGGGAAACACCGCAATGGTAATTGTCAATGGTGCCTTCAGTGTAGCCTTATTTTCTTAGGTTACCCTCACAATGGCTGACCTAAACTAGCAGCATATGATATGTTCAAGCCTTTAAATGTCGGCCATGATAGATCTTTGCTAGTTAGAGGATCTCTGATGATGGGAGCAATGGTGCCGAGTGCCTCTCCTTCCATTTATAAAACCATTAAGCTGGTGACAAACGGGGGACAGACGCGTCTCGACATTGCTTTGACCGTCGACTCTTCGCTTCTGGTTCCGGACTGTGCATACATCGGACCAAGTGGCCAGTTTCGGAACAGGAAGAGGGCCGAGTGGCTGGTGGGCTGGCGGAAGTCGACGGAAGGATCGACCGATGGCAGCGTCTGTCCCCACAATGTCACGAGGCGTCCGTCCTCCATTCAGCTCGGGCTTAAGTAACGTCCCGGGGTGCGTGTGGTTGCAGCGCTCGCGGCGCGGCCGGCCCGCGTCGCCGGTCACGGAGATGCTGCGCCGGAGCATGCAGAAGGCCGGCGCGCCGCTCGCGCCCGACCGCCGCCGCGTCTCGCGCCAGCTGCTCACCGACATGAACATCGCGCAGTTGCAGGTGGGTGCACTGACCTGGATAAATTTCTATACTGACAGCTAATTCTGTGTGCCCATTTGAAACGCCACAAGTGAGAGCTTGTGGCTCAGTGGAGGCAGCGCTTTGTAGTGATTACCAAAGTTAAGTTACCTACGCCGTGGTTGTGAGTATATGGGTGACCATTCCGACCATATTTAGTGACATTCATCGCAAGCATCTTCGTGCTTCGGAAGGCACGTTAAAAGTTAGTACCGGCTATCGCTTGATACTAGTCGTGAAGCCTAATCAGAAACCTTAACATCTTAACACACAGGCGGCACCAGACGGCTTAATAACATCTGACAGTAAGGTTGAGTCACTAGCCTTCACACCCCTTCACCAATCCACACTGGGCCCGCGTGGTGAAGTATGGCCCGAACCACCTCATAGTTGAGGTGAGGCCTGTGCCCTGCCTGCAGTGGGACGTAATATAGTACTTTTTTAGAATCATCATCATATTCAGTCCACTGCTGGACATAGGCCTCTCCCAATGTATGCCAATGAGCCCGATCCTCGGCTATTCTTTTCCAACTACTGCCAGCAGCCTTGCGTATATCGTCACTTCATCTTGTCGGAGAGTGAGAGTGTATTTTGACGTACCTATACTGCATACGACTATCTTGCGCCCATTAACAATTTAGTTCCCTGTTCCCCCGCATCAGATGCAGGGTACAGAGAACTGGGCCACTGCCTAGTGTCCTAAATAGTCAATAGTCATGAATTAGGTTAATACAGCCCAAAGAGGGTGTCTACTTCCCAGCGCTTTGTCCTGGTTGGGGTTTGCTTTGATAATTGACCATGCTCATAGATGCGGCAAGTCTGGTCTTTCGAGCGATTGCAAACAGACCTCTGTAACCCTTAGACACGGTAACAGACTATTTTGGACCATGGCTACACAAATCTAGTGTTAATGTTAATATGCAAGTTTCCTTACTATGGTTTTTCCTCACCGCCGAGCAAGTAGTATAAATCTATATATATAAAACAAAGTCGAGTCAGTTACACCATTTATAAGTTAAAAACGGATGGACCGATTTTTATGATCTTTGATTTGTTAGATTTAAGTTTTTTTTGTGAGTTAGATTTATTTTTAAGCTACCATACTGCTTCGTTATTGCTAAAATCCTGTCAAATTTTAATATTAGTTACGGGAACAAGGTGACCTCGTTTGTTGACAGTTGGCTGTATTGTGTAACAAGAACATAAGCGTTTCTTTGTCAGTTTTAGACCATTTTTTAAACGAAGTTTACAGTAAAAACCGTTCGACGTATAGTAAAAAACAATAGAAGTATAGTAGAACAGTCCTCAAAATCAATTGACTGCTTTTATTGCGTGGGTCAGTATTTCATTAATGCATTTCTTTTCGATAAGTACGTTATCGATAGACGGTAGCTTACTATTGCAACCTACCGAGCAAATGCGCAAAAAATATTTCTAATGTTATGCTATGATTGTTATCTCCATACTTTCTCAAATCATAATAAATATTATTTAGTAGATTTGTAAGTGTTTAAAGTAAAAATTAAATTGGCTGTGTTCAAACCGCGTGTGTAATTCGGTACTTGGCATTTGTAACCTTGCCGGCTGACTGCTGGCTGACTCATGCATAAAGACCATTAACCACAATGGATTTATTCTTAAATAACAATACCTATTGTGTTATGAAGTCTACGTTTTTTGTCAGCAAAATCCCGTTTCAGCCTCGCCAACGCTCAATCCACGTTAATTAGCTAAGAAAACTTGTAGCCATTAAAATTAAATGTTTTAATAAATTGCTATTGAATTGCCTAACTCGTAGATATTGTTATTATCATTAATCACATCGCTTCATTAGGTCCCGTCGGCCTTATTTAATTTCTTGTAAATATAATTATAGACAATTATTACTCTTTTTAAGGAATTTATCTTATGGACTTGTTTTGATCAAGTTTTGTTGTCCTTGTTTTTTGTTTTATAAACAACTAGGCCGTGTTATACCCAAGATGTAGAGCCGAATTCAAAAACTTACATAATCATATATTTTTTTAGATTTACAAGTTTATAGGTAAATGATGTTTAGTTCAATTCATTTATAAAGGTTTGCGATACTTTGCTTAACTGTTGGAAAGAACCGCGGAAGCTGACCCTGACTCTGTTAACTGATTTAAGTTTCGATTGGTTCCGCTTCAGTTACTTTGCCGTCTTACTACATTATATTATTTGATATTACATTAGCATTCCTTCCAAAAATAAATGTTTAGTTCTTCTAAAGTCATTTCCAGACTAATACATTGAACATAACATACCACAACAATAGTATAATAAGTCAAATGTTCCATGTCCAAGTAATTTTTTTCCTAACATTATATTACTTTGAAATTCTAATCACTTATCCAGGGTGAGTTTTTGAGATTAACCGCAGGAAGTGAACTGTCAAATCTGTAACTACGAGTTATATGGTGTTGGACAGTACCACAGAATAAATAATAGTAGGTATCAGAAGTTAACACAGGTCACTAAATCTAGAAACACTCCGGCTCTCGAACGAGCGTTACGAGATTGCGTGTCCGTGAGCGATGTGTATGTTTGCGTTGCTTAAGTGCGTATTAATGGAAGCTTAACTCCAAATACTGATAAACATTATTTATTTTTGTACCAACAAAAACAAAACTGTTTGGTGATTTGCTAAAAGGTGCCAGACCGCGCCGCAACGCATGGGCTACTTATTGATCATTGTAACACCTGTACGTGTTAGAATGATAACTAAGTAGCCCATGGCCACAATTAATATTCATACATATAGCCTTTTTAAATCAGTTTAATACTTAATCATATAAACTTCTCACTTTGACTTAATGTGTTTGCATCCCCTTCAGGTAATAGTGAACGAGCTACACTCGCAGATCGAGTCGTTAAACGACTCGCTCGTGAAGCTGCTGATGGCGCGCGACGAGCTGCACATGGGACAGGACTCTATGCTCGTCGACATCGAAGACCTCACCAGATACTTGTAAGGCACTAAATACTACCTGATTTTACTTTCTTTTATACTTACTCTAAAGTCCAAAAACCTGTCTGAATGAGAGGATATAAATACGTAGCTATAACGAACAAAAGATCGACATAAATCATGTTCTACTTAGGAACCCTAACCTACAACGAAACGTTGTTTCCCAATTTTTTACAATCATTGCCCTTATTTTGGAATGGTCGTTATGGTATATTTGTATATCAAACTGTCTAGATACAATTCGTTAGAAAAACTCTTGTTTAATAAAAATAAATTAAACATTTGAATATATTTATAGACATGTGCCCTACGTCTCTACTAAGAAAATACTAAATGAACAAGAGATTAAAGAAATGGACGAAGAGGATTCGATCTTGAAGCCTAATGACGGAAATTAGTTAGTATACGACCTAATTCTATATTGCTGGAACGTATTTTTGAACTACTAACAATATGTTGACGACATCATAATTTATACTTGGGCTAATATCCCTATTTTATTTCCAATAGAATTGACTTGAACAAAGAGCGGACATCGTAATTTATGTCAGTACAGTATTGTATACATTGCAGTAATGCTTTAGTAACATACTCGCGATTCATACTGTAGAAGTATTATTATGATAGATTTGACGCTTAGTTGGTAAATTTACTTTTATGCGTTTTATGAATAAATGACTAAATGGTTTTGCGTTATTAATGTTTATCTTGTAAGTAATAATTATTATGCAGATATTTGACATGAACCCCTGTAAAATGGGTGAGCCCGTCAAACAATATTTGTTTTGCCAAAAATGTTTGATTTGTTACAGGGGCGTTAAGGAGCAGTCAAAGAAAACCAAAGGCACTACAAAGTCCGGAGTGAGGAAGCTGACGTCACTGGTGCACAAATAAGTACACAATGTTTAATGTTAGATTTGTTACGCAACTTAGTTTATAGTAAGAACTGACAGTATAGGTGCTATATTTTTTTAAGAACGCCGTCTTAAGTTGCATTCCGTCAAACCGTACTATACTAAAATTTTGAAAACATAACCACAGAGTCAATAATAGTTATGGGTCTACAAAAGTGTAGCTTCATACAATGCACGCTAGAGCAACGCACACATAGACATCGCTCACAGACACGAAATCTCGGAACACGCTGGAACAGTTTTGGCCTGAGCGTTCCGAGATACCTTTGCGCGTTGCGCTCATTGTATGACGCTTAACTTCTGTTTCTCAGTGTTTTGTATAAAACCGTAAACCGTTTTGTAAAAAAAATGTGTTTATTTATGGTCGTATGAGGCACGAACTTGTATTTAAACTTATTTATTCTGAGTTATAACGGTCGAAAGATAGCATTTTTTCAATAAAGTACGACGTTCTCGACATTGTATGGTGCGATCACAACTTACGATAGAGAAACACGGTACGATAGAACCTTTGAACTCCGACTACTTATTCTGAACACTTTGAAACTTATATTTCTCGCACTGTCAATCGTTCTCAAAGAATTATAGCTACTATACACGTCAACAAAGTACATACAAAGCGGCGTATGTATGTTAGGTACGATAAAAATTTATGTAAATTGATTAAAGGGATCCAACATTATGTACTTTGTATAAACGTTACTTTTAAATATTATATATCTGATATACTATTCCATGGCAGGTATTACTAAATTATATTTGTAGACATTTATTACTACTATTAATTCGCCTTAAAAGTATGTTGCGTCAAAATATAATACGACACGTAATAGATTTTCGTGCAAATCTTAAAAATGAACTTTGAAATGTATATTTGCACGAAAACCTCGTACACTTATACTGGATTTTAATAGTCTCAATGAAACCTTGCATTTTACTGTTTCTAAATGTTACCTGCATATTGTATTACGTATAAGGTTTCTCCTACTCGTAATTTTAATGTAATTCCGTCACAGTTTCCTGTCTATATCTAAATTGCGTATATCGTTGTATACATATTGGAGTACGTATATATTCACATATATTATGTCCGCTTTAAAATAGATTACTAGCCCACCTAGAGATATTAAATATTTTGTGATTATTCGCAGATTAGATAAAATATTTTTTCATTATAGTGCTCATTGTTATAAATTGCTGGAGGCTTTGGTTTCGTCTGTAGAGAAACAAGATGAATCGCCCAGATGTAACCGGGCCACTTATGTAATATGTGTTCTAATGTAATCGTGATATTTCACCTATCTATCGATTATTAAATCTCATAGGTTATAGTCCTTATCTCTGTTAGATACCTGAGGCGAAATTCGCTATGGAATTTATGTAAACGAAGTTTTGTCATTGAAAGACAAATCCAATATAATTGAAATATAATTGATTTTTTCTGCAGGAATTTCAATACGGTTTCAGCTAACAGATTAACGAGAAAGGTTTGTGTATATAATTGATTACCGTAGATACTTAATAAAATCCGTGAGAAGGCGGGTCGGGTCTGTAGTAAATAATCTGTACTATCCATAGTAATATCATAAATGCGAAAGTAACTCTGTCTTGTCTGTTACGTTTTCACGCCTAAACCGCTTAACCATTTTAATGATTTATGGTAAAGAGATAGATTGGACCTTGAAAAATTTAAGGACATGAGCTACTTTTCTTCAATGCCCCTCCTAAGGGAGTTAAATAGTTAAAAACACACCGTGTTCCACCCCGGCGAAGCAGCGGTTACAGCTAGTATTTATTATAAATTAACAGTATTTATTCAAATTTCTGAAACGTGCCTTTGTGTTACTGATAAATAAGTGACTGATCTTGACAAACCTATACGAAATAACATTTTGGTTTGTTTACAAAGTTCCATATCGAATTTGGTGCAAGTATAAAATAATAGACATAGTACCAAAAACACCAATGCATATTGCAAAGACTTATAAATCTTATGACCGCTATGCTACTTATTTAGATAGATTAAATTTGTATCTCTTATGAATTTTAACTCACCTATATCATGCCGATGAATTAGATTCGCGTAGATACGTGTAGTTAGCGAATAGATATACGGTTTAATTTAGTGGACTTCACAGGCGAAAACGAATCCTACCGGCGAATTGTAGTATATTCACTTATATAGGTAGGCATGTAGTGATGCACATGCCTCATTCTTACTATTATGAAAGGCTTGGTCTTTATGAATATAGATCGTAAAGATGTTGGAGAGTCATCTTTTTGCAACTACTAACAGATTTATAATTATACAATCCATTGACATCTATTAAGTACAAGAAATCAAATTCTTATTTTCACTCCAACCATGTATTTTTTTTGTGTTTCGATCTTATACAAAGGTGAATATGTAATCCCCTTTTTCTTGATACTATGTAATAAGCTGATGTTTAACAACGTTTACTTTAATTCGTAACCAAACATTAAGAAAGTTTATCGATCAATATTGCTCTTGATATAAAAAAGAAGTTGTATATGAGCGATTACATTATTTTAATGAAATTTACCACTTGATTTAATTTTCGTCCAGTATGTCAATAAATAAATTTATCTATTTACATCTCGAATGCATCTACATTTACAAAGTATAAATATGAATAAAACATAGACGAATGAATCTTAGACTCACATTATTTACCATTGGACACCTAGCTGGATTCACAAAATGTATACATGCTAAAACTAAAACTGTTGTGAGTAACTACTTCTTAGTTTATGTGTGAAGGTAATCACTGATATTCTGTTTATTACGGTTTAATAAAAACACTTACACAAATAACTACTACTGATCTAACTCCATACATACGCAAAGAATTCAAGAGTAGTGGAATTTCACTTGGGTATCGCAGCCAGGGCCGTCTTTCCCACTGGGCAGTCTGGGCACTTGCCCAGGGCCCCGCGATCAATGGGGCCCCCTGGTTCCTGCTTCAATAGTATCCTCTGTCGAAGTCATAGGCACCCCATTATCCTATATGCCCAGGGCCCCCAATGCCCTGATCGCAGCCCCCCTGACCGCCAAAACACGATATGATGTAGCGATTTATCGACACAACTGTAAAAATATGATAGATATAGCCGCCATGTTAAAACGCTGTACCGGTGACGGCACATTTATAATCGCTGTTTCGATAAAAATTCAACATGGCGGCAAAAAAAGACTGTTGATGTCGATAAATCGCTATATTATATCGTGTTTTGGTGGTCATGCTAGGGGGGCAGAAGTGTTAGGCGAGTACCAAGACTATCGATGAAATGTAAATTATGAATCTGTTAGTTCATACAAGTTACAGAGGCAACTAAACTGTTGATGATCTTCATTTTGTTTCATATTGCTGTTACCAGTTATTTTCGGAGCAGTAGGAGTCCCGTAGCGTTTGCGCAGGCCAAGATACGTTAAGATTTGTTTAATAAACGTTGGTTTTAGTAGATCTGACCTATTGATGTAGAGCAATATTTTTATCTTTTCAATGATATACCATAGAAATTAACCAGCTCAAATTATGTAAAATAATTAGCATCGTTCTCATGTCTTCATCTGAAAAGATTTTTTGTTAGCCTGTAATAATCTTGCTGCCTGTAATAAAATACCTTCTAAAACACAACAAATATCAGATGCCTGTGCAAAGCTAGTTGTTGATTAAAACAATATAATTAAGATAATTTTACATTATCATTTATTTCCATAGTTATTAAGTTTTTCATAATTATGAATTGCATTTGCGTTTTTAACTGATGGCAGATCTCGATGTATTTGCCCATGATAAATATTATGCAGCATGTTAAATGCATTGAATTTATTGAATATATAATTAAGTATATTGCATAAGTTGAAGACGTTGCCAGCAACTCGTAAATACAAATAGCACAAAATAAATTTATCATTTCATATATCAATTCCAAACAATTGACGAACAAAATGATATTTTGTTCAAAGTTAGTCTCCTTACTCTTAGGTGCTGATTCACTGCTCAAGTACAACCACTGTCCTTATGAAACCAATCATTATCATTTCAGCCATAGGACGTCTACTGCTGGACGAGGGCATCCCCTAATAGAAGCAATATTAAAATATGATTTAGTTTTTCAAAATTTTGAAAATTTTTAAAAACGAAAAAGAGATTTCCATGTATAGACAACGGCAGGTCAATTTACCCAAAAATTTAAAGGTCGTTGAACCGATTTTCAACTTTTAAGTCTGACACGTAGAGATCAATATCAATTAAGAAAAAAAAGGTATGTTCTTGGTTGACGAGCTGGTGACTGTACTAAGATGAAAAAAGATGTTGTATTTGAGCAGTAAGAGTAAGAGGTTTACTAATACAAAAACTTACCGTGTATATTTTGCGCTGATTGTGTTTACTGAGCTGTGATAGTGGGCCTAGAGCGCTTCTAATGTTCGTGTCAGTCTTGCAGACTTGCGGTCCGATTTCAAAGTGCCCGACCGACCGATTTGATTATGACCAAAAGCTACCAAAGCTATGGTAGCGTAGACTGCGTATGAATGGTCGTAAGTATATTTCCTTTGTTTTACATTTTATACTTGACGTGCGATTGCATGTTAAGTATAAAAATATGATATTATTAAACCTTAGCTTTTATGATGCGATCTAGCTTTACTTTACCCATCTCAAACTCACGTAGGTTCCAATTTCCGGGGTTAATTAATAAATACTTCTTTGTTATGTACTTTCACTCATAATATTTTACTCATGGGTATTCTACTTTTGTATGTATATAATGTTCATTAACTCGAGATCTCTTAGTTTTTTCTACTTGATAATATATCACAAAGTTCCTTGTACCGAAATTTGAATTTATATATATAATTGTATTGTTAATTTAGTTTGCTAGAATAAGCTAGTTTCCTGGGTAAAAAAATATTATTCTATTTAGTCGGTCAGTTAGGATTATCAAAAAATATTGGACCCATATTTTGTCTTTTCTCAATCAAACAAGAATGACGAAGATAAAGCGCACCAAAGTTTGGGAATGGGAGCACGTGACGTCACGCCTTGTTAAAAAGTGTCGCAAGGCGTGAAGTTAATTTTTTGTTTGATTGAGAAAAGACAAAATACGTGTCCAATATTTAATCCAACTGACGGACTAATTAGATTTTTTTAGGAAACTAGCCTAATAGTTACCTTTCTTGTGTGGTACTTTAGGATATTAGTTCGTTGCTCCCAAGTTTATTATCAATACAACCTTGTTTATGAATGTGGATTTCTCATTTCTGGTTCACTTATTAACTTGTCGAAACGTTTAATTTATATTTCATGTCATCAAATTATGTTGGCTATGTTTTATTATAACACGGGAGCAAATATTAATTATATTAAATGTGTAAACGGTTATAAATGTTGCGAAGTAAATCATCAACATGCAAAAGGCAGAGCCGTATTTTGATACTTTTAGTTTATATTTCCCTTTACTTTATGGTCCTATTATGTACGGTCTCAATCATGTTTTAAAATATTTATCACTGCAGGCAATCCAGCTCTGTTAAAGTATTTTAATACTTAATTAATGGATCGTATTTAATTCTTACTGGTACTATAAACTACTTTATTCTAATTATTCACAATGGGGTTACAAGGCGGAACATGTAGGTATGTATGTACGGCGTGGCATGTAAGTAGGCGTATGCAACGCAGCTGCAGTTTACTTGACTTGTCTCCTTTACAAATGAAGTATACGCATCTGTGCTTACGTTTGGTGATATTTAATAAGACAGTCGTTTTCGTATCTTCGATCAAAATCCATCATTTATAAGCAGTTAAGAATTAAAATGTGGCTGCGTTGGCATTTAAAGTTTTTAAATTGCTGCTAAGAATGATTTATATTTTGTCCTCAAGATGGGCCAGTGAAGCCCGTGTCAAACATACCTAAATGTATCTTTATTTATTCCTGGTACTACTTTGTATCTAAGAGACAGAAATAGGGCTGATTTTACAGTTTATTGGTTTTCAATAAGACCATGTTTGTATGAAGTAATCTGTATCATAGTCAGATCTAAGTTCGTCTCTGTATCTTATGGTATTGATCAAAGTAACAGGGAGTTTGTCTTTGACTTCAGTTAGCGGAGAGAATGCTTGGCGCGCTTAAAAAATCTTACAGACATGTGATGAATACTATTGTACTATTCTGATTAAACGGGAAGTGTTTAAATCGTTGTTTTATTGCTAACTAAACTACAAAACATACCTAAGTGCTAAATGTTTGCATATTCACTTTAGTGGAACTGTCCCTGAATCAACCATTCATTCATTAGGGTATTTTTGCTACTCTGCGATTAATCGCTAGAATCCGCGATTAACGAACTAGCATCTACACCGCATCTTTGCGATTTTTTGATTGAGATCCAGTAGCAGTTTCAATTATAGCAAAAGCTATAGCATTAGCGATCCGCGATTAGTAAAAGTCGCAGTATGCGAGTATGCAAGTATCTAGCAAAAATAGGTTTCTCATCTCTGGCGAAAACACTCAGTTCTGTTCGCAAAGACATGTTAACTAACATAAAATATTAAACTAAATTTAAGTTTTACCTACTTGTTATCTTTGATAAAATAACCTTTTACTAGTAACATGAAAAACAGTTACACATTTAAAAGGTGTAACAGAAAGGTGCAGTGAAACTTTAGAATTTAGGTAAATTATTTTTATACGGGATTTTTTTACTTCTCCATACAAATTGATAACTTGTCGGCAGTTTAGTATAAAGAGGTTTTTTTTTATTATTTCGATACTAGTTCTATAGAAAAGGTTGTTGTATTTATGATCAGATTTTTACTTAGTTTAACATCACCTTGCTGTTACACCCTGTACAGGGCGTTAAGTTTTGTTATTAAGCCGAAAAAGCATGCGCTACTAACATGGATATGAATAGGTACTAATTACTATGTGGGTCAAACAATCTAGACTTTTTCAAGTATTAATTTCCAGCAAGTGGAAATCGTTTTAATTCCTTTTTGTCCTAAATGCGTGTAATTCGGAAAAAATGATAATATTAAATTTCTGACTTCACCATATTAGGTATGTAATTATAAAGTTAATATAGGCTAGTTTCGGCTTGATATAACAATTACCAAACACCCTGTATATACACACATAATCAATTCTTATTGTAATCTTTACTATTGGCGTGATAACTCGTAATAAATACAAAGGGGACAATTAGCAGGGATGTTCTAACGGGTCGTTCCCACAAAGCGCTGGGACATCGCTGAGCCGCGCGTCAAAACTCAGTGACCCCAAATTGAAGCGGTCACCTGCGCCTCCCAGGTGCGCCCGCGCAATTAATTATTATCCTCTTTTAATAGATACACCTCACAATTTATATTTGTTTTATTGTCCTCATCGCACTCTAGGGCTTTCGCCTTACTTACACCCTTGAAGCCAAGACAAATGTTTCCTTTATTGCAAATATTTATTATTTTCTCCCTATATATTGGCCCACATTTTATCTTAATCGATATTGAAGTGCTTTTATGGGGTGTATTAATTGTGAGAAAGGACATTTGCAATCTTATCTATTTATTGGATACTGTTCGGGCAAATTGATTTCCTGTGGGAATCGATATTATTAATTAAACTAGATAGGTAAGTACTTAATGGGTCGATATTTTATTTGAATAGACTTAGTAATATCTCGACATTTTAATTAGGCCGAATGTAAAAATATTGTCTATTTATATTATTATAAACCGGAAGTTCGGACGCAAACGTTAGCTAGCGTCGACTAAGCTCCCCAAGTTGAATCAAATAGATTTGCATTAATTTTTAGTAGCTCATTCTGGTGCTCAAAATCTAGTGTCAATCCACTCCCACTACATTATTTAAGACAAATTTAATGTTACCAGTCTACTGCCAATTCAGCTTGCTTGATTGCTTGGATGGTCGCTGTCTCCAGCAAGAGTACATAAGTAAGTAGTAAGTCGCGAGCTGATTATGATGATAATGAATTTTATTTTGTCAAGAGTCTTTCTGCTATAGTTTGCGCGCAAATGCTATACTTAGTCACCGGAGGTGTGGTGGCAGGGTTAAGACTAGCCAGCGTGCGATTGGCAAGACCCGTATGAAGTTAACAGCAAGCAATGATAACTAAAACGTTAAATCGTCAATTTGATTTCTATCAAGTAGAGTCTAAGTGGAGACTTAGACTTAAACGTGAGGAGTCACAAAATGTAGAACTGTAACATGTAGGTAATGTTTGAGCGGGCAAGCGTTAGTAGACACGTGGCCAGAATTGATATTGGCCGTGAAACAGAACTCTGAGTGCATATCAAGAAAATTAATGTAAGTCGCTGTCGGGCCAAATGAGTCGATAATAAAGAGTAGGTACTAATCACTAGAAGGCACTGAACGCAAGATTTGGTGCACCACAAGAGACTAGTTTCCACCTCAGTGGAAGAAAGGAATCAAGAAGAGCGGTGTTTTCTTAAATATGTTATCATTTCTGTATTAAAGCAGTTATTTTGAAAAATAAAATTACCATTTGGTAAGTCCATGATGTATACAACATGATGTTTTCCTTATTTAGTCCCAGAAAAGTAGCACTGAAGAGTGATGTTTTATTTTAGGATCGTAAAGCGGTGAAACATAGAGTAATGGCCGATCGTATCGCGTCCAGGGCATGCAAATCACCGCGGCACGGGCCGCATGCGGGCGCCCGTGCCGCGCCAGACCGCAAAGGGGAGACTTGGCAAGTTTGGCAACGATTGCAGTAACTAAGTAGTAGATTCTACTCCATAGTAAAAAAGAAAAAAAACATCAAAGAGTTAAAAATTATGACGAGCATATCCTAATTATGTTTTTGTTCTGACATTTGTTTATGCCGCTCCTAAGTATGTGATATTATAGCAAACAATCCTTTTTTTCTACAAAATAAATAAATAATAATAAATAAATTGTTTTCACAATCACACCAATCTAGCCCCAAACTAAGCAAAGCTTTTACTTTGGCGACTAGATTACGGATAAACATTTTTAAATACTTGTTTAAATTTGTTAGCTCTCGACCCTAAACAGAGGGTTCCGTAGTCAAAACGGACTCTTATAGTGTTGGAATGTGCGTCCGTTCGTCTGTCTGTTCTTTCGGGGCTTAGCTCAGAGACTTTAGTACTAGAAAGCCGTAATTTCGCATGGGTATTTAATATGTATTAATCACGCCGATAAAGTGGTAGAATCATAAAAAAAATATTAGGGTACCTCACATGTACACTGGGGATGTTTTTTTCTTCGTCTATCGCATGGAGTGCGGTATCGTTATAGATTGATTTAAAATATTGTAGGTCTGCAAACACTATTTTCGATTCTTAAAGTGCAATTTTTTGTGAGTGCTAAATATCCCTCATTAAACCCTCAGATTCAACTTTCAGGTTTTCAGTTTCATCTCCTCATTTCGAAGAAGTCACAATGTGGTTTATTTATTTATTTTCAGATTAGTTCTCTTCCTCAACTTGCAGAATTATAAAACTGTAGCGACATCTATCTCGCCACATACGAACTAATCTGACGTATCCTACATCGCGATATTAAAGTTATCGGAGCGATTGAACCATATATACAAGAACCCGACAACAACCGTCGGGCAGTAGCCCACCAGACACAACGCCCGTCTGGTCGGAGGATCCTCCCTTTTCAATGGGGGATGAGGAACTTTACACCCTGTTCCTCACACCCCCAAACTGGTGACCCCGAGCATGAACGTCAGCGCAGCCTTCCCAAAGCTACGTCATCGTGCCGTCATCATCACTTCCTCTAGCTTTCGAGCAGCGAGTCCTACAGCCAGCCAGCATCCACGGCTACTACGGGTATCCTGACCACCAGCATGCAGCGGACGCGCATTCCTGGTCATCACCCACAGCCTTCTCAGCGACCTTGGCACAGCACACTGCACTTCGGCCGGTCAGCAAGCAGAGACGCACTTCTCTCCTGGTCGACGCAGCAGCCAGCCACTACGCAACACTGCACCACTCCGACTCACTGGAGCATTTGCAGCATCACCCCGACTCACTGGGGCATCACCGCAGACAGTTCCGACTCACCGTGAACTATGCGTCATCTGGTTCCGACTCACTGGAACATTCCACTGGCCCGGCAAGCATCACAAGATGTATGGACGACTCAACCTGCTATCGACCTCCGGTCTCGGAGGGGAGTGATGTAGCGACATCTATCTCGCCACATACGAACTAATCTGACGTATCCTACATCGCGATATTAAAGTTATCGGAGCGATTGAACCATATATACAAGAACCCGACAACAACCGTCGGGCAGTAGCCCACCAGACACAACGCCCGTCTGGTCGGAGGATCCTCCCTTTTCAATGGGGGATGAGGAACTTTACACCCTGTTCCTCACACCCCCAAAAAACCACCATTCTAAGCTTTTTATCCTATACAAATAGTTCCTGGAGGATGCAATTTCTGAAATAGTATGTCTTGTGTAAAATAAATAAGGTAGGTTTATTTGAGTAGCAAACTGGCAACATCATCTTTAATCCACGCAGGCGGAGACGCATTCAATCGCTAGAAATAAGTGTTAGTTATTTAACGTTAATCATGACTATCATATTCGTTGACCATGTGCCCCATTCTACTCGAATGGCAAGCCATTATATGAGTTCAATGTCAATGGTAAGGGTCGCGCGGTTGGTGATACGGGCGCGCGGCCTAAACTCGTCCCGATTTTATAGCTTTATAGTGATTACCTGCCTCCATAGACTTGTTAGTTGTTGCTCTCTGTAAATACATTCGGCCCGGCATAAAAAAAAAACGTGCTAGAGTTCTCACGATAATTCTACTAGTGTATTTTGCAAAAAGAGTTACTAAATTTGTTATCCAAAAAAAAAAAACGATGTTACGATGTATATCGATGTCATTTAATAATAAAAACAATCGCTTCAAAACTTTCCATTTTGAAACAATTCTACAACAATACGTAAACTACCGCACAAACCATAAAAAATCGTGTTCTAAGCATGTTCTTAATTCCTAAGTAAAGGAATTGGTGACTATTACTTGGCTAGGAATTCTAACTTTTGGCAGTTCTAACATCACTCAATTACTTCACTATATAAAAACAAAATCTTTGCTTAGCAATTACTTTTACTCAAGTAATTACTTAGAACTATCTATAAATACGGGTGGTAATCCTTTTTATAAAATGTCCTCCATTGAGAATTTTTCTAGATTAGTAGTTTAGATCAGCCGACCGAATTCTAGTCATAAAATATATTTAAAGTTTATAAGAACTTAAGAAAGGTAATATAGTACTTTTTATAATAGCGACAAATCAATGTTTTATGGTCGTT
Organism: Anania hortulata; assembly: GCA_963576865.1. Lineage (NCBI taxonomy): Eukaryota > Metazoa > Arthropoda > Insecta > Lepidoptera > Crambidae > Anania > Anania hortulata. Next base: position 16,646,126 of record OY756388.1, on the reverse strand, counting down.
CTTATTGCCAAACCTATATTAATATATATAGGTTTATTGTAGCAGGGGAAGCAATTTGAAAAATTTTGCATGCTTGTGATATTTTATAATCCGTGGCGGCAGCACAATGAACCCCATCAACCGAAAAATGATTAACAACCGATTACAATGACGGATGGGCGGCGCGCGCGCACTGGCTTCTCTATACATAGACTGCACACATTTCTAGAACTGACAACCAAATACCATGCTACAGTTTGTTGTACTGAAGGGCTTGTTGACATATTGATTGCATAAGATTATTATTAGCAAGTATTATCTGCACTAATTGTACTTAGCTGTGCAATAAAGATAAAATATTTTTATTTTATTTTAATAGAGCCTTTTTTCACTTATAGCGACGATAACTATGCAATAGCAGACATGAAACTTAAGATCATTTTAGTTACCGTGTTTATTAATTTAGTTAAGTGCTAGTCGAAATATTTATCTATCAATTCGTCAAACATATGCCAGGAGACTAGGAACCGATATTCGTTGCTTCGATTTATGCTTAGTCGCTTACATAGATATAATAAGTATGTAGATGTGTGTTGTAGTTAGTACATCAAGCACATGGGTCGTTCTTCTTTTTAACCTACAAAAAGGTGTCTCCACCATTCAGTAAAAAAAAAACCAAGGAAGTTACCATATTTTTTTCTTAATTGTACTTCAACATGCATTGTACTATACACAAAATGGCTGTGCACGATTAAATAATATATTTATTGAATAATTTCATTGTAAAAAGTACGTTACAGAGTTGTAAATCCGCGTGACAGAAGTGTATTTCATACAAATCACAGGTGTCTCCCGCTACCTCGGCTTGCGTATAATCCACAATATTACGAAAAAATTATATGATGACACAAAACATAAAAATATCTTTTAACTCCTAAATATATTACCTATCATGTAATAGACACTATTATTTTTTATCACTTTTATTAAAAAATTAAAAAAATCTCAAATATTTGTCTCCTACTACCTGATGTTTTATATTGTCAATTCTGTCACGTGAGTTGTCCTTCAAAATACGCGTTTGTGCCGCTCGTCTTTGTAGCCTGCGATTGGAGGTTTAGACCCCTTTCCACCCTTGGTACGATTTCTCTTCTGAGATCAAGAGACAGCACGTATGTCGCCCGAAAGCTGTGATAGGAGGTGTGTGGGTTTATTCGGCTACCGCTTCGTCACGTAAGTAATTGATTCAAACTATTATTATTATTGTTACTTTTCGTTGTCTACTCTTACGTAATAAGAAATATTTTATTGCCAACGTGTAAATTATATATTTTATTGTTAACTTTTAAATGTTATCGACATTACAACAAATTTTTACCCCTCCGTCACATGACAACTCCGTCACATGTTTATTGTGACTGAGTGGTAAAGTACGTAACGGAGGGGTAAAATAAACGATATTCTTGTTGTATTTATGCTGAATCCAAACAATACTGAAATAGATCTCTAGTTATTATGGTAATTATTCCTACGAAAAGTGTTACCAATATTTGTCTATCTTCTCGCATGTTTAGGTACTTATTACTCATTTCCTATTTTCCAGATACCATCATGGCGAAAAAAAATTAACACCAGCAGAAAGACAGCGGCGCTGTCGGGAGAAACGAAAAAATGATCCTAAGAAGGTAGCTAAAATAAAGCGCAAGGATTTAGAAAGATACTATGCTGGAAAGAAGCTAGTGGCTGACATGAGCATGCGAGAACATCGAATCAAATAGTGAATATGGCAGAAAGGAAATTAAAAAAGAAGGAAGAAGAAAATGTGCTTGAAGAGGTACTTTTAAACACGCAGGCTACATCACCGATACCAGAAACCCCACGAATGACTCTATCTGCAACACTGACTCCCTCTGAAATATCAAGTCCCTCTGAAGTATACTCGCAGTTCAAGGGGAAGAAAAAAAGTGAAAAGAGATAGAACAAAGTTAAACTAAAGTTAAAAAAAAAATTAGAAAAGTTAGAAAAACAAGTTCGAAATTATAAGAAGAGATTGCACAGAAAATAAAAAAGACACACAGCAGCAACAAAGATAATAGCAGTAGACAGAATACAAATAAGGGCAGCGTTCTTTCTAATGCCATTAAAGAACGATACAAAACTGTCAAAAGTCGAGAAGAAAAATACCTCATCCAATCGGTACTTCTAACTCGTATGGTTAAAGAGTCCAGAATGCAGATCGAATTGGTAAGAGACACATTCGGTGTAGTCCGACCTTTAACATACAAGAGAGTTCTACTAAAACCTACTGACCGGGTACGGAAGATTCGTCAGTTCTTCTTGCGGGATGATGTAACGAGAGCTACAGCAAGTAAGAAGGAGACTTAGAAGGAGAAGGAGAAGAGAGAAAAGTTAAAGTTTTTATTGGACTCCATGAAAAACCTGTACAAAGCCTTCTTGAAAGAAAATAGTAGCCTCAAATGCCAGCTACTTTACTAAACATAGGCCATTTTCTGTGAAGTCACTTAGTGTGTATGTATGTATGTGTTTCATAAGTGGCCATTTTCTGTTCAAAATTAAATAAATGATTTTTTGTAGATGCAAGACATAATTGCTCATGTAAGTTACATGCAAATTTTACCTATGTGGTTGAAAACCAATAAAACCAAACTATTTCTGCAAATAAGCCTAAATAAGCTCCTTTACGCGTCCCTTTTTTTACCCTGCCACTGCTTAGGGATAATTGTGGGCTACCGCTGAGAAGAAGCAGCGCAAGAAAGTCGGTCACTATTGTCATGGTCAGCCCCTTTTTAAATAGTATGTTGTATACATTTACAAGATAAAATCCTGTGCGAGCAGAGCAGTATTTTATTCCATACATTTTTATCATTTAACTAAATAGAAATTTACCGTGTAATGATGATTATTGATGATAATTATTTTATTTTATGTTTTGCGGAATTTCAATTTGTTGTAAAGTTAGACTCGATTTTTTATTTACTTAAGATGAGAATTTAAGGGTTCTCAAATGTAATTTCATTAATTATCTAAATTCGATCTCATGTTATTTTATATGACAATGTTGAAGACTGATAAAGACTAAAACAAAATAAATGATTCTAGATAAATAAACCTGTTTTATTCTAAAACACAGCCTGGTATCCCCTAGAATAACAACTCTGTCACATATGTTACTACTCTGTCACGATGTTGTCTCCTGGTAGGAAAATCGTTTTGGTCGTTTATATATTTCGTTATGACTAGTGCAACATTGGAAAAAATATATTTATAATAATTGATGATATTGCCATCTGTAATATTCGTATTTATTTGTAAATGATAGTAAAAATTGATTTATAGCAAAAACATACTTTATATTTGCAGAAAATGTGACAGAGTGGTATAGGATCATGAATAAAACATATTTAATAAATACAAATGTATTCTTTTAATATGTTTTCTAAAAGTACCTTTAGTCAATTAATGTATTACAAAAATACAAGTTATTTGACATAGAGTATTCGATAAAATAAAATAAAAGATTTCGTGACGGAGGTGTAATTTTTTTTGTCGAATCCATCTTTCAGGTCTTGAAAATCGTACAAAAATCAGTAAACTTCTCGGCCAACAACATTTTCCGATAGAATAGAAATTTTGCTTTCAGAATATCCAAATATACTTACCAGAAAGCTTTATATATATTTTTTCGAAATTGAGCTAATGTTTCATCAAATTGTAGGTTAAAAAGAAGAACGACCCACATACCTTATAGAACATCAATACGAACCATATTTATCCGAAACTAGTAAGTGATTTTTCACTTATAATTAGTATAATGACAACTACTGTTGCTCGCTGTAGCTCGCCTATACAAAAATAGTACAGATACAGATTAAAAAATGGCAGAAAACTTTAACGAACAAATCAAATGACATTTCTACTCTATTGGGTATGTGCTCCATGAGTTAGGATTTAAACACTAGAATACTATATTTTTCTGTAACTAAAATAAAAATTGTTTGGTCGCAAAAATAAATCGAAGTTCAATATTTAAGTCTATAGTTTTACCGGTGAGTGAGCAGAGCGGGCGCGATGCGCGAGCGCACGTGCCGCGACATATGGCGGCGCCATACTGTTTGTTTGCCAATCATAACGGACATAACTCATCAGATAACGGCCCGCCGCCTCCGGCACACGATCTAAAACAATGTGCAACAATTAATATGTCGACAAGGGAACTCTCGCGCACGATTCGTTATGCTTTTCGGCAGATATGGGCGAGATGTTATTAATTTTGTAGCAAATTGCAGAGGGGATTTTTTCTGTTTTATTTTCAAATTTATCTTAACAATAATGATTTTTTTAGGTATCGTATAATTTTATTTACTTTTTACATAAAAATCCAATAAACGTTGCGATTACGGAAATAAACTACTACTAATCGTTGCAACTATTTGTTACAATCGGTTATTTAAAAAAAACACGAATTTTATACTAATGTTCTTTAAAATTCTGTACCCTAAGTTTTTTTAACTCTTCAAAAAAAAACGTCTAAGAACTTTCGATTGTACATTTTAATTTAATATGCTAAAGACATTGTTATTTGGTCTCTAAGCAGCTGTCCCGTTTCGTTGTACGTCATGAATAAACTAAGCCTAAAACAACCGTAAATCGTAAGATTTGGCTGGCGACCGCTTTGGCATTAAACGCTCCCCCCCGAATTCAATGAGGCGCTGGAGGCAACCTGCAATTTGAGCGCGCGCGGCGCCCGCGCCTTTTGCGACATATGGTGCGATCCAGACACGGATCACTGCTAAGCCTTAAACATTAAATATAGCGCTAGAAACTGGAATAGACTTACTAAATTAAGAGTCACGTTTTATTTTATTAGTTTTACATTTGTTTATTTTTACTCGACTGAACCAGAAGGAAATGAAAATTAATCAATACCCGTATTCAAAGTCAAAGTCAAAAATCATTTATTCAATTTAGGGCAGAAAACTGCCACTTATGAACGTCAATAATAACATTATTGGCCCATATGGGGCATATTTTTATTTTCATTTACTGAAGTTATTATGTAGGCATTATGTAAGCATCCTTACACTGTGCAAAGGCAATAAACTGACTCTTAATAAAAATGAATTTCATTTTTAAATATCCAGTATAATTAAATATTTTTCTATACCTACAATTTACGTTTCTTGTGCACACCAATTTATTTGGAAAGTGAAGTCATTAATATGTGATGAAACTAGAGGTATAACCTCGTTTCCTAAATTAAAAACTTCTAAAAATAATCTTATAGTTTAAAATGTTTACTTACTGTTTCGCAATAAATGATATTACAATAACCACTTAAAGCTATTTTTGTTACCTTTTACACGTAATCGAAAGTGCTTAGATTGATTCCATTATTCGTTTCCAGTAAAAATGCTTTATGTCCACAACGAGTGTGCTACCCCTAAAGTTTTTAGCATAACGAAAAACTTCTTCAACTTTTTCGAATATCATAAGGCGTCTTATAAAACTGTCGCGGTTTTGTTTTACATATGCCTTAAAAGCGAAGAGAAAGTTTATTGGTCATAAAAAACTCAAAGATGTTAGAACACCGAAGTATAAACGTTGATTTTAATTGATCAAGATATTGCCACATTTTTCAGTTTAGTACAGTACAGGTTTGATTTAGGACAGACAACAGCAAGTCAACTTACTACAAAACGTAAAATTTTCTCAATTGATATTAATCTCTAAGTGACGGACCTGAAGTTGAAAATCGGTTCAATGACCTTTATCTTTTGGGTAGGTTGACGTGCCGTTGACTGTACTTACCAAAAAAAAGCAATAAGATGTTAATCCACGAAAATTAAATCTCGACAAAACGTTTCAGTATAAAAGACATCAACGAGATACAGTCAATCACGACTATCAATGATTTTGTGTTTTAAATAAATGTTTCTTACTTTAGTCACTGAAACTTTATGTATTGTTTGTAAATAGTAAATATAACTTTTTTTTAAAAAACAAACCAGAAAGTAAAATGTGTGTAAAAAGTTGCGTGACTACATTTAATATGTATTTAAAACGTCACCTACGGGCATGCTGATCAAAGGAAACATAAAGCTGCTCAAAACTAAAGCTTACAATGTATCGGTGGGCTTTAACTGTTTTTGCTCGAAGCCACAAGTGCCACAGTGACACTGTCGGCGCAGTGACAGCGGCGCCTCGCACCTCGTTGCAGCGCAAAGAACACGAACCAACACCTATACGATTTATGCTCCGCAATGTAAAAAATGTATCAGCCGCCCGATATCAAAGCGCGACGGGATTCTCATGCATAGATAATATAGCATACGCACTTTTATGGCACATGAATTTCGCATGAAATTTCCGTATTTTAAGTAATTGTTTGTTTATTCCAAAAAAAAAACGGAATAATGTTTTGTGGATCCACACCACAGTTACTTCTTGTAGAGCAACGTTTGCCTGGCAACAGAAACATTCCAACTCTCTTATTATCTTTTTAGATGTTCCCAGTAGGTGAAATTTGGAAACGTTGCTCTACATAAATCAATTTATAATAATATCATTTATTTCAGGCAGATGCCTGAAAATTGTTAAATGTTCAATTAAAAATGTTAAATTATTCTTCAAAAATCATCTAAAGTAGATACTTCAGATGATTTTTGAAGAATAATTTATCAAAAACAGAACAGAACTTATTACAAAAGGCATCGAACCACATTGGCATACCTAAAGTTAAAAGTAGTTAAAATTACGTTATTTAGGTGTACACCTATGAAAAATACGGCAATCGACAGAGAAAATAATTACAAACATCAGTTTGAATGAGTAATTTAAATGTTACATACTCAAATTCTGAACAAAGTACGGCATTTTGTCAAAGCGTGTTTGGTGTTTGTGACTATTATCTCTATCGATTGGCGTGTTTCATAGATGTACAATAAATAACGTAACTTTAGGTACTAAAATTATAATGAAATAATCATTTATTTGTTCGGACATGTGTACATTGTAAACAGGTGATGGGTCATCAAGCTTGGGTACTTGCAACTTTAGGTTCCATATAAAAAAATATTAAAAACAATATTTTACATAAGCCTGTTTCGTCAACAAAGCTACTAGCCGTGTAAGTTTTAAATAAAAAATACTTAGAATAAGCGGGTTTCTTTACGAGCGGAGCGCGCGTGGGGTGGCAGGTGCCCTGCTAGATTTAACAAGCTTTAACCTATGCCATTAAATTTTATAATCGGCATTAAAGCGACCTGATTTACAAAACTATTCAAAATATTAAAAACTTAACTCTTCCTTGCCTTGTCGGGTAAAAATAAATATTGAGCATGCACTAGAATTACCAATATCTAAAACGTTTAAATTAGATTTTAAAGTCAGTCAAAATAGTCCGAAGATTGTCAATATTTTTATTCTATGACTTCTTCTCGATTGTCATGGTGTCTAGAAGTTTAATTTGTTTCTGTTATATTTTCATATATGATATATCCCTACAATATAAATCGTATTCCAATACACAATTAACAGAATTTATGTAATTCTAATATGATACTAGATTCCGATTTATTATGATTATTTAAAAAATATAAATACTTCAGTTATACAAAATCGAATTTATATCCCTTGTTAATACACTTACATACCTATTATGAGAGTGTTGGCGTCATGGTATGAGCTGTGCATCACAATTACTTACCCGCCCTTTTAGTCGAGTCGGTTAGCCCGGATCCTTGTAACGTCTGAACTTTTATTACGTACGTGTAACTAAACAATGATTCGTTATTTATAAGGGCTCAGACGCTTAAGTGCTTTTACATGTTGTTAGAAAACACGTGTGGAAACGTTACACGAAAATTCTCACGACGATTTCTACTCTATTAATTATTGTGTAATGGAAAAGATAATGGAAAGGAAATGCACATGTTGAAAATACACCGATTACCGTTTCGTAAAGTTTTTACTAAATAAATCTTTAACTACTGTAGAAAAGTATAAAAGTAATTACTCTAATGGAAAAAAATGTGCTACCACTTGTTAAACTAGACATATACAAGGTGTTAATGAAATAACGCAAAACCTTTTAGGGGTGATTCTAGGTACTGCTCAAATACTTTTTCTACGGGCCAACATCGTAATCAAAAAAAAAAAAACACTTTCTGCAACTAGCTGACGTCAGTCATACAAGTAAACGTCACATAGAAAAAGTTGTATTTGAGCCCAAGAATCAGTTATTTCATTAACAGTATATTATCAAAAGCACCATGTTAGGGAATCGCATAATTCATAATTAGAGCATTTTTCGTATAGTAGAGATGTAACGATAGGTGTCGCGATTAACAAATTTGTGGTTAAAATATAGTAAGTGCAAGTTAAGGCTTTGCCTAGGTTTAGGGTAGCATATGTCGTACCAGAGATCAAGTAAGGCTTTAAACAGAACAACAGTGAAAATACACCGATTTTAGCAAAACGATGTACCTAATTTGATTCATTCATATACTATAAACATTATAGCTATAAAATGTATAATTTATCTTACGCTGACTTATAGTCCTACAAAGACAGGTACCACAACATATTACTGAATCGGTGGACACTGCAACATTCTTTGTGCATGTCAATAGAATCTATAGGCAATAGATTTTTGCAAGATGCGTCGGAACCAGTCGGTAGTCTCGCAGCGATCGACGCGGCTGTACGCCCGTCAATTAACCGTCGCACTGGCAGGACTAGATCCCACCACTTCACTTACCAGCTAACCCATTTATACGCTGCGTTGAAAACAGGACTAAATGAATTAATGCAAATTTATACTATAAAAATTGTCGCAGGTGCGCGGGGACGAGTTCCAGTCTTGCAGGATTCGATTTAACGCGCTTGCGCCGCGAAAGTCTTTATTTATAGCCGCATGCGTCCGCGGTGCAGCGATTACTCGTCACAAAGCCTTGTAATTTAGTAAAAATAACATTTCACGTTATTTGCCTTAATATTCGAGAGTGTTTTAAAGTAAAAGTATATATTTTAGGTACACCCTAACTCATTAATCACGCAACAGTATTTATAAACTGTGTGTAATAAAATGTTATTTATGCAGCAAGTAATAAAAAGAATTGGCTGGATGAAAAAAACAAGAGCGGCTCTTTGGCGCTTTTGAGGGAGGTTTACGCCCAGCAGTGGACTGGAATAAGCTGAGATAAATGAATAAATAAATACGACAATCCATATTCTTTTTAGTTTACTGGCAGTTTTCTAGACAAATATTATAATTTAAACAATTTATTAGGTATAAATAATTGTCATTTAAACTAATTTATAATTACCGTACAACCTGAATACTCGACTAGAGTCAGCCTGTAAATATATATGATTTTATTGCCAATATTATACCTTTTTAGAATTACATTATTACAATTGCAGTCGTAAAAGTTATCTCATTCTCTCATTTCGATTCGCCGTCAAAGATACATGAAACAAAGTAACCTTGCATAAAGCTCATTGAAATTAAACCAGATAAGTTTTTCGATAACTAAATTGCGTATTTATTTTTACACGACTTCTCATAAAAAGAGTTTTAAGTTTGCTCTATTATATTCATACGTGAATGTATATTATTATTCTGTTTTAGCGTGTTTCTTCTTCTTTAATGTATCTTACGCAATAACTTGAAAATTTACCGTGTTACGAAATATGGTAACATAATTACATATACTTTAATAACATAATATAAGTATAGTTTAGTTTTGTCTTTTGTACAGTCTTAAATATTGATTAATTATATTGAAATTAAACATTCAAACGTTTCTTTGAAAGTTAACAGCTTTTTTTGGAAAAAGCTTGAAATGGTTTGATGTGCCTACGTCTATTTAAGAAAATTCGGTGTATTGAAAATCAATGTTTTAAAAAGCTTTTGAAGCATGAAACACAACAAGTGTAAAATTCTGTCTCGGGTACTGATAACTGTAAAATTAATTTCGTTCGATACCACATGCGAATATTTATTTTATTTTCAAACTTCAGTGAGTCTGTGCATGGCTCCTGGGCTATAATTAATTACCGCCTTGTAAGATATGTATTTGCAGAGTCCTAAATAAGCGTCTTTTTGCGTGTTTCGTATCGATTCAGAAATAAAATAGTCTTCTACGCACGCCTAGATTAGTAGATAATTAAGTTTGTTATCGACTTGATGTTATGGCAGATGCAACCACTAGTCGGACCGCTTGCGCCTGTCCCTTCTAGGTCCTTATTAATATTCCGATCCTCCTGGTCTTCAGATTGACACGTTACCAATTTTTTCTGATGTTTAAATATATCTGCCTGACTAAAATAATCAAGTCAACTGAAAAGCCACATTATTATACAGCGCTCATCTTCATTAAGTTGTGTTCGCTGAGGGCCGTGAGTATTGAATGAACACACACGACTTTCATGTCAATTGTAATGAAATTGTTTGGCAATTTCTTTATAAACTATCCAACAGCCTATCGTATGCAGGTTCCCGCTTGATGTTTATATTTACAACCTTGCCTATAATGTAATAAATGAGTTATTATAGATTAGTTTGCAATAAATGTGTTTTTAAAATAGCATAATAAAATCGATAGACCTCTAAAATTGGGATGGCTTATTAATATTATACTATATAGTGTTGTTACGAGTCGTATTATGCACTATAACCAAGGGTATCAATTTCTGTATTAGTGTTTTTTAAATTGGAATTATTAGATGATGTAACTTATTGATATTATTATGTCTAGTATTTTAGTTTACCATGAATATTTAATAATAATTAAGATCTCATTTACTTTATAACTAATATTTGTCTGGTAAAGTATACCAGATAATGATAACGACGCGATTCAATTTTACAGAGCTTTTTAAATAGTTATCTGCCTAATATGATCTTACCGCAGGCTATGAGTCTCGCACTTAATCAATGGCTTTGGCATATCTTACAACGCTATAATAAATTATGATGTAGCTGGTTAACTGACGTAATTTAAATCTAATGTTTTGTAAAATATGGATACGATTGGCATTGGCATTTTTTTTACACATAGGTACAGTAGTATGAAACTCAATCGTCACCAAACCATACAAACGTAGGGACACGTGGACACAGGACAACACTAGCCACTAGTTGCCCGCTGTCCCACAATCATAACACATGAAATTCATGGTCGTGCGTAATTGTGGCTTTGTTGTGCTACCACATGCCGTCGCCGCCGTCACGTAATTGCAATTGGCTTTAAATAATTAACCGGCCCAAGCGTCCGTGGCGACCAAACAATTTATCGGAAAACATCTTTATTATTTTGTTGACGGCCCCGATGGACGGCGCAGGATTATCGAGATGATCACGGGGAGGACTCGGCGCATAAACGACACTAGCACAATTACAGATTATGCTCCCGCGGCAATTGTGATCAACGAACTAAAAACAAGTTCCAAGCTTAAAACGGCAACGATTTTTTGAGATACAATATCATTTTGCTGCAGATTCCGATTAATCCATAAAAGTATCCTGTACATAAGTTTTTCAATTATTAATTATTTTGCAAATTACACTTTGTGATATATTTATTACACCTCTAAATAAAAGATCTACCTATAATAAATACACAATCTGAACCTTTGTCGCGTATGCTAACTCTCTAACAAAGACAAAACGAAGCGTTTATTTGCTTAACATTATTTTTAACAACCGCGGCTTGTTAATAGTTATTTGTTATACAAGAGTGCAAAGTTGCTTTTTAACCGCGTGTTCAATTTTGATGACCGAGCAAGCGAAGGATTCTAAAATTGAATCACGAGCGCAGCGAGTGATTCAAAATTAGAATCCTGAGCGTTAGCGAGGGAATCAAAAGAGCACGAGGTGAAAAATCTTTGCACTCGAGTGCAACACGTAACTTTTCATTTCACCTCAGCGAGGAAATGACTAAATGCAAAAAAAAAACGTTTACAATCACAAGATAGGTACACTTTTATTTCAGTTTAGGTATTAATTACTACATTATGACAGGTAAGTATTACAGAATAATCTTTAAATTATAACAATACTAAGGTATAATTAAGAAAATTTTAAAGTAACGTTGCTACAGTTATTTAAATTGAGTGTAATATTTTTGTTTGGTACTGTAATATTGGTGTTAGTCACTTGTGTACTGTTTTTCGGTAAACTATCTGTCATACTTAATAGTTGTACCGATTCATCGGATTCCCTTGGCGTGAATGTTGGAGAGAGAGGGAGATGGTTAGGTGTTTCATAACGGCTTATTTTTGATGTAGAAGGGCCAGTTCAAGGATCCGATTGAGGCTCTTTCAGTGTAATGGCTCCTACGATGCCTTCACATATTTTAGACTTATTTTGGATGGAATCCTCTATGTATCCCTCTACAACTGCATTGGACTTCCAGCCTCCGTGGCGCTTAAGGGACAGGAGATCAGCTCCGGAATCAGCCAAAAGTGTGGCTGAAGTTCGTCGGAAACAATGACCCGTGTACAACAGGGGTTCTGGAAGTTCAAGAAATGTTGCTATTTCTCGTAGGATACTGCCAATTTTATTAGTACCCATAGGCTGTCTAACACACTTTCCATTGCGATACTGTAGAAAAAATCGATTGATTGGAGTGTTAGGCGGGCGTAAGGCTTGATATTTCTCAACAATCGTTACGTATTCCTTGCGAATGACGAAGTTGCGGTCTCTTTTTGTCTTTTTATTAGGTAAATTAATTAATAGTAAGTCATCTGAATGTTTCTCAATGTTTTTGACATTAAGTTGTGTTAGTTCATTAGTTCGACATGCTCCGTTTATTCCAATAATAAGAACAACCTGTAACGTAAAGAGTATTGTAGTAGATAAATGAATAAAATTGATATGAACGCATAATTATGCCTATCAACATCTACTAAGTATACTATTTAATTGAGATTAATATACTTAAGTAGATACTGAATGTGCAACTGACTTACTTTTGCCGCCAAATATACGGAATCGGGTGCTTCGTTAAGAAACTTTTCAATATCAGATACTGTGAAAACCTTCGATTTTTTTGGTTGATGACCAGATGAGGCTCTTTTTAAAAATGCCACTAATTTAGGATAGGTATCGATATGTATGTCTTTTTTCATCTTTATTGTTGCTTTTAGCATCGAATACGTACTCCATAGAGTGCTTGCTTTCTTGTTCTCGGATAATTCTATAAAATATGCCAGCAAAACGTTTTCTGAGAAAGTTTTGGCTCCTTTTGCTAGTCGCCACGTGTTGAACATATCGTACTGTTTTAAATACTTCTTGCGTGATTGTTGAGGGAGAAAGCTCATTTGCGCATTATTAACAGTTTCAGTCAATTCTGTTGGCGTCAAACAATCTTCCTCGTCGCTAGAATCACTCATTTTAGTTTTTTCACTTGTTTTCAAGTTTCTTGTTTTTAATATAAGGTTTAACAATGACGTGAAAAAATGCCGCGTAAAGAACCGCGTACAAAGCAAATTGAAAAAAGAACACCAAGAAGGTTCCGAGTCTGAGTTTTTAACAAATTAAAAAAAAGTTGTATGATATATTCGGCACCATAGAGGTAGCAGTAAATAGGTTTAATGTTTTTTTTAATTAATAATAATAATAATATGGACAACATCACATACATTGCTCTGATCCTGTGATAAGTAGCTTAAGCACTTGTGATACAGAAATCAGAAACAACGACGGTACCACAACACCCAGACCCGAGACAATATAGAAAAGTTATTTTTCTACATTGACCGACCGGGAATCGAACCCGGGACCTCAGAGATAGCGACACCAAGTCCGGTATACTCGCCTCTCGGCTACGGAGGTCGTCAAAATTCACAAACTTAGTGCACACGATGTTCTAAATTCAATTTACTTTATCCTCTAGAGAATAAAAACGGCTTTTCCACTCAGATATTGAAGATTAAAAATACTCTTTCCGAGATGGTGGGATGAAAAAATAATGTTAAGCCCTTAATTACTTTTTTTTTTTTGTTAATATAATATTAAAAAACAGCCTACTCCCATCCATTCAGGACCGTAACATCGTAGATGACACATGTTTGCTAGCCAAATGGTAATAAACGGAGCCCGTACTGTCTGTCTGTAATGTCTATCAGAGCCTATCAGAGCTAAAATGCTGACCGCTTACGACCTAAATTGTATGAAAATATTGGTAAATTTAATTAATTTTTAAATGGAAAGTGCTGATACCGGTTTACTTGTAATAGTCGCCAAACTTATTAATGTAAGAACATTTCATAATTTTATGAATAGAAGCATGGCAATAAAATCGTTCGATAAATACATGTTTTTTGAACATTTATGTTTTTTTTGTGCCTTTGAGCTACATTTGAGTGAGGAACTCTTTACTGCGCATATAGTTAAATGTTGGTGGTACAAAACGTAGTAGCTTAGGCCAAAAAATCGTCACTACATCCTACATCTATACACGCGACACCCCGCGAGGTCGTGCGTCCGTGCGTCCCTGTAGTACACATCGAGCTTGTACAAAACCTGAGTTAGTCTTTTCTACGACACGGACATGTCAGAAGACGTAAAAGAACAAAACCTTTTGAGTTAGTGCAAGCTCTCATGCTATTTTCAAAGACTTGTGAACATTGTCAATCGATTCTAACAAAAAAAAAATGTGCCTATAAGAAAAGTGATAATGGTGTGTCCATTATCACTTTTCTTAGCTATAACTTGTCAACTACTTAGATTAGGTCAACTTTATATCCTAAATAGCATAGATTGTAATATTCTTAATGCTTAAAATTATAATTTAGGCCTTAGACAGATTATAAAAATAAAAAAAGCATTTTCAAATCGGTAAAAGAGACATAACAGGAGACCTTCACACTAAGTTGGTTGTTGATTAGTGTGTGAAATGGAGAAGACACACTACTAAGACGAAGTAAGTATGTTTATGTAATTTTGATCAAAAAATCTGATTCTTAGGACTCGAACCTGCGTTCTGGTCGAGTATAGTACCTAAATTGGAAAGTGATAATTGGCAATCTTAGTCAAGTGATGACAAAACTGAAATCATTTTATGGAACTTTTCAGTAACGGAGACAATTTATGTGCAAGGCAAGTCGTATAGAACGGGTGCGTCTCATTTGTTATATTATCATTTGATATAATTAAACCTTAATAACGATCAGTTTACATAATAATTATTTTTCATAGCAACACATGATATAATTTTGTTTGTAATAACGTTTACTTTAAATAATATTTATTTCATATAATGCCATTTAGTTTAACGTTCGTAAGCAATAAACCCCTTAAGACATACGGACTGCAGACGGACCACGAAGTGATCCTATGGGTTTTATTTTTCCTTTTGAGGTAACTAAAAACCACAAAGTTAATGGAGCCCGTGGTCCGGCACCATTAGTGTGTAAGCCTTACTTGACTAGTTTTTGGAGCTACGTCGATTTGTTGTGATTTTTCTCTCATTTGCTGAATATTATATTTCATAATCTTAAGTAAATAATAAAAACCTTGTAACGTTTATTTAACAGTGACTTAATTTTTGTAACTGAGTTTACTTTAACCTAATAAATATTACTTATATTCTAAAAAAATCTTAAGATTTAGGTACTTAATTGAGCACTGCACATTTTGCGCCCTAGACGTGATCAGTGCCTAATCGTAACGGACGCTACATAATTTGATGTGATATGTACCTTGTAGAGTAATTGTCGCTAGATCCATGAACCTAAATGAAGCTGCTCCATCATATCCGGCGATGGGGCAGAGCCTGCGGCGGTGGCACGCCGGGCAGCGGCGCAGGCAGGCGGCGCAATGTGCGCGCGCGACCTTTGCGCGTAATTGCAAGGCGCGTGCGCGTGAAACGCACACGCAGCCGTCGCAGAACTCGTACGTCCTAGTGTTACCAGGAAATATTGCCTAATATCAGGACCAATTCAATAAAAGAAATCATCGTGTCTTATGATAATTACTATAATATCACGGTGACCGTTAATACAAGAAAAACTTTTAACAGCATATTCTGACCATTAAGAAAAACAACTTTTTCTATGAAGCCAAAGTCGAAAAAAAACGAAAAAAATAACTGATGCTCCATACATTGTCGTAGTATTGTGTCTATATTGTATGGAGAGTTAAACTTTTTTCTTGCGATCTTGATATTGGTGTCATGGTAAAAAAAATAAAAAAATATGTCCTGTTAAAGCGATTCTCTCTTCGTTAACTGGTCAAATACCTCTGTCTGTTTATAAGAACGAAGTGACTCTTTTAGTAATCTTTACTTTTATTCAAGTCTTTCACTATAATACGAGTAGCAATGAGAGATTTAAGTAGCAAATATGTTAATCGTTATTAACTGTTTTATTGCATTAAACGCAAATCATTTTCCTGTCTGGGCCCATTTACAACTTTTAAAAGATATCAAAAGAGTTTCAGTTGTCGTAAAAATACTAAAGTCTTGGCCACCGTAGTACAGCTAGCCGCGACCGCTGTCTGCACTACAGATATGGAAAGTGCTACTTTACAGCACACTCGCCCTTTGATTAGCATTTTTTGCGTTTGATTTTAATCGGACTATTAACAGTATTTTAAAACCACAATTGGTCGTTTATCTACACAAAAAGTTGCAAAATTACACTCGTTTATTTTACATACAAAGATAAAATATATTGCTTTGGAAATGTAAAACTACGCAAAAACGAACCTTCGCATACCATTAAAAAATTCATATCGTAGATACCTAAATAAAATGAAGTGCTGCATTATGCCATTTTAAGGTTTTTAATAAATCAGGCACTCTTACAGTTTACTGTGTCAGTCTGGTAGGTAGTAGGCATAGAGCACTACCCTATAGAGTAGAAATGTCATAGGTATGATTTGTTTGACTAATTTTTCCGCCATTTTTAAATCTGTATCTGTACTTTTTTGAGAGTTGACAGGACTTGTCATTTCATACTAAATGTAAGTGAAAAATCACTCACTAGTTTCGGAAAAAGATGGTTCGTAATTTCGTATTGCTGCTCTATAGAGTAGGTGCTCGATGGTAGTAGGTATCGATCAATAGGTTTTTCAAAAATATTGTAAATTGTTGGTCACATTTAACACTTTCCGGTATTAATAGGTCATTTACGATAGAGAAAGAGTCCAAGTTAACTTTTTGATAGAGTGACATGGGCACTTAATATTAAGGTAGGTAATGTCATCTACTGCGCGTGTTCCGACGCGTACTTGACAAGGTTTTAATCGGTTAAATTTGATTTAAATAATGTTAGTATGATTGCCGGAGGCAGGGATGATGTTTGATAAATACGAAATAAAACTCCCATTGTCATTAAAACAAAAATAGCAATAAAAACTACGTTGTGTGATTTAAATAATCAATGGGCAGAGGAAATGGCCGTGCCCGCGGATTAATGGGTGCAATTAAATCGATTCACTTCGGCGGCCAGTCGGCTCGTTTTGTTCCTCAGATTACGTTTAACGACGCGCCTTCGCTTCTGTACCCGTGTCCAGTTGTCTGACTTTACTTTTATGTCTTATTGCAGTATATGATTTATATTTTCTCCTTTGGGACAGGCTTGATACTGCATTTTTAATTAGTAGAAATCACATCATGTATTAGTCAATAGTAATATAGGGCTCATTAGTCTTAAAACCTGTGATTTTTAGAAAGACCGCTGTCTGTTCGGTATAACCGATGGCTTCACTTTGGGCTATAAGTTTACCTATCAGTTGGGAAGAATGTCGATACAACCAATAATTAATTAATATGGCTTTTATATGTTTAAACATTGAATAAGACGTTGATAAAATGTAATGCACCTCATCGAGAATAATTTATAAATATCGTTGCCTGCTACGATTACGATTTAGTTCTATTAGTGTTAGCTTTCGTAGCAATGCACTAGTAACTACTCGTAGTAGGCAGCTACGACGTCTACGACTAGTCCAGTGCATAAGCACATAGGCAAACTTTTTTTTATTGTTAACTAACATCATTATGATTTATGTCGTTTTTTTACTAATCAAATTTTGACAACTTTTAAGTAAAATAAGTTTTAAGTAAATATTTACTTGGAATGATAAGTTTGCTTTTATAAGAATGATGTTAAAAAATACGTCCCATAAATCGTCTCACAAGTACCATACGAGGAAAATCCCATCTTTAAAAATTATTTCTATCAATGCCGCGTAAAGACTGCTATCGGGCGGCCGTCTCGTAATTGCCGGAGAGCGAGAGTGGTCGTACTTACGGAGTGAATTATCGCAGGGCTCGTCTCAGATTGGAATCAATTAAGCGCTCCCGGTCCTCGGCCTTCGCGCCACCTGCCTGCGCCTGCGCCCTACTGAGAACCACCGCCCGACTTACTTAGATTCACCCTGCCCCCCGCGATGTGCTCACCCTCACGCCACACAAGGGCACACATGTACAAATAGAAAGCCCCTACTATAATGGATAACACGTACCTAAGAAGAACGTGATTGCCCATTCATTATCTGTATGCAAAATCATGGCACCTTTATTCCTTAATTACGAACTGTAACCCAAATATTTTTAAAGCGAGCGGAGTTATTGCATGTGCTGCTTTGTTAAACTTTAATTTGATTATTTTAAAACTTTTACGGGATTTTCTCTCATTATAATTTTATTTTTGTAAGTTTAACTCATGGACGAAGTTTAGACGAATAGGCTTAGGCAAACGCGATCCGTCATGGATCACATTTTCAGAATGCATAGGTCAAAAGATATCTACAGTTTTTTTTTCTGTAAAATCCCATATTGTTAACTTACAATTTATTAATATTCATAAATAAATACTTAATTAAATAATGCCTACAATATTTAGCTTCCTAAATATAATCACTTAAAAATAATATTGCAAAATGAGTGCAACATTTTAGTGTACATTTTAGACTCATTTGTTGCATGTTTTGAAAGTCTCAATTATAAAATTATTATTAAAAGTCAACAGAAATTTTCTTTGTAACTTATGCAAGTTACGGTTTTTTGTAAATATAGATAACAGCGCCAATGCCAGCACTCTCAGCTTTGAACATATTTCAAAATTAATCCTGTAATGCACCTAGCTTTGTGTTTCTATAGCTTCTTCATTTTAGTTAGTCGCTAATCTGATCATTTACCTAGATTCATCTGTTTATTAAAATAAACTGCCCTAACATTAAAGTAGTTTTTACAAGAGTTGTGTCTTTGAACAATGATTATAAAACAAGTTTGAACAAGTTTGAACTACAAAAAAGTTACTAAGAAATTAAAAAACAAACTACTGTTAATAATGTTAAACAAAAAAAATACAATTTATGCTGCCCACGTTTAAAGCGGGGTAGCTTCCACTTCGTAACATGCTAGTGGAGTATGATTTACCAACAGTAGTTAAAACTCTCATTAAACGGACAAGAGCCGCGACCGCACCCCGCGGGCACAGTTAGCTGGCCGAGACGTCTTCACCGCGCATCAACCGGGCTGCGCCCGCGTCGCTGCTGCATCGCCCCAGAGAAAACAAAATGAGACATTTTTAATTCAGCCTCCGCTCGTAAATGCATTATTACACATCCACTTTTATCCACGTTTATGTGGTTTGCATCATGATTTTATAATGAATACGTATGTTGTACTTTCAACATTTATTTTTATAAAATTCAATCTGGAAGATTCTGCAAATGGCTAGAAAATACTTACACTGACATTTTAAACATTAAAGTGTCATTAAACCTAGGTAGCCCCATCAGCATCCTGAAGGCATTGTTATACTGAACCCTGAGAGCATTATACATCTTTTGCGTGTAGTCACACCACAGGCTGCAGGTGTAAAATGTTTGACAGAATGCCTTAAAGAGGGTGATTTTGATATCTCTTGTGCACCTAGCAAACCTGCGAGCGAGCATGTTGCATATTACTGCTTACATTTAATTTAAGGTGACGGGTAAGGAAAGTGACCTTGAGCATTTAGCGTCGACTTTCGCGACATCTATTACGTGCCTAAGATAGTACAAATGCTTCTCGCAGACTAAATATCCATCCTTTGCGCTCCTGTGCAAATAGATTATCATTGCGAGTAAAATATCCGCTCATGAAAAAGTAGCCGCTAACAGTAAAATCCATAAAAAAATCTTATAATTCTTAATTTGTTGACTATTTGAAAAAAAAAACTTCAACCTAAAGGCACGAATGTTATAAATAACTAAACCAACTTTCAAACTAAACAAAAACGTCGTTTAGAATATAAATATGTACAAGACCGCGGTATTCGCGGTACCTTGAAATATTTTTAGTGTTTATAAGAAATAATAACTAGTATTTAGATACATCAGGAAAAACTTCAACATCTAAGTTACATAATATATTAATTTCCACATCCTATATCCAGTATTTTCGCCAGAAAACTTGTGCAAAAACACCTCTTTAACGTGTATTCTCCTTACCCTGAGCCTTAAGTGATAATAATTAAGGGTTCATAAATATTTGAATACGTATTTAAAACAACATCTGGTTTTAATCTGGTTTGGTTTTCCGTTTGAATAAAAACCGTACAAAGCCGTAATACCTCAAACGAAAAAACGAAACAAAAAAATATCACACTATGCTAAGTCGAGCTCACGTTGTGGATACCGAACTAAACTGAAATACGGATAGTGACCCTTAGTGTGTTTCTAATGGAATTTTTTCTGATATTTTAGTGTTCCTGAACTAATTTACTTTACTTTATATTAGCAATTTATTTACGGGTTTTATTTACGAACAACGACGACTTAAATAGATATAAAAGGTAAGATCCATAATAGAACCTTGTATTATGTAGGATATTTATGATAACTTATGCACACTTTTACAAAGTATAAAATGCTTTTACTGAGTCAGTATTAATTATCTTAAGGTTTTTACGAGTATACTTTCATAGTGAAGTTATGTTTTGAAACCTACCTTTTCTAAGTACTTAAGATCAAGTATTAATGTGAATTCATTTTTTTTAAATGGGTTTCATTATGTAAAAAAATCTTTCAAACAACGTACATATTGTACTTGCATTAAGTACAATATGTACGTTGCTTGCAAAGAACAAATGATCGATATCAAAAATCCAGGTAAGGCTATCAGTTATAAAAACTTATCGCATACAACTAGCGCACCTTTCCAATCAATTACCAATAAATAGCGTATAAGATAGGCTAGGACGCGACTGCGGCGACGAATTCCGCGCTTCACAGCCTGAAGCGTGCGCCTACTTTTTGCAATGGCAGGTGCAAGTGCATATGCTATTAAATTGTCAAAGTACTTGCACACGTACGCATGCCTGTGTAGGCCTCTGATAGCTACCAATATCAAAAGTCAAGCACTTACGTTCTTTCAAAGGCGCTGCACATACTTGAACTTTACGCACACATCGCCCGGCAACGGCCACCGCAAAACCGTAAATGCTGTGTGTTTAATAATTATTAATAAAAGATATGAATAGCGTAAACGTAAGTTTTTACCAGGAGTATGTGTAATCATTACACAATTACAGCGCCGTAATCAGTAACCGCAACATAGCAGCAGTCTGCGGCCTCGCCGCGGAACATGTGCTCACTCAATATGGGAGCGCATAAGATTGCAATTAGCGGAGAAGAGCTGAGTTTCGCGGCATAAGGGCCATACTCCACTTCGAGCAACTACGTCATGCCGGAAAATGTAGCCATTACGCTTGTTAACATGGAACCAATAGATCTTCCGTCGCGGGCACTACCGATACTAACTTGTCGCAAGTCACCTACCCAGAAATCGATATTAGAATTTTTACTACTTATCCAGCATTTTAGCAATTCTTTTTTAAATACATTTTAAAAAAGAATTGCTAAAACCTAAAACATCAATATAATATGAACTATTCCATTCTGAAGTACACTTTAGAATTATTCAGAGGTAGCTACGACTTTGTACACGCAAGCAAAGTCTCCTTGAATCTCCTACACAATTTAGAATCCCGTATCAGAACCATTAGAGTGATGATGATGTTGAATAAATGTTAAGTAAAAAGTATGTTTTGGCTTTTATTTAAGTATGTATAAATTATTTATTAACAAACATCCTATGATACATAAACATACATAAGGTCATAACATAGTCATATTAAGTATTTTTGACCTAGACAGTCCATGGGAATGACCCAATCGGCCAGGAACCAACCAAACCTATAACCACCTTTTATAAGATTTTGTTCCTGGCCGAGGCAACTGAGTAGTAGTAGGTACTTTATTTATCTCGACGTCTGTCTGACGTATTTTGGGAGAAGTTTCCAATTGTTGTCTGCTGTCCTACTCATGTGGGTCAGGTTTGATCTTATTTTAAGACAATGCTATCTGTTTCAGAGTAGAAAGCGAAACACTACTATTTTTCCATGTAAAAACCATTGTGAAATCATTTTAATACTATTCTATCGATAAAGAAGGAGGATGTCATGTCTTTCCCTGATTTTTAAATTAGTTTTACATCTTTTAAATTAATTTTCCTAAGGGTATAACTCATTAATAGCCTGACCTAACATAACCTAACTTTTGGTCACATAACTATCGATTTTTCAACTGTCCCGTAGAAAACCGCTATAATTTTATCACAGATGAAATCTGTAAGTAGATATCTCCAAAACAGCCCAAAAATGATCAATGTAACGATTAGGCCCGAGGTCCTATGGAAGTGTGCCGATCTCCTTTGAAGAAATTCCTTTTACTCACTTTTTGAGCTTTTATAAAACCAATTTTAAAATTGTATGTTTCTAGCTTTAAAATGTAAATTTCAACACAAAATTCACCCTATATGTTTCCCTATTGAGCGACTAAGTATTAAATTTTCCAGAAAAACCGACTTTTATTGCATATTATAAAGACTATAAAACCCGGATAATGTTTATGTTTCAAAAATAAAGGAGGAATACTTGAAAACTGTTTAAGACAACAGTATTATCTGGGCTGAAAATGATAATCTAAGTAATATAGTTGTATTGTGGCTAGTCGACTAACTCTTGAATCATTCAAGAAAAAGATATCATAGTCAAATCGCTGTAACTGGATGTCGAGTCCTTAAAGGGCGGGCGTGTCTCGAGCCGCGCAGACAATGCGCAGCTTTGTTCGGTGAGCGGCGCATGCGTGCCTCTGCGAAGCTTTAAGGTTTCTGCGCGCGCCCGCCATATGACTCGGTCGCCTAACTGTCGACTCCCGTACGTACGCCCATACAACCTACTACACGTTTTCACTTTTGGTTACGGGATCGTAATAAAGCCATTTGAAACGGGATTAAAATAAAACTTAAAGAATTTTTGAAAAATATTGATAAATACCTGACTGACTTACAACCCATTAAAAGTCGCGTGCAAGACAAGGAGATCTGATACATGGGGCACACTAAAAGTTTTGCACTTCTAGCTAATCGGAACTATATGAATTTCGAATGTTACATTTTTTTAAACGTTGTAACCTTCTTAGTAATAAAAAAAAACAATTGGCTCGAAATGATTTGTCAATTGTTTTTTATCACACATCAAAGTTCTACGTACGCAACGAAAATGGAATTAAGTCGAAAAGATTTTAGAGCGATGATTTTTTATGATTTTAAAAGTTCTCTCTCTCTGCAAGACTGTGCCGCTCGTCTTCAAAATGCTTTTGGGAGAGAAGCACCTTGTTTGAGCACCGTGAGGCGATGGTTTGCTGAATTTAAGAGAGGTCGAGTTTCTTTACATGACGAATTTCGTGAAGGGCGGCCTTCAACTGCCGTCAACGAAAATAATGTGGCTACTGTTAAGCGGCTAATTGAAGAAAACCCGCGGATTGCCTATGAGACAATTTGAGGACTATTAGGGATTGGTATGAGCCAAATTCAGAAAATTTTGCACTAACTGTCTTTCCCTTAAAGAATTGAAAGTTCGGAAACTTTGCTGTCGTTGGATCCCTCATGAACTGACAGCGGAGCAGAAGCGGGCTCGCGTGGAATGGTGCTCACAGATGCTACTCAAGTACGACCACGGACATTCTAACGCTGTTTATGACATTGTCACAGGAGACGAAACGTGGATTTATTGTTTTGAACCCGAAAAAAAACAGCAATCTTGTGAATGGGTGTTTGAAAATGAGAACAGGCCAACAAAAGTGAGGCAGGCGAGAAACGTTGGTAAAAAAATGATCGCGTTTTTTTTCTCAGCTACGGGTCCCATCTGTACAATTCCACTTGAAGATCAAAAGAGTGTTAATGCCGAGTAGTATTCTACCATTTGTTTATCCAGGGTGTTTGAAAAAGTTCGCGAAAGACGACCCAAAAGCCGTGTTCTTCTACATCATGACAACGCTTCTTCACACAACAAAACAAAGTCATTTTTAGCTTCCGAAAAAGTACAACTCGTCACCCATCCTGCGCATAGCCCTGACCTAGCACCCTGTGATTTCTGTATGTTCCCTAAAATCAAAGATTTGATGAGAGGTTTTACTTTTACCAACTCCAAAGAGGCAGTGATAGTGTTCAATCAGCACGTAGAAAACATGCCTTCAGATCTGTGGTCCTCCTGTTTAAAAAAATGGTTCGATCGCATGAAAAAGTGTTTAAAATGTAAAGGAAAGTATTTTGAAAAGCAATAAACATAATATTTTGGTTATAACATGTTGTTTTTTTAAGTTACGCAAAACTTATAGTGTGACCTACGTATACGTGTTAAAATCATAGACTTTAATCCATTTGACTGAAGACGGTGGCTAGCGACGGCTTTTACTACGTGTGTTAGTTAGTCAACGGGCATTGTTGCACTAAAATTAGGTAACATTGTAAGAAACACAACTGTGGTAATATACCAATGCATTTTATGTCACTGACAACTTATTTAAAATGATTGTCACGTGTTTGTTCGCAAATTTAAAGGCCACTTAAGTTTATAAGGGTATTAGCGGGATAAACATAAAGTACTGTACTTTGTGTTAAATAAAAGTATGGAAAGTCATCAAATCAAAGTTATGAATGAGTTCCAATTTTATTGGAATACATCAAGTAAACTGGTCATTACAATAATTTATAGGCGTTCAGATGTCATACGAAATAAAAAATGAACTTTTGTTCTGTAACCCTAGTGCACTATCCACCTACCTTTACATTTAATTTATTACTTTAAGATTTTTATTTTTATCATTTCAATTATGACTAAAGTATTCTTTGATACTCATAATTCTTGTTGCATTGTACAAACCAAGATCATTGACTACTATCGAATGGGAATGATTAAGAAATAAAATTACTTATTTTTTTTTTTAAAAAAGGTTGTGTGCAGAGAAAATAGAATAAAATACTGCGTACTATGTGACTCTATTGTGATAGATGCTTTAAAAAAAGGAAAATGTAGACGCACTGTCTTGTTTCCAAATACGTAATTACCTAATAAATGCTGCAAAGAATCATTAATAAAGTTGTTATTTAAAAGGATTGTTTTAATTAGCATCTAATTTATTTAAATATTTTTCATAAGCGACGCTACTCAATAAAGGTAATTAGCACATGAACACAGGCCAAAATGCAGTTATTTCTTCATCTAAAAATGATAAAAACAACGATGAAGTATTATATGCTATAAACTGCTCACGATGTGCACTTGAAGCCAGCATTTGAAAAATTGCATCTCAAATAAAATAAAATCAGATAAGTAGAGCTTCAGCGCCGCAAGTTTTTTGATTTAATATCTTTAGTTATATTATTCTAACTAATGTTTAATTTATAGCGTCTGTTTTTCTGACCGCGGCTAATGATAACCTTAGTACCTAGTAATACTAGAAAACTGTAGCATTTGCCGACTAACCGACTAGCCGACTAATCGGTTTTCAAATTGCCGACTAGTCGGCCGATTAATCGGCAATGCCGATCTTCCTTTGACCTAATTGTCGGAGGCGTTCGGGCTTTTTCGTCATCACTCGGCTTTGTCATCGCGCGGCCGCTGAGCGTGTTGTGCCGTGTTTGTTTTCATTTTTTTATTTATTTCTTCGTTTCTCTACACTTTACAGTTAAATATAATAATTTCCACAAACATAGCACTAAAACCAATGAAGTCTCCACTAATAGAAATAACATATAACTGAGCAGCTAGCTGACTCGGTAAGGGGAATAATTTGTCCCCGCGCATCTTCACTCCTTCACTTTAAACAAACAAGATACAAGATGAAAATTTCAAAATAATTAATTAAAACAAATTTAAGCAGCTATGTTTCTGCACCTCTAACATGGGTATTTTTTATAAGAGACGAGTAAAGTGTTAAAATGACAAAATCTCGAAACTGCTTATTGTAAGTAGTTCTGCAGGAGCGACTTGTAAAGTCATTTTTAGCATAATTTGCCCATACCAGATTTTTTATTTTCTGTCTGTTTTGTGTATGCTGTGCCGGTATAAGTAAATCTATTTGAAATAAATAAAGAATGCCGTGTGTGGTGTTACGAAATATCGAAAAAGATATTGCGGGTGTGGACATTTTTAGAGGATATTGGAGGTAAACCGTGAAAAGTGAAATGTCAAAACAGTGCCAGGGAAAAATTTCACGCGGCGGTCAAGGTAGATAAGCCAATACGAAACGTATGATGAATCAGGTTCCTATAATGTAACTTTAGATACCTATTCATAGTAATGTTTAGAAATTTAAAAAAACATGTAGGTACAAACTATTTTGATTTATATTACCTTTCTTAAGCGTCGATTATAATTGGCATATTTTGCCGAATAGTTGCCGACTAGTCGCCGACTACAAACAATGCCGAATAGTCGGCGACTAGTCGGCCCATCTCTAGTAAATATCAATCATGCCGATAATTGTAAATTAAAATCATGAAATGAAAATTATTAGGGTACATACTACCCTCTTCACGTAAAATGGGAATGTTTTTTGTTCTCATCTATATCATAGTGTAGGATGTCGATGGATCGGTTGTTCAAAAATATTGTGAGTGTGTGAAAACTATTCATCTATGAAGTGTTAACTTAAACACCCTGTTGTAGCTTAAAAATTAATAGAACTAAATTTGTCGGAAATTTTATGTAATTTTTTTTTTTGTCAAAAGTAATCATATTTTTATTCGTACAGATATTCGTTCGTATAGTCGAGAGGCAAGCACATCGGACATGGCGTCACCATCTCTGAGGTCCGGGGTTTGATTCCCGGTCATGCTAATGTAAAAAACAAATAATCTTTATTGTTTCGGGTCTAGGTGTTGTGGTACCGTCGTTGAATCTGGTTACTGTTATACAAAAGCATTGGCTACTTACCATAGGATCAGAGCAATGTATGGGATGTTGTCCAATATTATTCTTATTTTAAAATAACGGAATCCCGAACATCAGCCTATACGAGATAAGGATGGCCCTCAAACAATTTAAAAACAACAAGGCGCCGGGTGATAAAGGAATCACATCGCTTCTGAATGCAAGTGGAACACCGATGGTAAACATATTTTTCTACTTTAAGTACTTTAGTTACTATAGACTATAAAAAGGACTTTGATTCTATTGAGACCCGGGCAGTGCTGAGGTCTCTCTAGCGGTTCCATATTGACTATCGGTACATCAAGGTGCTGAAGTGTTTATTTATACCAAATCGCCACCATGTCGGTCCGAGCACAGGAGCACAATTATTATTACACAATTATTGACGTATGACGATTATGAATTGTATTTTATCATCTATTAAATATTTAACCTATTTGTAATATCGATTGTACCTACTGTACACATTAAAAAAATAAGTAAATAAAACAGCACTGACACTTTTGTTTTATTGTATAATAATGTTTTGGGGTTTGTTTGTTTTCTACGTTATTGGATCGAAGACATAAATAAATATCATGACCGATAACAATTAGTATAATGGCAGTATTAAAAAAATTGCTTTAGTTTGAGGGGATAGACGTTCTTAGGTCTTAGAGGGGGCGCGAGTGCGCCACGCGCTAACGTTTGAATAAATCGGTTAAGGGTGCAGATGCCACGACGTGGGTGACTCGTGCCGAGAATCTTTTGCCGGTCAAGAGAGCGAGGTCAAGTTACGTTTTAATTTGTATCGATATATTTTTAAATGCACTCTCTTTAAAATTGTTAGGTAACTGCGTTTCCAATTTATATGATCTACTTATGAACCAAATAAGTGTGCAAATACGATGGGCGGGCGGAGTACACGTTCCTGATTTTCGTCATCCAGATTGGATTGGGCGCTTCTGGTACCGTCAAATCTATTTAGCTTGATTGTACTTTTATACCACTGAGTCCAATATTAGGATTCATATTGATAAAAAAAACAAATCACTAATTTATTTATTTTGGAATAACATTAATATTCATGTAAGTTATAATTATATCATCATGTAAGGTTATTGCAGTCTACTGCTGGACGTAAGCCAAAGAGCGCCAAAGAGCACGATCTCCCGCTTTGTTTATCCATCCACTGCCAACCATCTTCCTAAGGTCGTCGGTCCAACGTGCTGAGGGGCGTCCTACACTACATTTGTCAAGGCGCGGTCTTCACTCGAGAACTCGTTTACTCCACCTTTCATCGGGTCTGCGACAGATGTGGCCGTCACACTTGCCACTTTAGTTTGCTACATTTTAGACCAATCATTTATCTAAGCTAAGTATTTAATATAAAATTGTAAGTAAATATGGTGCGGAATTCCCTGTCTTTTCCGCTTCCGAATTCATTTAACTCAAAGCCTTTAGGCACAGCTTAAGGGCAGGAGTGAATAGACTTCTTCTAAATAAACTCGCATCACTTTGATCACATCTACACTCTTAAGAAAAAGTAAGCCCCTCCAATATAAACATAACTAAGCATTAGTACTAGTTTATCCGTTATCTTGTCGCCGTAATTGGTATGATTGTGGAAATAATTTATTTTAAAAAGATTCTAAAACTAAATCTTAAATCAAAGCTATTTTCAAATAGGTGTAAGTAGTCGACATCGATACACTCTCGTAGCATCTCTAAAGCAGAGCCACCTGCCACCCGCACCCCCACGTTATGTTTTATTCCACTTAATCGTCCTTTCCGTTATATTACCCGTTTTTTATCCCTACTTAAAGCAAATATTCCTGTTTCTATAAACGCTACAAAGTCCGATCGTCCTATTAACTATAATAGACACTTTTAATTGAGAATCTATAAAAGGTTTCGCGAACTGCTGCCCGTATAAGGGATGAGCATTCATCATGGAGACCATGGCTCTCATCTGCCCAATTAATAAAAGTTGACTGCGAGGAATGGCGACAGCGGCAGCCGCCTGCCGCCCGCCCCGCACCCCGCAGACCGGTTCGCGATCACCTGAAGCCCACTGCTAGCCAACCCTTTGACTGTTTTCTTTTGATTTACTTATCTATCAAGCAGGTTTCGCATTTTTATTAGACGCTGGTAACCACTAATCACACAAACATTGCGTACCATATACTTACATGAGGTTTATTGTCGCAGTCTTTAATAAGATTTGAACGTAAATACTTCCATGTTAATTTCGCCGAGTTATCATGGCATTCCATAAATCGAACCGACCGTTACCGAACAAGTTCTAATTTTTTGCTTGAATCAAAAAAAGTCGGAATCACATAAATACTATCGCGATATCTACAATCCGGCTTCATTAAATCCCTCCGAAATCGGAAAGGAGGCTTTAATTCAAAATTCGAACAAAGGGAGAAAACAAAAACGACGACAGAAAAAGAATGATAAAAAGTGGCGCGGGCGCGTGCCGGGGCGACATGTGCACGCGCCGAGGATCCGCGCTAACGGGCCGTGACGCGCCCGCGCCCCTCTCCCCCCGCGCCACGCGCTCGCCGTTATGCGCTGCCCGCCCGCCCCGCGCCGCACGCGCCGTCACCTACCCCTCACTCGAGCCCCTGAAAATCACCCCTCTGAAACCATACAGTTCCAGCACGAAACACAACACGCTGTAACCAAACCAGATTAGCCGCCTAATTGAATTTCCCGAGATTGCTATTACAATGGGTTAATCAACCGATAAACGTGATTAATGTAGGTACACATTACAGGAAATTGATACGACTTGTCTTTTAATTAAACTTTGTTTTATACAAAAAAGATATTGGAGGGGCAACGTAAACTACCTACTTTAATTAGATATTCCAAGCAAATTAAGCAATCTTATTGCACTGAAATGTGTGTTTTAATGATCATATGTGTAATAAAGTTGGTGGTTACTAAAAAATCAATCAATAATTAGATTTCATTTCAATACGAGGTAAACATTATTATATAAACTAACACACACACAAAACCCATTTTAATTAATTTTGTTTTTCTATTCATTTTCTTTTTATTACAAATAAAAAAATATATCTTGATGTATCTCTACGTAGCACAACGGAAGGGCGGTAACGTCCTAATACAGGTACTTTAATACTTATAGGGAACGTTACCTACTTATATATACTTGTTGCTAACCTGGTTTGTTAAAGAAATTAACATTTAATTTTTTTATTTAGTACAATCTTCAGAATGGAAAATACGTAATTTTCTCGAAAGTGTAATAAATGTTAGTAAATAGTTCTCTCGTCTAGCATCTTTTATTGGCATGCGACAGCTGGAAAATAATTTGCTATAAAATTCTCAGTTACCATCTCGAATAAGTACGAGATCATCTGTCTATTTGCAAACATGAAAAGGAATGCAGTTTTTTTCAATGGAATTTATTGTTATCCACATCTTGCAATCTTATTACCTACATTTCAGAAGCAGACTATCATATTTTTAGGATTCTTAGAAATAAAATATGTGTTCATGTAAAATTTACAAACTACAATGACAAAACCTAGGATGATCAGTTAATTAATTTTTAATTTATAGAAAAAATTAAATTAAACGCTTTTTATGATAGGAATAAAGTGTTACTAGAAATAAATAAATAACTAACACCAATTCTTATGGTCTCGAAGTAAGGAGTCAACATAATTATGTTACGAGATACCAGACAAAGAATTTACCAAGCAAACAAACAATTAAACATTTTACTGAAACGTGGAAAAATATAGGGATTAAATCGACCTTGCTTTATTTCGTATTGAAAATGTTTATCGTTTAATAATGTACCTAATTTGTACTTTGGTCACGTAACAAAAGTACGTCACACGTATTTTTAAATCAAAAAATAATTCCACAGATGGGTAACGCAATTTGTTTAATTGTAAACAAAGGATTTCACAAAATCGGTTCTAAGACCAGCGTCTAATAGCGTGCGCGCCCCGCCCAGCGCTAGACGGCGGCCAATAGCGCACGGTGGGCGGGGCGCGCCACAAATCTAAGCTCCTTATGTATTCACAGCTCTGATTTCGGCTCTACTAAATACATTGACTTGACACAGATACATAAATCTCTACTTACTCCTCTGATCTATAAGTAACCTCATAGCCGCGGCTTAGTTCCACAGGACCGGTCTATCCGCAACTAACAGTCGCTATGCATAATAATACGGGTTTAATGTCACACGAGCAGCAACCGCTTATTTGTGGGCATTAATACTTAAAAGCCATTTTTCAGTGCGTCCTCTGCGCCGTCAACGTAAGCGCAACCGACAATTAAATGGTGTATGCGAGGATGCGACGCGAGCCACCTGTCAAGTAGCCGTTTCATCAAATCATTTCTTTATTGCGCAGCCTCCGTCCGACCTGCTCTTTTTTGTTAGCAGAGTTTTGAAAAAAAGAACGTTATTATGGATGAGTCGGGTAGGTCGGGGCGCGCGAGTGAGGCTCTACGGCTCAGTCAGGTGGCCGTCGCCGACCGCGACGTACCGTCCCCACGCGAGCTCCCGCAAAGCCTTCCTTACGTGCACTCGCGACCCCGTCGCACAAATACTTCGCTCTACTATACAATGACTTCACGTGTAAACTGATTCAATTTTAAAAGTTTTAAGTACTTTATTATAATTAAGTGAGTTTCGGCTGTGAGTGAGGAAATCTCCGAGCTCAGCAAATTTCCCGCCCAAGGTGAGCAAACGCTGAAAAAATAACTGTTATTTTTCTTGTTAGAATAAAAAAGGTTTTCTATTTACTTTATTTGATTGACATTAGAATATAGATAGATAGACACTTTATTGCACAAAAACATTAAAGGTAAACAAATATAATAAATTCCACAAAAATAAGATGTATAAATCCTGATTTAAATGATTCCGATATATGCTGATTCATTAGGTATTTTAGGGGTGATTTTGTTTATCTTTTTTAGGGTTTTAGTACCTAAATCGTATGCTATATTATAATTATATTATATATTATTGACGACCTCAGTAGCCGAGAGGCGAGCATACCGCACTTGCTCTATCGCTATCTAAATAATAAGTAAATACAAAATTATCATGATACTTCAATATCTCTCATAGAGCAAGTCTTTTGAAATATTGTTGTTAGTAAGTTTTAGTTGTTATAAGGACGTAAAGTAATTTAAACGTTTTTGTGATACTTTTTGAGCTCGTTTTTTTTTTAAATTTGTTAAATATTATCTGTGATATTAAATTGGCAAGCACTTAGTTAGCCCACACAAATTACTATGCCCTTGCAGGGCGTCACATGTATACCTAGTCTCTACCTACCACCTAAACTAATTATTACATAATGTGACATGCAATAAACGATTTGAATTTGATCTCTGAGGTTCCGGGTTCGATTCTCGGTCGGTCAATGTAGAAAAATAACTTTTCTATATTGTCTTGAGTCTGGGTGTGGTGGTTACTGGTACTGTCGTTGTTTCTGATTTCTGTAAAACAAGTGCTTAAGCTACTTATCATAGGATCAGAGCAATGTATGTGATGTTGTCCAATATTTATATTTATTCGAATCGAATTTTAAAGGATTACTGTAATCTTTGATGGTTTACTTTTAGATAGTCGAGCAACTAATGAATTATCATAAGTTTTCAGAAGAAAAAAAATGACAATGATTTTCATATTTTTTTTAGTCCCCTTAACATAAGATTACAGAACCTTCAACAGCGCGTGTTTTAACTCGCACTTGAAATGTTTTAAGCTCTTTGCCTTGCTCTTATATATCTTTTGCCGTAGTAAAGTATAAATAACTTTAACACGTTTAGTATTTCTGTAAAATACTAATATAATTGTTTTCAGCCTTTGTTTTACTAGTGATTGACTAAAAGTGGTTTTTTAAAGTCTTAATTACAGCATGATTGTTCTGATACCCTTTTTATCACATACATTTACATTCATTTAATTCAAATGATTGGAAATAAGTAGGTAAAGTTAGTTTAGTTTTATTTTTATTTTTGCTTTTCTTACATTGTGCACAAGGTCAAAAATGTTATATCAAGGTTCATTTTATACCTTTTAAAAGTTTTGAAGCATCGATTCAATAAGAGTATTATTGACTTTTTGATAATAAAACGTATTTCTTAATTTAACTTAAATGCAGTCCTTATTTGTCAGTTTGCATTTTCATTTGTTAAAGTGACATTTATTTATGCAAAATATATTATCGTATTGTGTATTCACTTTCTAAAAAGTACCTACCTACCTTTGATAAAACACAGTCAATCTGTACAGTTTGTAAAATATTAAGTAATATATATTTTTATGATTTTTATTCATTATTTTTTATTCTTATATTGCATTGTAATAACAAGCAAGTAGGTAACCGAAAATTATTTCGTTTATAGATATTTTTTTTGTTTTTTTTTTTCGTCTATGCCAGATTATTGTATTTTCTAAATACAAAACAAATGATTGTATTTTCCAAAGTTTTTTCTACTCTTTTACTTTACTCTTACTTACTCTAAATTTTTGCCTGAACTCAGGCAAATATTTTTGACTGTATGTGAATTTTAATCCGAATAAATATATAAACATTTTTATACCAAATCTTAAACTATTACCTACTAGTGATTTAAAGCGGATTTAGTTTAAGTTTAATAGATTAGGTAGTTCACATACCTAATCTATTGTAGGTATAACGAATCATATAATAGAATAGGCATGTACTTATATTAATAAAACTTCACTTGTTTTCTAAATTAAACGAATGATTATGAAATGGACAGCAGCTCTTTTAGCTCTCAGTCAGGCTTCAGCACCGTTTTATTTTAAAAAGAATAATTAATGCTTACTGAAGTTTGATTTTAGTAACACTGAGGAAAAACTTTACAAGATAAACTCTCAAAGCAATATAAATTGCTTAAATACATTTTTTTTATGTTTTAAATTCCAACGCATTGCACTCCTCTTGAATAACACCTTTTAAAAGTTACTTTGGTAGGTATGGTGTCCGGTACAAAAACACGAAGACAACAACTACCAAGATGACGATACTTGGGGCCGATTCGACAAAACACAAAGTTATAATAGAATTACAATTAGGGGGATAAGTTTAGGTACTCCTAGATTATACCCTTGGATAACTTCGTTAACGTTTTTCCAACCTTAATGACGAATACACTATTCTTGGTATTGTTATTCTATGGTATTATAGTGAATGATGAATAAATAGATAATCCTACTAAAATCCGTGCAATTTATTTCTTCTAGGTTGACTTGAAATGCCACAATAATTTAATTTTGTAAGATAATAGGAGTGTCAATGCTAAATGTTGAAAATTTGTGGGTTTCTATGTAATAAATGTGGATTTGACAAGAGACGACCTAGACATTAACTATTCTTAGTTAAATCTTTCAATCGGCCAAAATCACTCGTTTGAATGTTTACTTTCGTTTAACTTTTTCTTGGATTAATAGTTGGTAAAATGCAAAATCAGCTTAGTCTAGATTTAACAGTGGTTTACTCTTGAGTAAACTACTGTAGTACTGAGTAATTGCTTTAGCTTGGTCGAATCGGGTCTTAGTGTTTTCCCATTCATGACATTTTAAAAAAATTGTGGGATTTACAAAATAATAATATATTGCCGCTATGTCTAGTGCATACTCGTATACATAGCAAAGAATTGTTTTTTGTAAAATTTAACGAAGCGAAGACGCAACAGTGAATGCAGTAGACAATACACCTACGAGTATATGATACAGGTGTTTAAACAAATTAGTCAAACAATTTTCATTTTGGAAGAATCCATAATGCAGCACTCTACGATTTAATATTTATAAGATTTAATATTTAATTCAAAAGATAAATGATTGGTGAATGAAACAGGTTTAAGTGCTAACAATAATATGTTTTTTATTGGTTTTGTGAAAAGAACTATTCTTATCAAGAAACATTCAAAACTATTATTAATTGAAACGGTATGTGACCATTAGGTACTTATACCATTTTTAACAAGGTTATTTCGAACTCACTAGAAACCTATAAAGGGTTGATCCTGGTGCTCTAACAAAACAATATGTTCTAAGAGACATACCAAATTTAAAAAAATCACTTCCACATTCAATTTATTAACAGTTAAGTAAGAACCTTCCAGTAAATAAAATTAACAATATAAAATAAAGCTAAGTATCTGTAAAATATCAAAGTCACAGGATATCTAAATAATAATCAGCAAGCACACTGCAAGTTAAATAAATAACTTCTTTTAAAAATACTAATAATTTACCCTCAGTTTTTTCGGTCGTCAACAATTTAATAGAGCTCAACTCATCGCATACATAAATGATGTTCAGTACAGTTATCATATTCGCGGTGATTGATTTCCTCAACATTTGCACGAGTTCCCATTGAGTGGTGGAAAAAATAGGTGGCGACCGCTTCCTTAATTACCACTCGGGATCTAATGGAGGCTTGCTTTATTGGAACAAGAAATTGCGACACATAGCCCTCTTATAAGTTAACTCGTTAAGCAATTAGTGCTAATGCCGTACAAATTGCTTTATCAAATTGCCAATACAAATGTCCAATAATAACCTCTGAATACTGTCGTAGTGCTCAGCATTTTCATAAAGAGATTCCGTTGTTTAAATTTATTATTTTTTTTAAATTCAAAATTGATTGATTTGTATTTTTTTCATAAATTTAAATTAAATGAAATATTGGAAAACATCATATTACATTGCTCTGATCCTATGGTAAGTAGCCAAAGCACTTTTGTGACAGAAATCAGAAACAACGACGGTACCACAATAGGTACCCAAACCTGAGACAATATAGAAAAGTTTTTTTTTTCTACATTGACTGACCGGGAATCGAACCCGGGACCTCAGAGATAGCGACACCAAGTCTGGTATGCTCGCCTCTCGGATACGGAGGTCGCCGTAGATCCAACATAAGGTTATGAAGACTAAAACCATTTTGTTGTAACTTTGCTGTTCTCCCGATTTTTGCTTGTAAACTGAATCGCTTACACTAAAGTTTGATTATTTATATAGAATGTTGACTTAAATCAAATACATTTATTGAGATCATAATGCAATAAGCAGTCTTGTCATTCATAAATAAACAAATCCCCAGCCCAGAATTATTAATCGAGAGTAATTAGAAACTAAAAGCTTAATGTTATTAGTCAAGTCTTATCGCCCCATCTATCGGCACATCATTGTGATTAGATTTTTATTGCATTTCATTGTCGTCTTTATTACTTATTCGCTGGAACAATGAAAGGTTGCGTGGTTTCCTAATTGATATCAATTAAGCACTTCTTCTAAATTCAGTAGCAAATTCTAGGTTAGTTGAATAGTAATTTCGCGTCAAACCCTAACTTGAATTAAGAAGTCAAATACAACCTTAATGTATTAGGATATCAATGGTTGTAATAAGCAAGTTAACTATATTAATTTCATCTGGTTTCTTTAACCGAGTTCCCAAAATACTAATAAGTAGGTCCCTTAACTAAATAGTTTTTTAGGCTAGGGATAAATGGCGCATGTTTTTTATTAATTTGATATTCTAAGCCTCAAGAATAAAAAATAAATAGATATGCGCCAGACATATTAGTCTAGAAATTGAGAATTAACAACTTATTGTAATTAACCCCTTCACCAATCTGCACTGGGCCCGCGTGGTCCAAACCACCTCCTATTAGTTGAGGTGAGGCGTATGCGCTGCAGTGGGCCGTATAGGCATACTTTACTTAACTTTAATTAACTATGTAAGTACCAATTCTTTAAAATTTAAAAAAGTTAGTTTCGAATTGAACTCGCAGTAGGTACCTACCCTTGCGCTCAAGGCTATAGGAATCACTGCACCACTGCGCAATCGTCTACAGCAATGTTTGTCTTTTGTTCAAAGCTTGACAACTAGACCTATGCGTTAGTAGATAGTTACCGTAAATATCTAATGTGTTAATGTAATGAAGATTGTTTTGCCGCGGGCGTGCATTATTAATGCGCTTGCGCACGGGCGCCTCGTCCATTATTCTGATTCTTCATTTGCTTGATTAAGCTTTTAATACGATTCGCTGTCAACCGACTACGGATTAATCAGGGCGAGAGCTGTCAACAAATACACGACGCTAATGACGCAAGTCACGTGAAAACAATGATAATGTCAGTTCTAAATTGAACAATGATCGTTTTTCATGATGTGAACGCAGAAAAGACAAGCTATTATAATTTAGTCTATTTAATTGAAACAATATTTCCAATAGCATACTTGGTCAGTTATTTTGGTACTCGGTCTAGAGACAAGGTCGGTAATTGAATAGTTGTCGGTTTTTATTTTTAACAAATTGAATGCAATTTTTATTTAAAAATATTTAATTTTTTTTAGCGCTTTGTCCCGTTCTTAGTGGGGGTCTCGGGGTACGCTCTGACCATGATCGTAGACGCGACAGATCAGAGGCCCAATCCCCGTAATTTGACAGCAGTCGCAATCCGGTGTCGATCCGGTCCCAGTAACATTACGATCACAAACCGAATTCTTTTAAAACCAAAAAATGCAATTATAGTTCGCAATGCGACTGAAAATGGAAGAAACCAAATTTAGATTTTTTTTGCTCTATTTTTAGTAGTATTGTGATATTTTTTGGTAATTTTACGTCAAGATAAAAGTTTACGAGAATACCGTTTGTGACCGTAATGTGGGAGCGGATCGACACCGGATTGCGACTAATGTCAAATTACGGTAATTGGGCCTCTGGTTATAACATTTCGACAGATTGCCATAAGACCTCAGTAACCATTTTTGGACTATATCTAGCACATCCAGTGTTTTCTGAATGAATGTGCAGGTTTCCTCACGATGTTTTCCCTCACCGCCGAGCAAGTAAATCATTTCGTATAGAACATAGATTTCGAAATATCCAGAGATACGTGCTATAGGATACATATTTTTGTTTCATTCATAAGTTTAAGGAATTTTAACCAACAACCACTGAGCTCACAAACCACTAGTTTTACCAACTGCGCAAGTACGACTTTCAGAAGATCGGCTCTGTATCATGAATAAATTAAAACTTATAGCCTGTCGTCAAGTTAGTGCGCGAGCAACATATGTTAGCTAGGACTTCATACATTAGGTACGTACGAGTATTATAAAGGTATTTAGGTGTTATAAGTAGGGAAGTGCTTGACTTGCCCACTGCACCGCCTGCCCTTGCTGACACCTAGCGGACCTCGTCCCCGTCAGCATCTGTCGCCTCACGTGAGTATCGCGCACTATCTAACGCCGAGGTTCTCAAACTTATTTTGTCTACCCACTTTGAAAATCATTTATTTTTCAAAGCCCCCCAATTTTACACCCCCTAAACCCCCTAAACGACTACAACACCCCAAATTTTTCTAGGCCCCTTACCGCCCCTCTCTAGGCCTTCAGCGCCTACAAGGGGGCGTTATCGCCCACTTTGAGAAAGACTGAATTCTAAATAAGATCGTTAAAAAATGACAGTGACTCCTTAACATGTAGTAACTTCCACAGCATGTCCCGGCACGTACTCCTGTCCCGGCTGGCGGAGCAGTTCAAGCCGTCTTCGCCGCCGCCTGCGCATCGATTCCCCTCTCCGGAGCGCAGCGTTTCACCTCACACTCCCACTTCACCACGATCGCCCCAGCACTCGCCAGACTCTTTGGCACAGCACCGCCTAGACCTACTCCAGTTGGGAGACATAGAAATTGCTGGACGAGCGCTGAAACAGTACGCGCGAGCTACTGGTAAGTACATTTTAACTGAAAATAAATTACTTCTGCATCTTAGCTTATCGTAATGGCAAGAAAAAAGTATAATAGGTACGTCGAGCCCAGTAAGAGTCCACGTGAATAGCATTTTCTGTGGCAATCATAAGCTCTTCCCGCGTTCAGGTGTAAGCACCAATCTGAACCGATTCCGCTTAAACCGGCCCACTTGGGTCCGGAGTGCCATGTCAGTTATTATTACTATAAAGTAACGTCACTACTACAGAAGGTACTGCATGTATCAGCCTATATATCAGCCTACACGTGCATCAGCTGAACCTAAGCGCAGCGTCCCGTCGCATACCTACACCTCGCCACGCTCGCCCCCACACCGCCAGAATCGTTGACACAGCACGTGAACTTACTCCAGTTAAGAGACAGAGAAATTTTAGATTTGTTTGCTTTAAATCATTTACCAACATTTGGTTGACAAAATTTATTTGTACACAGAGCTGGGAGCGCTGATGTACTGCAGTGGACTGGGCGCGCTGTACGGCGGCGCGGGCGTGTGGCCCCTGCTGCTACCGCGCGCTTCGCCGCACTTCGCTCACGCGCTCGACCCCGCCAGGCACACGCCGCCCAGAGACGGTAACTAACAAACAAACCTCCATTACATCAAAGGAGCAAATTTTACTAATACTAAAACACTGTCGGTCAAATGCCTCATTCAGACCGTGGTCCGGACCGCTCATGATGCGAAACGCAGCAAGTCCCGGCCACTGCTGCACTGTGCGCCTCACTTGATCTTTTGATCCTGTAAGGTCAAACTCGTCCAAAGACAGTATTACCATATACATTATCTTACAGAGGCCTAAGTCCTGTAGCAGGCTGGGCTAGAAAGAATAAAAAGCATATAACGTTGATTAACGACCGTCTAGTCTAGTTGGTCGGAAAAAGCAAGTGTTTATTTGATGAGCACATTTGTATCTACCTGATTTATAGCTATATAATTGCCATAGTAACAACAGGCTAGATTTGTAGAAATAATGTAAAACAAAGCCTAAAACCCTAAATTACAAAACTAGCAAATAGTTCAACTAGCTATTTATAACGTAAGTACAACCGAGAAGTGGAAAATGGATGCGTGGTTATTTGCTAAGTGGTGGTAATGTATCGACATTGACTGACTGTTCTTGAGGAGAAATTATAAAGTTATCATCGGATAACTTTATAATTTCTCCTCAAGAACAGGTTTTTTTTAAACTATTTTATTTTTCAAATTTATGTAATTTAACTATATATTCGTTGCAGTTTTTTTATAAGTAAGAATCACTACAATTTAACAAACCAGCAAGTACCTACTTCATTTTAATTACAATCACTTTATTATTGACTTAACGGCTCGTAGGCGCTTGAAATGTTAAAAGAAGCATACTTTTCGCGTGTTACAAAGATTTTTAATCATGCCTTCACTGCATAACTTTGGTTAAATTACATTACATTTATCTGTAACTAATTAAAACAAGTGCCTATAACTGTTTCGAAATCCATGTTCTACTAATCAGGTCGTCATTGTAAAACTTCGTTTCGCCTCGTCCTCCTTAAGCGACTTCTTGAAGCGGCTCATTAGAATAGCTATCAGTGTGAGGTACCGATTAATACCTTGCGCCACTGATACCTCGTCGGTTACATGTCGTTTACCTCCTTCCACGGAGCGAATTTGCGTGTTTCCTACGCTCCAAGGAAAGCGAACACTGACTCCGTACGCCTTGTCGACATATTCAAATACTTCAAGTATTCAAATTACCCCTTATCCGCGTTCCGGTTACGACTAAACTTCAATGATAACAACTGAAACGAGGTGCTTGATTTAACAAAAACGATTTGCGTTAAATTCAAAACTTTTGTTGTAACGTAGTTTGGTAGGACTGAAAAATCTTTAATAGCTACTAGGCAGGAAAACTAGCTAAAGAATTAAGTATCTGTACCACACTAGGAAATCAGAAAGCCAAGTATAATATCACCAGACGTGTCGTGTACAATATGTTCACGAAATATAAGCATAAGTAGAAGAAAACCATTAAATTCCAACGTAAACACTGACGTAGGTAAATGCCAAGAAATATCGTTACAGCTGTTCAGATTTTATAAGTCACTTATATGACCTATTTGACTCAACCGTGAAGAACGGTCAGGTGTTTCATATTATTAAAACTGCATTTTGTTTGCAGATGACGAGGAGGAGTTACCATTAAATTTATCTACGAAGAATCGTCAAATATGGTCTCCGGGAAGTGCTTGCGAGCGCGAGCAGGACGCGGACTCCCCGGCCTCCCGCTGGGAGCTGGACGAGGGTGAGGCGCCCCTGGAGCTGGTGAAGCGCTGCCGCAGCTCGCCCGACCGCGACGACCGCGACCCCAGCGCCGAGCCACGTCGCTGCCCCTCTGCACCCCTCCACCAGACCTACACCCTACCGCCGCCGTCCCAAGATATAAACTTCTCACTGCTAATCAAAAACGAAAACAAAAATGAAAAGTCATTCCAGGTACATACGCGACGCCTTTTTAATCTTATTACATCCAATAAGTAATCGTTAAAGAAATCTACAGCGCATACCAACAGACAGCGACATCCTTTACGTCCAGAGTAACTGTACAATTTCCGTTCAAAATGCTTTAAAATAGCAAACCAGTATCGTTTTAGTCTCTTTAACAAATCAAATAGCAAAAACTGCCCCTGTCTTAATAAGTACTCGCGGATCGGAACGGGTCGCGCGTCCCGCCACGCGGCGCAGCCACACGCCTGATCGTCTTCGCTCTTGTACCTTTTGTTTTTTCTACGATGCCATTATAAAAATCCGCATCGGTTCATCAAAATTCCGACTTTTAATATCACGGTAGTGCGGTGTTTTATAATTGGACGCATAATTACCTTGTGTCATACGGCGATAAAAACGCTGCAGCGCCACTCAATATTTTCCACACTTAATCATTAAATTAAGTGGGTATATACCATCACTTGTTTTGGCTTTGTTTTTGTACAGTGTTAAAATCTGAGGTGTAGGATCATTTTTACATGCGTTAGATTAGATGTAAAATGGTATGAAGGTAATAGTTTTTAGTAACTTACCTAAATACGATTTTTTAATGAATATGCTCTACACTAAAAACTTTACATTTTCTTACTGAACTAAAAATTTAAAGATTTTCTTTGGTAGCTATATTTAATATTTATTTACCCTTGACGTCTTTCGCGACGATAAGAACAATAATGTGTGATAATTTATTCTCTGTAATTTTTTTCTTACCAGTCTATGCTGCTATCTTCATAGCACATACGAGAAATTTCGTACTTAAATGTATAATAAATATTCAGATAACTGTTAAGAACCGTTCATTCTACCGAGACGTTCTAAAAAAAGCTATACTTACTAAACCTTTTTCGATTAAAATGGCTATCATAAAAAATCTCCTCCCTACGAGGCATAAACCGATAACCATATGTGGACAGTCATACCCTAGCACCTGTGTTGTTTATAAGAGAGTGCATTGGTATAAAAAGACGATCAAAAAAGTGGGTGTTTTTGTGAGGCGCGAGTCGGCGCAGGCGCAGCTGCCCGGCCAACTGTCACCGGCCCGCTACGCGGATTTGTGTCGTGGGCTCGTGGATTCGTGGTCGCGGGCCCCGGATTATCATACGCGTACTTAACGGCTAACCGCCGCGCCCGAATAATAGCCGCGCAAAGCCTCTCTCGTCCACAAGCTGAATTCAGTAGGGTCTAGGGTAGCGAAGTTACTGCGTCATAAATTTTACTGCGTCTTTTTATTTCTGATCAAAACTGTACACAAACGTCCACCTTTCAAACAATTGAATCCGGTTTTTTATTCAAAGTT
This sequence comes from Anania hortulata, assembly GCA_963576865.1. NCBI lineage: Eukaryota > Metazoa > Arthropoda > Insecta > Lepidoptera > Crambidae > Anania > Anania hortulata. Next base: position 16,603,229 of record OY756388.1, on the reverse strand, counting down.
TTTAATGATTTATTTGTACTCGTACCTATATCATAAAATAAATATTAATATTTTTTACAAAAAAAATGTTTAATTTGAACAAATTATTTTGCTCCGTGACAGCTCAGTTGAAAGAACAGTCGCCCGGATAGGTAACACCGGTGGGTTTGATTCCCACATGAGACAATAAAAAAATCGAAATACCAAAGCATTATTTCCTTATTTCTTCCTATTTTTTGGCAACATTTTAGAGAGATTCAACAAATCAAAACGATAATGCCAGTTGCATCTTTAAAGTTCTCTGTAACATTAATGGTCACTAATAAATATATTTGACTTTGTGATATTATATTTGACTGTGTGATCTAATTTTATATCCTATTTCAAAGCACTGCGCGCACGCCATTGTAAGTTCCTCTAAGATGCCCCTGAAAATCGCTGAAAATCTGTGTTGCGAATCGGGATGTGGTTGTACGGGGCACTCAAATATTAACAAGTGTTTCTCCTGTAAAAACGCTCAATTTAGAATGATAAAATTACCGACTTTAAAAACATTGATAAGCTAAAAACACAACATTATGTTACTTACCTACATACCATAACATAACATAACAACCTACTTACCTACATACGAGTTATTTTTGGAGTTAGGCGAAAAGTTAAACGAAAACATGCAAACACCCTATGGCTCCACCACTCCAAAATAACGGTGGCGTTTGTGTAAATAAAATTATTAGCTTTTAGAGTTTTGAAGTCGTTTTTTTTAATAATTAAAAAAAAAACTATTTTTCTATTTTTATTAACGATAAATTCTCATTAAGACTAATGATAAAAGTGCAAACACATTATATTCGCTGTACCTATACCGATTTCGTTATCAATTTCTCCACTCTAAATGACGATTCTTTTTAAAATTTAAATACGAATATCATTGACGTAAACTTGTATAAATAATTTTAGCTAGAGTGCATCTCATGACGATTCCAATAAGTCCAAACACAGCTCGGATACATTGTTTTAATAGGGAGTTCCGGTGCCTACTGTCGCCTGCGTCATCAGATCCGATCGATGGTATTTTCACCAGAATTATTTATTTTGTCAACTATGACGAAGCTTTTAATCGAGATATATTATCGCTACATCGTGAAATACTTATAATTCAGGAGGCCACCTGTTAACCCACCCACCACTTCTTCATCAGTTTCTCGAGTGGAGTTCTGAGGTAACTCAACCGAATTGAGAACCCCCTTATTTTTTAAGTCTGTTAAAACGAATATTAGAACCTAAGATTGTTTGTGATAGTAATTTTTTTATGTGTCACCAATATGAAAAAAAGTTGATCTAATTTTCTTAGTAAAAAAACAGTTTTACCTTTAATAAACTCTAAACATTCTTCTATAAAAAAAACGATGCTTCCCACCAATATTTTTTCTAAAACTAATTAATACCAACTTAAACGATAAATCAAAATCAAACACAAGTTCCAAACACTACCTCATACCTGCAATTGTGTAACAGCTTACCTTCAAAACAGTTACGACTTCGACAATCTAAGTTTAACATAAGTAAACATTTTGTATAGAAAATTAATATCCCTGCATTACTAAAACACCTGAACAAATAAATCTACACACAGCTGAAATAGTTAGGTACTTAGAATCTTTTGTCAAGTAGGTATGTATTCTCTATTTCTCTCTCATTTAAACACACATAGACTTACTATGAATGGAATAATGAATGTTTATTAGGTAAACGCATGTTAGATACGCAGAACCAATTTGAAGTTAAAATGTGTAATGTCGATTTATGGATTTTCGACTGGCTTTTTTAAATGAAAACATAATTTCGACCCACTCGTCTATCTGTAGAATACTTTTTAATTCAGTATACAAAGCAACATTATTGTAGTCCTTCGCCGCATGTTCCCTGTAGTAAAATATGAATACCTGCCTAATAACCCGTTGGCCATGCTAATTACTGGGCAAACGAAAAAAGAAATCGTAGCTATATCGCGACCCTTGAAGAAATCAAAGAAACGTGTAGAAAGAGGTAGGACGGCCCTGTTATTAGTTCATTACTAGCTGTCGCCGCTGAAGGTGATGGACGTCCACGATATTAATATCTAATTATGCGTCCAAAGACTAGCAATCAAATCTTTAACAATTCTTATTTAATTAAATTTTTCTACGTAGGTATATATTATAGATATAAGTACTTATGGAACGCAACCTGTCCAATAACTTGGACTTAATAACTTTCTAGGTATCAAGAATTATTGTTGTATTGCACTTATAGTGCAATACTTGTGCCTTTGTAAATAAATAATCTGTAAACTGTAAACTGTATTATAAATAATCGATTTAATACGCTAAAGTGTCATTTTAACTATCATAATTGTTTAAGTTAGCAGTTACATTTTAATTATTATATTAACTCATAGGAATTGAACACACGTCTCTTCGCTATCCGATCGACTGCTCTTAAAACTGAGCTGCTGAGAGCATAAGTTACCTGATAAACTCTTAAGTATTTTGCTGTTAAAACAAACATACAAATAACATCAAAATCTCATAAACAAAAATTCACTTCCTAATAAAAACCGTAACAACTAGTCGGTCATTTAATATCGGAAATTATTTTTGTTTTGTTCAGATTTCGATGTCAATAAGCTAGGCTTTCCGACCGACTTCGGCCATGGCGACTATCACTTCGACCCTAGTCTGATCCGCGCTGGTCGGTTCCATTGAAAAAAATGTTGTAGGTAATTGAGCTCGTAAGAGTCTATTAATAAGTTTAAAATAGCCCTGTATAATGGATTAATAAAAGTGATATTTTTGTTTTAGTGCAAGCAATGTGGCAAGTGCTTTAAGCGTTCCAGCACCCTGTCGACGCACCTGCTCATCCACTCGGACACGCGGCCCTATCCCTGCCAGTACTGTGGCAAGCGCTTCCACCAGAAGTCCGACATGAAGAAACACACCTACATACACACAGGTCAGTTTTCACACTATAATATAGCTGTTCGTGAGTTATGCTAAAACGTAAGCGACGCTGTTAAGGTTTTATAATTACGAAGCCAACGTTGGCATGACAATGTAGTGACACTGGCACCATCTACTAGTATCGTGGTGGCTCCATGTAAACATGTCTGTTAGACTGGCGTGTAGGTAAGTGTTTATTGTGGCGTTCAGCCTCGCTGACAGCCAGCACTAGCCAGCGTTATGGCTCCATGTGAATTTGCCTCAAGGAACAAGCACCACCGATGCTTCGACACAGGCAAGTGAGAAGCAGTCTAGTTAAAGTAGATAACAATATCTATCTGTCTGTACTGCTTTACGGACTGCGTATACCGTCACACGCATGGCAAACAAAGTATTATTTTCTGACCTGACTTCACTCACACATGAAACCAATAAGAATGTCATTTATTTTGACTCGACCCTAAAACATTATAAGATTCTTTTGCCATTTATCTGCCAATTAAGTTTAAGCCAAGTAACTTATACCTATCAGCTGATAGTAGTAGTAAAAATGTACAAGTAAAAAGGTGCCTTGCTACTTTTAAAACCGACTTCAAAAAACTAAAAAGCTAAAAATAATATTAGCACAGTAATAATAATATAAGTACCTAATCAGTTACTACAGTCGGTGCAAACAAAAACATTTAAACTGTCATCGGCCAGCTGGCACCGACTCCAAAAGTAATTGATGAATTATTCAAATCGGTTAACGTGGTAACGAATGACCGCTGTACATTAATTTTAAAAAAGTTCCCGACTAATTGAGAACCTCCTTGTTTAAAAAACTCGGTTAAAAATGATAACGTACCTACTTATCAATTATTCTTCTAAGCGAAAAGTTAGGTTAATGATAGGTAGGTAATACTCGTATTAAATCACATCAATTTGTTAGAGGTAAAATTCTAAACAAAGTAACTTGGTAATTGTGTACAAATTGACGCCCTTACTTAAAACAATAAAACAGTTCCGAATAAATTACGTAACGTAACGTAAGTTTAACCGTAGCAAGAAAGGTTAAAACTTTCATTCTGGCTGTTATGTTGTAGGACTCGAGTTAATAGGTTTAAGATACCATTTAAAAATCAATTTAGGGGTACTAATATTAAATTTCCGCTTCTAACACACTGAATACACTTTTTTTAAAGAAATAAAAACATGTTTTTTTTAAATTTAATCGCATTTCCGGATATACGAGTAATACGAAGTTGTGTACTTCTTAAGTAGAAACGCATTTTTTCCCCCAACGTCTTCCACACAGACAAGTTCATTAAAACAAGGCGTGTGTGTCCAATAAAAGGAGTCGTGTGACACATCGAACGACGTTGTCTTGGGAATTAAACATTTAAATGCTGTGCAATTACCTTTTCGACGGCAAATCGCAGCCGGTCTCGCGTTAATGAATTTCCAATGAGCAAAAAACGCGCTCGCTCGCGGTGAGACCGCGCGGGCGGCCGCACCCGCCAGCTCTTGTCTGAGGTCGCGATCATATTTTACGGATTTCTCTTCGTATAATAATATGGTTCCGTAGTCAAAACGGAACACCTCTGTCCGTCAGTCTGCCTGCCTGTCTGTCCACGGCTTAGCTCAGTGACTCTAAAGTACACTGGCGCACCACCGAATTAGTTTAGTATGGGATTAAAACTTATCTGTCTCTGTCAACGCCATACAACCTGACAGTTAAAGAATGTTTAATACATTGTTAGTGGATAGTTCGGGTTTCATGGGGATGCTTTTTTTTCTCGTCTATTGCATAATGTGGGGCGTCGTTTAAAATTATTGTACCTAGGCTTGCAAACACTATTTTTCGATTCAGAGAAGTATAGCCAGAAAAAGAAATGTGAAAAAAAACTTGGCAGTAGTATACAATCGCAGCTAGGTAGGTTTTACAAATTACCAAGTTAACTTGTAAAATGTAACATGAAGAAGAAAATTAGGTACTTAGATGATGTTTCAAAAAATAATAGATAGCCAGTGAACTTCGGATACTTCTTGAGGATTTGCTGTACTTTCTGCATTAATTAGGTCATTTGGTGGCCAAGAGTCCTACCTTTAAAAAAATGCCTTTATACGTCCCACTGCAGAACACAGGCCTCATTTCAACTATAAGGTGGTTTGGGCCATACTCCACCAGGCAGGCCCAGTGCAGGTTGGTGAAGGGGTCTTGTATGAGGTCATTTAAAATTTTGTATAGAAAGTAGGTATGTTTTTAAGTATTTAAACTGAATAATTTGTAAAGTTATAAGTTAAGTTAAGTTTTTTTTTATAGTCAGTAGACAGGTGCGTTCCTTAAACTGACCTACATTATACCAAACGATTAAGATATTTAAGAAATTCCAACTATTATTTCATTATAAATCAATTACCTACATCTCTAGGTATATTATAATACAAAGTCGGGTTAGTTACACCATTTATAAGTCAAGAACGGCTGAACCGATTTTTATAGTCTTTGATTTGTTGAATTTGTCTCGACGCCCCGAATAAACTATTAAAATATCGAAAAAAATTGTAACTTTTATTTTATGTATTATTGATTCTAAAGCGGTATGATGTTTGCAAGGTCAGCTAGTAACAAACAATTAAAATAAACTTCTATTGTAAATTTTCCGACTTAACGATTTACTAAAAGCCGCTTTAGCAAGAATATAAAAGCTGCGACTATTTTTCAATGGGTGACTATTTCCAGTAAGCTCTACAAGACGAATTAAGCAGCTAAAAAATGTGGCGGACATATTTGTCTCGGCCGGAGACATCTCGTCACGTCCCGCGCGGCTCCGAATGATTTACAGCGGCCGTACAAGGAGCTCGTCCTCAGATAAATGCCTCATCATCAATATTCCAAAATGCGGCTCCGCTGCAATTAGCCGCCAGCCTTCACAGGCCTTCACGTGCACGACGATCACGGCACAAACAAAAAATACGCGTAAATCCTGTTCTATCTATAAAATGACATTTCAATTTTTCCTTTTATCCGTCAGTACCTTATTATCACTGAAAAGGAGAGACATTTTTCCCACAAAAACTTTGTTACCGCCGGCGTTATCGAACAACGACAAACAATTATCGCTGAAGTTGGTAAATACCGGTCGACATAACGATGTTGCATATTAAATCAGTTCGGAAACCGCGCAGTAAATAATAAATGACCGATGATATGACAAGTATAGTGGTTCGCTCATACAAGCTTTAATTACTTAACGATGCGATATCTATCACGTACGAATACCTACGATTTATGAATTAATTAGGAACAAAATCGAAACAACACGCCGCGGCTGTAACGATGTCCGTTTAACTAATTATTCTCGAATTACGGAATATTAAACTATACACTTACCTAATATTCAGTCTGATATAACCTAAATAGATACTTGTGACTTTAAAAATAGCGTCATGCGGTGACTTTTTGGTTTTGATTAGAATCAATTTACAACATTTTGCGAACTTTAGGTCATGGGGATGTTACGGTACGATTCTTTTAAAACATAGTTTATATTAGTCATTCTAACCCGCATTTATATTAATTAACTTTGCAGTCGATGACCGATTAATTTTACTGAATAGGTACTGTATTTGACAAAAAAAATACTTAACTGTTTATTGCAGGTGAAAAGCCGCACAAGTGCGTCGTATGTTCAAAAGCCTTCAGCCAGAGCTCGAATCTAATCACGCATATGCGCAAGCACACCGGTTACAAGCCCTTCTCGTGCGGCCTGTGCGACAAGGCCTTCCAGCGCAAGGTGGACCTGCGCCGCCACCGGGACTCCCAACACTCGGACGCTGCCGACTCGCCCCTCGTTAACGTACCCCCGCCCCACCGCTACAGGTTCTACGGCGATGAACCTGCTCCCCTGGCGCCTCTCATCACCAACTGAGCTGACACAAATCCCAAGTTCAAATTAACTGAACATTCCAATCAAAGTTACAAACCAAACATAAAGTGTAATCAGGGTAGGTAAGTACCTATACGATTGCCGTTTTTCAATTTTAAGATATTGGAATCTGCACATTTTTAGGAAACTTGAAATATAAAATTTAAATCAATTTTAATAAACACACCAGCAGGGCTTAATTGACCGTTTGTAATGCAAGTACAAAAGCTTTCAGAATATCTGCATACGTAGATAAACTAAACCTAAACCTTTTTGAAATATCAACAACCGTTTACCTGAAAACAAAAATGGCTTGCAAACAATAGTTTGCATTAGAACGGCAACTTCATAGGAAAGTACCATATCCATACACATATAATCAGTCGAAATCCGCTGTTTTGAAATTTTCGTAAGGCTTTTCCAACACGAAAATTCCTACTTAACACTAACTCAAAGAGAGTGATTTTGATGTCTAGTCTACTTGGCGTTAGTTGTTTGCTTTTTGAGTAGTTGAGGACACAGGGTGAAGGCATAGTTGTTAAAGATAATTTTTAGGTAAAACAGTATCTTACCTACTATTATTATTATGATTGGCTGTTTTTCGCTTATTTACTATTTACCAAAAGTGCTTGAAAAACACACATTCACTTTATCAGGTTTTTCAGCATTGATGAATTATTGTTGTTACCAGAGCAGGTTGATATTTTAGAAATAATAATTGATTACAGGAAATAGTCACGATTAATAAAGAGTCAAAATTAGTTTACTAAAAACTAAAATAAGGGATCCTGATTGATTTATGACTTTAAAAATGAACAAATTATATTTCAAGTCATCCAAAGAAAAAAAAATACAGATCTTTTAGTTATAAGTACGTTTGTAAAGGCTTACATTATATGTACCAGCTCAAATCAAACAGATCTGATGGAAATCACGAGCTCAAGGTAAAAAAGTGTTTTGTAGTTTACATTTTGTGTTTTCACATTGTCTTAAAATCGTTTAAGTCATTTTATTAAACTTGTATTAAATTAGCATTTACATACTAATTCCTTTTCGACATCTAACTTTGTAATTTATCGATCTACTAACTTGGTTGAATTAGTTACCAATGTTAGTACCTACCTACACGAAAAGGACATGATAAAAAGTCAAACTAGAGTGAAATGCCAACTAACAACATTTTACTGTTTAACAATGTTGTACATATTTTGCATATAAATTATTGACGTTAAAGTGAATTATTACTTAAATCCTTATGTAAATACTTGAACAATTGTGTTACCTTTTAGTGCCTTACGGAATCACGCTGTAGGTAATAACATGCACCGCGTGCACAGCGACCACGACGACCTACCTGTGATGACCGTCTAAAATTAGACGTGCTATGTAAAATCATCCGTCCAAGTGATACGTCCGTGTAATTTAACTGATATTTTATAGACAATCTACCATTATTCTAAAAATCAGTGTCTGCATATTTGCAAGCAGGTGTAGTTGTAAGTATAGTCTAATACAAACCAAAGTGAAGTGTCTTAGTCGAGTGTCAAACGCTTTATTTATTTAGATTTGTTAAGGATTAGTTGTATTTAATCATTTGTAAATGTAGTAGCCAATGAACTTTCCGCGTTCAGACCCAAATTTATCAATCTCCATGACTAACAGGGGATTAAGTATCAGGGGATTTTAACTACCAACACTTACGTCGAATATTATTAAGTAATACGCAAAATATTATTTAGTTTGTATGAAGCAAGACTCACTAGAGTGACGTGCCAGTCAACTGCAAGGCATCGTACAAAAACTTTAGGTTACATGCAGCGTTGCCTCCGCGTCGCGCAAAATGCAGCGCAAGTGTGTTTGGACCTTAGCAGAACTTGGTGGAATTGGGTCTCAAGCTGATAAACACCTTAAGTTGTGTTAATGACTACACCTTCCTTTAATTAAATGATTTAATTATAAGTTGTAAGCATCACATATTCGATGGTTGTAACAAGTTTATATATCTACATACATACTAAGATTCAAGAAGAATATTGTACCTTAACGATGTTTGTTTTTACAAAAACAATATAAATTCCCCTTAAGATTTGCATACAGGCAAATTTTAAAGATATTTTACCAGATTAAAAACAACTACAACAGAACGTTGGAATAAAGTCGTGTAAGTTTACACTCTCTCACATATTAAGAAAACTTTTTTATTAAAATTTAAAAGTGAGGTCGAAAACTGTTACCACATCTGACAACATATTAGATTGTTACCATTTTTCGTTTTCTAAGCCTCTAAAATGTAATCCACCTACAATTACTTACATTAAATAAGTCGAGTTACCTACAAAAAAACTAACAAAATGCTATTTTGAATCTCCAGCGAGTTCATTCATGTAATACATGGGCTACGAAATCTTGTCTCTCCTTTGTAGCTAACTTTTTATGAATACAACAAACAAGTAAGTAAGTACGTAACCTTATATCCAGTTCTAAATAAAATAAAAATTACAGGTTAAAAAAGATAAGGTATATTTAAATAAATTTAAAAAAGTAGCTTAAAGAGGAGGAGAAGCGAAATTTCATAGACAGTCTGCCTACATATTTATTTTCATTGTTACTTACAATGGTCGTGTTGACAGATATACACATAAAGTTACGTTACGACACTGCTGAATACGCAATAACAAGATTGTATGATAGTGTGTTTTATTAAATAGCAATGTTTTGTTAATGCATTTACTTAGATTAGAATAAGGAACATTTTCAACTATACGAATCTGTAAAATATTGATTGTAACACATGTAGAGGCTATGATTTACATGCATGAGACTGCACATCAAACTTGTATTTTTGTAGATGTGATTGAAATGTAAAACATTTTAGTAGGTATCCTAGCCATAAATGTTATAAAACTTGTCATTCCAAAATGTATTTATTGATATCATAATAATTTGTATGAAGGGGTGTTTTGAAATGGAAGCGTAATTGCAAAAGCTTCCTAGCCCACGTTGTGACTTAGCGGCTAGAACACCAAAGAGTATAACTACGATTGTTTACTTATCGCATAAGCGTAATTAGGTACGACTTATATAAATGTAGATGTCTGTTTTTCTGCATGGACCATTCAATGAAAAACTATAGAGTTGAATCATCCACATAATTACCTAAATTTACATATTGCAATGGAAAAAACGGTGAAACCGTTGTCAATCGTCAAATATTTTTGCGTCTTACTACTTAAGTCAAGTCAATTTCTGTAAGTTTGATTTTAAGTTGTAATTTATTTAGGCCAGTTTAATATACTTACCTATATTTATGAATTTGGACTTTTCATTTGCAACCTAGCTCCTATGGTGGATATTTAAAAAACCGACCGTAACGTAACATTCAGAGCAAGCATGCGTAGCGAAAAAACGGTTACGGACTTTACATTATACTACCTACCTCCTAATCAATGTTGTAGTAATACTGTTTAAAGCAATGAGGCCACTGCGGGCAAACCATCACCCCACTGTTCAGTAACTCGTTTAGTAAGACGTAAGTAAGGTTACACATAAATAATATGGTCACTGCCTTAATTTTTATAAATAATAAATGAATAATAAAATATTTTCAGCAGAACTAATTAGATTTTGGTACTTAAGCAAAAAAACCGGCTAGAAAACATTGGTGTTTGTAAATATCGATTTTCTATTGGCTATTATTTCTGTCCGTCCGTAATGTTTTCTCACAAATCATAGCAATCAAACAATCGCCACCACATGCAATCACAATCCATAAAACTAAGTTATTCAAGAGCAACTTGTCCCCTAACATGTAATCAAATAGGAATATTTTGTGCGCGGCGGACACAATATTAGCTAAGTGCGACAGTAAAGTCGAGTGGACCCCGTCACTCGCGCTAGTCATAGCAAGCAATATAAACAAACAATCACCTACCGATATCAAGCAAGCGACATTGCAGACAAACCTTCCCACCACTTATTCTGAATTAATAGTGTTTGTTAGAGCATTTTCATTTCATTTCATTTCATTTCAAGGAGTAATGTAAGTACTAAGGAAATCAAAATAACGGGCCTCGCGTGATACTCATCAATTCTATTATACATTTATCTACAACATCGCGCTAAAGGTATTTTGTAATTTCATGTGCCGCAATTACTGCGATAGCTTTATTATTAGTTCGTATCAAATTTATTAATAGGTAAACATGGAAGTTATTTTTATTATTTACGTACTTATGATGTCGATATTTGATGTCAGGTAAATTATCTAAAATAAACAATTGATAATATTTATTTACTACTTGGTACCTACTGTAAAGGTGACTCTAGAAGTAGCACTAAGGTTCTTTGAGTTTAATTGTTTCTTCGTAGGTCAATCAGTCATGTTTTGATTCCTTTTAAATATACTTAGGTCTCGTTTTAGGGTGCGTTTCCATGGACGGGACGGGACGAGAGCTCAGACGTCCACTATCAGATCATTTAAAATACTTACCTACATGTCTTGAATCTGCTTTGCTTTAGTGGCAGTGTTAACTGGTGAGAGATCTCCCCTCGAGTTTCCTTAAAATATATGGCAGTTGCAGGCAGCACTACGCAGAGAAGAAACCAGTGCGCTGCGCTGTATGGGGCAAAAATGAGGATTGAGGATGTGTGTCGTCGACTGGTCGATCGGTCAAACAACTAGTTGACTACACACACCAAAGGCAGTGGACCAAGCAACGGACTTTTATTACCTCCTTATTAAAATGGCAAAGCTGCTCTTCTCGGTATGTTCCTCTACACTCTATCTCTAGTGGAGAATTATCAACCTCTTTTCCTCAGGTCCTCGTTTCCTATCAGCTCCACATTAGTGGATGTTAATTTGTATCAGTTTTTTAAACAGCATTGCACAGTAATTGATTACTAATAACAAAAACTAAAATACATACCTACCTACGAAAATTAGTGGAACAGAGGTGTTTTATGAGGTTTCTTCATTTTCCTTTTGAATCAACGCCAAACCTCTCCATTTTGTGCTGAAAAGCTTGTGAGTGTACACAATAGGGATAACGACTGGATAAAATTCAATTGAGTCCGTCAGTTAGATTATTAAAAAATAATGAACACTGAAGAAATGTATTATTAATACAATAATTAATTTAATACAGTATTAAATGGAATATGTAGTTCGCGCATCGGACAAAAATTTACGTGTGATTCGGCAAGTGTTAAGGATGACAGCTTTCTGAGTTGTGTTTGTTGAGTTGCAGTGTGTCTAGACTTTTTGTTAAGGACTTGGGTACAACACCAGTAGCGGAGATGACTATAGGTATTATATGGACGGACAAAACCTTCCATTGTATTTTTAATTGTATGGCTAAAACGGTGTATTTTGTTAGTTTTTCATTGATGGTAGATTGTATGTTATGGGTGTTGGGCACTGCAATGTCGATGAGATAGACTACCAGTGCTAAGTTTTGGTGTATTACTGCGGCGACCCGATTAAGACGGTGTTTGTAATCTGTGTTAGCGAAAGCCTTACAAGCACTTGTGATGAGCTGTATAGTTTCACTCGCACTACAACACTGACGGCATAAATCAGTAGGTAGGTTTTTCTCTTATAAAATGTGTTTTCTATAATTGCGTGTGGATATGACTTGATCTTAAAGCAAGCATACCTAAATGCCTCGGTTACTGGAAATAGCTCTCCTATCTAGAGCCATTTATTCGAGGAGTCTTTATCGATATGTTCATGATCCAAATCAGCTTTATGCCTGCCATGCAGTGACTTTTCTCTCCATGCATGCATTTTTTGTTCTTCATTTTCTATTTGTTCAGATTTTTGGGGACGCTTTCATAAAGATTTAGAGTAGCGTGGATATCTATGTTGAATGTAAATTGGTATTATGGTGAATGTTGTGCTTTTGTGTGAAAGACATTTCTAAGGTTAGATATTTGTCTGTTATGTAGGTTTTGTATATCTGTTAATCCCCTGCTACCTTCCAGACGTGGTAATGTGAGTCTTTGGATGTATGACTTAGGGTGATGCTTGCGGTTCTTCGTTAGTTTGGTGTTTATAATGCGTTGCAGCTTTTTCAGATCTGTTTGTGACTAGTTGACTATTCCAAAGGAGTAAGTCAATACTGGAATGGCGTACGTAATAATCTAATCGCTTTGATTGTGTTTTAGAATTTAGTTCGGTTTTAAGGATAATATTATCTACTCGGCGTTGAAATTTTTCAGTTAAATCTATTTTTATTTGCTTTTGGTTTATTTGTTTTGACTGCTGGAAACCTAAATAATTATTCGTATTGTCTCACCTAAAGAATCTATTATTACTTGATTTTGTAGTGTGTAACTGTTATATTCTACTTTTCCTTTATTAACTGAGAGTATTTTACATTTATCAACTTCAAAGTTCATGTTAATGTCTCGTGAGAACTTTAAGGTTATCTCTGCCAGCTCATTAATTAATCTTTATTATTTAGCCCTTATTTAATCACCAAGTCGTTGTCTGGTGGCCTCCATATCCGGGAATCGTTCTGAAAATTGGTTTTATAGCGTTTGGAGGTAATCTTTTTTGTTGGTTTCTAAATTAGTTAACAATAAGTAGGTGCGTAGAATAAATGTATTCATATCTGTAGTCCATTTGGTACTAAGGTAACTGATACAAATAAGGCCTACCTAAGCTAAACGACGCTGTATTCCGATATATTTTGAAAAGAATTAAAAACACCTTTCATCTGAAACTTTTATGCCTTTTTAAGAAGTACCGAAAAAACGATATCATTATCTTAATTATATTGTAGTAAAAAAGCAGCTTCTTAAAAACTCTAACTAAAAGGCTTTAATTAATCACCCCTACTTAATAAGCCCTCTGACCTTAAAACAAAGAAATCGTTATCAAAATATTGGTTTCAAGAAAAGACGGTATCAAAAAATTTATTTAAACCTCGTAAATTGGTAATACACAGATTATTTTACAGAATATTAAAATTTTATGAAAAAGAAATATTTAAAAAATGATGCGCCTAAGAGAATAGTTCAAGTTAATATTAAATGAATAACCTATAAAAAAATTACAGAATAAACAATAGTTATTTGTTATACAAGAGTGCAAAGTTGCTTTTTAACCGCGTGTTCAATTTTGATGACCAAGCAAGCGAAGGATTCTAAAATTGAATCACGAGCGCAGCGAGTGATTCAAAATTAGAATCCTGAGCGTTAGCGAGGGAATCAAAAGAGCACGAGGTGAAAAATCTTTGCACTCGAGTGCAACACGTAACTTTTCATTCCACCTCAGCGAGGAAATGACTAAATGCAAAAAAAAACGTTTACAATCACAAGATAGGTACACTTTTATTTCAGTTTAGGTATTAATTACTACATTATGACAGGTAAGTATTACAGAATAATCTTTAAATTATAACAATACTAAGGTATAATTAAGAAAATTTTAAAGTAACGTTGCTACAGTTATTTAAATTGAGTGTAATATTTTTGTTTGGTACTGTAATATTGGTGTTAGTCACTTGTGTACTGTTTTTCGGTAAACTATCTGTCATACTTAATAGTTGTACCGATTCATCGGATTCCCTTGGCGTGAATGTTGGAGAGAGAGGGAGATGGTTAGGTGTTTCATAACGGCTTATTTTTGATGTAGAAGGGCCAGTCCAAGGATCCGATTGAGGCTCTTTCACATATTTTAGACTTATTTTGGATGGAATCCTCTATGTATCCCTCTACAACTGCATTGGACTTCCAGCCTCCGTGGCGCTTAAGGGACAGGAGATCAGCTCCGGAATCAGCCAAAAGTGTGGCTGAAGTTCGTCGGAAACAATGACCCGTGTACAACAGGGGTTCTGGAAGTTCAAGAAATGTTGCTATTTCTCGTGGGATACTGCCAATTTTATTAGTACCCATAGGCTGTCTAACACACTTTCCATTGCGATACTGTAGAAAAAATCGATTGATTGGAGTGTTAGGCGGGCGTAAGGCTTGATATTTCTCAACAATCGTTACGTATTCCTTGCGAATGACGAAGTTGCGGTCTCTTTTTGTCTTTGTATTAGGTAAATTAATTAATAGTAAGTCATCTGAATGTTTCTCAATGTTTTTGACATTAAGTTGTGTTAGTTCATTAGTTCGACATGCTCCGTTTATTCCAATAATAAGAACAACCTGTAACGTAAAGAGTATTGTAGTAAATGAATAAAATTGATATGAACGCATAATTATGCCTATCAACATCTACTAAGTATACTATTTAATTGAGATTAATATACTTAAGTAGATACTGAATGTGCAACTGACTTACTTTTGCCGCCAAATATACGGAATCGGGTGCTTCGTTAAGAAACTTTTCAATATCAGATACTGTGAAAACCTTCGATTTTTTTGGTTGATGACCAGATGAGGCTCTTTTTAAAAATGCCACTAATTTAGGATAGGTATCGATATGTATGTCTTTTTTCATCTTTATTGTTGCTTTTAGCATCGAATACGTACTCCATAGAGTGCTTGCTTTCTTGTTCTCGGATAATTCTATAAAATATGCCAGCAAAACGTTTTCTGAGAAAGTTTTGGCTCCTTTTGCTAGTCACCACGTGTTGAACATATCGTACTGTTTTAAATACTTCTCGCGTGATTGTTGAGGGAGAAAGCTCATTTGCGCATTATTAACAGTTCCAGTCAATTCTGTTGGCGTCAAACAATCTTCCTCGTCGCTAGAATCACTCATTTTAGTTTTTTCACTTGTTTTCAAGTTTCTTGTTTTTAATATAAGGTTTAACAATGACGTGAAAAAATGCCGCGTAAAGAACCGCGTACAAAGCAAATTGAAAAAAGAACACCAAGAAGGTTCCGAGTCTGAGTTTTTAACAAATTAAAAAAAAGTTGTATGATATATTCGGCACCATAGAGGTAGCAGTAAATAGGTTTAATTTTTTTTTTAATTCACAAACTTAGTGCACACGATGTTCTAAATTCAATTTACTTTATCCTCTAGAGAATAAAAACGTCTTTTCCACTCTGATATTGAAGATTAAAAATACTCTTTCCGAAATGGTGGGATGAAAATAAATATTAAGTTCTATTTTGGCCATTTTTGTAGTTAAAAGCCAGCAAGGCCTTATTAAGGTTAGCAGGCCTTATTAGATGCTCAAGGTTTACATTTTATAATTAATTAGTGTATCAAAAATTATGAAATTAAAATACACGAACAATTAAGTAAAAGTCCAAGGAATATTATGATTCCAAAAATGACGATTAATAATAAGAATTAAGACTAATCTTAGACTAAGCTTAAAATCTTAGAATTTTCGTAATTTTAAGATTTTAAGCTTAGTCTAAGATTAGTCTTAATTCTTATTATTAATCGTCATTTTTGGAATCATAATATTCCTTGGACTTTTACTTAATTGTTCGTGTATTTTAATTTCATAATTTTTGATACACTAATTAATTATAAAATGTAAACCTTGAGCATCTAATAAGGCCTGCTAACCTTAATAAGGCCTTGCTGGCTTTTAACTACAAAAATGGCCAAAATAGAACTTAATATTTATTTTCATCCCACCATTTCGGAAAGAGTATTTTTAATCTTCAATATCAGAGTGGAAAAGACGTTTTTATTCTCTAGAGGATAAAGTAAATTGAATTTAGAACATCGTGTGCACTAAGTTTGTGAATTAAAAAAAACATTAAACCTATTTACTGCTACCTCTATGGTGCCGAATATATCATACAACTTTTTTTTAATTTGTTAAAAACTCAGACTCGGTACCTTCTTGGTGTTCTTTTTTCAATTTGCTTTGTACGCGGTTCTTTACGCGGCATTTTTTCACGTCATTGTTAAACCTTATATTAAAAACAAGAAACTTGAAAACAAGTGAAAAAACTAAAATGAGTGATTCTAGCGACGAGGAAGATTGTTTGACGCCAACAGAATTGACTGGAACTGTTAATAATGCGCAAATGAGCTTTCTCCCTCAACAATCACGCGAGAAGTATTTAAAACAGTACGATATGTTCAACACGTGGTGACTAGCAAAAGGAGCCAAAACTTTCTCAGAAAACGTTTTGCTGGCATATTTTATAGAATTATCCGAGAACAAGAAAGCAAGCACTCTATGGAGTACGTATTCGATGCTAAAAGCAACAATAAAGATGAAAAAAGACATACATATCGATACCTATCCTAAATTAGTGGCATTTTTAAAAAGAGCCTCATCTGGTCATCAACCAAAAAAATCGAAGGTTTTCACAGTATCTGATATTGAAAAGTTTCTTAACGAAGCACCCGATTCCGTATATTTGGCGGCAAAAGTAAGTCAGTTGCACATTCAGTATCTACTTAAGTATATTAATCTCAATTAAATAGTATACTTAGTAGATGTTGATAGGCATAATTATGCGTTCATATCAATTTTATTCATTTACTACAATACTCTTTACGTTACAGGTTGTTCTTATTATTGGAATAAACGGAGCATGTCGAACTAATGAACTAACACAACTTAATGTCAAAAACATTGAGAAACATTCAGATGACTTACTATTAATTAATTTACCTAATACAAAGACAAAAAGAGACCGCAACTTCGTCATTCGCAAGGAATACGTAACGATTGTTGAGAAATATCAAGCCTTACGCCCGCCTAACACTCCAATCAATCGATTTTTTCTACAGTATCGCAATGGAAAGTGTGTTAGACAGCCTATGGGTACTAATAAAATTGGCAGTATCCCACGAGAAATAGCAACATTTCTTGAACTTCCAGAACCCCTGTTGTACACGGGTCATTGTTTCCGACGAACTTCAGCCACACTTTTGGCTGATTCCGGAGCTGATCTCCTGTCCCTTAAGCGCCACGGAGGCTGGAAGTCCAATGCAGTTGTAGAGGGATACATAGAGGATTCCATCCAAAATAAGTCTAAAATATGTGAAAGAGCCTCAATCGGATCCTTGGACTGGCCCTTCTACATCAAAAATAAGCCGTTATGAAACACCTAACCATCTCCCTCTCTCTCCAACATTCACGCCAAGGGAATCCGATGAATCGGTACAACTATTAAGTATGACAGATAGTTTACCGAAAAACAGTACACAAGTGACTAACACCAATATTACAGTACCAAACAAAAATATTACACTCAATTTAAATAACTGTAGCAACGTTACTTTAAAATTTAAAAGAAAAAATGCCGCGTAAAGAACCGCGTACAAAGCAAATTGAAAAAAGAACACCAAGAAGGTTCCGAGTCTGAGTTTTTAACAAATTAAAAAAAAGTTGTATGATATATTCGGCACCATAGAGGTAGCAGTAAATAGGTTTAATGTTTTTTTTAATTCACAAACTTAGTGCACACGATGTTCTAAATTCAATTTACTTTATCCTCTAGAGAATAAAAACGTCTTTTCCACTCTGATATTGAAGATTAAAAATACTCTTTCCGAAATGGTGGGATGAAAATAAATATTAAGTTCTATTTTGGCCATTTTTGTAGTTAAAAGCCAGCAAGGCCTTATTAAGGTTAGCAGGCCTTATTAGATGCTCAAGGTTTACATTTTATAATTAATTAGTGTATCAAAAATTATGATATTAAAATACACGAACAATTAAGTAAAAGTCCAAGGAATATTATGATTCCAAAAATGACGATTAATAATAAGAATTAAGACTAATCTTAGACTAAGCTTAAAATCTTAAAATTACGAAAATTCTAAGATGAAACCACGAAAATTGGCACTCTCCTCAAGGAACGCTCGCGAAGGCTACAAAAAGTGGGAGTAGAGGGCTTGTACACTATGTACGGAGTCATACGGATGTAGTGTGCGTGTATGTAAAGAATATTAGATGTAAGTAACATGAATTTAAACAGCTTTTTTTCAAGTTAGGCCTTATTAAAGCATATGCCTTAACTGTAACAAGTACCTTACTAGATGATGATGGTATTAACAAATTTGGTTGATAAAGCGATGAATCGCCCGAAAATAATGATTGTGTGTCGGAAATGGCGGGTATGTCATCGGCTGTAGTATTTTTATCGACGGGAACCCGCCTGTTCAACTCCTCGTCGCCGTTGGATCGCATGCTGAGACACCCAGCAACGGCTACAGGTGTGCCCCGGTGACCCCCGGGAAGCGGCCGCAAATTATACTTTCTTACAAACATTTCTCCATGTTAGGGTTTGCCATTAACCTCTTAGTCACCCGCATGGTGAATTTGTTGCGGATGTCTGCCCCCCACGTGGCTTAGGTGTTCAAGCGCGGACGAAAAGCTGGACTTTTGGGGGCTTATTATTATTATTATTAAATCAACATTATTATTAATTAAATTAATTTCAATTTCGGAAAATAAAATTGCCGGCTCGTTCCTCGCTCATACGGCTTAATAGCCATTCAGCAGGGAAATGCTGCAAGCATTCTTGCCTCCTTGCTTCATGGACACGCTTTAGATTTTAGTTTTAGGTTAGTTTATTTGTGTTGTTAATTAAATGTAATTAACTTTACTTTTAAAACCGACTAATATAGGGATGTTTAAAATCAATATTACTTAATTAGGTATGAGTAGGTAAGTAGATATTGATGAGACGACCTCCGTAGCCGTGAGACGAGCACGCCGGCGACTTGGTGTCGCCATCTCTGAGGTCCCAGGTTCAAAGTAGAATACAAACTTTTCTATTTTAGGTCGGGTCTGGGTGTTGTGTTACCGTCGTTGTTTCTGATATGTGTGTTTTAGCTACTAGCTCACACAAGTGTTTTAGCTACTTACCTTAGGATCAGAGCAATGTTATGTGATATTGTCTAATATTTATTTATTTATTGTTAATCTATCAAAAATAGCATGACCTAGTGAATGAAGAAGACACGACCTTAGGTACTTACGTTACAAGATCACAAAAATCAATTTTTGAACGCCCTACTAGTATTTCCACTGAACTTTCTGACGACTAATAAAATTTATTCGACTAATTATCGCCATCGCGACCAAAGCAAGGACTATAAGTACTGCCTGTAATTAGTTAGATAGCTTAACTATTAGTCGTGCTGCCTGCCTAAGGATGAAATGATTTTAGGTAAGCGCAAACACAAGCAAAAATCATATATCGCATTATATGACTAAAACACAAATGATTTCTAGTCGTATCTTCAGCTTAACCTCATGACACGACACTAATACCTCATTTACCTACCTCCTTACACTATGTGCACACACAACAGAAAAAGGCTTCCATATCGTAGGTTTCGCATTATGGCGTATAAAGCTACTGCAATGCATACCCCTTTCCAACGGCCATTGCGATTTTTTAATACAATTAAGCTGTTGATGTACTTTACCTATATCAGAACCCATACAAAGGTCGACGTGCATTGGAAAATCCTTAATAAGATTTTCTGTTCTTTTATGCCTAACATGCGCAACGCGATAAAATTGTATCGTGGCATACTATATGTTATTTCTTGTACAATTGAACAAAAAATATATAAGTAGGTACAAATGTTATATAACTTACCTACGCTATATTTTACATAACAGTTTGTCGATGTGACAAATGTTGTAAGTAGACGATAATTTATAAAATTTCAGGTCACCAATATTTATCTAATTATACACCTAACTTTAATTAGATGAAAATTAAGGTCTATCTATACCTACTATTCACTACCTACCTACCTATGCAGGTAGTTTAAGAGTTTGAATTTGACTACTTACTCGTAACTCGTGAATTTTTCTCAAAAATTTTGCGCTCACCTCGCTCGTAGTTGAATTTAGCTGCCTGCTAGATTAAGCAGAGGCGCACGCAACACCCCTTGTGTGCGAAGTTTTGCAGCGCCAACACAAGAGGCGCCAGAAACTTGGCGGCGCGATCGCGACTCGCAAGGGTTCATCAGGCGCTATTTTTTCTATTTTATTTATTGAAATAATTACGTTAAAGGCAACATACCTCAACTCGCGCTTTTATTATTTTGTCCCTAGCGTGATTCGAACCCGCGCCCGCTTGTCTCGGTGAACCATACCGGTAGTCAATGTATATTTATTTAAAAAAAAGTTTTTCACAATTACACCAATTATCTAGCCCCAAACATAGCAAAGCTTGTACTATGGCGACTAGATAACGGATAAACATACATAAAATACGTTTATAAATATTTGCTGCTTGCGGGATTCAAAACCGCAACCGCTTGCTTAGTAGTCCGGAGCGCAACCACTAGGCATTCGAAAAATATTTGATCAAGAAATTATTACACTACCTTATTTTTCTTTTCTTTTAACATACCCACCTCAACACACGCCCTTAGGCACGTTGGCACATAGGCTAGCTATAAAATAAACGGTTAAAAAACGGTAAGGTTACATATAACTGCGATTAGAAGGTTTTATCTCTTTTGGCGATATGACCGCCTAAATTGTACGTCATAAGTAAAGTTCAAATACGTATGGTGTCCATTAAATAAAATTTAACAAGACCTATTCAATGATAACACTACACGAGGGTGTAAGATGAAAAAATAAATGTTAGATAGGGAAGAGGATATCTTTGTTGATGTTAATGTTACTTTCAAAATTGTATGTCAAATTTTAATATTTTAGCTGATTCTAGCACAGAAAATATCGCGCGAAAATTCCGTCGCGGACTTTCCGCCGATATATTTTATTGAACATATTTTACGTCGTTGGATACATTACGCGGATATTCCGTCGAGTTTTTTTTTTTCTTCAATCATTAGCGCTTCGTTGGCTCCGTCTTGCATATTATGTCAACAGTCATGCTGCGAGCAAGATGATATGGCGTGCGAGCGACAGAAGACATGGGGAAACCATAGTTAACCTGGTACCAGGATCACTATGGTACCTTCTTAGAGTACCTGGATCACTAATCCTAGAGGATTATATATATTTATTATTCTTATATCACCACACCATGCCTTTACCATGAACAACTAATTAAAGTTTAAACTTAATTAATATTATTTATTAATTTTCTAACTAGATTCATATTAGAACCAAACAGACAGTTCAATGAGATTTAGGTATTTATTGCTATTTTACATAGCTAGTTTAGTGACACCTAGTTTAATACCAAATAAATGATTTTTTGAAGAATAAAATATATTTTTAAATTTACTTCCTCAAATAATAAAATTTTGCCTATTTTAATGTTAAGACTTTAGAAGTTTAAAGGTTAAAATAATAAAACTTTTTTAACTAAAAGAAATAATATAATATTACGGTTTAAAGTGTAAGTGACACTGTTATCACAGGATTAACATGGTTGTAACAGTAACAATTTAATTAACCATTACATCCCTAGTCGTCCCAGTTGACTTGGTGACAGTCGTGCCAGACAAATGTGCCTTTGAGTGTTTGGGGTGCCTCCAGTGCCAGGTATAGTGGAGCTCGAGCGCCTCTCTCAGGGGTAAAGTCACCCATTCCTTTTGTCATTTCAGTCTTAACAAATCCTGGATGAACACAATTTATTGATATATCCTTTCCTTCCTCCTTAAATTGTCTCTGCTGTACAAATGTTAAGGCAGACATAGCTACTTTTGATACTTTGTAATCTCCATAGTGGCCGGCAAATGATATAAATGCATTTTTGCCATTTTTCACTGCTTGTAAAAAATCATTTACAAACTGTAGAATTTCATCAACAGTAAGATTATCTTTGGCTAAAGTATCAAGCCAAATCTGTTTCCTTATATTCGATAGCAAGCCCCAATCACTACTTAGATTAATGATTCGAGCATTATTTTTCAACAGTGGGTACAATATTTTAGTTATAGTCAACAAGCTCATAAAGTTCGTATCAATCAGTTTTTTGGCATCTTCGTATGAAGAAACAGATTTATCAAAGTCGAGGATGCCGGCGTTGTTGACCAAAACATCTATTCCGGAATAATTAGTTGAAATGTGGGTAGCAAATGCTTGAACACTTTCTTCACTAGTTACATCTAACGAATGGAAAACTGGATGAAGCCCCATCTCTTCTAACTTCTTTACAGCTTCTTGACCTCTCTCTTCACTTCTAGCTGTGAGGTACACAGTTCCATCGAACTTTCTGCATAACCCTTTCACAATTTCCAAACCAATACCTTTGTTTGCGCCTGTTACTACAGCTACTTTGGTTTCCATTTTGTACATAAAATTTGGATTTAAAATAACGTAGAAAATACTACGCTGTAAAAATAAATAATTTTAATTTTTTAACACCAAAACCTAACAATGACGTTCCCTCCTCCCGGTCATTTTTGACGTTTTGTTTTTTAATTTGAGCCACCATCAAGGATATCGAATTTTATGAGACATGATTAAAAATTTTAAAATAATATTTTTGAATTATCAAATGCCAAATTAACAATCTATGAATAAAAACACAACCAAATTCAACGAGCAAAGGGTATACGTTTCCTTACCTTTTGTCCTTGTCGTTATAGCTACACGCAAGCCACCCGTGCAATAACATAAAAAAACACTTACAATGGCTAAAATAATTAAAAGGTAATACAAAAAATATAAAATTAAAATAGGAAAAGGTATGTTAAACATTTCCTCAGTCAAAATCTTCATGGTCAACTAGGCCAGGTAGTGAGTGCAGTGCACCAGGGCCCCGGAGCCTAGGGGCCCTCTAGCCTCAGCTTAGAAAAGAAAGGAGCATAATGTTATTAAATGAACATCAGCAATTACAAAACTTCTGATCTAAGATTTTCAACACATGCGCCAAGCGTCCTTGATAAGCATATGCTGTTTGTTATCGTTATTTCAGTTATTTGATAGTTAGGATGAGTACGCCCGTAGCACATTGGATCAGCGATAAGCTCACGTGCTTGACTGTCGTGAGATCAATTCAACAATTCCACCCATTAACTTTTTAGTCAAGTTTTCATTCACTCTTGCCTTGCATCAGTTTTCATTTATGATATTCATTGCGATGTTTTCAACTTTTTGGGGTCTGGACGCACTTTATGAGTGAGTTCAGACAAGGCTGGAACCGCACGGTTTCAAAATCGCATGGGAACCGCGCGGGTCTTATTTACCTACCATTGTTCGCAATCGTTTAGACATACCCGCGCGTTTTGGTTACGGTTATATCTGAACGGTTGCAACTTGCAAGCAATGTTATGTAAATAAGACCGCGTGCGGTTCCCGCCGTGTCTGAACTCACTCTAGTTGACGCTAGGTGTGTCGTGTCACTGACAGTTGTAATTTGTAATTCCCTACTACCAGCCTTATTTCATCAAGTAGGTATCACGGTATCACCACTAATGCTATTATTTCTATTCCGCACATTCATCCATCAGAAGATTATAAAAAAATATTAAAATAAGAAACAGAATTGGACAAGATCGCCTCCGACATTTATCGTTAATTGCAATAGAAAATAAGGAGGCATCAAATTTGGATTTGTGTGAAATTATAGATGAATTCGCAAAAATTAAAGCGCGCAAGAGATTGTGAATTGAGCGGGGAATTCTGTTAAGTCGTTATTCGTTGTTTATTTATTCCCATTTTCTTCCATATAACACATGGAGATTCATCTACCCCTCATAGAGACGATGTATGGATAGATTTAGCCTAGTAAAGATAAGTTCAACTTACTGTTTCCTATTCCTATCTATAATTTTGAAGTTAAAGCTACGCGGAAAGAGGGGATGAGGACCCGATTCTTTCCCTATCCTTGGTCCACCTAGCTACGCCACTGTGGTCAACGTACTCTGTCTAATATATGGGAACAAAATAGAGGCATCAGAGGCGTGGGTTGCCAGTTAAAATAAGGAAAAGTGAACGGTCGGTACTAATACCATGAGAAGTTAAGAAATCAATTTAAGTAGGTCGGAAAAGGTGAGCTGCAAGGATAGAAATAAAAACTTTATTTGTACAATTAAGAATAATTTAATATTCATGGTTATTGATATTCATAATATCTATTTTTTAAGAATTAAATCTAAATAAACGTGGAGTTAAAAGCATATGTGGCGTGGTGCAGAATTCCAGAAGAAATTCAAAGAAAAATCAACCAGAAAAATTTTATTGCTTTAGTAGGTACACAATATTTTTTCAAATCATTTGTGCAGGATAAAAGCTTGCCTAATACTATTTCTGGCCAAAACTTCATGAAATGTAAATTATGATAAGTACTTATACAAAATTCTAAAACAGTTCTTAACTTAAAATATAATATTAAATAGAGTCCAGTGAAATAATTATGTATAAAATACTAAATACTTTTGTACATCGAGAAAAATATATTAAAGGAGCGCATACCGCATAAAGTGCATTTTTAAACCAAACTAGCAAATGCTTATCTACCCCGTAAACAGGGACTGATTCATCTTATGTTTTTCTGTCTTTGTTTGAGGAGTTTCTATAGGATGTTCAATTAATTCACGTTCGCTTATCGTAAACGGTGGGACAAGCAGGCGAATAGTTGCCTAAAAAATAAAATAGCAAGATTAACAAGCACATAATGTTGATGCTATTGCTGTTCGTTTGGTCTAAATGGCGACAGAAACATTATTATCTTAACACTAAATGAACATGAACAATATACCAAGCAAAGAATGATTTTTCTCAGCTTCTGTTTTGTATTGAAAATACTAAAACGAGGCTGACAACAGTGACCGAGTTTCTTGTGCTACTTCTTCTCGGCGCTAGCCCACAATTGTCCGGAAGCAGTGGTAGGGTAAAAAAAATTGGTACGTGGTTAAGAGCTTAATTTGAATGATTTAAATTAGCAGAAATAAAGTTGTTTTATTTATTGTTTTCGTAATAATCTAAATCCACCCCAGGACAAACTCACGTAGAAAATGGGAGTGTGACACACCTCACCCTATTGCATAGCATAAGGTTTAGTTTAGAGGATAGATGTAAGGCTATTTGAGACACTTTTATAGTATCGGTCACCCAATAACATCTTTCGTTTATATTACATTGCAAAATGTTTCCTATTTCATCAATCGAGCGCCGTATAAATAAGTGTCAAGTACAAACTTGTATTATAATTATTACCAAATTAGAACGCACACGGACAGTCGTGGTCATATCACACACACATACACAGAAATACATGCTCAAACTAAATCATTTAAAAATAAAAACTTATACCCGGATTGGATTAATACGGCGGGACATGTATCTACAGGATTAAAACATCATTCTGTTTCTGTCGATGTCATACAAACCGACAGCATGATGGTTTACCGCCCTAACAGTGTTTAGTGGCATGCCGATTATACGCAACGCTGGAAATATCTTTTTTGTGTTTGTTGTGATGTGTGAAGTAAGTATGAGTAAGTAAGCATGGATCGAAATATATATCACGCATCAAGATTAAATTCTACTCGATATCATGTATTTAGTGAAGGTATAACCTTTCTAAGTTTCTATAGGAAAACAACCGGCCTGCGCAGCCTTGCGAGTTATGAGTCAGCAATTCAACGTGTACCAAAAGTATGCAACACATTTATTTCACTTGACTTTACCTAGTAATGGTATGTCATGCAACAATGTCTTATTTACACGTGATATTGGAGCATTTCATCAGTTGTTCGTCAACCTATCTGAGATTATTATAACAACCAACATAATTTAGCAGAATATTATTAGCCACACGTTATGAAAATAACTTAATCAATTTTTACAGCTGCATAAATTTTCCTTATAAAAGTGTACGCCGCAAAAAATCCGATGGTGCCAGTTAAAAGCCAGAATGTCAGTACCATGAGACCTGGAATTAAGAAAAAAATGTATGAGAAATGCAATCCATAGCTTAACGTGGCGGCGTTTGTGGTCGGCGCTTGTGGCCCGTGTGCGCTTACACTTACAGCTTCCCCATACAGTGTAAGCCCACTAGCAAATACCTCAACGTGGGACACATCTGAGGGGACGCTAAATTAAGCCTAAGCCTCGTCGTCGTCCGGACCCTTTCTAGAGGGCGCGATTAAGTCTTATAAGATTGTTTTTAAAGAGACGGCACGAATGGATAATAATAAGTACTTATTTTGTTTACATTACAGGCTGGCATAAATGTTTTTCTCAGTTTTTATTTTGTTCATAATGTAGTCTCAAAAAGTATAAAATAACGTAAAATATGTTCCACTTGCGGGAACAAACACACATAAAATACAATATTTAAAAGACATATATATTATATACCTGTATAACCGATGTAAAGCAGTGTAGGAATGAATTCAGTGATTTCAAGCTTGGTGAAAAAATAAAATATTGAATAAATCAAGATGTAGACAGCTGATCCTCCAGAAACAATAAAGCTTTTCCACCACCAATGATAGTCCTGTAAGACAAAAAAAACTTTTTGTATTTAATAACACTATGAAATTAATATCAGTATACATACAGGTTGGCCAGAAAAGGGACGTCCAAAAAAATTTTTTAGGTGCCTCGTGTTGAGAGGTATCTGAATCACCCCTATGTATGTTCTACGATTTTTGGTAGTTTTCGAGTTACGTTTTTTTATGAATTTTAGCAAAATTGCGACCGGATCAGTTTGAAAAATTTCAAAAAGATTTTTGGACGTCACTTTTCTGGCCAGCCTGTATAATAGAAATGTATTTTTGCAAAAACATGTTTACTAAAAACTATACATGTACAACTACAAGTGTAACGTTTTAGTCATTATTATCTTTACAAAAATCAAGTTACCTACGCCATATCGAATGCCAATCAATTTAATATCAAATGATCGAATGTTCAGGAGATGGAATTGTTATTATATCGAAAATTTAAGTATTGAATGATTTTTTATCGAAAATGAATCACTTCGTTTAGAAGTTAATATTTTTCTTGGACGTTTGATTGTTTGACAACGTGTAATTAAATTTTGATAAATTAATAATTTGACGTAGTGAGTTTTCGATATAATATCGATTCCACCATCTCATGCATGAATATTTGATCATTTGTAAATTTGATATCAAAATATCAACAACAATGTTCGGAATAATAACAATTACACTTTTCGATGAATTGTTGTCGATCGTTTTATATTCGATCAATTGGCATTCGATAATTATGACGTACCTATGTAAGGAAGGCACAAAAAATAAGAGTATTTTAATTTTCTTTTTTCCATGCCACTATCATATTGCTATCCCTTAGGTGGTTTTTCGTTCTTTTTTAGCCTGGATCAGTTATAAAGGACGGATTTTTGAGATGGGTCTTTACTCATTATGGCTACAGAAAAAAACGTTCCTAGTTTACTAAGGCTAAGTTCAGATGACCGCGCGGGACAAGATTTAACTAAACATTGTTTACGGTTTTTATTACATTGCGGCGCAATCGATTCTTGTACCGCGCGACACCGCGCCTTACGTTTCAAGCTCTGCAAGCCTGTATCGACACGTTCAATTGATGTACAGGACAAAAAATTAAAATTATGGGCATCTCAAAAACCATTTATTGCCAAGGAAATGCTATTAAAATGTACTTATACAGGGTTACATTTCAAGGTAGTGCCAAATTTTATTTATTTTATTACAATATAAAAATACTAATTTATCGTAATTTAATTCAATCGTCGTATTTCTGGGGTAAAATATACCTACTTAAAATTTTCGAAAAAAGAGAAAACGCGAGACACATAGTTTTCATGCAGTGCACATAGTTTTCATTTTTACTTTGCTACAAAAAGGTAGTGAGTATATAAAGTTTTCTTACCTCTCCACAAAGTTGGAAGTAAACCATTACAATCGAAATTTGTGACACAGAAACCACCAAAATGCAAAACACTAAAAACAGGAAACCAAATAGATAGTAAAATTGATTTTCCCATAATGCATTGAATATAAAAAACAGCTCGATAAACACAGCTCCAAATGGAAGAATGCCGGCCATTAATACGCTGAAACAATTACAATTATTAAGAACACCACACCCTCACACACCTAAACATTTTTAAAAAAAGTTCTAATAAGACTTAACATATTAAAATAAAAACTGTAACAATCACTTACCATATTAAAACATTCATGTACCAAACTTGTTCTGGTACTTTCCTAGGTATGAAATTAGTCCTTACAGGATGTTGGAATGGTTGTTTCCGTATCCCAAAGTAATAACCCAGATATACCAATGGTAATGAGATACAAAACCATAAACACAATAAAGCCATCATGGTTGAAAAGGGTACTGCACCACTGGAATGTTTTCCCATTATGAAAAAGTTTAAAAAGAAACAAGTGCCAAAAACAGTAGCAGGGTAAATTGTAGCAGTTAAAAATGCAGCTTGCTTCCATTGCTTTCCCTTCATTGTAGTATACAGTCGCGCTGAGTAGTAGCCTGCTATTAGACCCATGAACACATAGAGAAATATAGCAGCAGTCATCAATGCCCCTCTGCTTGCCGGTGATAACATGCCAAGCATAGCAATAACTGCAACAAGAAATAGTCAAGCAAGTCGCAGTCACGTTCATGAAAATGCAGAGAAAAATTGTTTAATCAGTGTCAAGTTTTTATTTATCACAAATGGTTAACATACGTCAAAGAATACTTACAAATGGTTATTAACGCCATAAGGAAGACTTGTATTCCACTACCTATGACAGCGGCAAAGAGCATTCTCTTGGGCGGTGGACGAAAAACATCACCATGAACTAGTTTCCAGCCAGTTTCCTCCATCATATCATCTATGCTTTCATCTGAATTATATCGCGCTATATCTCGCCTTAGTGTTCTTACCATGATCATAGTTAATATACCTTAAAAATATAAAATAAAATTATAGGATAAAAATAGAATGTAACAAAAATTTTATGGGCTAGTTTCCTTAGCCAAAAAATGATTATTCTATTTAGTCCGTCAGTTAGATTATCAAAAAATATTGGACCCATATTTTGTCTTTTGTCAATCAAACAAAAAATGACGAAGATAAAGTGCATCAAAGAGAGCACGTGACGTCACGTCTTGCTAAAAAGTGTCGCAAGGCGTGACGTTACGCAGAACTTTAACGGGCTATATCTTCATCATTTTTTGTTTGATTCAGAAAAGAAAAAATACATATCCAATATTTTCTGTTAATCTAACTGACGGACTAATTAGATTTTTTCAGGAAACTAGCCCATTGACATTATGATTAGTACAAACCTGACAAAAAAAACAGCACAACAATTGAATTTATAATTGAAAACCAATGTATTTGAACATCTTTCATTCCAAGGTAAATATCCCATCTGGATGCCCAACTTATATCAGATTCACCCCATTCAACAGAATAAGTGAAATACAGTTTAGTGCCAGTATCTTCATTAACAAGCTGAGCTTTTGGATCAGAAGGAAACTGGCATCCAAAGTCATCCAAAAAAGTTAACTCATCTTTGTCTATCGAATAAGTCTCAACTTCAAACCCTACCACCCGGTAGGAGTCTCTGAAAATATAATTTGACAATTATTAATTTGTTGAATTGGAAAGAATACAATTTATTTATTTATCTGATTCTAATTTTACTTACTGGCTGTGTCTATGAAATTTCAACAATAGTTTTAAATGATTGTTGATATAGGCTTTTCCCTTAGACATAAAACCAAGCCGGTAGCCTTGTTCAATGGTTCTTTCTGATGTATCAATATTCATGACTTTCGTAGCCACTGGTAAGTTATCAACTAATCTAAACAAAAAATAAAGACAACAGTTGATAATTATAATAAAACTAGCTGTTGCCCGCGACTTCGTTCGCGTGGTCTTTAATTTATTTAAATAGGATGTTCAGCGCAACATTCTCAATCTTTAAAAAAAAGAATCTTCTCCTGACTATAACAAAAAAAGAATAAGCGAAATAGTTCCATCCGTTCACGCGTGATGCGATAACCAAAGGAAATAGAGATTCATTTTTATACAGGGTTACATTTCAAGGCAGTGCCAATTTTTCAGGGACCACTCAGAATCAGTAACTAAATCGATCTATGTAAAAAATATATAGATAAAAATATGTAATATACTATCCGCTGTTAAAAGATGGTACGTGTGGATAATCTTGTCTCATTCATAAAAAATACGCACGCACTATCTCTGTGCAACCTAGAACTGCAAAGTTTAAAAAATGCATGTGGCAAAAATGGCGCGCGAAAACAAACCTTAGCCTTTACGTCGTAAGTTTCGTGTCGATGAAATTGCCAACAAGGACCTTATGCAGTGCACAGGGTCGTTGTTGACGTAGGCGCCGCGGTGTACGCCTGTTATTATGAATGACCAAGCAGGTCATATTATCGTTTTTCATGGATATTTTAAAGTTAATGTTATTAAAATAATACCTAGTATGAAAAAAACAATGAAGTCGCACTTTGATATTATTCTTTGGATTTTATTTGAAAAATTTGGCACTACCTTGCAATGAAACCCTGTATATACATCTAGATAAATAAAAATAGCATTTATTGCTGTTGTTGTCAGCTTGTCTTCTAACAGATATAAGATTTTACTCATCAAGCATACGTAAACGAGACAATTGTGTCTCATTTTTCTATTGAGAAATTCCATTGTTATGCGGTGTCATAAGACCTCTTGGATGTTGACGACTTAAAACTATGATAGCTATAGTCAGTAAACTTACAAATGCACAAAATATTCATGTTCAACACGACTTGCAACTTTTTCTGATTCTTCAACACTCCAATTAATAGGGTTATTTTTTTGGTGACACAGTAACCTACATTTAATGTTTTCTGCCATGTGGACCTCATATGGAGTGTTTACAATACGATCACCACGTAATACTTCGCCTAAATTTTCAGATTTATAAACAAAAGTTCCATTTTTTGGTAAGCACAGAGGCAATGAGTAATATTCATATGGCAATTGAGTGTGGATGCTTGTCATTTTAACAGCTTTTACTTCAATTCTTTGGCCTTTTTTAAACTCTACCGGGGCAACCCCGGGGACGTAGAATCCATCACTAGCTAGAAATAAGCTGGCAATTACGAAGCATTGCAAAGGGACCTGAAAACAATAAACGTTTGAATTAACTTACAAATACAATAATAGTTACACTTAGGTTAGTATCAATATGATTGAAATCACTTACTGTAAACATGTTTAATATCAACTTTTAATAAAAAAACAGAATAAATCGGTATTGACCATTTTCTTTTATCGACTATTTTGCTGCTTGCTCCTTGTCTGATAAAAATGTCAAATTGACAAGTAGCTCTTATCTACGAACTACGATGGGCAAGGCAATAGTACAAAGCTATACAGCCAGATTTTAAATGTCAAATTACTTGATTGACGTCTTGCTCGTTTATTCTGTGCTTGATGTCGAACAAGTCGATCGCATGCATCGCGTCTTAGTTTTTTTGTTTAGTTA
Organism: Anania hortulata; assembly: GCA_963576865.1. Classification (NCBI taxonomy): domain Eukaryota; kingdom Metazoa; phylum Arthropoda; class Insecta; order Lepidoptera; family Crambidae; genus Anania; species Anania hortulata. Next base: position 16,571,061 of record OY756388.1, on the reverse strand, counting down.
ATCAATTTTGTAAGCGAGTTTATCACTTGGAACCTAAATTTCAGATCAAACTTTAATCTTTCATTAAAATATAAATGCATTTGACAGTATCCTACTCTAGACGAATTTAGATTTGTGATAATTAAGGTTAAGTTTTATCAACATGGTTCAGGTAATTATTATCCATAAAATCGAAATCGCTTATTAGTGGTAATAATTGAATTGTAAAATCCAAGAAATCGCTTAATAGTGGTAATAATTGTATTCTGCTTTTTCAGGCAGCAGAAGAAATTGAACAACCTGATCTACCACAAGCTGTTAGACTTCTCAAGGAAATGAACATGAATATTCAGCAAGTGACACAGCTTGTAGATAATATGTTGGTTCGAGTTAAAACTGGTGAAGTCACTACGGACAAAGGTTTGAGCTTCTTGGAGATGAAATATCAAATGCTTCTCAGTTATTTAATAAACTTAACATACATTGTATTGCGAAAATGTTCTGGCGAAAGAATAGAGTCAGATCCTTCAATTGATAGATTGGTAGAATTGAGAACTGTGCTTGAAAAAATTAGACCCATTGACTCTAAGTTAAAGTATCAAATTGATAAACTTGTTAAGACTGCTATTGTTGGGGCAACATCTGAAGATGATCCACAATCATACCATGCTAACCCATCTAATTTAGTTAGTAAAGTTGAAGATTCTGATGCAGAATCCAGTGACAGTTCACAAGATGGAGATAATAAAAAAGAAAAAGGTAACAAATCAAATATTTATGTACCTCCAAAATTGGCAGCTGTCCACTATGATGAAAGTATATCGAGAAGTGAGAGTGAAAAGAAAAGCAAAGAAAAATCAAGGAAACAATTCTTAAACTCCAGTGTTATGAGAGAGCTTCGAGATGAGTATTCAGAAGCACCAGTGGAGGTAAGCTCTGGAAATCAAATTAAACAATCAATATCCAAGCATGAACAAGAAAAGACAGAATATGAAGAAAACTACCTTACTCGCTTACCAGTCACAAAAGCTGAAAAAAATCGCAGAAAGAAACTAACTACTGTAGGTATGTTAGCAGATGAAATAACTGGTCGCACAACAGCTACTCGAAAGCATAAGCTCAAATCAAATAAAAAAGGTAAAGGTTTCAAACGAAGGAGGACACACTAACAAGTATCTAAGTTTTCACTTATATAATCATTGATTTATGCTAGTTATCTTGTTATTGTCAGTAATAATAAATAAGGCAACTTAAATATGTACTTTATTTCAATCCTGTAACAAAGATTGAGAAATACATAAGTCACGGAACTATAAGCTCTGGGAAAAACTGCCCTTGTCAAAAATGATCACATTTTATACATTTTTAGAATCTACATTAAATGGGTAAAATTTTAACCAGTTAACTTCCAAGCGGTCTCATGTGACCGCATAACAATGGAATTTCTATTGTGTCTCGTTTATGTATGCTTGATCAGTTAATAGTTATCCAATTTCACCCCTTATGCAAAAATACAGCATTTTTTTTTTTAAGTTTTCAAAACAACTGAAAACAAAACTCGATTTGGCTTTTCATAAAAAAATTGCATTATTAAAATAATCAATAAAATCATTATTAACAACCAACCCAAATAATAATAAAAAACGAATTTCCTAAAATGAAAAATAAAGTAATAGCAAAAAATCTAGGGACAGGCAGCAGTTTCCAAAATTTATGAAAATGATGAACTTGCAACTTTTATTTAATGTTTGGATTATTTAGTAAGACTTGGGCAAAGCTACCAGATGAGACAAAAAGCATCCCAACTTGATATGTAGGGTACATACTTATCTACCCAATTTATGAATTTTTTAGGATTTTATTTTACTCCTTTGACAGCGCGATCCAAAATGTAGTAACTAACTATGAAAAATTGCAGCTTTCTAGTACTAAGGCCCTAAGCTAAGCCGCGGACAGACAGCGGACGCACATGGCGAAACTAACTAACTAACATAAGGATTCCGTGTCGTCTACGCCACCTTATAGTCAGGTTTCTAAATTGACCCGAACCGAATTCGATTAAATTCCTGATCTTCGCAGTAACATGACTATCAAAAACTATTCTCGTAAAATTTGACGTAAAATAATCAAAACTAGGAATGTTTTGATGGACCAAAAACATATTTTTTCTTCCGTTTTTAGTCGCATTACGAACTATAATTGCATTTTTTGGGTTTACCAGAATACCGTTTTTGATCTTAATGCTACTTACTAGGAGGAGATCGCCACTGGTTTTGTTGAACTAAAGTACTACTTGCACTTGTCACTTATCAAAATGTATCTCGGGCATTACGTGCGTGATTACCATTTATAATAGTTACCACACTTCTAGTCTACTTTCATTGTAGGTAATTAAATCGAAACCATTTTAGATTTGTACGTAATCAACTTTGACGTAGATAAAAACAATTAGTTGTTCGTTTTTATAGGTAAGGAAAACGAATAACTAATTGTTTTTATAAATTGAAAACCGCCGATCTACTAGATACATAGAACCTATATAACTAGAATCAGCCCTTAAGAGGATGTGCATTAATTCTGTTACACCTTGCATTTAAGTCAATAGTTAATATAGGTACAGACAACTGCAGGTAAATTTGCCTAAAAAGTCATTAAACCGATTTTAAACTTTAAGTCCGACATGTAGAGATCAATATCAATAAAGGACGTTTTGTTGTGGTAGGTTGACGAGCTGTTGTCTGTACCTACTTTTACCACCTGGATAAAACATGTTTGTACCTCCTGAGTAATATATAACAGTCTAATGTTACTTTGTAACTATTCTGTGCAGACTAATACATAAAATGACATTATATACAATAAATAAAAAAAGATAGTAAAAAGTATTGGGCTCTCTTGGTTCGTTGTTCTCAATTTAGAACCCTGATTTCTATGATACTGCGACGTAAGTATTACCGTTAAAAAACTTGCAAATAATAAAACAACGGAATCAATGTTTAATTATTTACATTTTAATTATAAGAATATCAATAAAATCGTAACACACGTAAAAATACACACAGATTTAAAATTAAGGAAACTAATATTTCAAATTAACCTGACTTAAATCTATAAAGAATTTAAATAAGTACTTAGTAAAGTACGAGTAAGTATGTATAAATATTGGACAAAATCAAAGTATTTCATTGCTCACTGATCCTAAAAAGGCAAGTAGCCAAAGCACTTCTGTTATAGAAATCAGAAATAACGACGGTTCTACAACACCAAGACCCGAGATAATAATATAGTAAAGTTGGTTTTTCAACATCGACCCGTCCGGGAATCGAACCCGGGAGGTAGGACCGAGTATATTTTAAGTATTTTTTCTGTTAAATTTCTTTTTTGTAATCCTTTCTAATATATCGTTTGTTTAATTAATTATTATTAGTTTCATTACTATACAAGGACTTTTTGAGGGTAGGAAAATCTTGAAGGCACGTAGCGGGGTCAAACGATTGATAGCGAAAGACTCTCATTTGGCGAATGTGTCCGATAGGAGTATGGGTGTCTAGACACTGGTAGTCGCCGCGCGGCGGGGCTGTCCCGTGGTTGTGTGTTAAATCCGAACGAATGACACGATTCAGCAGCCATGGGGGAGTCTCCATCATTAACTGAAAAGCACATAGCCATAAAACATGAATATGCAAACTAACTTTATGTTACCAGACAAAACATACTATTTAATAAAATTCGTAACAGTAACTACGAGAATAAATAAAAAAGGAGGAAACGAAACTGCAACTGCTCTGCAGTGCTGGTAATACAGTCAGTAACGAATCGAGTTCAATCGTAGGGACAGGCAAGGCGACCGTCACTATAGGGGCTCTATTTTACACATTACAGTATTCCTTTGAATAAGTCAGACTTAAAACTTAACTCACCGGTTTAGCAACAGACGGATAAGGATTTCTGTAGTCATCCTGTTGGGTTGACATATAATCCATCACACCGAAATCTGCTGGTAGTTGTGCTAGATCCGCGTTTTTCATCAATTTGTTTCTTCCTGGTGTACTAAATTATATATATGCAAATTACCATTAAAGCCTAAATTATCTAATTACCTAGCAGTGTCGTAACTAGGTCGGAGCTAGCGATGCCAATACCCAGGCAACACAGGCGTAAAAAGCATAAGGGTGCAAACCCTGAAATGGCTAGAGCAGACCATTTTTAAACGGTTTTATTTATTGAGATCATGCTTAGGCGCAGTAACAGAAGCTCGCACCGGTGCGCAAAAGCGCATACGGCACTGTTAAGTAGTAACAAAGAATAGCGATTTGACACAAATTTCGGCCGCGGCACTACGTTGTAAAAACTAGCATATTTTGTGGGTTACATTTATTTTATGATGGTTTATTCAACTAACATGGTTAGACTTACTCTGTGCAGGGGTAAGATGTAAAGTTAACCAGTGGTTTGAAGGAGTAAATAGGGTCTGTTTTAGTGAACACTTGCGCGAGCATGTGCCGGGTTTCAGTCATCTTCACCCCTTGGTCCTCGTTGCCCCATCGCACGTACGTGCTCACATGATTGCTCAAGTTATCACGATACACGTAATTATCCTTTGTCTCTGCATGAATCGCATAATCCCAATTCTCAACTTTGGTCTTCGGTCCATAACAATTTTTAGAAAATAATATCTGTTGTGGCTTTTTAGCCATAGGATTCTTAGTTCTCATGTTGATGTATTGTTTTGTAGGGTTAGTAAATAATTTAGCAATTCGTGTAAAGTTATAAACAATTCCTATTCGTAAATCGCATCAAAATGTCATTAATTGTTGTCAGTTGTCATCCATACTGAACAAATAGATACCATGACAAACACCTAAGGTAAGTGCACAATATACCGATAGTACTTAGGAACATAATGCCGGGGCATTTTGTTTTTCGTCGCAAACTGGTCGCAAAATAAGAAAAAAGCCAGCAAAATTATGATTTTATACAATACTACATAAACAATAGTTCAAACACAAGCAAAATAAGAGAGTGCGCGCACGGGAGACTTTTGTCGCTGCGACGTTTTTGTCTCTCTTGTCAAGTCCTCTGTTATGTATGGAGGTGCGCGCACGTTGCGACGCGACAACTGGGAGACTTTTTTGTTCCCTGACCAGCACGGGTGACAAAATTGTGTCTTTGTTTTTTTTTAAATACTGGGTTTTACGGCTCTGGGTTCTAGACCTCACAAATAAAAATAATTAAACAACATGTAAATCCAAATACTCAGTGTCTTGTTTTGGTGCTTAAACACAACTTTTTCTAAGACCATCGAAATTTCGAAATAAAAACCAATGTTTTTTAGTTATACATGAAAAACATTGGACAAAATTGTGTCTTTAAGCCAGTGTTGCCAGATTCATTGGTTAAGAATTATCCTAGTTTTACTGCAAAAGTATCGTGTTATCGCATCCCCAGTTAACAAAATTACTGTATTTGTAACTACCGAATCTAGATTTTACTAGTAAAAGAACAGAATATACGGCTCAAAAGTTTAAATCATGTTACTTGATTAATTTTTAAAATTACAAGTTTTTGTTAGCTAAATTACTGCAGTACTTACTGCACAAGCATCGAGCACATACCCTAAAGAGCAACAAATACGAATCATCTTTCTCCGAAACTAGTAAGTGATTTTTCACTTACATTTAGTATGAAATGACAACTCCTATTAACTATCGCTTAAATAAAAAAGTACAGATACAGATTAAAAAATTGCAGATATTTTTACGCTAATAGTCTATCTCTTTCGTAGTGCAGAGAAATTATATTTACTATCCTGCTGTCAGAGTCAAAGATAAAATGTATTCAAATACACAGATTGAAATTTCATAAAATTTTCTTTTACTTAACTGAGCAAAATGTCACGGATTTTCGTAGATTTATCGTGCGATACATTATTATTTTTTCTATTGCATTACATTCCAAAATATTGTGAATCTAGCTTATTTATCCCACGTCTGGCACTGCACTGCACTGCACTGCTCTCCATGTATTGAAAGGCTCCAGGCTTTAAAGGGCTGGAACCCAGAGCCGTAAAACACAATTATAAAATTTAAAAAAAATGTATTCTACATTACAAGCGAATGACGCTTCGAATTTTAAAAAAAAGTTTCGTCTCTGTCTCCTTCGTGCGCGCACCCCTCTTTGGAGACGCGACGCGACAGAGACAAAAACTTTTTTGTCCCAGCGACAAAAGTCTCCCGTGCGCGCACTCTCTAACATGATTTTAGAATATAAATAATAGTTCTAAAAGCAGTGTCGAACTTCTTTTTGAATCATGCGAATTCCAATCCGAATACGAAATCGCAAGATTCGCATGCGAATTCCTAAAATCACTATTTTTGAAAATTCATTCCGTGAATTCTGCAACGACCACTCGTTTTTGTTTTCTACTAGTAGAAAGTACGGAAGAATTGCATTGACAAGTAAACCTCTGTTTGACCGAAATTTGACATAATAATTTTTTATTTACTTTCGTTAATGAGTTTTTGCTTTATGGTTTATAATATTTTTTGCGTGAAACAAAAATAGTTACAAGATTTCAATTTATTAGTAACACCTACTTCGTGATTCAAAAATGCGTAAAATCGTTAGCAATAGAAATGAATTTCATACACGAATTGTTTTCGTGTTCGTATTTGAGATTCATTTCTAATGCTTCAAAAATACGTCTCAGAACTTGTCAGTCGCACGCAACGGCGCTGCTTTTGTATGGGTCTAGTTGTCGGTGAGCGTAAGACGATAAAGCAATTTTCTGGATTTCATGTCATACTGGCAAGTTTATTAAATCTAAACTTAGGTAATTATTGGGTTATCAATTGAAGATTTTATAGTTATTTTAAATCATAATATTTTTTAAAGAAACTGTCGTTTTTTTTAAATCCCGTTATTACGTTCAATGATCAGGAGACGTATTTTTGAATCATGCGATTTCCAATCCGAATACGAAATTGCAAGATTCGCATGCGAAAACCTAAAATCACTATTTTTGAAAATTCATTCCGTGAATTCTGCAACGAGCACTCGTTTTTGTTTTCTACTAGTAGAAAGTACGGAAGAATTACATTGACAAGTAAACGTATGTTTGACAGAAATTTGACATAAAAACTTTTTATTTATGTTCGTTAATGAGTTTTTGCTTTATGGTTTACAATATTTTCTGCGTGAAACAAAAATAGTTACAAGATTTCAATTTAATAGTAACACCTATTTCGAGTGAATCAAAAATGCGTGAAATCGTGAGCAATAGAAATGAATTTCATGCACGAATTGTTTTCGTGTTCGAATTTGAAATTCATTTCTAATGCTTCAAAAATACGTCTCATATATACATTTATTTATTTATTTATAGGAGGTACCCACATATATATATATGTATATAAATTTTTGTATGGGAATAGGTTTAATAATTGTTAAAAATTGAGTCAAATTGTTTTTTTTATTTTCATGGTTACAATTATTTTAATTAAAAATCAATAAATATTGGACAATATCACATACATTGCCATGATCCTATGACAAGTAGCATAAGCACTTGTGTTACAGAAATCAAAAAACAACAACGGTACCACAACACCCAGTCGCGAGATAATATAAAAATGATATTTTTCTACATTGATCGACCGGGAATCGAACCCGGGACCTCAGAGATATCGACACCGAATCCGGTATGCTTGCCTCTCGGCTAAGGTCGTCGATTTATTTATTATTCTTTGTAAGATACATAAACGTAATGCCACGACGATAGCACGGTAAAACGATTCCCGGAATTAGGTGGGAGCCAAATTTTAACACGGAATTAGGGACAAACACGAGGTTCAGCATAATGATATAAGGCATCGAGTACTAACTAGTACATACCTTAAAGAGCAACAATACGAACCATCTTGCTCCGAAACTAGTAAGTGATTTTTCAATTACATTTAGTTTATAATGACAGGTCCTGTCAACTCTCGCACATACAAAAAAGTACATAGATACAGATTAAAAAATGCCGGAATATTTCGTCGAACAAATCATATGCTCGCACTTATTTTCTTGGTAAAATAAAATCGTCATCGTGAACCCTTGACTCTCTACTTCCAGTTAACGTCATCATATTTATGTATGTATGTATTTTATCTATGTAGTCTATGTATTATATTATTTAGTTTATAATATTTGACATAGAAACTGTGTGTAGTTTATGCTGTGATTATATAATAATGTTCATTTTTGTAACGTCATATGCACCGCCCACAAAACATTTCAGTTTAGCCTAATGGTCGACTGGTAGAGAATGCCACATGGCATTAAGTCCACCTTTTGTACGATTTTATTTTGTGCAATAAAGTTTAAATAAATAAATAAATATGCCATTTCTACTCTATAGCAAAGAAAATATAAAGAAATCTTTGTCTATTTGGGTATGTGCTCCATGATTTAAGAGGCCGTGCACCTTTTTTCAGTGCAAAATTGAAATATAGTTCTATGCTTGTGTGCGTCTATGATGCGGGATAAAGCGTCAACAATGTTGATCCTTTACAAGATAATATTGATAGTGGACGTCCTACCTAGATTTGAAAAACGATTGCTTTTGCGCGCTTGATTTTATAGTTAATTTTGACTTTAAAAGCATACCTGAAGATTATTGTGTACTGCTTAAATCTTATAATAGTTGTTCATAACGACAGAAAAATATATAATATATAAGCACGAGCATTTGTACCTAAGTCATGGATGTTTATAAAAGTATTTAAGTATGTTTATCCGTTATCTAGTCGCCTTAGTACAAGCTTTGCTTAGTTTGAGGCTAGATAATTGGTGTGATTGTGTAAACAATTTATTTATTTATGATAAATGCTTGGTCACATTGGACATTTATTGTCACGATGGTCACAAATATTTTTAAGTATAAATTTTAAAAAAGAGGAATTCCACTAAAGTAAGTCTTAAATTAATTGAAAAAATTTGAAGTCTTATAGTATAGTAGGTTGACGAGCTGTTGTCTGTACGTAAGGTGCAATTTAGCAAATGAAATATGAATATTAAGTGGCTAACCTATAAAAAATAACAGTATTTGCAGATTTTTAAAATTTCATTTCGTTACAGATCATTACTACTCTCTAAAGCCTCTCTCAAAAAATAATGCTCTTATTTGTGACCAAATGATTTTTTTTCATAGTTTGTCAATAGAATTGAATGTGACGTTATTGACAATAAATGTCCAAAATGTCCAATTTGATCGGTCATATTGGTCAGACATTTATAACGTGACGGACACTTTGCAACTCTAGTCAGGATAACTTGTAGTCTCTTAAATTGTAAACCGATCTTTAAAAGTAACTCGAACGTAATTTTTCTGAAATAAGGGTAGTTATTTGGTAATTTACCGTTATTTTTGAAATGATATGAAAAATCCATTCGTGCTACATGCAAGAATAAGAACAAATCTTTTGAAATCACGTGTTATTTTGTTTTAATTATCGTTCACGTCTTTACAATCAGAGAACAAAATGTACGGAAATACGACAATTTCTAGGACGGCCTCTTAAGTAGGTATATAAATTTAAGGCCACGATGCAAAATAATATCCTACAGCCATATTTTACAATAGACTACAAAATTAAACAGTTTTCATTGCTAGAACCTTGCTACTTTTTCATAAAACCACACTCCAAGCAGAAAATGCCTTAATATACCGTAATATGGTACACTTACCTTAATCACTGCTGTCTTATGATTTGATTTATTTTGTTCCATCTGACGTAATAATGTTCGTTTGCAGTCTAACGTAGTTTTACCTGATCAGTGGTTTGCAGGTTGCAGTACTCTTATCATCAAGTTTACGGTGGCTGCATAGAGTAGATACCTAATTTATAAGGTGGCTGCTAGAGTCAAAGTATTTTCTTTTGGGATAAGCCCCCCTAGCATTACCACCAAAACACGATATGATATAGCCATATATCGACACCAACTGTAAAAATATGATAGATATAGCCGCCATTTTGAATTTTTATCGAAACAGCGATCATAATAATGTGACGTCACCGGCACGGCGATTTAACATGGCGGCTATATCTATTGTATTTTTACAGTTGGTCTCGATATATCACTATATCATATAGTCAATATACTATGAAAGTAGCTAAAATACACTAATCTTGCCGTTCCAACATCAGTCAATTGTCTTATCTTTCTCACAGCATAAGCAGCTGAACTGAGTCTTCCTGACAGAGTCTCAATATGAGCACCCAATTGCAGACGGGAATATAAAGCTATTCCCAAAAAGGTAGTGGAATTACTAGTATCCAGTCGTTTATCTTTTACAATGATATGTGTTGAGACCTGCCTCACATTTGGCATTGCAAATTTTATGCATTTCGTTTTGTTTGCATTGAGCAAAAGATTGTTGGTACTAAACCAATGCAGAACCCGAGAGAGTGCATTATTTACATCGTCATCAGATTCTTGACCTCTTTTAATTTTAAAGATCAGTGATGTATTATCTGCAAATAATACCACCTTACATAGGTCGTTTGCAAAGTAAGGAAGTTTAATAAATCTAAGGACTCTTTTGAAACCCCATAATGTCTCAACTTTTTTAGTAAAGTTTGATGATCTACACAATCGAAGGCCTTAGAAAGATCACAGAAGATACCTAAAGCATCTTGCTTAAGTACTCTCCCAAGCATCGAACACATGTTTTAGGAGTGCAACTAAAGCATCAGTAGTATTTCTACCTTTTGTGAAACCGTATTGTTTATGTGTATATATCGCATATCATATCGTGTTTTAGTGCTCATGCTAGAGGAGCAGGTATTCAGGTATCCAACATATAGGACCTATCTCTAGAATATTAATGGATCTTATGGAATTGGCACCCTGTGCTGCTTTAGCATCTGAAAAGTGAGATAGATGGGTATCTATCTCACTTTTCAGATGCTAAAGCAGCACAGAGTGGGTACTCAAAAGAAAAATGTGTTCTTAATATTACAAAGGATTTTGTAGTTCTAACTTTTTCATTGTACCTTTGACAGTCGTAATTAATGGTCCTTTCGTTTAGCCAAAATGAACTTACTTAGGAAGAGACTTTGATTATCTATTCTACTCGGAGGATATCCTAGGATAAATACTCAAAGGGTAGAGATACGTCAGTCAATTTTTTTAAAAAACAGCTAAACTTTCGTGTCGGTCGAAGCATGCTGAGTAGCTACAGGGCTCCATAGCTAATCTCAGTATTTCCGTAGTTAATTAAACATGTTCTTGTAATTGTAGTAACTATTAAACATGTTCCTGCGCCTTGGTTTACGGATGAACTTAAATCGTCGAGGAACAAGAAAATAAGTACTGCTTAAACGAAATTTAAAATGAGTCCGACAAAAAACGCAAAACATACAAAATCATTCGGAATCGCTGCAATACTCTGTGTGTATAGAGACGCTCAAAGTATATTCGCCACCATATTCACAAATTTGTCCAGCTAAAGTTTGGAGATTCCTTAAGTCTATTGATGTTGGAAAAACGCGTAATGATTTAGTGTCTAATACCGATCTTTTAAATAATAAGCATTTCTTCTCCTCATCGGATGCTGTTGAAAGCATAAAAAATAAATATAGCATAAAATATAAAATAGTATCGATACTATCGATAGTTTATTCTACACAAGTAACGATAGTATCGATAGTATTGCACTGATTCAATAGTATTGCCTCGTCTTGAGCTATCGATAGTATCGATACTATTGATAGGGCAATCGATAGTCTTGCGATAGTTTGACTATCGATAGACTATCGATTAATCGATAGTCGACTATCGATCGGCAACACTACTTACAATGTGTAAAAATACCTTACATTTATTGTAATTTGTATTAAGCTTAGGTACACTCGTTGATTTTTAATTTTAATTGTAGTTTAGTATCTCATATACTTAGGTGGGTATGTAATTCTTAAGAGTGATAAAGATTTTTTAAACCTACCTAAGTAAAGTATGCTCGCCTCTCGGCCACGAAGTTCGTCTAATGGGGTATATGTTGTAAGTACCTAATATACATATTATATTATTGTTTGTAATTTATGTATGTTGTGTTTATGTTTGGGTATGCAATAAATTATACATTTTTATATGTTTTTGTTGTTCTTCCCCTTTCTCTATGGTTGTCGTTTACCTGAAGGTTTTAGGAAGAGATCGCTATTAGAGATAAGATCGCTTAAATTTTACGTCTTTCTGTAGAAAATCATGTGTATTTTTTTACACATTTACTTTGTATGCGGTGCAAAAAAAGTACTGACTGAGACTATCTTATATTTATGGTACCTACGTATCCACCAAGTCGTACGCGCCTGACTGAATCAAAACTTTGAGGTCGTTCGACCTCCTTACCATTTCTATGAAATATTATCTAAAGGTATAGGTATTCTATCGGGTTTACTAATTACATAAACAAGTACTTAAATCGTTAAAGTTAAAAGCCGTTACACTTAGTGTACCTACCGAAAAAGTGTTAAATGCAACTCATTATTTTTGAACGACCTAGTTCACACGATGGGGAATGTGAATGAATGGAGGGCAACCCTAAAATTAATGTTTGTTTATAATTACGCCTTAAACTGCGTAATTAACTATCTGTATTTATGCCAAATTTCAGCTTTCTAGCACCGACTGCACAAATAGACTGACATACTGAAGGTTGTCTGGAAGAGATCGCTCTTAGCGATAAGACCGCCTAAATTGTACCATTCTAAATTTATTGTTTCTCTGTACTTTTTTTGTGTGGTGTGCAATAAGGAGTATCTATCTATCTATCTATACGTAAACCAGACAAACGGACTGGACACAAGTGATTTTTTAAAAGGGTCCCGTATTTGCCATATTTCTCTCCGGAACTCTAAAATAAAACATAATTGGTAGATGCTAAAGTTAAATTTAATAATGTAGGTAGTTATGCAGTTTTAAAACATTTAAATTAATATAAAAATAACTTATTTTTTTATTGGAGTTAGTGGGTCCGTCTGATTGTTACCGAGAGAGAACTTCTCTCTCCAACGGATCTCTTCATCCTTTACCCGGATACTTTCCTCAGCGCAGGCAATAAAAGCTTCGAAGAATTCAAAGAATGTAATCCCTATATCCAAGTCCATAATTTTGTTATTTTCGCATAGCTGAGGGAAAATATTGGCAAATATCTTAATGATAGCTTTGCTTGATAAATTGCCAAAGTTAAATAGTTTAAGATCTTCAAACTCCTGAGTAGTGCTAGATTCACATTCAGGGCGCAAGACTTCATCTAAAATAAAAATAATAACATATAATAAATACGTATGCGGATATTGCCTGTCCTGCAACCTACCTACCACCGACCTACCATTACGGTGCACAAACGTAGGCATTTTCAAAAAATTCTAACTTGAGGTTTGCCAAAGACCAAGAGAGGCATACTGGGCATCACCTAAACCGGAGTTGTCGACGTTAGTACTTACTGAACTACTTAGTAAAAAGACCGCAAAACTAACGTATTTAGAACTGGCAAGAGCATGTTAGCCAGAAAATACCAAGAGATTGTCACCCACTGGTTGCCTACAGAAGGACACCGTCTCGCAGATAAAGAGTCAAGTGACGATTTGGATAGTTTCTCCCAGAACAAGCGGACTTTGGCCCTCGACAGAGCAGAGATTGCTTTCAGAACTAACTACGATAAGGTCTTTGTCCAAAGGTTAATTAATATGTTTTTTTAAAACGATACCACATAGAAATTGACCAAACACCTTTACTTTTTTGTATTATAGATAGTCACTAGACTCTAGTGACATAAAATAAAAATCAGTTAAGTACCTGAAACAAATGTTATTTCATCGCCAAATATATAAACATTATGGCCCAGTGGTAAACAGTGGTCAGGTGCTTCGATGAGCGGTGGTTGAGGATGGTCCATGTAGTGTGGAGCTCTGCGAATTGCGCAAAGAAAATCCCGCACAGTGTGAGGTTCATTTAGTTGACGGTACAGCTCGTATAGACCTTTGAGTGGCATAAATTGACCATATCCATCAACTAGTCGACCTATGAATATAATTAAAAATTATTTAAATCAATAGTTCGAACATTTTGTCGTTTAAAGTAGTAAAAAGGTATACCTTTACGCCGACCGATGTTAGGCAACACGTCTTTTTCCATAAAAGTTCTAAATGCACTCGCCAGAATTGTATCAGGTTTTGGTCCGGGCAGCTCTTTCTTGGCGTACAGCCTGCTGGCGACAGATATCAGGCTGTGGATAAATTGCCAAAAATATATTTTCTCGAACGGGTTATGGGGTGATCTCGACAGCCATTGCGGGTTACGATGAAACATCTTATCAATGTCGATTAATGTTAACCCCATATCGTGAATATTGCAATCGTAATAAAATTGCCACAAATACAACCGTGTAAGTACAGGTGTAAAATTCACTTCTTCGTTGTTACAAATCGTTGCATATCGATAATAAATATTTTTCAAATCAGTTTCGTAACATCTTAATGATTTTCTCAAGGAACTTTCTTCAAAATCAATCAAGTCTTCCATATTCAAAGCAACAACTTCTTCCAGGCGATCTTCTTTGCGCATAGCCATGGAAATATCTACTTCTATAGTTTTGTTATTTTCGATATATTCATTGATGATATTTGCTCTTATTTCCAATTGCTTGTCAATATTTTTTATAGCATCTTGTACATGATACAGGAGACCTACGGAACTATCACAAATATCGAAATTGTAAGGTTCTTCTAACTGCATTTTTTTGTATTCTAGAGTAGCATATGCGCTTTCTTGCTCATCTGAAGTTAGCGACCCAATATTATCATCGATAAATAAATTCCTATCTTGGAGTATCAAACCGTTGTTAGTTACGAATTTTCCAACACCGTGTTTTTTGTTATTTTTAAATTCACCTTTGTAATAAGATCCCAAACCAAGCCCCAAGTTCAGAACACCGTAACCGTTTCTTAGGCCCTTAACCCACTGCCCACGATAGGCGCTGATAGATGGAAGTGACAAGGCGTTATTGTAATAAGCTTCCCAAATATAAATTCCATGTCCAGACATTACTCCATTTTTCCATTCGCCTCTATAAAACTACGAAGTTAATAAGTTTTAAAATAGGTAACTATTACTGATCAATTCTCAAGTCTAAATACCTACTTAGTTCATAAGGACCAGATATTGTATTTATAACTTACATCGTGATTAGGCCATATCATAAGCCCTCTACCCTCTCTTACATATTTGTCCCATTCGCCTTTGTAACCACTTTTCGGACAATATTCACGGGAACCAAATCCATGACGTACATTCTGAAAGTTTAAATGTTCTGAAGTTCTCTATGGTTTATACTAAGCTAGCTAGAGGTATGTGATCATGGATTCATCGGGAACACATAGACGATTGTACAGCATAGACCATAACATTGATCGATACTTGCTGGACATAGATACCTCATAGACCTACCTTCTTTATTCATTTATTAACAATTTAATACCTATATTAAAAAAGTGTCAACAAGCCTATTGTTCCCCGAATCACAAAAGGTAAAATAAATTTATCGGTTTTTATTCATTTTGTTAATTGATTTATTGCTGCGTTTGTGTTTGCCCAAACATACAGGCAGGCTAATCTCCGAAATAACCTTAATTACTTACCGTC
Source organism: Anania hortulata (assembly GCA_963576865.1). NCBI lineage: Eukaryota > Metazoa > Arthropoda > Insecta > Lepidoptera > Crambidae > Anania > Anania hortulata. Next base: position 16,555,392 of record OY756388.1, on the reverse strand, counting down.
TGTAGATATTTTGATACGATTTTTACTAGTAGATAGACGAGGGAGGAAGATTGTGTTTACGTATGTCGGGGAATGCATTTACTACTAATATTCTAAAATATATAATTTACAACTTCTTTTACTACCTATTTGAGCAAAAATATTTAGTTTATAATCGTTTTCCCACAAAAGTATCATTTACCTCGTATACCCTATTACCCTGTATGTGTAGACCTACTCGTATGGTGCGTCAAATTTTTGTTATTCCGTAGTAAAAGTTGCTGCTTTAAGTCTTCAGATTTTAGTAAATAATAGGTATATGCACGGACATACTGTTTATAAATTAATTAATATGTATAGGTAGATGTTCCTCATGCAAAGCCATGCGTATTGCAGCAAGTAGGTAACTCAATAGGTAAATCGCATAGCTTACATGAATCCATTCGCCATCATATGAATTTTTAAAAGTCTTCGAATAATATATGACGCCTTGCCCATGCTTGGTGCCGCAGTACCAGCCTCCCGCGTACGACCGCTGCTGTCTGGAGTCCACGTACAAACCTCGCCCGTGGCGAAGGTTGCCAACAAAATCGCCCTCGTACCAAGTGTCGTCTTTCCACTGCATCATTCCTTTACCATTCATTTGGTTGTTTTGAAATTGACCCTAATAATAAAAACACATTAATGACATTATAAATCTGGGAGATGAATACTTAAAACTTATATCTGTAAAATTATTTATTAGACATATATTTAGCATTAAATCTACAAGATAACTGCAACAACAATTTACACAAAATAAAATTAACGATACATCTACAGAACAAATAAGTTAAAATACTACAAGGTTATTGGAAAATTCTGACCTGGTCAACCTGACAGCTGACTTACGATACTACTTATGTGCTCAAAAACAACCACTTTCTAAGTGAATAACATACATCGCCTGAATTGGGTACCAGTGCAACCTCAGATCAAAGAAAGAAATAGATGTGAAATGGGGGCGTGGCGCTTGCGAATCCGATATGGGCAAACAGAACTATTGCACTCCATGGCGGATTTGTTGCAATTTGACCGCGCTAACGCAACCTTCTCCTCAATTATTTAAAATGCCGAGTTGTTCCGTGATAACTTGTAAAAATAGAAGTGTGACAAAGAACGTTGTGTGTTGATTTAGTGTGATCCTTATGCTTACAATAGAGTTCTAGTAGTGTGAAATGAATCGGCGACACAGGTTCGCTAAGGATTTACGAGTCAAGGCATATCTCTTTATTTCTCTGATCTGAGAGTGCAACCCTCTGCCTACAGGTTATGATAGTCTCGGATCACTTGAGGCACCTTCAACCTTCCTGGGTAATTGGGTGTGAAACAATGCGATGATGAGAAGGTTAACTCACAGGTTTAGGCCAATGTTTAAGAGAGATTTTCTCTTGTCCCAAGATCCCTTTTAACCATTGACAGAACTTTGAGATGGACAGACAGAAAGCTATAGGAGCGGCTCTCCTGTGCCAGGACTTTGGCTACTGGATAGTACATAAGATCGATCTCTGAAGACAAGTTACTAAACGTTGTTGTTTTGAGATAAACCCATCAACCCAGGTTTACGCTTTTGGTTCAACAAACGTTACATACTATTGCCGCTTCTTGCAGTGGGACATTATGCAATAAGACGCGTGTAGAGGTTATACGGTGAAAATATTCAGGTAATATCAAATGTGTAACTCATTTACCAAATAAACAGTCCCATCTGCCCATTGAAAACGGCCTTCACCGTGCATACATTTCATGGAAATACTCCCCTCGTAGACATTACCATTACGAAACCTAATAATGGCCCGCTCATCTGGAGACGACCACCAGGCATGCTGCACAGGGTCTGTTGTCTGTTTGAATCATTAGTAATTGAAAATCAGATAATTAAATAATAGGTAGGTACTTAAGTAGGTAATAATTTTTAACAAAAATCTAATCTGCTTGGTTTACCTGCTGTATAATTTCTGTTAACTCTATTTTCGATCTTTTTGCCTTTGACGACGTTGGTGGTTTAACTAGAATGAAAAGAATAACTATGTCTAAGTAATTAGATCTCTGGAAGGTTATTAACTACTATTTGTTAGGATGGTAGTTCTTGTTAAAGAAGATACAGTGTATTTGGTCACAAGGTAGCAATAATTTAAAGGCATATATATAATATAGGTACTTAATTTACCAAATTTTTTGTAAAAACACTAAAACTGAGACAAGTTTTTGAGTAAAATTTAATTTAAATTTTTACTTCAGCAACCTTTTTAGTTTTGTAGTTTAGGTGTATAGGTAATGTAGAATTTTCTCATTCATATAAAATATTGTTTTTTCCAGAGCTATCCAAAATAAAATAAAATAGCGGATATTTTGAGAAGAGACTTAACCCCAAACAGGGGTGTTTTTATCCAAATTAAAAAAAGTAGGAGGTTCTCAATTTGGTTTTATGTATTACCTCAAAGTTCCGCCATTTACGTAGGTCACACTATAAGTTTTGCGTAACTTAAAAAAACAACATGTTATCACCAAAATTTTTTTTTTTTCATTTGTTTTGGCAACAAACAGTCATATATATAAACATTTGGTAGGTAAAGATTAATTACAATAATAGACCTAATAGTGCCCAAAAGTAACATGCTATTAATACATATTTCTTACATATTATGTTTATTGCTTTTCAAAATACTCTCCTTTACATTTTAAACATTTTTTCATGCGATAGAACCATTTTTTAAAACCGGAGGACCACAGATCTGAAGGCATGTTTTCTACGTGCTGATTAGTCACTGCCTCTCTCCTAGACTTATATAGTCACTGCCTCTTCGGTGATGGTAAAAGTAAAACCTCAGATCAAATCTTTGATTTTGGGGAAAACACAGAAATCACAGGGTGCTAGGTCGGGGCTATGCGCAGGATGGGTGACGATTTGTACTTTTTCAAAAGGTAAAAATGACTTTGTTTTGTTGGCCGTGTTTGAAGAAGCGTTGTCAGGATGTAGGAGAACGCGGCTTTTGGGTCGTCTTTCGCGAACTTTTTCTAACACCCTGGGTAAACAAATGGTAGAATACCACTCGGCATTAACACTCTCTTGATCTTCAAGTGGAATTGTACAGATGGGACCCGTAGCTGAGAAAAAAACGCGATTATTTACTAACGTTTCTCGCCTGCCCCACTTTTGTTGGCCTGTTCTCATTTTCAAACACCCATTCACAAGATTGCTGTATTTTTCGGGTTCAAAACAATAAATCCACGTTTCGTCTCCTGTGACAATGTCATAAACCGCATTAGAATGTCCGTGGTCGTACTTCAGTAGCATTTGTGAGCACCATTCCACGCAAGCCCGCTTCTGCTCCGCTGTCAGTTTATGAGGGATCTAACGACAGCAAAGTTTCCGAACTTTCAATTTTTCGTGTAAAATTTTCTGAATTTGGCTCATACTAATCCCCAATAGTTCTCGAATTGTCTCATAGGTAATCCGCGGGTTTTCTTCAATTAGCCGCTTAACAGTAGCCACATTATTTTCGTTGACGGAGGTTGAAGGCCGCGCTTCACGAAATTCGTCATGTAAAGAAACTCGACCTCTTTCAAATTCAGCAAACCATCGCCTCACTGTGCTCAAACAAGGTGCTTCTCTCCCAAAAGCATTTTGAAGACGAGCGGCACAGTCTTGCGGAGAGAGAGAACTTTTAAAATCATAAAAAAACATCGCTCTAAAATCTTTTCGACTTAATTCCATTTTCGTTGCGTACGTAGAACTTTGATGTGTGATAAAAAACAATTGACAAATCATTTCCCGCCAATTGTTTTTTTTTATTACTAAGAAGGTTGCAACGTTTAAAAAAAATAACATTCGAAATTCAAATAGTTCCGATTAGCTAGAAGTGCTAAACTTTTAGTGTGCCCCATGTATAAAAAAAATTGGAAAATTATTTTTAAGGCGACGGGTAAGGCAAGTGACCTTGAGCATTAAGCGCCGACTAATGCGACTTCTATTACCTGCCTAAGACAATACAAATGCTTCTCGCAGGCTAAACATCCATCCGTTGCGATTCTGTGCAAATAGAATATTATTGCGAGCAAAATATCCGCTTATGGAAAAGTAGGCGTTAAGAGTAAAATCCATTAAAAAACTTCTTAATTTGTTGACTATTAAAAAAAAACTTCACTATAATGTTATAAATAACTAAACCAACTTTGAAGCTAAACAAAATCGTCGTTTAGAATATAAATGTGTACAAGCTCGCGGTACTTTAAAATTGTTTTTTTAGTGTTTATAAGAAATAATAACTAGTATTTAGATACAACAGGAAAAACTTCAACATATAAGTTACATGATATATTAATCTCTACTTCCTATATCCAGTATTTTCACCAGAAAACTTGTCCAAAAACACCTTTTTTACGTGTATTCTCCTTACCCGGCGCCTTAAGTTAAAGTGTAGGTAAACTTTGTTTCAGATGTGCTCATTTTTATCAAAATCTAATTATGATTATTGGATCCATGAGAAATTGATGAGAAAACTACTTAATACTGAAAACTGAAGGTTGTCTGGAAGAGATCGCTATCAGCGATAAGACCGCCTAAATTGTACGTCTTTCTGTAAAAATCATGTGTAATTTACTTGTATGGTGTGCAATAAAGAGTGTCTATCTATCTATCTACTATAAGTATAAGTACTTAAAGTTTTAGTAGATACCTACTTATATTCAGCATTCAGCAACAAGTCAAGCATTTGCAATCAGAAAGTATCTATTGGTGAGGTCCAACTGATGAAGAAAACCAAAGCGAGCCAATTTTAAGTATTTAACAGTGGCGGTATGATATCTTGATTAGGATATAAGATTTGTCATAATCGACAAATGGTCTAATGACGAAGGCGTACCTACAGGTAGGCACCAGAACCTTCGATTATGTAGGTACTCTTGATCGGATACAGGAACACCGTAATAAAACAATGTATTTAAAATAAAAGAAAAGATATAAAAGAGAAAAAAAAGATTAAAAATGAAAGTGTGTACAGCGGATATTGCATTTGAACTCTAATCACTAGGGGATGATTCTACTGCTTAAGTACAAAAACTTTTCCATAAGAACCAACATAGAAATCTCAAAAATAAATACTTCTTCAATTCTAAAACCTTTACAATACTACACCCATATTTATAAAGAAGTAATTGCTTGTTGCTAAGTAACAACTTAGCGAAGTCAAAAGTCATTATTTCAGTATAGAATTCATATTTTGAAAATTTGTTCTATAGTCAAGATAAGTACCTACGTTACTTAGTTAAGTAAATGCTAAAGTAACCGTTAGTGCCTGATGGTTGTTTTCCTCTAGCAAGACTCGATTGCTGTGTTATGTTGCATGAAAGATATGCCGGTAAGATTGATATTCCGTTAGAAATGATAATACCACATTACATTTTATTGAAATTCGTCTTATTCTTAGCATTTTGATGGCAAAATAATGTTAGAAACTGTGATCCTGCTAATTTGACACGCGAATGGCATTGTCTATGGCTGACTCATAAGCTCTTTCCGCATGCAGATAGATAGATAGATACTCTTTATTGTACACCACACAAAACGAACAAATCACAGGAAAGTAAATACTTAGTGAATAGCACAATTTAGGCGGTCTTATCGCTGGAAGCGATCTCTTCCAGACAACCTTCAGGTAGAGGAAAGTTGAATTAATATTGAGAGAAGGGAGGCGGTGAAGAGTTCCAAAACATAAAAGTCCAAAAATTTAACAAACTAATTAAACAAACAAATAAAATAAAATACATACTACCTAGTACATGTGCATAGTAAAATACTTATATAATACAGACATAATATGAATACATACTTAAAATAAATACATGTAAATAAATAAATACCCTATTAACATGAAAAAGAATCTAGTGACCAAGATGTAGGAAAAATGGTTAAATAAATAAAGTAGAAGAAAAATAGACAGGAGAAAACTACAGTGAAAGAAGATAGGTTTTAAGTCTAGTTTTGAAACTGTGAAGCGATTCAGACTCTCGAATAGACAATGGCAAGGAGTTCCATAGGCGGATGGATTGCACAGTGAAGGAGTGGGAATAGGTTTGAGAAGAATGGAGTGGAAAAACGAGGCGAAGTTTATTGGAAGACCGCATTTCGTGACCTAGGGCAGGTTGCAAAAATTTAAAGCGCTCCTTTAGATACGGCGGTGACTTAGGATTAAATAGGATAGAAAATAGAAAAGAAAGAATGTGATATTCACGCCGACGTCGAATAGGTAGCCATTTTAGCAGAGCTCGGTATTCTGAGACATGTTCGTACTTACGTAGACCATAAATTATACGAATGCAGAAGTTCTGAAGGCGCTCGATGCAGATGTCAGGGCATTTCAAGAAAGATAGGAGGAGGCCATACTTTGCAGTCTTTGCAATGCGAAATCAGTAAAACCTTGATTTTGCTTGCAATGGCCTACTTGGCTCTATATTTAAGGACTTTCAAGTCAGCTATGGCAAATCTTGTCTAGGCGGGAGTTGCTTAAAGATCGACACAAACAAATAGAAAAGGATACTAATATTTAGAGTTATTTTAATTACACCTTATAGGATGAAGTTTGCTCGTCTCTTGCTTACGACGCTCAGTGCCACTTGCTACTGTCTCGCATAATATTTGGTGGAGCGATGCCAGCTAGTGGATACATCATTTGAACTGTAGGCGATTTAAGACGCCTTTCGGCAGGTTTCGTTCAAGACCGTATACCAGTATTACCAGACCCGCGTGTGCAGAACGTCTCCAAATATTCGCGGAGTAGTAGAGGTTGGAGGTGGGAAAAACACCAGGTAATACCAAATCAGTGACCAGGTGATGCTCCCCACTTGGTAAAAGACAGTCGACGTAAGAGGTTGTTGTAGGCGTAAACTTTTCTTTTAGCTTTAATCCTGATAAATACAAATAAGTATGTTTTATCCAAAAAAAAACATCGATGTCATCTTATAATAAAAACAACCGCTTCGAAACAATTCTTTAACAATACTTACGTAAACTACCGCTCAAACCATAAAAAACGTGTTCTTAACATGTTCTTAATTCTTAGTAAAGGAATTGGTGACTACTACTTGGCTAAGAATTCTAACTTTTGACAGTTCTAACATCACTCAATTACTTCACTATATAAAAACAAAATCTTTGCTTATCAATTACTTTTACACAAGTAATTACTTAGAACAGTCTATAAATACGGGTGTAACTAATGTCACGTGGTCGGCGGTTTAGAATGAGGAAGTGATTTTTTTGTGCGTTTTTAAATTCAGCTAACCGTTACTTTTTTTCTTTTTACTGGTGAATGTAAGTTCACTAGCTGTCTTTCCGAATTCCATGTTAGGTGTACTTTCTTCTGGCTTGTGTTGCACAATTACCTCCCATGAGCTCACAATGCTGTCTAACATTGACTCAAATAGAATGGTGACTAGTTCCTTTTGGGTTGATCCTTTAGGGCGCATTGTCAGCGAAGCCCCGGAATCGCTCATAAGCGGTATAGTAGAAGGGCCACGAGTCGTGGATAAATTTTCATATTCGTTTCTTTCATCCCCTGGATTATATCTTCGCGACAAGAGCAGGGAACTATCACGTCGTGTGATGGTTCGTTGAGAATCGACGTAGTACATGTTACCTATCTAAATAACGTTTTCGCAAAGCTAAATAAAATAAGAATATTGTAAACAACGTAAACTAGATGAAAACTGACAACTGACAAAACAATGACCAGAAAATATGTCAAAGAGCAAAATAATAATGTCAATAAACATAGAAATTTTTTACTCTATTGTCAAAAAAAATACTGTTCACCTGGATGAAGCGATGGCGGTGTTTTTCTTTGATTCCATAACGCATAAAAACTCTTTGGGCTTTAAACTATAGGTACATACTTAGAAACGGACGGCGGCATGGCGGCGCGGTGTGGTGATGTGACGGTACAAAGGTTGGTAAATAAAACGAAGTTTATGTTTCAAATTGGTGTATTTTGAAAAGGAACTTTATTTTATTTTTCAGTTTGCGTCTGGATGGATCTCGAGGATAGTGACGTCTCTCTAATGCACTCTCTATTGCTTCAGAGCGTGTTAACCCTTTGTTTAACATAGAACGACCTAGTAAAAAAAATACAGCTATTATTAGGCAGGGTATGCGATAATAAGTGATTTTTAAGGAAACCGTAGTAAAATCTAACCTAATTTGAACAGCCTCCCTGGTTTCCAATGGCGCCAGATAGTTGCGTCGTTTTGGAGGTCTGAATCAGTAGTCGACTCCAGAGATTCGATTGGTAAGTCAGGGTGACGCACCAATTGATCCTCGTCTTCCTTTTTCGAAAAAGTTGCTTCAAGATAAAGCCCCACCAGCAACGCCACTACCTAAATAACAACACAGAAAATCTATGTATTGAATAGTTGTGTATTTTAGCTATCACACATGGAGCACAGTTTTTTGTTACGCAATACACTTTTATCACAAGTTTATGTTATAAAAAAAAACACTTCTCAAACTTTACCATAGAAAACTTCATTTTCTTTTAATATACTTAATGAATACTTCGTTAAGTTAGGTTACCTATTCTTACTTAAATCTACGCGTGAATGAGTAGAAAAATGGTTTTACATCGCTTAAATGAACAATGCAATTTAGAGCGGATGGCTATTTCATATTATTAGGACATAAGTGGTTACTGGCAGTATAAACGGACTGTAATACATTCAACGAAGCAAAACATTATCCATGTCGTAATTAATAAAGGCAACTAACAAGTTATAATCACACCAAACAGTTTTTTTTCATTCACTCGCACCAACTCACACTGTGCGCGGCGCCAGAGAAATGTTTAATACTTACTTACTTACGTAGGTTATCTTCTAAGCTTCACCAAAAATAAATATAACTTTATATTTTCTTTAGCTTCACTTCGGTTCCCTAGCTGATTTCCGGGTAGTCCCTACCGAAAGAAACTGTCTGGGCCCGAAATAAGTAACACAGTATTTTAGTCAAAGATTATCAAATTGTGATAGACTTTTCTTACGCGTAAAACCATAAGTAGATCAATCATATACCATAGGGTAATCTATGCGTAAAACAAAGTAAAATGACCTCCGTAGCAGAGAGGTGAACATACTGAACTTTGTGTCGCTATCTCTGAGGTCCCGGGTTCGATACCCGGTCAGTCGATGTAGAAAAATAACTTTTCTATATTGTCTCGGGTCTGGGTGTTGTGGTACCGTCGTTGTTTCTGATGTCTGTAACAGTGCTTAAGCTACTTATCATAGGATCAGAGCGTAAGTGATGTTGTCCAATATTTATTTATTTATTTAAAGTCGGGTTAGTTATACCATTTTAAAATCAAGAACGGCTGGACAGATTTTTGGATTTGTTTAGCCCGAATGTCAGAATATAATTATTTATGTAAAACATCAAAAAATTCACGAATAAAATGTCGATTACGATCACGAATGTATGAGGCGGTGCAAATTCCGGCGGGACAGCTAATAGTTATCTATACTTACCTGCTAAGATGTGTAACTTTACTTACTTTTGCGTTAAAAATAATTAATAAATGATTTCAAACTAGACACATTAAGTCGTTCTCTGTAATACGCGACTTTTAGGTGATAGTTTACTGGCAAAATTTAAAAGACTCGTTATTGTTATGGTGAAACTATTTCTGTTATTGGAAACTTAAAGATATGTAGTATTTTATTTCATTGAAGTTTTAGTTAAGTAGGTATTTTAATTAAATTACTAGTATCTTGGTTCAAATGAAATAATTTTATTTTATAGTAAAGTGAGTTAAGTAAATTGGCCTAAAAATAAGTTACTTTTACAAGATTGCACAGGTCTCTTAACATAATAATAACATAGCTATAGTTCTCTACTTATAGATGCAATAAAGGCTGCGCATTTTTGTGACATCCATACATTTATTTTTATTTTTCAGAAAGGCCGTTTTTTTAACCATCGTTACCAACCAACTACCTACCTACTTAATCAGATCTGCTAAATAGACTTGATATCTTCTGACCCCTATTTGCGAGTCTACAACATACGCCTACCGCTAAGCAAAGGTTAATAGAACCAGAAGTCTTATCTTTACTAACTTTACCTGGAAATTATGATTTCCTTACTACACAAAAGTCAAGTAATTTATTTATTTGAAAGTATTGTAATTGTATAGTATTGATTCATTTTACAGACTGTGATTTTAAACAGATGCCAAATTTAAGGAGGTGAATGTGTTCATCAATACTAACAACTTTTTATATGGGGTCAACATCAAAATCATGGGGAAAAAACCTACGTATTTTGTCATAGCCAGCCCCCCTAGCATGTCTACCAAAACACGATATGATTTGATATGATATAGCGATATATCGACACCAACTTTAAAAATATGATAGATATAGCCGCCATGTTGAATCGCCGTCACATATTAAGATCGCTGTTTCGATAAAAATTCAAAATAGCGGCTATATCTATCATATTTTTCAACCGACTTCAAAAAGGAGGAGGTTCTCAATTCGTCGGTATCTTTTTTTTTTTTTTTATGTATGTTCAGCGATCATTCGTAACTGCGTTGACCGATTTCGATAATTATTTTTTTGTTTGAAAGGTAATACTTTCAGAATGGTCCCATATAAATTTGGTTAAATTCTGATGATGGGATCTATAAGAAAATCATCAAACATTGCATAAACTCCGTACCACGCCAACTGATTTTAGTATCTATCTTACCTATATCTCTGCCAAATGTGGACCGATTTTGATGATTCTTTTTTTAATGAATAGCTTATACTTCAAAGATACTATAATAAAACATTTTTGGAAAAAATGTCACCCCTAAGGGTGGAAAAATAGGAAATGAAATCGGTATTCAGCAGTTAAATTATGTTTGCACTAGTAAGATTTGTTTTGATTAGGATTTATCACTAAAATGGATGAAATAAGTTAATTTTATAAAAAAAATAAAAACCGACTTCAAAAAACTAAAACGCTAAAAATAATCTTAACACTTAAGTACCTAATCAGTTACTTTTGGAGTCGGTGCCAGTCAATGAGAGACCAATGCTATATCTATCATATTTTTAAAGTCGGTGTCGATATATCGCTTTATAATATCATATCATATCGTGTTTTAGTGCTCATGCTAGGCAGGCAGATCGTAAAATTGACCACTTCATGATGTGACCAATCATTTCATAACATGGTGGTATTTCATGATATGGCCTACTAAAACTGACAATATCGTTTAAACGTCAACATTTGATGAAATGTCAATCGAGCCCTGAATGATTTACAGAATTACCCTTGAACGATATAATTGTTCATAGAAATCACTGTTCATCGTTCATCGATACAAATATATATTTTTTACCGACAGCTCGGTTCGCCGAAAGAATGTTAAGTATTTCTTTTCTTCTTACCTTAGGGTTAATTTATTTCCAAAAATGTTTAATTATAGTATCTTTGAAGTATAAGCTATTCATCAAAAAAAGAATCATCAAAATCGGTCCACATTTGGCAACGATATTAGGTAAGATAGATACTAAAATCAGTTGGCGTGGTACGGAGTTCATGCAATGTTTGATGATTTTCTTATAGATCCCATCATCAGAATTTAACCAAATTTATATGGGACTATTCTGAAAGTATTACCTTTCAGACAAAAAAATAACTATCGAAATCGGTCTACGCAGTAAAGAATGATCGCTGAACATACATAAAAAAAAAAAAAGATTCCGACGAATTGAGAACCTCCTCCTTTTTTGAAGTCGGTTAAAAAGACTTGAATAGCTAACTAACCTCTCAAATTACGTTTCGAACTTCTTCATTTTTTGATGTTGCGCTCGTTTTTTAAGTGACTCTCATAAAAATCGCCTAGCTTGGTGTCGTAACGATATTTCACTGCACTTTCACCTTCAATTTACACATTATTATTCACTTTTCAACCGACTTCAAAAAAGGAGGAGGTTCTCAATTCGACTGTATGTTTTTTTTTTGTATGTATGTTACGCGATTACTTCGCCAATTATGAATTGATTTTGATGATTATTTTTTTGTTTGGAAAATCATACTTCAGAGGTGGTCCCATATACATTTTATCGTAATTGATTTAGCAGTTTTTGAGAAAATAACAAAATATATACCCAGATAATGTTTTGGTTCGTGATTCATGGATCTATGTTAACCAATATCTTCGACAAATGTAAACCGATTTTGATGTTATTTTTTTTATTGAATAGCTCATACTTCAAAGATACTAAGGTAAAAAAATTCGGAAAAAATTGTACCCCTAAGGGTGCAAAAAAGAGGATGAAATCGATGTTCAGCAGTTAGATTAGGATTTATCACTAAAAATAAATGAAATAAGTAAATTTTATTAAAAAAAATAAAACCGACTTCAAAACACTAAAAAGATAAAAATTATCCTAACACTTAAGTACCTAATCAGTTACTTTTGGAGTCGGTGCCAGCCGATGAGAGATTCAATGTTTTTGTTTGCACCAACTCCAAAAGTAACTGATTAGGTACTTAAGTGTTAGGATTATTTTTAGCTTTTTAGTGTTTTGAAGTCGTTTTTTTTTTAAATAAAATTTACTTATTTCATCTATTTTTATAGAATAAATTATTTTTCCGCCGCCATTATTTATCACAAAAACAAAGCAACCATTAGCGCCTCTATCGGTGAGTAATGTAACGATTTTACGATATGATCACTAGTGTTTGACCCTTTCGTGAAGTGGTCGTGCGTTTAGCTGTTTATATCGTCAAACGCTGAGTATTAATTGATCTGGCCAAACCACATCATGATGTAGGCAACAGGTTCTTTTCTTTATCATGAAACACCACCATTTTATGAAATGATCGGTCACATCATGAAATGATTAATTTTACGATCTGGCCACGAACATATCAAATAAAAAATACTTAAAATCTCTTCTATTACAATAAAGATTTGTCTAATTCATCATAAATAAATAAAAATCGGTAATATCGTTAATATAATATTACGAAATTTATGCGGCGGCCCAGACCAGCGGGTTTACAACAACTCATATCGCACTTAGGTCCTGCTGCAAAGGAGCAACAGGTTTTTGCTCATTTAGACCGAATAAATGTATTAGCACTGTATTAGTTAGCCACGTACGTTGCTCAATTTTAGGTTTCCATTCCGTTATCACTATTTATAGATAAAAAAAAAACCGGCCAAGTGCGAGTCGGACTCGCGCACCGAGGGTTCCGTACAAACCTGCAAGGTTTACAAAGTTCGTTCATTACGACAATCGAGTCATAACTATGGTATTTTTATTGCAAAATGAAATTCATAACATTACAATGGGGAAAGATGGAGGAGCATAAATTTAAGACAAAGATCTCTTTATCGTTTAAGTAATCCTTTATTTTATATTAACACATATCATTTATCTATAATATAACTGAAACACTTATACTAGCCTTGCAGCAGACTTGCGAAAGTTCTTTTATTAAAGTTATTTATTTACTAAGTTTTTTAGTCACTATTTAGAAATCTGGTTCAAAAATATTAATTAAGTATTAAATTTGAACCAGACCTGTAAATGGTGACTGAAAAAGTTATGAATAGTACCACATTGAACATTGAAGTTCGAAAAAACGTTATCAATAGTTGTACAACTTCGTGTAGTGCTACTGTTTATTAACGGAAACATGTTTATGCATGCGCCCCGCGTGCCTCCCGTGCCACCAGCGTCCCATCAAACTTCGCCAGTAGAAACAATACAAGCAAGCTGTCTGATAATAACCAACAATAAGAAATATAATAATGTCATTGAATTTAACTATAAGTATAACACTTTAAGCAGTTAGGACGCATTTAGATTATACAGCTACATTCACCAAAACATCGGGATTGAATGACGATGAGTGAGGTCGTCTTTGCCGTTTGAAAAATGTTGCCCTCCCCATACATCGTATAATAACTCGCGGTCATTGCTGTAACTACAATTATGTTTACAATCACAATTTTTTTGGTGGTATAACTACTTAAAATTTTAAGCTTTTCGGAATTTTTCTGTTACCTGTGCTGTAAGCTATTGCTTCTTACCAAATTTCGAGATTCTATGTCAACGGGAAGTGGTCTTTAGGTTTTAATTCCCTTGCGTGTAGTTGCGAGTTTCAAAATATGCGGTATCAATGGTTGTACTTTTGCGTTTTGCGTTTTTGCGTTGACTTAGAATATTTTTTTTTTCACGGGTTAAAGGCAATTAGATCTAAGTATTTGATATGAATTTCAACTTGATAGCTCTACGCGTTCATGAGGAAAAAAGTAATAAGTTTATATTTATTAAAAAATATATATTTTGTAATGTAACTAAAAATTTAAGGTTTTCGGAATTTTTCCTTTATGTGTGCTATAAAACGTTGCTTCATGCCAAATTTCAAGATTCTAGGTCGACTGGAAGTACCCTTTAGGTTTTGATTCCCTTGCGAGTTTCAAAATATGCAGCTTAAATTGCTGTTTCTTTTGATTGCGTTGACATAGAAGTTTGATTTTGTTACAGCTTAAAGGTATTATAGACCTGAGTATTTGGTATGAATTTCAATTTAATACCTCTACGCGTTTATGAGGAAATGGGTAGTAAGGTTAAAATTATTTAAAAAAAAAATATTGTGTTGTAACTAAAAATTTATAGTTTTCGTAATTTTTCCTTTATCTATGCTATAAGACGTTGCTTCGTACCAAATTTCAAGATTCTGAGTTCACGGGAAGCACCCTGTAGGTTTTGATTCCCTTGCAAGTGTCGAAAATTTGCGGCATAAACGGCTGTATCTTTTGATTGCGTTGGCTTAGAAGTTTGATTCTTTCACAGCTTCAAGGGACAGTAGACCTGAGTAATTGATATAAATTTCAGCTTCATACCTCCACGCGTTCCTGAGAAAAAGGGTCTTGACAGACGGACGGACGGACGGACAGACGGACAACAAAGTGATCCTATAAGGGTTCCGTTTTTTCCTTTTGAGGTACGGAACCCTAAAAACATCACACAACAACAAAAGAAACTTGCAAATCAAAATTTTAGCAAGTGAATAATGTTATATATGTTGAGGTTTAACACTGGACTTTAGCAATGATGCACAAACAGCGGACGTACGCAATATTTTTTTTTTTTTTTAACTGAACTCAAATCAATTGTTCATCGTGATATTTACTGAAATGTCACGCAGCTGTAGAGATACCGGTGAGCATATCTAAGCTAAGCCATGGACAGAGAGAAAACAGGACGGACGGATATGACGAAACTATAAGTGTTCCGAGTTGATTACGGAACCCTAAGAATGGACCCCCTGACTTAGTTTATTAAATCAAACACAATTATATTGGTTGTAATAATTATATTTAAAAACAAGAAGACACAGCAATCATTTTATAACATTCATTTTATTAGAGACAAACATGAGTATGATCACAACCAACATAAACTGATCTAAGATCGTTAATAAATAAATAATAAATCAACAGATAACTTACAACTATACAATGCATAGGTAAGGTAATTTGGTATAATATAAGAATTGATTTTAACTCAATAATTAGGTATATCACAGTAATTTTTATTCTTATTTATTTAGTTATGATCTTTAATATAATACAGGGATTGTTATACTTAATCAGGCAGATCCAGCTCCTCTAATAAAACTTTTGTAACTTAGACCAAAATTAAATTAAAAATATATTACATATATATTTACGTTCATATTATTTATCGATCAGACGTTACGTTTTTCAACAAGTCTATTTCTATTTAAATTTCAATTTTGGTCCCTTAAACAAAGTGATTATATTTGAGAAGCAGAATAAGTCCTTTTGCAATCGAACAGGGTTTTTAGGGTTCCGTAACTTAATGGCAAAAAACGGAACCCTTATGGATTCGTCATGTCTTGTCTATCTGTCTTTATACCGAAACTATAAGAACTACACTGTTGAAACTAGGTAAGTAGATGTATTCTGTGAACTGCATTAAGATTTTCAGACAAAAATAAAAAATAAACAATAAATTTTGGGGGTTCCCCATACTTAGAACTGAAACTCAAAAAATATTTTTTCGTCAAACCGTTCGTTTTTTTGTGGGGTATCTATAGATAGGTCTTCAAAAATGATATTGAGGTTTCTAATATAATTTTTTTCTAAACTGAAGAGTTTGCGCGAGAGACACTTTCAAAGTGGTAAAATGTGTGTGCCCCCTGTAACTTCTTAAATAAGACAATGATAAAACTAAAAAAAATATATGATGTACATTACCATGAAAACTTCCACTGAAAATTGGTTTGAACGAGATCTAGTGAGTAGTTCTTTTTAATACTTCATAAATCGTGAACCGTAATTTACCTTTCGTAATGTTATGGATTTCATTTTGCAATAAAAATACCATAACTAAGACTCGATTGTCGTGATGAGTGAACTTTTACTTATATAGCTACCTACAGGTTTGTACGGAACCCTCGGTGCGCGAGTACGACTCGCACTTGGCCGGTTTTTTACACCCTAATATCAACATAGATCGATAAAATGAAAAATTTCTCTCACAATATGATTTTAACGTTAATTTATATAATAATACAATAACTTTTGTGGTTATATTTTAATTTTCTAAATATTAGCTAGCCTACATCTTGTTATGCATTATTATACACCAACAATGCTAGGTATATAGAAATTGAGCGTAACCACCTTTTACACCCTTCTCTCCCCTGGGTGCCATACTTTTAAACGTGTATTTTTTACCCTTTATAATCCCTATGCCTATGATAAAATGAGTAAAAGCGCGAAATAAATATTCCGATGATGACAAACCACGTTTATTAGTACGGTCATGGGGTTTATGCTTTTTTACAATACATAGCAAGTACCTACTCGCATAACAAAACTAAGATTATTTTTGAAGACTTCAATATGAATAGTTATATAGGGTGAGTTGTTGAGATGGAAGTGAATGGTAAAATGGTTAACCACATGATATTGTAAACAAAAATGGTCTAATGAGTTACGACTCGACCTCGATTATTGGCATAAAAAACATCAACTGCAATATGCGCATGGCCCGACAAGCACTTGGCCGGATTTTTACTTTGTTTACATTCGTTTAAAATTATTCTAAAAAATCAAGTTTATTGATAATTTTTCATAGTAAATAGGACAAGGTTTAGAGCCTGACCTGGCTTATATTCATAATTCTTACTCGTAGTCTTACCCTAGACCTCTGGAAGTTTCGCTAAAGATTCATTAAATTAATGTAACGCGGCCTGAATGTGTCAGTAGATAGAAGAGTATCGAGGCATATCGAATACGGAATTGATATGCATTCAGTTGTGTAAATCGTTTAACAACAACGAATGTATTCTTACAAACACTTTTTACAAATATACCTTTAATGAAATATTAGATCGTTTCGTTAGTAAAATTAATAAGCGTATAAGCATAAGGCTAAGCATGCATCTTCAAATATCAATAATATTCTCTAAGAGCGACATACTTTATAAAATAGAAGATGAGAATTAATTATGGAAATATAGGTATATGCTTACACAAGCATTAAGCTTTAATAGCGATTTAAGTGTACCTAATTAATTATTAAGTATATCTTCTAGCGCGCTCTTTAGTTATTAGGTACCTTTTAAGCTTGAACATAGACTTAATCTATACATTACATACAGAGTAGAATCAAATTACTGTAAGAGCTGTCGTTGACAGGCGGACAAAAAGCTGCATTATTTATAGTTCCTAAAACGAATAAAGAAACCCAATGAAAATGCACCATTATAGACTAATTCGCTTACACAAATGGGTACTTTGTACTCATCACTACATTATAAATTAAAGTCCCTGACGAGTTTGTTCTATATCATATCGTATTCGAAACTACTGTAGCAATTTTGATACATATTATACTGAGTTAAGGTAAGTTTAATTTAGGTTAAGAAAGGTTCGTGTACCTATATAATTATAACAGCAGATACTTAGGGCCACCCTCGCCAGGTTGGGGCGTATCGTAATTATAGTATCTATTAATATAACTCACACAACACGATGACGGACAAATAGTCCCTCTTTTGCATTCACCTCCGTCCACCTCTAAAGTCTGCTTTGAAATACCCATTAGGTACATTGTATTCTAATTGGGGCATTCAGTGGTCGAGTGAAGTCTGTTTACATCCAAGCACTCGCCCTGAAGTTGTCAACGATGCTCGCGCGCCTGCGGTGGCAGACGCGGATGCAGGGCTCGAACGCCAGCCTTCGCCAGGGTCACGAGTCGTGCAGCAGCCGCTGGTAGTGGGGGAACACTTCGTATGGGGGCACGTGCAAACCAAACTCCAGTGCTACTAACACAGCGAACTCAAATCTCATCAAATCCTTTCTATTTAGCCTGAATGTCGTTTCAATGCGCTGAAAGAAGAGTATTTGTTAATAATGATTATGTCATATTATTCTAATATTATATTTATTTTCATATTGACATTGTTAATTTAATTTTGTAATGTTTTTTTTGTCATTGCCTGAGACTTATCTAGTTAAAACTCAGTTTCTGAATATTTGCATGCCAGCTTATGGCAAATTGTGCGATCTTTGTCATTTGTGACATTTTAATATGTACCACTTTTCGAGCAAATAAATTAATTTGAATTTGTATTTGACCTTCGTTTGAAATGAAGTAGTAAGCCGGCAATTCGATTATTGCACCTCGGAGGTCATACTAGACAAATTCTGCACTATATTTGGCTGGTTTTTGTTAACACCTTATACACAATCACGCGATATAAGCGATAACGTCATTCTGTTGCAAAGATAATTTTCATGCCTACAGAACCGTGACAAAGCTAGTATTTTGATAATAGGTTATTGTACAGTTGTCAGTTTCGGTAATGTAGAGCGCTGTCTCTGTCGCACAAAGTATTGCCAGACTGGTGTAAATCGTTTGAGCGACAGATATCTTATTGTTATGTTACCGTAATACAAATGACAAAAATCTACAGAAACAAATGGTGTGTGATAAATTTCATATTTTACCTCAATAAGTGCTTTCAGCGTTTCGCCTTTGACGTCATTTAGTTTAGCTGACAATAACAAACACGCCCCGGCGCATAATTTTCTATTGTCTTTGTTGATGAGATTCGCAAGTATGAGTTTTTCAAAGTAAACATACGCTTGAGCGACTGATAGCAAGTCGATTCCACCACTATCGTGCTTGGCAATTTTACGCATCTCTTTTTTGATGCTATGGAAAAGAAACGATATGACATAAATATTTAGGTAGACTACAACTTCAAAAAAAATATAGCTGGCAACAAAGAATACATCATACATGTCAGATTAGAAATAAACTGGGCTTTTGATCTTCTAGATTTAGGCTTAGGCTTTGTGAAGCCCCATGAATGTTTTACGTTGCTAGCTTATCGGCCCGGCCTAACGTAATACAAACATTAAAAACGAAATTTTACAAAATTGAAATATTCAGCTAGCCGAATATCTCTTAGTTCGATATGTATTATTCCTTGACAGGTATTTATCGTAAATCATATTTAGTACCTTCTTAGTTTGCTAAGTGTTAATTTGATGTGCGGAAACTTTTCTCTGAACTTGTCATTTAACTCTTTCTTGAGATCTTGTGGACGCACGTAGTCTATGACCGACGTCATGTAAGATGTAAAGGTCAGGAGCGTCCTATGTTTACCCGCTATAAGCTCTGGGTCATCTAACACATTTGGACTGTAGTGCACCTGCGAAAACATAATAAACCTGAATAAAATGAAATCGATGAATTAATTAATAATTTACAAGGAGAAAATCATACGCCAAATCTGGGTTTGACATGATACGGCAGTCAGTACCGACTTGAATATAAGAAGATTTATTTCCTAGTTGGCTATAGTGTGGTAAATCATTTAAGATGCTATAGCTTAGCTGATAAAGCGCTTGCGGACTTAACAAAAAATGTGTTATAATGCCAGGCATAGGCGTGTTGCCCTTTTTAATTTAATGTAATTACTTGAATGTTGTAACTCACAAATTTTTGCGACAGTAAAGCTCCTTCATCCCAGTCAAAAGTCTTTATTTCAACTGAAGAATGTGGTGGTGATGAAGCCATCGTTGTCCGCTGAGATGATTCGTACGAAAAACACCTGTGATATAAACATTCACTTTACGAATGGGGAGCTTGACAACAAGGCAGGTACAGTCTCGTGCAAAAATATGTATCATTTTGATTGAATCCTTGAGTTCTATCACAGAAATACAGAATCTATATATATATAAAAATGAATTGCTGTTCGTTTGTCTCGCTAAAACTTGAGAATAGCTAGACAGATTTGGCTAATTTTGATCTTGAAATATTTGTGGAAGTTTAGGGAAGGTTTAAAAGGTCAGAAAATATAAAAAAATTGCAAGGAATGTAGTAAAACAACTATTTTATTTTCCTATATAAACTATTCGTACCTGTCAAACGACTTGGCAGAACGAAGTTCGCTGGGTCGGTGGTGAAAGTACTAGATATACCTACATAGCGTCTCCTACATTGTTGTAGTGTTCGTTGTCTCTAAAAAAACACAGTTAATCTTAGTAGCAATGAGGGTGTAACCTTTTGGGCCCAAGCCAACCTCACCTGCCAGTCGGTGCACCTGCTGAACAATAGACGGGGCTCTGGCGCAGGCTTTCTTTTCAGGGTGGTCAGACGGCAGTCGCTCCTATAAAAGCCAACCCTGCCACACGACCATGGTGCGTACTCGAAAAGAAAATGTCACCGATAGGGCGCCGCCGCAAAACGGCGCGCAGGAGCATCGCCCGACTCCTGTGACAAGTGGACTAGGGCTACCGTGCCACAGGCAGGCACGGCCAAAGTCGAGCGAGCCCTACAACGGAAACTCCGCTTCGCCACTATAAACATTGGCACGCTAACCGGACGCGAGTTGGCCGACGTACTTTTCAGGCGAAGGGTGGACGTGGCGTTTCTGCACGAGACTCGGTGGAAAGGCAGCAAATCCCGGTTAATTGGGAATGGCTACAAACTGATCTACACGGGTGCACCTGGTGAAGCGAATGGGGTGGCCGTGGTTCTCTCCGAAGATTGCAGGACGACATTCTGGAAGTGAAACGCTACAGCGATCGGCTGATGGTCGTGGGGATGCTTGTTGAAGGGGTTATCACCCACTTGATAAGTGATTACGCGCCACAGGCCGGTTGTGGCAAAGCTGAGAGGATGGCTTTCTGGGATCTACTCGGTGGAGTGCTCAATGGTATCCCGTAGTCACAGGGGATTGTTGTGGGTGGCGACCTGAACGGTCATGTGAGAGTGACAGGTGTGAGGAGTTTGAGCGTGTTCATGGAGGCTTTGGGTATTATGGTGGTCGTAATTCAGAAAGAGGGGATATCCTCAGTCAGGACGTGTGCGGCTGCTGACCTTGCCATTGTGAACACGTATTTCAAAAAGAAAACCAAGTACCTTATCACCTACAGGAGCGGGAGGTACGCCACTCAGATCGATTTCCGACTCACTAGGAGACACCACATCAGTAAAGTAGCCAACTGCAAGGTCATACCCGGTGAGAGTCTCGCTGCACAACACCGTCTACCTGTCATGGATCTCCGCGTAAAGCCCAAAATCAAGCGTATCGAACGCTGCCGACGCCAAATCAGGTGGTGGAAGCTTGATGGAGACGTCCCAGAAGTTCCTCTTAACTATCGGCGACAAGTGCGACGGTTGAGTGATGGCGAACCATTTCAAAACTACTGGGATAGGATTCAGGTAGCCGTCACTAGTGGGGCGAAAGTGGTGCTTGGATTATCTCAGGGCGGTCGCAAATGTGACATGGAGACTTGGTGATGGAACGACTCAGTTCAGGGGGAGATTAGGGTGAAGAAAGCCCTCTTTAAAAAGTGGCAAGCGTCCAGATCTCCTGAAGACCACAACGCGTACAAGGATGCAAAACGCGCTGCTAAGGGAGCTGTAGCTAGAGCCAGGCGAGACCACTTTCATACGCTCTATGACAAGTTGGAATCGGTTGGGGGCAGAAGCTAATTTATAAGTTGGCGCGTTCCAGGGTCAAAGCGGCACAGGATATTTCCCAGTGTCGCTGTGTTAAAGACCCTGGGGGCAACCTGTTATGCGAGGACCTCGCGGTGAAGGAGAGATGGCGCACTCATTTCTATGAGCTGCTGAATAAGCAGCACAAAGAGGTGCAGCCACAGGACCTCCCTCCGAATAAGGGACTGGTACCACCGGTAACGCCTGAAGAAGTCAAGTTTGCTCTTCGCCGCATGAAGAATCGTAAAGCTGTCGGAGCCAATGGAGTCCCAATCGAAGCCTGGAAGGCAATGGGCCATCTTGGGGTAGACATCTTAAACTACCTTTACAACCGCATACTCTTAACCGGGCTAATCCCGAGCCAATGGAGAATGAGTATTATTACTCCGGTCTTCAAAGGCAAGGGATCGGTGCAAGAGTGCGGCAACTACCGTGGTATAGAGGTCATGTCCCACACCATGAAGCTACTTGAGCGGGTTGTGGACTCCCGGATCCGACAGGAATGTGATGTCACGGAGTGTCAATATGGGTTTCGTCCTGGAAACGGGACTATGGACCCTGTTTTCGCCCTAAGAACCGTCATGGAAAGATATAGGACGAAGAACACGCCTCTGCACTTGCTCTTTCTTGATCTGCAGAAGGCCTGCGACTGTGTCCCTCGAGTGGTGATTTGGTGGGCACTGAGATCCAAAAGGGTCCCCGAGGCATATATTGACATTATTCGAGACATATACCGCAGCTCCGATTCTATGGTTCGGACCGCTGTTGGCGACACCAAACCGTTCCCGTTCCCCATCACCGTCGGAGTGAGTACACATGAGTTCCGTCCTCAGTCCGTTTCTGTTCAGTGTGATATTAGACGTTGTGTCAGACAGCATCAGAGACTCACATGAGCAGCCACCATGGCTGCTGATGTATGCTGACGATATCGCACTGGTGGACGCCGATATCTGGATCTCACAGATGCTACTGAAGTACGACCACGGACATTCTAATGCTGTTTATGACATTGTCACAGGAGACGAAACGTGGATTTATTGTTTTGAACCCGAAAAATACAGCAATCTTGTGAATGGGTGTTTGAAAATGAGAACAGGCCAACAAAAGTAGGGCAGGCGAGAAACGTTAGTAAATAATCGCGTTTTTTTCTCAGCTACGGGTCCCATCTGTACAATTCCACTTGAAGATCAAGAGAGTGTTAATGCCGAGTGGTATTCTACCATTTGTTTACCCAGGGTGTTAGAAAAAGTTCGCGAAAGACGACCCAAAAGCCGCGTTCTCCTACATCATGACAACGCTTCTTCAAACACGGCAAACAAAACAAAGTCATTTTTACCTTCTGAAAAAGTACAAATCGTCACCCATCCTGCGCATAGCCCCGACCTAGCACCCTGTGATTTCTGTATTTTCCCCAAAATCAAAGATTCAGACGTCATATGCACCGCCAACAAAACATTTCTGTTTAGCCTAATGGTCGACTGGTAGAGAATGCCACATGGCATTAAGTCCACCTTTTGTACGATTTTATTTTGTGCAATAAAGTTTAAATAAATAAATAAAGATTTGATGAGAGGTTTTACTTTTACCAACTCCGAAGAGGCAGTGATAGCGTTCAATCAGCACGTAGAAAACATGCCTTCAGATCTGTGGTCCTCTTGTTTTAAAAAATGGTTCGATCGCATGAAAAAATGTTTAAAATGTAAAGGAGAGTATTTTGAAAAGCAATAAACATAATATTTTGGTTATAACATGTTGTTTTTTTAAGTTACGCAAAACTTATAGTGTGACCTACGTATAAGTCCATCATTAGGCCTGTCCTTTTATATGGCAGCGAAGCGTGGCCGCTACTTGAGCGACACAAGCAGGAGCTGCGTGTCACGGAGATAAATATGCTGCGGTTGATGTGCGGAGTCACGCGGAAGGACCGCGTGAGGAACTCGCGCATCCGCGGTAGCCTTCGTGTTCGTGATATTCCAGACAAACTGCAGGAATGTCGCCTACGCTGGTACGGCCATGTTTTGCGGAAACCAGCAAGCTACGTAGGAAACAAATGTCTAGCCATGCCGCCACCGCCAGGTCTTGGCAAAAGGGGTAGACCCAAGAAATGTTGGCTTGACGTCGTAAAACTGACATTCGTGCCAATGATCTCACAACTAGAGACGCTCAAGACCGTGCGAAGTGGAGGAGTAAATCAAGGAAAGAGGACCCTGGGCTCCAAAGCAAGGGCTTTAGACGCAACCGGGATTGATCGTATAGATGAAGAAGAAGAATCTTAGTAGCAATTATATCGTCCATGATATATAGTAGTTGCAACACCACCAGAGCTGGCGTCTCATTGTCTGGCTATCTAGCCGCTTAATTTTTCGGCAGGCATACTCATTCTACGCACATAATGTGTGCATGTACAAACTTCATCTTGCTGTATGTATGTATACAGGATGTTAAAAATAGTACGAGTAGGTTTGGAATCTAGAATACAGTAAAAATATTTTTAAAATTCCATTGCATTTTTTTAATATCAGAAACGATTCTAATATGCAAAAAACCTATTCTCCATCAATTGTAGTTTGTTATATCCATTGTATTTAAGCATAATTAGTTTTATTTATAAATTATAATGGATAGAAAATGCACATTTTCTATACTAGACTCGTTTTTAATTTTAAGAAAAAAATTTTTGTTTTTAAAAATACAATGCATACTTATTTTTAAAATTATAGCTGTATCCTATACTCGACTCTAAACCACCAACTAAAATGTGTATTGAACTTATCAACACTCTGTTTAGTTAGTTTAAGCAAATTATTTATTAATAAACAGTACCAATAGTCGGTAAAATTAAATAAGTACATATTTTCACACTTGTATCTGACATTTAATAGAAAACTTAGTCATGCTAAAAAGCATAATCTTATGACTAAATGCATGCATTTATCCCTTATATGCGTATTATTCACAACTTAAAATTAGTTCTTAATGAGCGTGCTTTTTTCAAGAGTAATCTAAATAACTACAGGCCTTGTAGGTGTGCTTAGAGAAAAGTAAATTTCAAGCTAGTCACCACGTATTACTTGCAAGATTTACAATTACATTAACAGACTTCTCATCTATATTGCGTTGATGTAACTCCGGCATGGATTTTGAGTGGACCATGGTTGCGAATTTGCAATTTGGTAAGCTATTATACAGCAACAAGCTTTTCGCGTCTTGTAAAAATACATTTATCCATAAAAATTTCAGCCAAATTTAATCGTACTAATTTTAATTTATTTGTTGTCATTTCAATGTCATAAAACAAGTTTTAATTAACTATACCATTAAATGCATATGCCCAGTGAGGCAATAATTAACAAGTTAGAGCTGCTTTATGAGATCACTCCAGATCCGTGCCGATTTTCTCCAGATCCATGCTGATTTTAATGTAAGTTATTCTTTCCAGTTACTGTTATTGCATTCCAAAACCCATGCAAGCTACGTCAAATGTAAAAGTTACTACGAACTCGCTACATGTGCATGCGAAAAACCTCATTTTTGAAATTTATGATGAATTTATTAACAATATTGTTGACCAGTTTTCCCCAAAACATGAGTCTTGTTTAATTTTATGTATATATATGCCTCTTTCAATATAGCAGCCAGTCTTATGAAACTGCTGCTATGTGATGAATATCACTTGGATGAAGATGAAGTATAAAACCGTTTTACTTAATACTGTTTATATAGGTACATTATTTAGAATATACATATATTTTAGTTGTATAGAGTCAATTGGTTAAGAAGTTATGATAAAGATTTGGAAAAAATTGTGTAAGTAGTAAGCTCCATAATATTATGCTTCATGTATAAGTATGATTTCATTGGCCTAGCTCCTTATTTCTATGTCCAACTACACATTTTTTGATAACTTTGACAACAATTACATATCTATGGTAGAAAAGGTTGACCACTGTCTTTAAAATATCATTAAAACATACATATTTTATAGTCAGCAAACATTTTCACTTGCAGTAGAGGCCCATCAGTTGTGTGTGACACAACTTATGTAAAAAACTCTTTAAAAAACTACTTGCATGCCTTGAAGCTTTTACTTGTAAAAATGTTGTGGCTGACTTTATCTGATAAGTAATGAAAAGGTATGTTATAACAAATATTTGAGTGGTGTTGAGTAATGCTTAATATTTACAACTTTTAAATACCAAATATTCATTTGTGACAAGCATATTTTTCTAAAAGATAATTTGTAAGTAGATGTTAATTTTTAAAGTTAAGGATGTTGATCTTAAACATACAAATTATTTTTTAGACAGATAGATAAGTTAGCAAAAAATGTGTAGGTATTTTAGTTTTCAATATTTTATTGATTTCAATTATAATTATTAAGGGTTAATTGTCACTAGCAGATCTAATTGCATCGCATAGCAGAATGAATTGAAATGGATGTTTTACCACTTTTGATCCTTGTGCCTCGTCAATAATTTTGTCCTGAAATTCAAATTTGTTAGTGATGAAATGATATGACTGTTGCATATTATGAAATGTGACATTCAAAATGCATTAAAACTATGATTCTATCAATGTATGTTATCTATCATATAATGTAAACATATAAAATCACACATCCTGCCATACTTAAGTATGTGTTAAAATTTATGTAGTAAGATGGAGGATTTTAGAACTCTTAATACATTCAACATATATGAATATAATTAAGTACTTACCTAAATACTTAAATATTTCTTATAACCAACTGTTTAGGATTTATTAGAATAACGATCAAAATGAGGAGTTTGTAAATTATGTATAATATATGTAGTTTTAATTATACATTAAAACAGGTGTTGCTCCTTAAAATATAATCAAGATAAGATACACATTCGTTATCACAACAGTGACTGAATTTATATCAGGCTGAAATGACATCTAAAGACATGCAGAAAGCATCAGACATGAAGTCAAGTTTATAAGGTAATTGTTCGATTAATAAGAGGGTATTTGTCAATTTACATACCTGGCTATAACATGAGGATGACGGTTTATCATTTTCCAACTGGCTTTATCAGTGAAATCTCCTTCATACATCTTTTTATATTGTTCTCTAGTGCAAACCCTTGATGGAATTAACAATTTAGAGTATGATATATCTTGGCCATTTTCTTCCTTTTCTAGGCCAAGAAGATCAAAGGGGTCCACTCCATTGTCAGTAATTGATGAAAGAGGTCTTGGTCCAGATGTGTTACGTCTTCTTACACCGTCCTTTCTAAGATCAGTACTAAAATGAGAAAATATACTCATTTCGTTGACATCTTCCTCACAATCTAAACAAGGTTAATATGTATGTCAGTCATGTATCCTTACCGTGCACTACGAACTGTTTTTGAATATGGAATAGTACTGAACACCACACATGGCACACCTTGAGCTGGGGCAAAGGCAAGTCTTTCATCTTTAAATGAAACACCTTTTGTAGCTCGGACTAATCTGAGTTCTTTAGCAACTAAATGATTTTCTGGTATGCATGTGTTGCTAGAACGGAATCGACCTAAAAACCCAAGAATTTATATATTTAATATAATTATTGAATTAGTTTTAAATAATGAGATAGTAGTTTATTAGTAATTTTGATAATATTATTTTGTATTTACCAAAATTAAGACTTTCGGAGCTACTTTTATCATCTGATGTAACTCCAGTAAGGGAAACAAGATGACCCTTTTTGCTTTTTGCTGAATGTTTATCTTTAAATGAGTCTGTGTTTAGTGTAGAACATCTGAAATTATAAATATCAGCCTGGTTTTAAAGTAGTCTAAAATAGTAAAAATAATTAGTAATTATTTATTTATTTGCATTAATAACTTTAGCAAAATACTTTACCTTTCTCTAATTGCATTAACACCGCATTTTACAGGTGTAACCGTTGATGTAAACTCTGAATCAGAACTCAAAGAATTATTATCAGCACCAAGGCGATGCATAGGGCTAGCGTGTGTCCCTCTGTTCCGATTACGAACACTGTTTCGTAGGGTCACATCTTTTTCATTATTTACATCACGAACTGCGTCCGTTTTATCAATTTTCAGAGAATTTTCTGCAATCTGAGCTAATTCTGTGTCCTTGAACGTTCCATCAAGAGATATATTTGATAAAAATGTTACAGCGGCAAGCCGTCGCCTTGCTTTTTCATATTTGCTTCGATTACTTGACATTGTGAATAAAATGTTAATGAATTTCAAGGTAAAGGATTTACGTTATGTATTAGTTTTACCTTAATTTATTTTACACTCAAAAATCACTAAAGAATATTCTTGCAGTATAGCATTACATATTATTTATGTAATTGTATTTATTCAGTTTTCAATTCAGAATTTTTCAGTCAGTCGATCGGACGGAAAACCACAGATTAGACAGAGTATGTCCAAGGACAGATTGGCAACGGCCCTATGATTGGTTTGACGATAGTGAAATGTCAAAATAAGTTCGATTATGAGACGCTCACAAGAGTGGCGCTGTATAAAAAAAAATTAAAGGGGCGTCAATAACACAGATAATGTAACTTTTTTTGCGTCCACAGAATATTACCCATATTGTTTTACCGGTAACCGTTACTTAATATAACGTTATTGTTACTACCAACGATATCGCTTAACGGTATTTCAGGAAACAATTATTATTTTTTATATTTTAAAATGAAACGCACATAATCGATTATGTACAGGTTTTAATTAACATAAAATAACTACAATAATAATCGTTTCATTTTTCCCGCCGTTGTCCGACTGCCTTGTCTCGTACCAAAACCTGAAACAATATATACAATATTTAAAAAAATGTTCCGTCATGCCACTAAGGTCCTACGCTAAAACGAGCAAGCGCACGCGGCTGTCGTTAAAGCTTAAATATATTTAGCGCTACTCATTTAAACATTTATGTATCTATTTATAACACCTGTGTAACATTATAGAATGTAATAAATATATTAAATTGAATTGAATTGACGTACATTTAAACGTTCGCGCAACCGTGCGCCTGCCGCATCTGTCTGCCCGTGTGTACGCGGAGGCCCTAAATTTGAATTCTAATTGAATTTGAAAATCGTTCGCCCTTGTAGTAACTGCCATCAGAACCTGAAACATTATACACAATATTAAGAACTTGATTCGGCTAGGACTAAATCAACTGTAGGAGCGGAAAGGTGGCTACGAAGCCACCTTCCCGCTCTCTTCTGTCTGCCTTGATTGACTCCCACCAGAACCTGAAAGAGAAAATATTTTATTATCCAAAACTATTTCCTTTTTTTCGTAGCCTAGAAGACTTATACTTATTAAGTGCCATGGCTTGCATAGGTGACTTTAAACGCGATGCAAGTTTTGCGATGAATGAACCGCGAAGTATTTTATTTATACTATTACACCAGTTATGAATCTGAACTCGACAAACGATTATTACAAAGTAATCAACCAATTGAGAGTGATGCTGTATGCATCCTAGGGAACTTGTGTTTACGGAAGTCAAAAAATCATTACGAATATGTTTAACTACTTCGAGTTTATGGGCAAAATTATCTAAATAAATGTTAATAAATTTAACCAAATCGCGAAATATTTGAACAAATTTGGGAGTAGGATACTGAAGGTTCCTTCCCTTTAATTGGCTACGCTCTCTATGGGTAATCCAGGAATGGATCGAGGAAACATCCTTCGTTATTATTGTTTTATTGCAGGCGTGGCACTTAAAAGCCTTTTTAAGCCTTCCGGCTACATAGCCTGCAACTTTTAAGGGTGATGATCCAGTTTTGAATACTTGGAACATACTTTCTCTGTGTCGTATTAGGCTCAAGAAAGTAAATATTATGTAATGTACGAATGGCTTCTTGCCAAAATTCGACATGTCGTGATACATTCTCAACCTCTTTTACCGGTCCTCGCATTTTGCCGGGGCAGAGCCCCCGCGTGACCCGTTGACGCTGTCGAACAGCCTGTCGAAGAACAGCACTGCCTCCGATGTGGTCCCCATAGTGCTGCTCACTGGTGTCCCGTCTGCAAGGTTTCCTGGCAAATAAATATAAATAATTGTAAATACAGTAAGAAATTGTTTGCAGTCGGCCTTTGATATATTATAGTATTATAGATAGGAGTAATAGAACCCAGGACAATATGTCCACCTGAGAGAACGTAAGGATTCTGTGAGCAGTCGTTATCGTGAAAAAAAGAAACTCACTTGCATACATGAACCCCTTAAAACATGACACTCCATTTTAGGAAGTCGTGTAAAAAGATTATGTTGTAATAAATTGAAATAAAGTTATTTACCAAATTTGGAACTGTAGCTTAGCATTGCAGCAGTCCTTTCACTCAGGGTTTGAGTGCAGTTCTTCACCTTCATCTTCTTAATCTTCTCTGGTATCACGTGCTCATCAGTCAGCTTATGCAGCATCCGGATATCTCCAACCTATTAAAAATGCACGGCTTGTATTTATTTACCCGACTGGTAAAAGGGAATAATAATTTTACACATACAGGGTGAAAAAACAAACGCTACATAGAGGAAACCCTTACACAAAGTATTGTGATTAGTAACATTTTTAGCCTTAAGAAAGTAATTCTCTTCAACTATATGGTTTGTTTGTTTCACCCAGGGACACAGGCATTTTTTTAAATGTTAAATGAGATTTGTCTTCTTCTCCAGAGGGAGAGAATTAGGGTGCGTTTTCACCAACTTTAGTAAATTTAGCGCGGCAGGACAAATTAAACTAATACGACAGCCTACTTTATTTAGATACAATTATTGAAAAAAAATTAGTTTCTTAACCTATTGGTGGATATCATTCCTTTCCGTGGTAAGCGGTTCACTTACATAACTCGCACAAATATGGTAAAAATGCATTATCAGACTTTATAGTAATATAATATCGTGCCCGATGTCTGTTGGTCTTACGATTCTGACTTGTTATATTTAAAACATCAAACAGTCATATTTTTAAGAGTTTACCTCACAGTCGGCTTTGTAAACCTCAACAATATCACTCCACTTGGCCAGTTTTCCACGAAACATTAGATCTTTAGTCAAGAAATTGTTTCGGATTCCTTTAATCAGATGAGGAGGATCAAAGACGATGTTCAATATATGTCCGTTAATTTGGACTTGGTGATCTGATAACAAAGTTAATAATATTAGATTTACCTGAAATGTATTGAAGGTATTATAATAATAATTCACTGTACCTGACAGCCTTAGCTGTTCCCGAGTACTCCTCACATCAGCCTTAAAAAGGTTAAGGCAGGCTCGAAATGTCGAGCCCTGATCACAAACCAGGGCTTTAAGTTTCAAGCCAATACCTGTGATGGCATCTACCACCTCCTAAAAGCAGAAAATATTTATTTATGCAACAAGAAACTCCAAATACGCAAAACATTTTAGGGGATGAATCAGCTGTTGCCCAAACACAACAACTTTTTCTATGGGATCAATATCGGAAAAAATATAATGTTCCGCCAGACAAATGATATCACGTGACCAATAATTTATTATGGGTGATCTTTATTTTTCGACGTTAACCCCGTATTAAAATAATCTTTAAGTAAATAAGCTTAAACAACAATTACATCTCACCCTTAGTATGTTCTTCAGCTTTAAAGCCGGTGTAGTGCCTTCACAAAAGTAGTACGCAAAAGATTGTCTCCATGACCCGACTATTCCACGAACCATGAAGACCAATGCGTGATCACACAATCTTTTGTCAGTTTGGCCAAAATCAACAAAACCGTCAATTCTATCCTCTGACTCAGCAAATGTAAGCTGCGAAAAGAAGATTATGGTAATGGTTGAATTTATTTCAGTAAAATTTAATTGTTTTTATTATTATATGTATTTGTAAGTGCACAATTAATAATTATATTTTAAAGTATATAGGATGAATTGTGTTAGTGTAAAATACTTAAAAGGGTTTGTTTGACCTCATGATAACAAACAACTTTGCCTAAGAAACATCATCTAATCTAACTCAACTACTTAACCTCCTATCTTAACTTAATTTTGTTAATGTACGAAACAATTTCTTAACAAAAACGCGGACGGCAAACATACACTAACAAAATCATGTTGAGATAGGTTAGGTTGAGTAGTTGTAATAATAAGTTTCTTAAAAAAAGTTGTTTGTTATCATGAGTTTAAAACTTTTAAAAATTTACTGTATAATTTTAACTACAAAATTTTTAGTTGCGGAGTTAGAGCTACTTCATCGAAGACAAGAGCACAGAGTCGCTTCTTATCGTCCCAAGGAGTGATGAGGGTCTTTAGCTGTTGGAGCAAATTTTTTTCAGGCCAGGCCTGAACTTAACGTGCCGCGTCCACCAACCAAAATGTTTCGAAGTAAGTTATAACCTTTCGGGCTTCCTTTTAATAAAACCAAGGAATCGACTTTTTCAGAAGACATATAACGCCTCTGTTTAATATGTTTGTTCGCAAGCCGTACCTGCAATAGAAAATAAATAGCAAATAAGTAGACTGTATTGTAATTTATAATTTATACTATCGCATTAGGTATTGAACCTGTAATGATAGTTATAAGCTTGGCAAATAAATAAATAAATAAATATACTTAGTCTTGCCATTCAAGGGAGTCACATCAATATTGATGTTTTGCTACATAAATTAAATATTTTATCAATGTTATTGTTTGAAGTTTGTTCCTAGTTGCCCTGTTCCAATACCAAAGCAGGGGTGCAAATAACAGTGAAAAAGACTAGCCCTAGACCTTAATAAATGTTATCCATTCGCTTAGGCCCTCCGCCAACGAGTTTATTTTACAGTACAATGGTCTGGGTATTCATTTTATGTTTAATTAAATAAACTTAATTTACTTTACTTACTTGCATCATTAAAAATGCCTTTGCCCGAGGCGTTAAGTTTTTAATCATTTCCTTGAAGGAAACATCTTCGCTCATGTGTGTCGCCTTTTTAAGTCTTTCTTCATAAGAAAATAAAAGTCGTCGTTTTGATGTAATTATATTTCGACACTTTAAGTACATTTTTTTGCACTTAGGGGATAAGTTTTCAATGCTTTTAACAATTCTATCCCGGGACAAACCTGGTTTTGAGCCTGCAAAATAATATCTTAATATAATAAAATACATAATGCTAAATTTTGTATTTTTGTAACTAAATCACGCTTTAACGGAAACATAAAAATGTTATTTTAATCCTGTGGGACACTTATAAATTTATTTTCGGCTTAATGCTGAAGTATTAGCATTCAAAGTCACGAGCAGGACCTGATTTTTAATATAAAAATAATACTGAATCATTGAGTATTCGCAGACAACCCTGTATAGAGCATCATGGCGCCTAAAAACGAGGAGGGCTGACCCCAAATAATGGGAAAAGGCAAGGAAGAAGAAGAAGACTGAATCATTGAGTATGCAATTATAAATTCATACCTTGGATGGAACCCTGGCTGCTTGGTTTAGTATCTGAAGTAGTTGAGATGTCTCGACTCGATGTGCTTGCAATGGCTTCACTAGATGGAATGACTCGACACGGTGAACATCCTAGAACATATTATTACAATTACAGATTACACATACAAATTTTATACAAGTTACATACATACCTAAATAGTCTTACTAAACCTATCTAACCATATAAAATTATTATTTGTTTCACATTGTGGGCTTATTTTATAAGTAAAAGTAAAGTTGGCTATAGGAATCATTGCAGAGTATTCGCTGTGTGCGCGATGACAGTGCCCCTAGTGACCACAATTATTGGGACTTGAGTCTCTCAAATTATGGCAACTGGATGGTTTGAGAATGATTTTCGGATTGTTTTTCTTCGAAATTAGATGAAAATATCTAATAAGTTTGCGCATTTTATAATAAGTGATTTTCTTACTTGAACTAAAATACGAATTTTATAATACCTACAAGATTTTAATCAATACAACATGATGTAACTTTCCAACCTCAAAATGTGCAAAAAGGGAAAAAAAATGTATTAGCACAGCGTGTGAGAGATTTTGAAGAGCTCAGAACCAACGGACGAAGCTACATAATAAGAGCGTGATCATAAGACAAACATTTGTAACACACATTCCCTACAAACTTTTTTCCGGTCACAGCTGCAGCTATCCATTTATTTCGTTGCTCCAATTTCCATCTTGATGTTGGAAACGAATTAAACATGTACGTAATATTTTTTCCATTGTTTCTACACTTTATAACAGAACACGTATGACCCATACCGCCAATTTTAACGTTTTCACTTAAAAATACGTAATAACGTTAGTATGGAATTCTATGGAAATGTAGCAATTTGACACATTACAGTCCAGCGTTTTTTCACATTTCTGCTACATTGCGTGCTGCGATCGATTTGACGGCCCCCACCACCCACTTTGCTCATAGCGAATAGGCCTCGACCTACCTGCTGCGATGCCACTGCACGGCCGTTGCGCTTGACCCGACAGGCACTTAGCCAGTTTTTTTGTTATTAAAATTTATTAGCAATTTTAATCCTTACCTTTCGTTGCACCCGTTGTACTGGGGACATTTCCTGAAGTGCTTGGAATGCTTACACTCGACAATTCTGAAACTAAAAATAACTATTTAAACACTAAACATAACAAACACACTATAATCTTTCTCTTTGTGCTATGTGCCATTCGTAGTCACGGTATGCTTAACTATGATCCTAGATGTGGACGACCTCTGTAGCCGAGAGGCGAGCATACCTGACTTAGTGTCCTATCTCTGAGGTTCCGGGTTCGATTCCCGGTCGGGTCAATGTAGGAAAATAACTATATTGTCTTGGGTCTGGGTGTTGTGGTACCGTCGTTATTTCTGATTTCTGTAACACAAGTGCTTAAGCTACTTATCATAGGATCAGAGCAATGTATGTGATGTCCAATATTTATTTATTTATAAGGCAACTCTAGTTTTACATTTGAAGTACTACGAGACCTCTGTAACCCTTAGATAGGGAAACCAGACCATTTCCATCTGAATTTGGAAGCCATCGCCAAGTACGATCATCATCATCATTTACCGTCGTTTCATTGATTTACATGTCAAGCATGTGAATCAATGAAATGACCATCACTGTTTCCCACCGTGCACTGTTTGTTACTAACATAGTTTATAAGTTTATTGATACTAACAGTAACATAGTCCAATCTACTAACATAGTATATAAGATCAAATTGTTACTAACAAAATTATGGACTTGGTTTGAAAATAAATGTTTTAAAAAAATAAAAAAAATGTGCCTGCCCTGTTCCCAGGTCATCTGGGGACGGCGCAGTATGTCTTTCTCTTCCAAGTACGATGCATGCTCGAAAAATGCACATTATATTACAGATAACTGAATTCAAGGGAGACGACCATCTGGTGTAGGGGTTCGCGCTCTGGACTAAAAAGCCAGCGGTTGCGGGTTCGGAACCCGCAACCGCTTGTAATTTAATCAATTAAAGTAATTTGTATCTAAGACATGAATGTTTATAAAAGTATTAAAGTACTTGTCATGTTCACCCTTTATCTAGTCGCTATAGTACAAGCTTTGCTTAGTTTGGGGTTTAGTAATTGTAAAATTTGTTTTTTACTTACCTTCAGTTGAAGTTGCATTAACGGTGTCAATACTCATGGGGACCCTGCTTGGCTCATTGCAAGAAACAAGTTCTGAAAAAAAGAAACATTAATACATCAATTAATCAATTTTCTACAGGTCTACAAATTTTAATTCAGGCTATCATTCATCCGTATGCTGAATTTCACCAGAAACCCACCCTTCAGTACTAAATAATTGCCTGAGTTTATTGGTCCTATCTTATTAGCTAACTATCTTTTAGGAAGTGATTCTACTACACAAAATACTTTTTTAGATTTCGATGTTGCTCCCAAGGTTAAAGTTGTTGTATTAAAAGGAAGTTAAATGATAAATCAGATCTTATTATATTTAGCAAGTTTAATTTATCAATTAATTAGCAAGTTAATTGACAAACAAAACCAAAAGTCAATTATTTTTAACTAAGCTAAAAGATAAACAAATTCCTGTGGTTTTTTGTACACTGATGACTTTAATCAGTATTTATCAACTGAAAAGAGCACTATGTGAGTTCACTTTAATTTTAGTTTTTTTTATACTAGAAGGTAATTGACAGCTAAGCACCAATAACTCCTCCTCTCTACCATTAATTACTACTACTTTTCACTGGCGACATTATGTAGATAATAGATATAAGTTTTTAACAAAGAAGTTCCATCTTTTAAATGTTGGTAGTGAAGTTTGAAGGTATTTTGTCTTAACTGTCGATATTATAAGTCAATAGATTATAATTCCAAAAATTTTAACTACCAAAAATTCTAAAATGAACTATATAAACTACTTTTACAAAAATTGCATTGTTGTGATTGTGTCTAGTACTTAACTTTTACTTTTATTTTTTAATTAGAACTACTGACTACCTAGTTTTTAAAATAAAATACAGATAAACATATTATTTTCTACAACATTTAGGCTAAATATCAAAAAGGTATGTAAACTACACTCCTTCAATTTGATAATCCTTAACTACATAATTTTAATAGTATTTTACCGATTTGCTCATTAGTAATTTTTATTTTGTCACTTGGACAGTAGTTATGATCATGGTTGATCAGAATCAGCCTTCTGATCACATCATCAACTGCAAGACATAATGTTACTTAACACAAGTTTATTTAAACAATGGCATATATTTGTCTCAGGTATAATAGAAAAGAACAATTATCAGCAAATTTACTGTTTTGCCCTGTTTACAGAAATGAATGAAATACATTTATTTAATAATATAAAATATAAAGAAAAGATTTGCATACTCGATAAAATGTCACAATATTTTAACATTCCTTCTGTGTTAGTATTGTCCGGCTTCGACAGTGAATATGAATGATCATCAGCTATAACAAATAACATTCAAAATTTAATAACATGTTAAAAAATAAGTACATATTTGTAATCCTAACATCAGCGTAGCCATCAATCATGAGAGCCCAAGGATAGAGATTAAACATAAATAAACAATGATTATAAGACTAAATAAAGTTTCTAGACGCAATCAAACTAAGCCACAAATCCGGTAAAAAAGACGCATCTTACTGCAACTTTATCCTGGAACTACCATCAGACCTCAGAAAACTTCTAATTGAGCAGGAAAGGGTATTCATCAATTGGACTTCATGCCGAGTAAGAGACTACACCCTTGTAACTAGATGTTACAAGTGTCAACAATATGGCCACTCAGCAAAATATTGTCGGGAGGCTGACTCTACCTGTGGGCACTGCGGCTGCGTTAGCCATTCAATTAAAGAATGCTCAAAGCAACTTGAACAAGCAAACTGTGCTACATGCCGGCGATTCAATAAACCTAGCCATCACAAAACAGGAGATGAGCAATGCCCCGCCAGAAAAATCGCAGAATCTAGATATATATAAGTTCAATTAATTACGAGAGCGCCTGAAGCGCCGTAGAATTAATTTTTAGGCATAAATTATTACATAATTAAGACTAAGGTAAAAACTGTTAAACAAGTAAATCTTGATCTACTTATTTATTATTTAATAGTGAGTAATTGTTTTGTGTATAACACTTACATTATTGTTGAATAAGCACTAACCCACTTTTATGATATAAATACCTAAGATACAAGCAATTTGCTTAGTTAGGTATAAACATCGTAATATTTGTGTACTAACCGATATTTCTTAACTTAAGTTTTATGTATCTAGACTAAGTTTTTATACAGAAATGAAAATGTATTTATTTATTTATATAATATGACAAATTTTATGCCGTGACCACAATATTATTTTTAGCATTTTATTATAACAAAATAAGCTGTTTAAACAGTTGAAGAAAAGCAAAGTTTTTAAGGTAAGATTAAAATTTTATTAAGTTTCATAATTTCATCCCATTTTTTTTTTGTCCCAAATGCCTTGCACACCCATTATTACACTAATTGTTTCAACTTTACTCATGGACTGACATATTATAAAAGAAATACAGAAATGTAGTTACTTACCTCGTGAATTGACCAAGAGAGGTGTGGATGGCTGTCTCGATGTAATTTCATCAGGAGTAAATAAAGTTGGACAGCCATTGTACACCCTTCTATTGTTAAGGATGTACTTCTCTTCAAAATGAAGATGGCAGACCTGGAAACAAATACAAATAATTAGACTATGTACTCTTTCAGTAAAACTGTACGAATAAATCGTGAACACGAAACAGCGGGTTGTTGTTGTATTGATATCGCATGAAACGACAAAACATTTACAAAACTAACCATTCGGTTTACGAGCTGTTTTTTGGAAAGGGATCCTAAAGCTGGATTTCTTGGTAAAAGATACTGCATCCATACAGCCCGGAGAGCATCATCACGCGGCAGGTAGTGAAGCCTTGCAGTGGAAGAAGTAGACGAGCAGCCGCTCACTATGCATCTGGTGATGGGCATGATATCTGTAACAGAACCTAAACAAACGATACATCAATATGACACGTGAATAAAAAGGAGCAATAAAAATTGCTGTTTAAAGGAAGAAATGTCGGAAAATTTGGAAAATACTGTTTTCACTCCAAGCAAGAGAAAAAACAGTAACCGTAATTTTCGAAATTGACAGTGACATTATTTTATTTTTCAACGTAAATAAGTAGGCAGTCCGAATTAAGCATATATCAGTTTTAGCGTGCTCCAACTCATTTCGAATGGATAAAGGCTTAGCATTTTCCGAATACCAATGTGCTAAAATTGGTGTTAGCCACCTCCGGAACAATGAGCATGTAAATAATCAGAAACTATTAAAAAAAAAAAACGAGACACATTAAAAAAAAAAAGAGCCATGAAGCGTTACCCACTGAGCGAGAAAGCGCCATACGACTGAAAGGGATGCACTATTAACTAACGTCCTCTCAGACTCTATGGCGTTTCCACCCCGTGCGGAAAACTCGGAAACTGTGACAGAATGGGACGTCAAACACCTGCTGTCAACTGTCAACTTCACAAATGACAGCTAATAGTAAGAGTTTTTAAATACGATGGGAAAGGCAATCGTACAAAAATATACAGCCAGATTTTTAAAGTTACAGTTGTTTACAGTTCCAAGGCATGTAGTAGTACGAGCTAGGTAGGTAACTGCTTATTTCTTGGGTTCCAGTTCCTGCCATCGAGAAACTTGCTATCACAGATTTCTACCCTGACCCTAACCGGATTAGGCAGTGTTCGGATGAAATCCTTGATTATCATTGATCAGACGTGAGCTTGAACAGACCCAAATACCTACACCATGGAGCACATACCCTATAGAATAGAAATGTCATGATTTATTTGTCAAAAATTTCCGCCATTTTTAATCTGTATCTGTACTGATATTTTTTTTTAAGGGCGAAAGTTGACAGGACATATCATTTTATTACTAAATGTAAGTGAAATATGGATTCGGTGGGGGGTAGTCGAACGAAAAGCATGGTCGATCTATTAAAATGGTTTTTATTTATCATTTAAAGAGCTTTAAAGTGCAAGTTTGGTGTAGTTTGTGTTCTAATGTTTGGTGAAGTGATAAAGATCTGAAACTATTGAAATATCATTGTATTCAACGCCGCATCGAGTGTCAAGTGACTTGTCTCAAGACAACTTGCTTTAGACCCGATAGCGTCTTGAAACCTGCTTCTACGGGAAGAGTAGCCCCCTCTGAATCCAAGAAAAGCAATAAAAACTAAACACCCGATATTTATTGCGAACTTTGTCAAGCTTTGACTATAAGTAAAAGATACACTCGACATTGGCAGAATCACCGCTCTTTTTTAAGAGCGGGATGAGTCCATAATAAAAATAAAAAAAAGTGAAAAATTATTTATTTAAATATTATTTATATATTATTAACCTCCCCGAATTCGCCCACGTTCTAGGTGAGATTAGTGCTGTTATACAGGACAACAGTGTGGAACAGGTATTTATCTTGGGTGATCTGAATGCCCATCCAACAGCCTTATTTGGTAGAGAACTGTTAGCGTTCTGTTCAGACAATGAGTGGGTTTGTGCCGATATTTTAAAGCTAGGCATCTCTTCAGGTACCTATACATTTTTTAGTGATGCTAATGGTTGCAAAAGCTGGTTGGATCATTGCTTGGTCACTGAGTCTGCATGGCAGTTAGTACTTAGCGCAAGGGTCCATTATGATGTGTATTGGTCTGACCATTTTCCCTTGGAAATAATATGTAATCTGGGGTTAATTGAGTCTAAGTTGGTAATAAGTAATAATTCTGTAAATAAAAATAATATCTGGGGTATGAGAGAAGCAGATGAAATTGATAAATATTACCAACTATGTAATAATAGTCTAAGGTGCATAGAGTTTCCCGGTGAACTTAGTGACTGTGCGGATAGGATGTGTAATGACTTGGAGCATGGAAAAGTACTTGAGAAACTTTATCATGACACTGTTCATGCTCTGGGCCAAGCATCAATAGCAAGTTGTAGAAGGCCAACGCGGCCAGCAAAATTTAAAACAGTGCATGGCTGGAATAAGCATGTTAAAGAAGCATATCAACAGGCTAGAGCTGATTTTCAGCACTGTGTTCACTACGGAAAGCCTAACAGTGGTCCTATCTTTGAAAGAATGTGTCAGAGTAGGAAATTATTTAAATCTAGGTTAAAATATTGTATTAATAATCAGGAACAAATTAAACTGGACATCCTTGCCTCACAACATTCAGCAAAAAAGTTTAATAAGTTTTGGAATGGAACTAAGAAGTTGAATAGTAAAATGAGACTTCCTGTCAGTGTAGAGGGGGTTAGTGACCAGGGGAAAATAGCCAATATTTTTAAGGACAACTTTGCTGTGCAATCTGGTCTGCTGTCGGTGCGAGAGGTTGAGTACGGCCGTGGTCAGCAGCCTATTCGATTTTCTGCAAAGGATGTATTAACAATTGTAAAGAATATGAAACGTGGTAAGTCACCTGGCCATGACGGACTTAGCATCGAGCACTTGCAACATGCTGGACCTCATCTATGTAGAGTACTGGCTATGCTGTTTACTCTGTGCGTACGACATTCTTATTTACCTAGGGACCTAATGAAAACGATTGTGGTACCAATTGTGAAGAACCCCACTGGGGACATGTCGGATAAATTAAATTATAGACCAATCTCTTTAGCCACAATCATGGCAAAGGTTTTGGATGGATTACTGGATAAGCAGCTTGATACAGTGGCTTCAACGTTACAGGACTCGCAATTCGGTTTTCGGGCAGGGCTCTCTACGGAGAGTGCCATATTAGCTTTAAAACATACAGTCAACTATTATGTTAAAAGGAAAACTCCTGTGTATGCATGTTTCCTGGATTTGTCCAGGGCTTTTGATACGGTCTCGTATAGCAGGCTGTGGACAAAGCTAGAAGACGCTGGTGTGGCCCTTTATTGTAAAATCTAACAATAAAGGGCCATCCACAATACCACCACTTACACTGAACGCAGTTACTTTGAATCGTGTCGCACAGTTTAAATATTTGGGTCATGTACTCACTGAAAATATGTGTGATGATTTGGATATTGAGAGGGAGCGTAGGGCATTGTCGGTACGTGGTAATATGTTGGCACAAAGATTTGCTCGATGTACAGCCAAAGTCAAAATCACGCTTTTTAAAGCCTATTGTCAAACCTTCTACACGAGTAGCCTATGGGCCAGCTTTACACAGAAATCCTACAATGCCCTACGTGTCCAATACAACAACATCTTTAGGGCTCTGTTCCGGCTCCCACGCTATTGTAGTGCGTCGGGTATGTTTGCTGATGCCAGCGTGGATGACTTTTACGCATTAATGCGAAAAAAGGTTGCCTCGCTGGTAAACAGGGTGCGAGAGAGCTCGAACCGAGTCCTGAGGATGGTGGGTGATCGACACGATTCAGCCCTGGTTGGCAGGTTCACTGAGCTGCACGTGACAAAGTATCGGTGAGCCTGTCTGCCAGGGGTAAATATTCCTTTTGTTTTTATTATACCTACTAACATAGTCTATAAGTTATATTGTTACTAACAATCTATGGATCTTTGGTCTGAAAATAAATGATTTTTTATTTATTATTATTAAAATAACTTACTAGTTTCGGAAAAAGATGGTTCGTATAGCTGCTTTATAAGGTATGTGCTCGATGACCTACACATTCTAAGAAATTCAATGTCTATACATTATTTCACTTAAGTAACTAAAATTCAGTAAAATGGAGCCCTTGATACCTAACTACCTACTTTTCTAAAATCATTTTACATACATGCCCTATTTTGATTAATTGTTGTAACTTATAAGCGGCCCATTCAGTTTACGATTTTTAAAATTACTTATTTCAATCCCGCCTAGACTTACAATTTGGTCACCCTATTTAGAAAGGGACAAAATCCACCAGTTGGTTGTCTCTGTCGGCACGTTTTTTTCGCACACTGCTCAATCCTTTTAGAAAGACTGTTAAATCTATGCGTGCAACCACAGTTGCAGAATCACGATGGCGGTCGCGCAAACTCGCATCTGTGGTTGCATGGGCGCCCGATTTGATAAGTAAAAGAGTGCGCGCACGGGAGACTTTTGTCGCTGGGACAAAAAAGTTTTTGTCACTGTCGCGTCGCGTCTCCAAAGAGGGGTGCGCGCACGAAGGAGACAGACGAAACTTTTTTTAAAAATTCGAAGCGTCATTCGCTTGAATGTAGAATGTTATTATTATTTTTTTTTATTTCAGCTCGTAGCCTGGAGTGTTCCACTGGCCGCAAACAATTTTCTTTTATCACAAACTGATTTTTTCACTTAGCACTGCTAAGAACACATTAATAGCACAATACGCTAACTTTTGTTTCTTCATATTTGTTCAAATGAATCTGTTATGTATTTAAAGATAGCTTCATATGACTTTGGGTTGTCAAGTAACTCTTCAATGTGGCGGGATATGCAATTACTTCCTGATTCCTCATTATTTTCTACCTGGCTCAGTTCAGCTGCTAGTATCAGTCTTTGAATTCCAAACTCAGGGCAAGCCATTATCAAATGCTTAAGGTCTGCATTCTCTTCACCACAGTAGTTGCATACACTACTGCTTATGATATTCATACGTTTCAAATGGGAAGGTGTTCTGCAATGTCCGAATCGTAGACGATTGATAGTAGTAACATACCTGCGGCTTATATTAGTTACTTTATTATACCAGGGCTTCACTGGTAATTCTTTTTGAATTGTTGCATACCAACTGCCTTTGTTCTGAGCACATAGCATCCAATAGTCCTTCCATAACATTCTACAATTCTCTTTTATTTTGGTGTAGAAATCCGTAAACGGCACCTTGAAATTTTCGGAGTGATCTTCATGTGGTTCTAAATTAGCAACTTTGTCTACAATTTCATTCCCTGGTACACCTCGGTGAGATGGAATCCACTTAAATGTAATCGGCTTGCCTATTTCTCTAACAATATCCCTTAAATTGTAAATTAAATAATTCGTTTTAAAATGAACTCTATTGTTTTCTAGGCACATCAACACACTTTTTGAGTCGGATAAAATCATAAATTCATTAAAATTGTAATGAATGTCTACAGATTTTATGTACATTAAAGCTTGAAAAATGGCATATGCCTCAGCAGTAAATATACTACATTCAGAACGAATATATATACTATTACTAATATATAATAATAAAAAATAAAAAAAACTAGCTTCGACTGTGAATTTAGCTCCATCAGTTTATAATTTATAAGTATTACT
Organism: Anania hortulata; assembly: GCA_963576865.1. Lineage (NCBI taxonomy): Eukaryota > Metazoa > Arthropoda > Insecta > Lepidoptera > Crambidae > Anania > Anania hortulata. Next base: position 16,511,555 of record OY756388.1, on the reverse strand, counting down.
TTTCCTACCAATAAATTCCAAAAACTCTTCTTTATTATTTACACTACTAACATCTACTTTAGATTTATGTAAGAGTGAGCTATATTTACATGTGAAGATAGGCCATAAATTACATTTATACAAACTACCAGTCATATCATTGACATGTGATATAATTTTTAACATAACAGGAGGATTGCCATTAAGAATATCATTAGCTGTTACATAGGATGAGTTTTGTATAGTATTATGTAATGATGTAGGTAAATAGAACTTCTCTAAAACTATTGGATCTTTTCTAGCTAGCATTTTAGAAGAAACATTTTCAGCTAAATAAAGTCTTCTTAATGACAAGGGTTCTATGCAAGTTTCTACTTCCCTAGAATTAATAGAAGTGGTACGCATAGCACCACTAATTATACGTAAGGCCATATTTTGTATTACATCTAGCTTTTTAAATAAAGAGTTGTTAGCATTTATATATGCTAAACAGCTATAATCAAAATGACTACGAACTAAACTTTTGTACAAAACATGTTTAAAAATTTTGGGTCCGATCCCCAAGAGACACCTGCTAAAGATCTTAATATGTTAATACCCTTCATAGCATTGCGACTTATATAGTCAATGTGACGGTCTAATTTAAGCCTAACATCTAAAACTACACCAAGAAATTTCTTTTCCTTTTGCTGAGATATTACATTTTTATTATACACAATATTTACAGGAGTACTATCTCCAAATACTAAAACTGAGCTTTTATCAGGGTTAATATTCAATTTCAACTTATTTTTATAATAATTATTTAGATTTTGAAGGGCTATATTTACATTGTTAGAAGCTATATTTACATTTCTGTTAATACTATAAATAACAATGTCATCTGCAAATTGTAGTATGCTAATATCTCCTGCTACATACTTTTGTATCTGTGAAGTATATAAATTGTAAATTAAGGGAGACAAAGATGAACCCTGCATTAAGCCCTTACTCGTTGTTTTAGGACCATGTAAAATATTCCGTTTAACATATAATATTCTTTCATTGCAAAAGTTAAACAGCCAATTTACTAATTTCCCAGGAAGTCCTATTTCCTGTAAAACTTGAACTAATCGTTGAAGGTCCACACTATCATATGCGCCCTGAACATCGAGAAAAGCACATACAGCTGTAGATTTAGCCAGTAAACATTTTTTCATATCTTTAACAAATGCCACAAAACTTTCTGTACAACCTTTTCCCTTACGAAAGCCAAACTGATAACTTGGCAACAGGTTCTGATTCTCAACAAAATAATCTAATCTTAATTTTATAATCTGTTCAAATAATTTTCCTATGCAAGATGACAAAGAAATAGGTCTGTAAGAATTGAAGTCATTTATAGGTTTGTTGAGTTTTAATATTGGAACAACACATTGTGTTTTCCATGATTCAGGAATTAATTGAGAAACCCACAGAGAATTGAAAACCTTAAGTAACACAACTTTTGCTGATGGATGTAAATTTTGTATCAATTAATAAGGATAATTATCTAGACCCGGAGTTGTGTTCTTTCTCGATTTCAGAGCCATATCCAATTCTTCTGTAGTAAATTATTTTATCAGAAACGAGTTACCACTATTCAAATTATCGTTATCACTAATACTACTAATATCTAAGTCCGGTTTTTCATTAGAAGTAAGCTTATTTACAAAATTATCAACCCACTCATCATTCCTATATACATTTTTACAAGAGTTGATTCTCTTAAACCTGCGCATATAATTCCATACTACAGATACAGGAGTTTGCCTGTTAAATGAAGCACAAAAATTTAGCTATCCATTTCTTTTGGTTTCATTTATTGTACGCTTTTTAAGAGCATCCTTTCTTTTGTATTCTATGTATGACTCCATAGTGAGACAGTTCCTATAGTTATTTAGGGCTAACTTAGAATCTTTAACTGCTTTATCACAATCCTCATTCCACCACGGTGCTGGACTTTTTGCACTTTTAATTGGCCTATTATTATTTACAACCGGTACGCACTCGTCTCTTAATTGATTCAAAACTTCACAAAATGAATTAAAGTATTCTAGTGGATTTTCATTAAAGCTGCATTTTTCAATTAACACTTCTGATCTGGGTTTGGTATTCACTCCAATTCGTTTTGTGAAATAAATATTTTTGTTCCTGACTGTCACCTTGATACAATAATGGAGAAGTAATAATTTCTATAAAAATCGGATAATGGTAACTACCCAATGGATCATCACCAACCTTCCAATTACATAGTGAAGCGAGAACGGGACTTACACAAGAAATATCAATTGCCGACTGATTGACTTTCGGCCTACCAACAGTGGTCACTTGACCAGTATTTAAAATACACAAGTTTGTTTCATCTGTTATTTCCAATAGCTCTCTACCTCTAGGTTGAGTGCAATTGCATCCAAAGACAACATGGTGGGCATTAAAATCACCAGAAACTAGACAAGGTTTGGGCAAGTCATTAATTATTTTCTTAAGTTTTCTTAGTTTAATATTATTAGTTTCGGATCTAGGTGGACAATATACACAAAGAATAGATATAGGACCAGTATCAGTCATAACAGAAATTGCAATATTTTGTACATCTTGATGAAAATTTGTGGGAATAACTGAATACTTAATCTTATTATTAATTAAAATACCAACACCACCATGTTCATTTTTTGCATTTTTGAAAACAAAATTGTAACCAGGCATTGAAAAAGTTTTGTTGTCTTTCAACCAAGTTTCGTTAAGCAAGCACACATCAATATTATAATTCATTAAAGTAGTTTTTAAACGAGACTTTTTATTAGTTATGCTCTGAATATTATGTTGCATAATTCTTATGAAGTGGATAGATGATTTAATAACTCCTCTCTGATATGTGCTGACGTTTTAATATGGTTCGAATTGCCTAGGGCAATTAAGGTTTTTACTACTGCATCCATTAATTTGGTATTATTTACAATATTTTGAATATTATCATTCACCACTACTGATGATGATGATTGCGGTGTTTTGCTTTTATTTGTATTGTTATGTGCCACTGACATATTTTGAGAAAATTGAGGTCGTTTTGGGAGTGAAGGGAAATCATTATTTTTTACCAAGATCGAAGCATACGATTTATTGTAATTTTTAAATTTATGTATTTCTTGCTTTTCAATTTTAACTGGGCACAGTTTGGAAATTGCCAAATGATCAACCTGACAGTTACTGCATTTCACAATTTCAGAAGTACATTCTTTATAATTATGGTTTCCATTACACTTTGAGCAAACCTGTTCATTACGACAAGTCTTTGCCGAATGATTAAATTTTAGGCATTTGAAACATTGCATTAAAGGTGGAACATATTTAAATACTTTATACCGCCAATTATCTAGATAAATGTACTGAGGCAGCACTGTCCCTACAAATGTTACCGTTATAGTCGTAAGTGGAATCAGTTTGTCTTGCTCCTTCTTCATAAAACGTCGCACTGATATGATTTCAGAGTCCGCTGTGAGCTTTAAGAATAGGTCTTTATTAGAGGTTTCCTTCGGGATGTATCGAACCACACCGATTGTTTCTACGGATGAGGCAGGAATGTATGCTTTCATAGAGTTTTCTTCCAAACAACTGTGGTTAATAAAATCGTTTGCCGCTGAAGCCTGTTTAAAAACTAGCACAATTTTGTTACTTTTTAATCGTCTACTTTCATGAATGCCTTTAACTTGTTTGAACATTTTGGACAATAGTAATGGATTTTTGTTACCAATTTTATCTTCATGCCGTAGTCCTTCCACATATACTGGGAACTCGCCGTTGGTGCTGTTGTCTGGATACGTACGCTTATACCCTGGTTTGCCGTAAATTTTGTATTTTGAGGAATCATCCATGTCGTCAACTACCTTGTCCTTCGCTGCATCCACAATTTTCCGCTTCTTTTTTGCCACCATTTCGGTTCCATCCGAGACTGATGAAAATCCTATAAAACTGTTGTCGTCATCATCTGACGACATCCTTGCGGAATTGCCGCCAGATTTTAAGCTATTTACAGCTTCTAATGCTCTTTTTAGCAATTAATTAAATTAAATAAAACTTTATCAAAATTTTCGCGCCCTATGCGTTGAAAAGCCCATGTAGAATACATGGAGAGCAGTGCTGCCAGATGTGGGATAAATAAGCTAGATTCACGATATTTTGGAATGTAATGCAATAGAAAAAATAATAATGTATCGCACGATAAATTTACGAAAATCCGTGACATTTTGCTTAGTTATGTAAAAGATAATTTTATGAAATTTTAATCTGTGTATTTGAATACATTTTACCTTTATTTGGACAACTTTGACTCTGACAGAAGGATAGTAAATATAATTTCTTTGCACTACGAAAGAGATAGAATATTAGCATAAAAAAAATATTTTTAATCTGTATCTGTACTTTTGTAATTAAGCGAGAGTTAATAGGAGTTGTCATTTCATACTAAATGTAAGTGAAAAATCACTTACTAGTTTCGGAGAAAGATGGTTCGTATTGCTGCTCTTTAGGGTATGTGCTTGATGCTTGTACAGTAAGTACTGCAGTAATTTAATTAACAAAAACTTGTAATTTTAAAAAGTAAACAAGTAACAAGATTTAAACTTTTGAGCCGCTTTTACTAGTAAAATCTAGATTCGGTAATTACAAATACAGTAATTTTGTTAACTGGGGATGCGATAACACGATAATTTTGCAGTAAAACTAGGATAATTCTTAACCTATGAATCTGGCAGCACTGGCGGAGAGACACAATTTTGTCCAATGTTTTTCATTTAACTAAAAAACATTGGTTTTTATTTCGAAATTTCGATGGTCTTAGAAAAAGTTGTGTTTGAGCACCAAAACAAGACACTGAGTATTTGGATTTACATGTTGTTTAATTATTTTTATTTGTGAGGTCTAGAACCCAGAGCCGTAAAACCCAGTATTTAAAAAAAAACAAAGACAATTTTGTTACCCGTGTGGTCGGCGAACAAAAATGTCTCCCAGTTGTCGCGTCGCAACGTGCGCGCACCTCCATACATAACAGTGATATGAGAGACAAAAACGTCGCAGCGACAAAAGTCTCCCGTGCGCGCACTCTCTAATTTTATAGATTGATAACTGAAAGGGTCGCAAGTTAAAACTTATTCAAAATAGGGGAGGTAGGTATAAATGATTTTATAAAAGTAGGTAGTTAGGTATCAAGGGCTCCATTTTACTGAATTTTTGTTACATAAGTGAAATAATGTAAACATTGAATTTCTTGGAATGTGTAGGTCATCGAGCACATAACTTATACTATATCAGCAATACGAACCATCGTTTTTTGAAACTAGTGATTTTTCAATTACAATTTTTTTTTTTTTTTAGGGTTCCGTACCTCAAAAGGAAAAAACGGAACCCTTATAGGATCACTTTGTTGTCCGTCTGTCCGTCCGTCCGTCCGTCTGTCAAGACCCTTTTTCTCAGGAACGCGTGGAGGTATGAAGCTGAAATTTATATCAATTACTCAGGTCTACTGTCCCTTGAAGCTGTGAAAAAATCAAACTTCTAAGCCAACGCAATCAAAAGATACAGCCGTTTATGCCGCAAATTTTCGACACTTGCAAGGGAATCAAAACCTACAGGGTGCTTCCCGTGAACTCAGAATCTTGAAATTTGGTACGAAGCAACGTCTTATAGCATAGATAAAGGAAAAATTACGAAAACCATAAATTTTTAGTTACATCACATAATATATATTTTTTAAATAATTTTAACCTTACTACCCATTTCCTCATAAACGCGTAGAGGTATTAAATTGAAATTCATACCAAATACTCAGGTCTATAATACCTTTAAGCTGTAACAAAATCAAACTTCTATGTCAACGCAATCAAAAGAAACAGCAATTTAAGCTGCATATTTTGAAACTCGCAAGTACTCGCAAGGGAATCAAAACCTAAAGGGTACTTCCAGTCGACCTAGAATCTTGAAATTTGGCATGAAGCAACGTTTTATAGCACACATAAAAGAAAAATTCAGAAAACCTTAAAATTTTAGTTACATTACAAAATATATATTTTTTAATAAATATAAACTTATTACTTTTTTCCTCATGAACGCGTAGAGCTATCAAGTTGAAATTCATATCAAATACTTAGATCTAATTGCCTTTAACCCGTGGAAAAAAAAAAACTTTGTAAACCTTGCAGGTTTGTACGGAACCCTCGGTGCGCGAGTCCGACTCGCACTTGGCCGGTTTTTTTTTTTTTAAATCTTATACGGCTTTGGACAAAGTCCATACGGCCAATTTCTTAAGTAAGTGGTCAATTTCATCTGTGAATTTGTAGTTTTCATATAACGTGATATGGACTTGATGCTGTAGTTTTCTTGATTTAATCTTATTTATTTTGTTTTCTTGATTTCGGACCATTTCTGAAGTCATATTTCATTAAAGTTGGTGGCAATGTACTTAAAGAGAACTTGGTAATTGTTTTCATTTGCCAGTAGATCGGGCAAGAGGCGGGGAATATCTTTATCCTGATATGTCGTTGTTAAGCCGTCTACTAGCAACAACCTTTGAATATTAAAGGCAGGACATTGAAGAATGAGGTGATCCAATGTTGCCACATCTGAGTTGCAATGTTCACAATCATCACTCTGTGTAATTTTGATTCGTTTGAGATGAGCAGGAAACTTGCCGTGTCCAAACCTTAATCGGTTTATTGTCGTAATGAACTTTCTAGTGGGTGAATTCCATTTGAAATACCAGGGCTTAGTTGGGATATGCTGTTGGATTTGCGCATACCAGTTTCCTTTGGTAAGTTTGGTTTCTTGCCAGTCTTCATTCCAGTGGTCAAACATTCGTGTCTTCAATATTGCATTATAGTCAGTCAGAGGGACTAAAGGTGCTTGATAAGGCGAGTTGCTAATATTTGGGTGCTGGATTTTCATCAGACTGTCTACTAACTCATTCCCTGTAATCCCAGAATGAGATGGGACCCACATAAATTCAATTTGTTTATCTTGAGTCTCCAGTAATATTTCTCTGATTTTCGTAATGTGCGGGTTGGCTTTGTATGAAATATGAGAATTTTCTAAACAGGTAAGGACACTCAGTCAGTAATTATTAGAAAGGTGTTAGTATCCGTAATTCCGTAGGTATATTGCAAAGCGGCACTAATTGCGTAAGCCTCAGCTGTAAAAATTGTAGAATTTTTATCTAATGTAAAGCATCGTCCAAATTTACTTCCAGAATCATAATATGCTGCTTTTGTTTTTTCTTCTGTTTTAGAGCCGTCCGTGTATATCTTTCGATATCCTGTTTTCTCACTATTTACAAACTGTACAAATTCTGTATTATTAGTTACTCTTTTTGAACAAATATTAGGTTTCATTGTTTGAATGTCCAATGTACTTAAGTCCCAATTTTCTTTAAGGTCTATGCATTTACAAATTTCTTTTAACTCGTTTTAATGTTCCCCTAGCAAAAGTTTATTGAATTGATAGAGGTTTTTATAAAATTGATTTGAAAGGACTTTAACATAAAACTTTTCAACTAAATATCTCAGTCTTACTAAAATAGGGGTAATGCCAGCTTCTATTTCGAGAGAATTGATGGGCGTTGAACATATAGCTCCCGTTATTATCCTTAAGCCCTTTTTTTGTATTACTTCTATTCGTCGATATAAAAGCTGACTAATATACTTTCCATACACTATTAGACCGTAATCATAATGGGTTCTTACTATAGCTTTATAAATTAAATTTAATACTTTGGGATCCATACCCCATGTAACACTAGCAAGATGTCTCATAATATTAACAGTCTTCTGCATTTTACTGACAACGTTATTTACATGATAGGTAAATAACATTTTGGAGTCAAACAATAAACCTAAAAATTTTTTTTCTTCTGCCAAATTAATATTTACATTACAATATCTTACATTAATATTTACATAGCTAGGGTCATGTGTTTTACTAAAAATCATTATGAAACTTTTTTGGGGATTGATATCTAGCTTCAATTTATCTTTATAATATAAAAAGAGTAAATTAAGAGAATTGTTAAGAATATTTTCGGCTTGTAATAAATTTCTATTTACAGTATATAATACAAGGTCATCTGCATATTGTAACACTGATAAGTTATTTACAGAAATATATTTGTGAAACTCAGCTGTGTAAAGAAGATAAATTAGAGGAGATAACGATGCTCCCTGCATTACTCCTTTATAGGCCCGTTGAGGTCCATAAAGGAAATGATTGTGTTTAATGAATACTAAACGTGAGTAAAAAAAATCATAAACCCATTTACAAACTTTTCCGGGAATGTTGTAACTATGTAAAATTTCTACCAAGATTGACAAGTCTACATTATCAAAGGCGCCACTGACATCTAGGAACACACTTATAAGTTGACTATTTTCACAAAACGCCTCTTGTATATCCCCACTAAATTTTAGAAGACTATCGATTGTGCTTCGGCCCTTACGAAATCCAAATTGATCTGACGGAATTATTAATCGTGATTCTACATAAATCTCTAGTCTGTTTTTAATCATATTTTCAAAAATCTTGCCTACACATGATGAGAGAGATATAGGTCTATATGATTCGGCAAGTTTAGGGTCTTTGTCAGGTTTTAAGATTGGTACAACAGCGATAGTTTTCCAAGAAATTGGTATCAGATTCCTATCCCACAAATTGTTAAATATTGTAAGTAATTTTTGTTTGGCTGATTTATGCAAACGCTTTATTAAAATATAGGGTATGTCATCCAGCCCAGGAGTAGTATCTTTTCTACTGTTCAAAGACAGGTCAAATTCATTTTGTGAAAATGGCAAATTGAGATGAGAATTTAAATCATTTGAATCAAAAAAAAAACTGAGGTTGTCAGCGTCTTCAACAGATTGGTCTGAAGTAACTTTATTTAAAAAACTATCTATAAAATCAGTTTCTATATTTTTAGCAGATTGACGTTTGTGATTAAATATTCTAACAAAGTTCCAGATTTTACTAATAGGTGTTGTGCGATCAAAACTGGAACACAGATTTTTCCAGCTTAAAGACTTTTCTTCCCTGATTATTAATTTCTTAGTAGCATCTAGTTTTTTATACAGTAAATAATTATCTATCGAAGGATGACGACGGTACATATAAAGAGCTAATTTACTTTCTTTGACAGCGTTTGCACATCGCTCGTTCCACCAGGGTACGGGTTTGTGTATTTTTTTATCGGTATTTGTAACCTTATGAACCGGGACAAATTCTTGCTTTAAGTTGGTGAGTATTTCAATAAAATTTTCGTAAGCTATTATGGGATCTTCGTCAGCAAGTATATTATTAAAGGCGTCTCTAGACTTACTCAAGTAACCTACCCAATCAGCTTTGGTATACACAAATTTTTGGTGACAACGAAGATTTTCATAAACTTCGACTGAAATATCTAATTTTATTACTGGGAAAGTGATAGCTTCCTAGAGTGTCTTCGGTGAATACGGACCATTCTGATGATGCTGCTAAACTGGGAGAAATAAAAGCGATATCAATAGCAGATGCCGTTTGGTTTGGACGGGAAAGAGTTGTAACATCACCATTATTAAGAATATATAAATTTAACTCATCTAACATATCGTATATTTGAATACCTCTAGGTTTATTGGATAATGAACCAAATGCAGTGTGGTGGGCATTAAAATCGCCGACGGCTAGTAAAGGAGTTCAATTTATTTATAGGAAAACGTCCACTTCTTGGGGGACAGTATGCTCCCATAATAGTTAATGTACTGTTACCCAAAGTGGTAATATTAATGGCGATTGTCTGTATTTTATCCAAACTATTAGTGTCAATTTTATTACACTTGATAGAATTTTTGCATAATATGGCCACACCACCATAACCATTGTCACTATCTTTACGAAATATTTTGTAACCTCTAATATAAATTGAGTCTGAAGGTTTCAGCCAAGTTTCATTTAGTACACAGATATCAACATTTAAATTGTCTAAAAGTTGTGAAAAAATATCAATTTTTGATTTTAAACTTTGTATGTTGTGTTGTACGATTACTAACTTTTCATCCATTCTGAGAACTACTAATATTTTTAATAAACATTGCCTTTATAGTTGACGAATTAACTGGTAATTCCTTATCTTTTTTGCAGAAGTTAAGCAAGGTGTCAATAATAGCTTTCAACGGCAACATGTTCTCCCTTACAATTAATACACAATGGTTTGGTCACATTTGTACACTCCTTGTATGAGTGAGACTCAGAGCAAATAGAGCAAACTATATTACGTTTACAAAACTTGGTAGTGTGGCCAAAGCCCATACACTTGTAACATTGTAATACAGGCTTTACATATTCTTCTACAGGGACAATGCATAGACCATAACTTACTTGACTGGGAAGCACATTTCCTGCAAAAGTTATTGATACAGTTTGTAGTGGGATGACACCTTCAGGGCCTCTTTTGGTGAATCTCCGGACGGACAGTATCTCCTGTGAACTTATCAATTTATCAAACAAATGCTTGTTGCTGAGATCAGTCGGGATGAATTTTATAACACCTGTACGTTCTGAATTGGAAGCTGGAATATATGCCTTAATCTCATGTAATGTAAGAAATGCAGTGTTGGACAATAGCGAATTAGCGTTTTTGGGATTGTCGAAATAAACAGCGTACCGCAATGCATTTACTCTCTTAATTTCTTTAACACCTTTGTTATATCGACTGAATATATTGTTCAAGTAAATTGGGTCTTTATTACCAAATTTGATATTGTCATTCATGCTTTGGATGTAGACAGGAAACACTGTGCCTGGTGAATTTTCGGGATAGCTCCTTATGTGATTTTTCTTAAAATATGGTGCATACTTGGTGTCCTCGTCCTCGTCTGAAAGATCACTAATAGGCCCGATTGCCTTCCTTTTTTTCTTATGATTAATAGTTCCACCACTATCAGGTTCCATGTTTTCACTTTTAGAAGCGAAAATTACTTTAAAAACACGCAAATAAAATATTTTAACTCGAAGCAATAAAAAGTTGAACCTCCCGCCTCGAAAGTTCCCGCCCTTTTTCTCAATTACAATTAGTAATAAAATGACAAGTTCTGTCAACTTTCACCCATACAAAAATAGTACAGATACAGATAAAAAAATGGCAGAAACTTTTGTCGAACAAATCATAAATGACATTTCAACTCCATGGGTATGTGCTCCATGGTTCAAGCTCATGTCTGATTATTATAAGCATAAAGCTGGTGACAAACTGCGGCGGCCGCAGCTCCGGACTCGTCTTGACATTGTGAGGTCAAGCGCTGCCATTGGTCTATCCTTCAGACAACTTCCGCCCCAGCCCAAGGATCGACCAATGGCAGCGCTTGACCTCACAATGTCAAGACGAGTCCGGAGCTGCGTCCGCCGCAGTTTGTCACCAGCTTAAGAGTCTTGTTTCACCTAACGAATACGATTCATTACAAGCATTATCGATTTGCCAGCAAGCGTTTGCAACGGGACGAGATGCCGTTTGAATAAAGACGAATTATGCAATACGCCGAAGACATAATATACACTTACTTTACCTTGGAGGGCCTATGTTCAGCAGTGGACGTCCTATGGTTGAAATGATGATGTGAATAAATACATAAAAAAAGCTTAAACACAGTTAACTGTTTTTTAGCCAATTTTGCACTTTAAAAACTCAATCTGTCAGTTGTCTCTGTGTCACTGTCACATATTACAGCAGTCAGTCAGTTCTTTCACTCACTGACACACACAAATTGACACAAATCAAGTTCAACTTTATTCAACCAACTTGGATTGCAGGCAGAGTTTTAAAAAGAAAGTGATTTTAATTCTTGTAAACAACAAAAACGATCTAATATTAATATGGAGGCTAGTGTTTCTGGATCTACGACCTCTTCTAGAGCCACCAGATTTATGATGGAGGGTGTTGGAGCTCGTGTAATACGGGGTCCAGATTGGAAGTGGGGCAAACAGGTTTAAACTACTATTGTTTGTTTTTATTTATAAATTGTAGACTGTAATACGTCAAATGTTAAACTTATTTAAAATTTTCAATAATATTATTTGTAGGATGGTGGTGAAGGACATGTCGGCACTGTGCGAAATTTCGAATCTCCAGAGGAAGTGGTGGTTGTTTGGGATAATGGGACCGCGGCAAATTATAGATGTTCTGGAGCGTATGATTTACGTATTTTGGACAGTGCTCCTACTGGAGTTAAGCATGAGGGCACCATGTGTGATACATGTCGCCAGCAGCCAATATTTGGTAAATATTGTGTTGCTTTGTGTTTGTACTTTTACTTATTGGAACTTGTGTTTCGTTACTGTTTCTTAATTGTTTTTTAAGGTATACGCTGGAAGTGTGCAGAATGTAGTAATTATGATCTATGTTCAGTGTGTTATCATGGTGATAAACATCATTTACGGCATAGGTTTTACCGCATCAGTGCTCCAGGTGCACAGCGGTGTCTTGTTGAGCCTCGAAGAAAAAGTAAAAAACAAGCTGTTAGAGGCATTTTCCCAGGAGCAAGGGTTGTCAGAGGGGTAATTTTATTTTTGATATAATTTTACTCATTTGTTACTCTATTGATGTATAATATTCTATCCATGTACTCATTTTTTAAATTGTTGTTATAACTTTTGTTTAAGGTTGACTGGCAATGGGAGGACCAAGATGGAGGTAATGGTAGGAGGGGCAAAGTAAATGAAATCCAAGACTGGTCAGCCGCTAGCCCTCGTTCAGCAGCATATGTTGTATGGGATAATGGTACTAAGAATTTATACAGAGTTGGTTTTGAGGGCATGGCTGATCTTAAGGTACATATATAGATTTATAAAATAATTGTTTTAGTTACAAATATTAAACTTTCTTTAATAGACATGTACACTTTTTACGACTTTGTTAAAGCTAGATTTGGCCTAAATCTGGATTAAATAGTCATTCCTTCTCTGTCAACTCATAACAAACTCAATAGATAAAGTAAAATAATCTATTAAACCAATCTATCAACATAATTTTAGGCTAAACCTAGATTTATAAGGGATTGCAAGTCACTTACTAGCACATAAACATACTATTTGAAGTGGTTTTGATGCAGATGGTCATTTTCGCAAAATGTCGCGAAAAATTTGGTCACTTTCGCAGAATGACATTTTCGCAAATGGTCACTTTCGCAGAATGTCATTTTTCTCAACTGGTCATTTTCGCAACATGTCATTGTCGCAAATCGTCACTTTCGCAGAATGTCATTCAAATGTTTTTTCCTGTATATTCCTTGTACAGACGACAGCTTGATAAGCTAAACACCAGGCACCCTATTTAATTTATTAGGAGTGATTTTGCAATTAAAAATATAGTCTGATGTGCTGTCTACTGTACATTAAAGTAAAGGAAATTCTAACAACCAAAAAAGGTAATAATAAATAGAAAATAATATTTATTAAATCATTAATTAGATTAGGTAAACTACTTTTTAATGTGAAAATATTTAGTAAAAATAAGAACCAACATAACATAAAAATATTAAAATTATTATTAAAGAATGTACAATTTATTTAAAATCTGAAAAAAAAATTCGACTTCATTTTGTTCAACATTAATTATTGACACCTTTAGTTTCTTTTTAAACAGTAAATCTTTTAGTTTAGTTCCTTTGAACGCCATATCGTGATACTCCTGAATATAATCGGTACAGAAAAGGAAACGGCTGGCTCCGCATTCCATTGTTTGCCCCAAAAGTGAAAGTCTATGTGTCAAAATCAAAATTAAATTTCTGGGTTCATGTTTCAGTCATTTTAAGAATAGATAGAATTCTTAGCTGTAGATAGTGGGGTTTAAAAGTTATAAGGCTTTATAATCAAATTCACGAAAGACTATTTAGTACATACAGTGGGCATACAGACAGATACAATACAGAAAATAGTACATTTTGACAAAAAATACAAAAAAACTCTTAAAGAAATTTGATCGTCAATTATTTTCCAAACATTAACCAAAAAATTAAGCGGAAAATATTTTTTTGCAACTTTATAAACAAATAATTCAAATATTTTATTCTGAATCTTATATTGTTTACATTTAAAGAGTTGATTATTAATCTTGTAAAATTAAAATAAAAAAACTTACTAAATACTAAATATTTGTGTTGTTGATTATTTATTTTGTTAAAATTCAAAACGAATTGTTTTTTTCATATTAAGTAGGTATACTAAGAAGATATAGTAGTATGTAGTGGATACCGTAATAAAAATTTGACCGACGATAAATATTTATTTTTTATTATTACCCTATTTGGTTGTTAGAATTTCTTTTACATTAATGTACAGTAGAGAGCACATCAGACTATATTTTTGATTGCAAAATCACACCTAATAAAACTAAATAAGGTGCCGCGGTGTTTAGCTTGATATGCTGTCGTCTGTACAAGGAATATACAGGAAAAAAATATCTGAATGACATTCTGCGAAAGTGACGATTTGCGAAAGTGACATGTTGCGAAAATGACTAGTTGAGAAAATGACATTCTGCGAAAGTGACCATTTGCGAAAATGACATTCTGCGAAAGTGACCAAATTTTTCGCGATAACATTTTGCGAAAGTTACCATCTGCGTCAAAACCTTTGGAGTATTGTGTTTTTGTATTTAGTAAACTTATTTAAGAAATTGATAGTTAAATGTTTATGAGATTAACATTTTATATTCAAAGGAGTGGAAATCTTATTATTAATTATGTTTTTTTGTGTGTACAGGTTGTTAATGATGTAAAAGGTCAGAATGTTTACAAAGAGCATCTACCACTTTTGGGTGAGTTGGGTCCTGGTCGTACAGGGCCACATGGTCTGCAAGTTGGTGACCAAGTGAGTTACTAATTTGATCATTTCTTCAGTAGGAAAACCTTTGAAATCGTTTCTAATTGCATTCCTCTTAAGTTTTACTTTTATTGCTCATTTCTTACATGAATTCCTTCAACATTCTATAATGCTCTTATAAGTTCCTGACTATATTTTTTGTTATTTTTTTAATACACAGCTATAAATAAGTCAATTATAGCCATGATTTAGAAATTCGGCAGGTATCATTATATTTTAGTTTCTGTCTACCTCTACCTGTACCTTTCTTTCTGTGTGCCCTGTGCAAAGGTCACCTCTAATCATTTTTATTTTTCTGGTCAGGCTTTTCTAGGTTTTCCCAGCATCATCTGGGAAGATAGAAAACTTTTTAGTACAAACAAAACCCTAGTTAAAATATTATCAAAAAACTTAATTAATAATCTTATTTTTCAGGTAAATGTTGACCTCGATCTAGAAATAGTGCAGTCCTTGCAACATGGTCACGGAGGATGGACTGACGGCATGTTTGAATGTCTTGGATCTACTGGGACTGTTGTAGGAATTGATGAAGACCATGATATTGTAGTGACATATGCCAGTGGTAACAGGTGGACCTTCAATCCTGCTGTATTGACCAAGGTATGAACATGGTTTTAGTTTGGGCTCTGAATATGCCACTATTTCATAATTTAAACAAATATTTATTTGACATAATATCATTCATGAATTATGGTAGTAACCTATTTGTTGACATTTCCATCTAAACATTTTATGTGCCGTCGCCTAGCATACTTGCCTTAGTATTCCTTTATTTCATAAACACAAGCAATTTGCGCCCTGTGCACCACTGGCACCGCCCTAGTGACGGCACTGGTTTCTAGTTAAGGCGAGTAGTGCCGCTAAATAAACGACTTTATGCGTGTCGTTAGGAATAGCGCACAATAACTCATTAAATACGGTATATAACAGCGCGCAATGTAACGTTTCTATTACGACAACAGCTGCGTCTTCAGGTAGCTAAATAAAATAAAATAGCCATTTATTGCAAACAAAATGTTGGTTAAGTAGGTTACAATATAATTTTGTTATAATATGTTCCTTTTATTAAATTGTATGTCCCCTTGTTTCTGTGTGCCTTTTAGCATAGGCCTCCTCCATCTGTCTGCTAGGATCCACCCCACTGCCACTCTTGTCCAGGGTAATTTCTGACACGCCTTCCTATCTAAGTGGACGGTCCTTTTTTCTTTTGCCTTCCCTAGGATAAAAGGTGCCCAGTCTACCCCAGCATTTGCCGATCAATTCGTGTAAGCATGTACCGTATACAACATTTCGGTTGCACAGTTTACAGCTATTAAGTTGGCCTATCAACCTACATATAAACGAACTAAATCGAGAAATCAAGCGATTAAAAAATAGAAAGATAATTAGCACTTATTTTGTTTGTTTTTTCAATGATATCATTTACTTTTGTATTAGAAATAAATGCTATGCCCAAAATGATTGTGTAGGTCTTGGCAATTCTTAGCATAGTTTTAGTATTTTCTCTATCAGCATTTGGCAACAGACAAACGTAGTGTCCCCCAGCTCGACCGACGACCTTTGGAAGATGGCTGGCAGTGGCTGGATGAAAAAAGCGGGAGATCGTGCTCTTTGGGGGAAGCCTACGTCCCACAGTGGACTGCAATAGGCTGACATGATGATGATTTGGCGATACTACTACTAAGTTTTAACGTAACTTGTTGTAGGTGTGCAGTAGGAACATGAGCGCGTCGGGTTCAGCGGGCGGCGTGGCGGGCGGCGGGTTCGCGGTGGGCGACCTCGTGCAGGTGTGCGCCGACCAGGAGCGCGTCAAAGCGCTGCAGCGCGGCCACGGCGAGTGGGCCGAGGCTATGGCGCCTGTGAGTATAAGCCTATGTTCGGATGAACGCGCGTTTTAAAATCACAGCTATATATATCCCGGTATTTACCGTATAATCGATTAAATGCGCGCGCAGCGCTCAGAAAAAAAGTCTCTAGACGCAGGCGATCGCACGTCAACGCGCGCTTTAATGTTAATGTAATGTCTGTTCTGTTGAGCAAGCGTTTTCATCCCGAATAAACTTCCTTTTTGATCATCATCATCATCATTTCAGCCATAGGACGTCCACTGCTGAACATAGGCCTCCCCCATTGACTTCCAGATTGGCCGGTTGGAAGCGGCCTGCATCCAGCGTCTTCCTGCGACCTTTACCAGGTCGTCTGACCACCTTGTGAGTGGACGTCCTACGCTGCGCTTGCCGGTACGCGGCCTCCATTCTAGAACCTTTCTGCCCCATCGGCCATCAGTTCTACGTGCTATGTGCCCCGCCCACTGCCACTTCAGCTTGCTAATCCGTTGGGCTTTGTCAGCGACTTTTGTTCGTTTACGGATCTCTTCATTTCTGATTCGATCTCGCAAGGAAACACCAAGCATAGCCCTTTCCATAGCACGCTGTGCGACCTTGAGCTTTCTTATGAGGCCCAAAGTGAGAGGCCACGTTTCAGTTCCATGTGTCATCACTGGTAACACACACTGGTTGTAGACTTTCGTCTTGAGGCACTGAGGTATTTTGGACGAGAAGACGTGGTGTAGTTTCCCGAACGCTGCCCAGCCGAGTTGGATTCGACGATTGACCTCCTTCTCAAAATTGGATTTACCCAACTGGATAACTTGTCCTAAGTAGACATATTTGTCAACAATTTCGAGAGTAGAGCTCCCAACGGATACTGGGTAGGGCGCAACATGGGCATTCGACATGAGCTTGGTTTTGTCCATGTTAATATTTTCCTTTCCTTCCTTCCTTTTTGATATTTTTTCCTTTTTGTTATTATCGTAATTAAGTATAGTTTTCCAATTTAAAATAAGTGAACAAAATAACAACCTCTTTCACGTCTATTTTCTAAGTTCTACGAACTAGACTGATGAGTACTCCTAACGCGCGTTAGCGCATGCAATACCCATCCCAATACCTAAAACCGTTTTTTTTTGTTTTTACTTAATCGTTAAAATTGTAGTATACATTTTGTTAGATCACGAGGCTGAGGTCGCGAGGATTTTGTTATGAATTAAAAGGTCCTACACATATGCAAAAAAACAGTTTTCGAATAATGTTGAGAATCCTCAGTGTGCGGGCACAGTACAGGCAAATCCGACCGAAGTAACAAAGAAGGAAAACCACCATTTCTTTGTGTTTTAAAATAACTTTTTGCCATCTCATTGATTAATTTCTAATAAAGCTTATGAAATACATACCTACTATGACAAAGATCATAATTGATATTAGTATATATGTATAAAAGCATATAACTATTGGATACAACAAAAACGTCTTAAATATACCCGTTTTATCTTATTGTGCCTCAATATTACCAATATGTATTTTAGACACTCGGAAAAATCGGGCGTGTGCAGCAAATATACCACGACAATGACCTCAAAGTGGAAGTGTGTAACACATCATGGACCTACAACCCGAACGCTGTTACAAAAGTCGCCTCGTCTGATGGAAGTATTCCTGGAAACTCGTCAGGTAATTTTATATCTTTACAACAACTTCAAATACGCAAAGCCTTTTAAAGGCTGATTCTGGTGCTAAAATACCACAACTTTTTTATGGAACCAACAGTGAAATAAAAACATATCCCAATACTAATCTGCCTATCAACTGATATCAGTCTCGATGTTGGTCTTATAGAAAAAAAAAATTTTTTTTTAGGCATCAGATTCACCCTCTAGAAGAAACTTAACTAATAAATTAAGACCACAAATAAATTAAAGACGGCTGCCTCATTGCAAAGGCAAATTTTGTTGTGTGTAAAAGAGATAATGCTCCATGAAACTTTACTTTCCATAGAGAGTTCTTTGTTACATATTATACAGCTTCAAAACTGCTCTTCATCATCTTTTATTGGAGTCTGTAACTTTAATCGTTGACATGCATATGAGGCTAAATAAATTTGTTCTGCATGATTTCGTTTTTGCATGCCATCTTTGGAAGGCAAAACATGTATGCACTTAGATGTAACCACCTTGAACACAATATTTTCTTAGCAGTTTTAAAAAAAAAAAAAAAACTTCATATTCAAGCGTCTGTCAGCATTGCTCGAGAAACTATTCAAGTCGCACGTGATCGGGTTTTTTTCTCATAAAAAAAAAAATTAACGCTTTTAAGGAGAGTGTTTGTCAACATTGCTTATGAAACTATTCTGGTCGCACGTGATATGTTTTTTTTTGTTATTTTTATAAAATTTTGAACGCTTTATAGGCGAGCGTCTGTCAGCATTGCTCAAGAAGCTGTTCGAGTCGCACGTGACGGGGGACGCGAACGAGGAGCTAGTGAAGGCGGCCGCCAACGGGGACGCGGCGCGATGCGCGGAGATCCTGGCGCGGGCCGACGGCGCGCACGCAGACGTGAACGGCGTCTACGGCGGGCACACCGCCTTGCAGGTAACATCACTATAGCTGTAAATCATCAGCATCATTTCAGCCACAGGACGTCCACTGCTGAACCGCCTCCTTGGCTGAGGCGAGTATACCGGACTTGGTGTCGCTATCTCTGAGGTCCCGGGTTCGATTCCCGGTGGGGCAATGTAGAAAAATAACTTTTCTATATTGTCTCGGGCCTGGGTGTTGTGGTACCGTCGTTGTTTTTGATTGTTAAAGTGCTTAAGCTATTTATAATAGGATCAGAGCAATGCATGTGATGCTGTCCAATATTTATTTATAGGCCTCCCCCAGTGATTTCCAGAATGGCGTTTGAATGCGACCTGCATCCAGCGGCTTCCTGCAACCTTTACCAGGTCGTCGTAGGACGTCCACCTTGTGGGGTGGACGTCCTACGCTACGTGTCGTTACGTGGCCTCCTTTCCAAAATCTTTCTGCCCCATCAGCCATAGTTGTAAATAAACCGTTTTAAAACAAAATCCGTGGCTTAAACATAAAATTATTTTAAACTTGTATAAAACCACAACCACGTGGTCAGTAAATTAATGAACTAATAAAAAAGAGGTAAATTTAAATAATTTTCCTTTTTTATTAATTTAAGTGAAGTCATATATCATAATTTTACAACCTTTTTAGGATTAAATATACTAAAAACATTCATGGTTTGCGTATCATTTTAAATGATACCATTTTTGATAGTATTCTTTTTTTTATATTTTACGTTCAGCCATATTTAGAATGTATTTTGCTGTACAACAAATAGCCTATGAAATAATTTTACTTTACGGAACGGCAACGTCACTCTTTTAAGTAAATAATACATCATTTTTAAATTATATAAAAAATAGTTAAAAAGACCTAAATAAATAATGTTGTTTATGGAGTTAGTTGACTTTTTGCAATTTGTATGTAATAAAGTTTGATTTTATTCGATTATAAAACATCTTTTCATTTGTTTCGTTTTATGTGGCTAGAAATTCAATTTAATATATTTCTTGCATTCTATAATGTTACACAGGTGTCATAAATAGATACATAAAACAGATCATTATAGACCCTGTAGGGCACAACAATAAGATAGGTATTGTTGGCAGAGAGGATGACGCCATGCATAATTAGATCAATTTGTTTATTTTAAGAAGTTGTAAAGAATTAAAATACATTAAGAAATCATATGATAATTATTGAATAATATATTGAATAACATAATCAGATAAATAGTATTTTTAGCCATTTAAATATTTATTTATCTTTGGATTTCATTTATTGTTTTAGATTATTGTCATTAAGTATTCGTTTATTGTGTAATTATTTTTTTTTATTAACATTAATTTTAATTGTTTTATAAATTTTAAATCATTTACTTCATTTTTCATAAACTCCGGCAATCTGTTATAAATTCGTATGGTCATAACGTATGGGCTGGAAGAATGAAGCTTTAGACGGACAGTAGGTAGAATCAATTTATTTTTATATCTTAGCGAGTAATGTAAATTAGCGCGGTTTTGATATAAGTTTGGGTGTTTCCTAACAAATTTACACATTTCTAGAATGTTCATACATGGCAGGGGAAGGATGTTAATCCTTTGAAAGTATGGTTTGCAGCTTTCAGTCTGTTTTATATAGGCTAAGATTCTAATAAGTTTTTTCTGGAAAATGAAAAGGGTAGATGCGTCGGTACTATTTCCCCATAGAATGAGACCGTAGCTTAGCCATGCGTTTGCGTAGGCATAGTAAGTACTGTAAGACTGACTGAAAATATCCTAAAAGTAGGTGTAATCGGATCACTTTGTTTGAAGCCTTAACGCATTCTAATAGTAAAATCGATTTAAACCAATATTAAACCACAAAATGTGGTGTGGTGGTGTGGTTTTAAACAAAAAAAAAGATTTAAGATCAAATGGTTTGACCCGTTTTTTTTTTTGCATCTATAAAAATAACAACAAGCTATTGCGACCGTCTGGTGGTTCGCGCTCCGGACTACAAAGCCAGCGGTTGCGGGTTATGTCATCGCAAGGGGCAAATGTTTGTGTGATGAGCACGAGCATTTGTACCTAAGTCCTCAGTCATGGATGTTTATTAAAGTATTTAAGTATGTTTATTCGTTATCTAGTCGCCATAGTACAAGTTTCAGTTAGTTTGGGGCTAGATAATTGGTGTGATTGTGAAAAATAATTTAATTTATAGATACTAATATTATTAAGCTGAAGAGTTTGTTTGTTTGCATGAACGTGCTAATCTCAGGACTGATTCGAATTGAAAAAATATTCTTGTGATGACGAAATTGTTCCTCTTTGGCAGGTATAAGCTGTCACGGAGTCTATCTTTTAAGTTGACTCACTATAATCTTTTTTTTATAGTAATCAAAGGATAATGACCATTAATCTATAGAAGCTCGGCCCACTTTGCGTCAGCGTGCGTCTTCACAAAATGTTCGTAAAAAAATTGGAAATATTTCAACGATTGTACAAAAAAAATATTTTGAAATATGAATAGGGGTTTTCGAGGAATTTAAGAAAGAAGAGGCGTTTTGAAGTTTATACGTCCCCTGATTATAATTATAATTATTTAATCCCAATATTATCTTTGTCTTTGTGCTTCTCTATTAGCTGATTGCCAAAAAACAGCGCAAACTCTTTAGTCTTGAAACCTGCAATATAATATTATGTATTAGTGGACAATATACAAAAGTCAATTAGACAAAATATACAAATAGATGTTCCTTTAATATAACTACAACTTAATGGAGACTACCAGGAACCGGCAGCTATCAGCTTATCAGATTTGGAGAGCTCATCCAAAAAATGTAGTCGTTGTTGGCGTGGCACTACGAAAGAGCAGTTTGTACACCGGCGTAACATCACGCCACGGATTTGTGAAGACATTCTAATTAGTTTAAACACAAGTCCTGTCTCAGTCTTGGTATAGCTTGGTAACACGTAGTTTTTCGAAGTTAGTAACGGAGAAATTATAGACTGACGTTGGATCAATAAGAAAACAGTAAATACACAGTAGAATACACGAAGTAAATGAAAACTGCTGTATGCGACTTGAAATTCGACGAAGCAAAACGAAAATAAGAGGCAGAAAATTAAATATAAATAATTTAAATGATTGCACCACAGATTAGACAGAGTACGTCTGTCTGTACTGCACAGATTAATATATGAATGACTGTCATACAGATAGATGACAGATCGGTATAGATAGACTTAGTTCCGAATTGAACCAAAATCGATTTTGGCGTGCTCAAAATTGTTCCGAAATTCATATTAACCGTGTGTGAGCACGGTAATATCGATTTTCGCTCATTTCGGAATACTTAACCGGAAATGCAATAATTTGCATAAACTAGAAATGAATGCGAGATGCAAATTACAACTATTTAGTTGTATATTTTAAACCCCTATTCATATTATACTTACAAAAATATCTGAGCAATTTTATTTTAATTATTTTTTATTTTAATTTAAAATTATAATTCGAGAAATGATTTTTGAAAAATAAATTATTAAGATGCAATCTGGGCCCGGTTTTGGTCATTGTCCTTTGTTCTAAAACAATGCATTATTTGTATGTTGGTAAAGACTTTAAGTCACAGACTGAACTCCACGCAGGCGAAGTCGCGGGCGGAAGCTAGTTAAAAAAAACTTCCAACAATCAAACTAATAATAAAATAAAAATCAATAAAATAAAATAAATTAAAATTGATTTATTTCAGACGATGTGTCCATATATTTGTTAGTAACAGAAAGGAAAAAACTTATAATTATGTTTGTATCATTATGTGAAAAAATATCTAAAAACTAATTTACCAATTTAAATATCTGCCTGTACTGCCCGACACCCCGGCCACATGTGTGTGTGTGTACACCCAGTGCCGCAGTATCGGACAGTCATAATGATGATGACACCATTCAGGAATATTTCCAAGTCACTATTTCTTAAAAAAACCCATAGTTAAGACATTATTTCATTTATCGTTTTCAGTTATTTGTAAAACTTGATTTTTAATCGCTTTTCAATCAAATAAATTAGTCATTTGACTTCATTTTAGGCTACATAGTAGTGACGCCATAACTATGTATTTCCATACAAACCCTATAGAAATGTCGTGTTTTGACAGCTCCTAAAAAGTACGTCAATTGAGTGGGGGTGATCGTCAGAATCCCAATTATCTTCCCCAAACTAAAAAAATCTTATACTATGGCAACAAAATACTTTTGAATATACTTAAATACATTCTTAACATCCATAACGAAGGTACAATACATATGCTTGTGCTCATCACCAGTGATCGTATTAGGTAGATTGATTTGGGGTCAATGATCTCAAACATTGATGTTAATATGGAGATGCCCACGGGATTCCGGTATTTCTTGGTATCAGTTTTTGAAATAAAGGCATATCCATATTATGCTAGCACTACCAAAGTACATCAAATCAATCTACCTACTCCGATCACTGCTTATCACGCAATCATTTGTTCGTTGTGGGATTCGCACCCGCGACCGCATGGCTCAGAGCGCTAACCACGAGATCAAGCGGTCCTTATGGTGTGTCATCATCGCACGCAATGACTCAAAGATTGTCTTACGTGAGCGGAAACGCAGCAACAAGACGGAATGCAATGCGACGCGACACGTTACGGAAATATTAAAGAGTAGCTAAGCGTTCGTACTTACTACGCGTGGCTTAGGTTGGCGCGTAGATCGAAACGCGAACAGATATAAAATCAAATAAAATCAGACAACTCCCTGCAGCAATGATAACTGACAAACAACAAGCTGTTATATGAAGCTTATGACACTTTTTTTTTTCATTTTTGTTTGCACAGAAAACAATTTAAATATCTTACAAATAGGTTTATTACAAAATGGTGCAGCTCATTTCATCTAGGCCATGCTACGAAACCGATTCTGCCTGTCCAGGGATTAAGTCCTCAATAAAATATAAATTGTGATAGAAATGTATAATTTGTGGTCCATGCGTTATGGATTTATTAAAGAATATCTGTGGCCTAACCGAAAACAGCGTTTTCCGTCTAGGCCACACCAGATCTCTGGAATTATACTACAAAGCGTTGATCTGATTACTGGGTCAGCACAAAAAAATTACGTGGAGATTTGTGACAGTAAAATTAGCGTATGTAGGCTTAAGATGCCGAAGGAATTGAAAGGGTAAGTTTCAGCCAGCTGTTTCTGGTTAAGCCATAGATATTCTTTAGTAAACAATAATTAAAACCATTATACACTAGACTTTTAGTGGAAAGTGTAAAGATGCATCTAACTAAAATATAATGGGCAGGCAGCCGCCCAGAACGGTCACGTGGAAGTGATCCGTACACTAGTGGAAGTTGGCGCGGAAGCCGACGCGGAGGACCGCGACGGGGATCGCGCGGCGCACCACGCGGCCTTCGGCGACGAGCCCGCGGCCTTGCGCGCGCTCGCCGCCGCCGGCGCAGACCTCAACGCGCGGAACCGCCGCCGGCAGACGCCGCTGCACATAGCCGTCAATAAGGGACACCTAGGCGTCGTCCGGACCCTACTGCAGCTCGGCGTGCATCCTAGTTTGCAGGTTAGTCTTGTTGCATCTATTAGTAGGGAGTGTACTCATGTTCCAATATCAACAGACGGGACATATCAATAAGAGACACCTAGGCGTCGTGCGGATGTTACTGCAGCTCGGCGTGCATCCCAGTTTGCAGGTTAGTCTTGTTGCATCTTTCAGTAGGGAGTATTCCCATGTGTTCCAACAGACGGAACATATAAAGAATCAGATTCCGACAAAATGAGAGAAAGAAATATGCATACTATTAGGTCCTTACATATGAAATTGCCGATACTCAATACTGGCAACTTTAACATTAAACATCTTGCGTTTGATTAGGAATTCCAAATTCAAATTTATTTCGAAATAAAGCCAGAAAAATATTGTTTAGAAATTCGTATTTAATTTGTTTTCACATCATTTGTTTGAGCTTCAACATTGCTATAACAACAATTATGGACAAATTGAAAATTCGCAATATTTAAGAATACGAGTGCCACTGTGGCACCAATGCTGCAGAAACGACTCGAAGAATTAACGACGTGTACGGACGAGGCACCGATAACGAATGAACGGTTCATTTTTGGTTTCAACGTTTCCGTTCTGGAAATTTCGATTTACACAAT
Source organism: Anania hortulata (assembly GCA_963576865.1). NCBI lineage: Eukaryota > Metazoa > Arthropoda > Insecta > Lepidoptera > Crambidae > Anania > Anania hortulata. The sequence continues at coordinate 16,486,070 of OY756388.1, read as the reverse complement.
GAGCCTCGTGGAAAACCTGATACTCAAGTGAATAACGAAGAATTTGGTGTAAGTGGAATTGGATCTATCTCAAACCACTTCTGAATTATCAGCAGCCTTCGGCGTAAGTGACAAAACGATACTTATCCATTTGCGCCAAATCAGAAAAGTAAAAAAACTCGAAAAGTGGCACGAAGCCACGTATTGACTGAAGCAAACCAACAAACACGCGTCGCCGTCGCTTGCTGCGTTTCTTTGCTCAATCGTCACAATAATGTGGGGATAGTTTTTTTTGCGGCTATGCCATAAAAATAATGTAATAATATTTAGGTTTTCAAAAATATTTAAGGTCAAACTCATTTTTGTGGTTTAGAAATCCTTGACTTATGGTGGGCGGAAATACAGCAGACGGCAGAGTTTCGTTGATTTGAAGAAAGCTTAGAAGCAGAAGCTTCTAATAGAAATATTCTAATCTTCTCACACCTGAAGGCGCTCCGTGCATACATTTTGTACTAGATCCCGCATATTGTAATAAATGTCCCGTGACGGTCGTCCGCGCCGTACGCGCCGCATTGAAACGTCATCCGAGATTTTTGATAGGCCCGTCTACCATACATTTTTTACTAGACCTCGCATACTATCAGAAATTTGTGTCAGTTTGACAGACGGCGCCGTATGCTGGAACGTGCTTCTTGTTGTAAAATGTCAGATATGCAAGTAGGGTTGCTAGAAGTTTACTTTTGTTAACAGACTACAAAAAAAGGAGGTTCTTGTGTAAAAAATTGAGAACCTCTTTTTTTCACCGCCTTTCAACCGACTTCAAAAAGTAAGAGGTTCAGACGGCCATACCAAGAGGGAGAGTTATGGACTCCAAAAGGGGGTGGTTTTGTCGATAGAAGGGAAAACAGGGAAATGTATGCTCTTATTATTGCTAGCTTGTGACAAAAACACTAAAAGTCGACCGCAAATAATTTCCTACAGTTTTCACAATGTATTTATAACTTTTAAATCGGTTTTATACTTATTCGTGTTTTTTAATTTGTTTATATTTTTTTAATTGTTTGGTTTGAATAAACGTATCTTTTCTTATTCTAAAGATTGTATAGCTGAAGATGTATAATATCCGTGCTTGGAATGTGGATAGTGAACACTATCAAAATAAAATACAGCGGGACCTAGCGTGGGAGAAAATATAAACTATGATTTTCTTTTTTAATACACTAAACAATAGTGCCAATAGCAATATCATGGCGGCGCAGTCAGCCGCAACTGGCGCCGAACCGCCGAACCTGATAGTGTGCGGGGTTTGTGACAGTTAGATCCGGCGCGCGTAAGAACGGTTCTATTAGAAGCTTCTGATAATAGGCGGCCTGTCTGAAAATAAATGTTGATTCTTCACCCATTACTTAGTCCGACGACAGTTTTATTTTTGACACAAATATTTTCGACAAATTATACTTACTTTACATTAGCGTCAGGCATTATCTCATCATCTTTTAAGTGGGTTGATTCATGGTTACCTATTTGATGAAATATTGTAACACCGACGAAGTAGTGCTTTGCATTACATGCACCCTGGGATGCTAATCAGTACACAGATAGACTTTTACGACTGACACGGAGAGCTACGTACTCTCCGTGGTACGGCGTGCTCAGAACTTTAAACGTTTCATTTGCTCGAAGCTAGAATTTACATATTACAATTCAAGGTAGTGCCAATTTTTCAGGGACCACTCATAATCTTTAACTAAATCGATCTACGTAAAAAACAAACTCTTTTTTTTTCCTATATTTAATTATTAATATCCGCTGTTAAAAACCGGTACGCGTGGATTATCTTGTCTCATTAATAAAAAATACGCACGCACTATCTCTGTGCAACCTAGAACTGCAAAGTTCAATGAGATTGAGACTCTGTCAGGAAGACTTAGTTCACCTGCTTATGCCGTGAGAAAGATAAAACAATTGACTGATGTTGGAACGGCAAGATTGGTGTACTTTAGCTATTTTCACAGTATAATGTCATATGGAATATTATTATGGGGCTCAGCAGCAGATATTGAATCTATTTTTGTACTACAAAAGAGAGCTGTACGGGCAATTTACGACCTCAGACCCCGAGACTCGTTGAAGGAACTGTTCAAGGAAATTAATATACTAACAGTGGCTTCTCAATTCATTTATGAAAATATCATGTATATTCGCAAAAACCTGCATCTATTTCCTAAAAAGAGTGACATGCATAATATTAATACCCGGAATAAAGATAAACATGCCGTTCCAAATTTCAGACTGCATAAAGTGGGTAATTCGTTTATGGGAAAATGTATTCGCTTTTTTAACAAATTACCATAGTCCATTGCTGAACTGCCTATATATGAATTTAAATCGCATGTCAAGATGATTTTAATGAAAAAAGGTTATTACACTGTAAATGACTATTTAAATGATAAAAATGTATGGAATTAAATACTGCCGTGCTCGCACAGGTTCATTTTATCTTGTAATGTAAACACACTACATATTTAAAAAGAGGCTGACAATAGTGACGCGAGTTTCTTGCGCTGCTTCTTCTCGGCACTAGCCCAAAATATTGTCCCGAAGCAGTGGTTGGGTAAAAAAATATATTGGGACGTGTAAAAGAGCTTAATTTAGGCCTATTTACAGAAATAAATTGGTTTTAATGCATTAATGGTCACAATGGCGCGCGAAAACAAACCTTAGCCTTTACGTCGTAATGTTCGCCTCGATGAAATTGCCAACAAGGACCCCATGCTGCATAGGGTCGTTGTTGGCTCGGCGTAGGCGCCGCAGCGTACGCCTGTTATTATGAATGGCCGAGCAGGTCACGTTGTAGTTTTTTCCGGATATTTTAAAGTTAATGTTATTAAAAACAAAACAAAAAATACAGAAGCACTTTTACATTATTCTCTAGATCTTAATTTTAAACTTTGGCACTCTCTTGTAATGTAACCCTGTATTGTGTCTTGTTTGTTAACAAAAATACTGGACCTGCACACATCGTTTTTTTTGTATCGACTTCTGTCTGACGTTTAAAAGTTTTAACCATTCACCAATTTTAGTTAATTCTAACGGTCCACTTTGTGCTTGTTTTAAAAAATAAAAATAAATAAAGCTTCGCTAGTGGCGTTGACGTTGAGAGTATCAAACGAGCTTATAATGTAACATGAAAGCCTTCCCAAATATCTTGAGTGACCTTCCCAAAAAGTAGCAGTATAGTAAATAAGATGCTATGATCATATTTATTAAACTGCTACTTTTTGTTACCGTAAGAAGAGGGAAGTTCTATGTATTTGGTAAGTCGTGGCCAACCATTTATTGTTGAAATAGTTACAAATTTCGGCTAATCGTACAGCCGGTGAACAGTGTTGTCTATGAATACGGCTTTCTGTAAACCGATCTTTCTGCGGACAATGTTTTGTATCAACAGTGATTTCGGCGAAACGTGACAGAGATTTGTGTTTACGATGTGTGCTTCTGTGAACAATAAAATTAGTCAAAAATGTTTCGGTATAACGTTATAGACTCGTATCAAACATATGAAGTCGCTTGAGTATGTCCACGTTGACCCACTAGCGATAGGGATTGTTGGCAAGTTTAACAGGTTTGAACTTTTTACTAGTTACGTTTCTTTTCATCGTGTCTTAAAAAAACAGTTAAACTACGTTTGCCGTCGATGCACGGTGGACAAGGACGGCGTTTATTAAGTGTCATACTTTGTATACCACTTTTAATTATATCTAACCTTAGAAATTTGATATAATAGGTATAGTGTCTATCTACATTATCAGAAAAAAATAATGGACAATATCACATACATTGCTCTGATCCTAAGTAGCTAAATCACTTGTATTATGGAAATCAGAAACAACGACGATACCACAACACCCAGACCCGAAATAAAATAGAAAAGTTAGTTTTCTACATTGACTCGACCGAGAATCGAACCCGAGACCGCAGAGATGTCGACGCCAAGTCCGGCGTACTCTTGGCTACGGTAGTCGCCAATTGATTTTACATTTATAATTGACTAGCTGTTGCCCGCGACTTCGTTCGCGTGGTCTTTCGTTTATTCATAAATAATTTTCTGCGCAACTTCTTGATTTTTTTCTTTTATAAGAACCTTCTCCTGACAATAATTAACACAACAAAAAAAGAATAAGCGAAATCGGTCTATCCGTTCACGCGTGTTGCGATTCATTTTTTTTATATATATAGATTACATTATTAAATTGATTTTACATCAGACAGCAGCACATACATACTCGTTAATGTTAATGATACTGCAGCATGTGGTTGATTTATATTACAAACAAGCTGTTACGTTATGTTACATCATCATAATCAGCTCACATCAGACCACTGCTGGACCAAGGACTTTTCTGATGTACACTACTGACCTCGACCCTATTACTATTATTATTGTTACGGATAACGTAATATACTAAAAATGTATTAATATTTCATCATCATCATCATTTTAGCCATAGGAAATAGAAATAGAAATAGTATTTATTGCATAAAATATGGTAGTACAGGTGGGCACAAGAACATCCACTGATGAACATAATCATTGACTTTCAGATTGGCCGGTTGGAAGTATATTATTGGTTGAATTATATGTACCTATTATTATGAATTATGTTAATATTACCTTCATAACCACAAATTCATATTACCTCTCTTATCAAGTTTGCATATTCAATTACTGTGCCTACATTATCATACTTTCGTAGTTAACCGAGAGTACTTGAACTGTTGGGAAAGTAGCAACTACAGTGTTTGTTCAGACGTTGTCTTGAAACAGGGGCGCAATACCGGGTAGAGCTTGCTAGTTACGTAAGTTAGTCTTCTGTTTCCAAAGCTTGTTAAATTAACTAGATTGCTATTGATTTGTGGGATGAAATAATTTAAAGAATAAGAATTATGCTTGTAAAGCTGTGGGCAAACCATCTGCCCATGGATGAGTTTGGCCAAAAAACCGTAAGATATGGAAATGAATGGGTTGGTCTATTATTTTATGTAGTGAGAGGGAGTGGGCCGGTATAAGAATGTAAAGGTTTGTTTAACATTGCTTAACGAAAATATTACTACACGGTGTTATATTACCAAAGAAACGCAAGGGGTGTTTTGATTGTCTTCATTAAAATAAACCATTATTTCCAAACTAGCTTTGCGCGCGAATTCGCTTGCGTAGCTCGTGAGGTGGCATCTGGTGTTCTTCTCGCACTGTCAAAAAGGTTCGCTTGTGTCACTAACCTGCAGAACACCACTGACGTCATGATTACGTCGAGTCGCGTTCAAAAAATCATAGGACGGTGACAGACGGGAGTCTCAACCGTGTATCGCATACCAAAAAAAAGTTCAGAGTACTGGCAATAGATTGAAAGGGTTTCTATGATCTCTGCGCGTAAGGTCTGTTTAATCTGTGCGTGCAAAGTTCACCATATGATTCTGACATTACGTGCGTGGGTGCGTGTTGTTAAATAATTTTGTTTGATGAATGTTTAAGTGAAAATACATGAGAATAGTGCTTAAATCGATAAAGTGAGAGTGTTTAGATGGATTTGCAGCATTAGTTTGCATAATGGAATGATATTTCAAGGTAAATTTTATAAAATGTAAACAAATATTTTGGCGGCCGCCATTGCTCGAGATTTTTGGTTAGTTTCAATATTAATTCGATAAATTCATATCAAATAAAGCTTTGATAAATCTATTTATAGAGTCAGCAACGTAATTAATTTAATAGATTTGTTTTAATAAGCCATAATTACTTACAATATCAAAATATTTAGCGCGACGGCACTTGACAACAAAAATGTATGATTTTGTTGGTCATTTTTAGAATATCAAAGTTTAATCCTTATCCTTTATTTTATGATAAATCTAAAGTAAATTTGATAAGCTTTATGAATACATATTTACTTTTTAGGAAAAATAAATGAGTTTTGTTCTACACACCATTTGTTCGAGGTACCTACCGATTTTAGGGTGATTTTGCAGCGGTATTTTCATTTACCTTAATTATGTATTAATTATTTACTTTTCTTACATTATTATTTCAAGAATAACAATATTATGAATCATTCTTTGTAATTCAGTCGTTTTTTTGAGGCTAATTGGCCAATTTAACTTTTTGCTAAAATTTATTTTCCCGTGTTGGCGGGTGGTCTGCAAAAGACTTTTGCCAAAAAAAGCCATTATTTTGCAAAAATTTTTTGGAGTTGACTTTTTGTTTGTTTGTGCTTAAAATCCATTGTAAATTCGTATTGATGAATAATGAAATAAATGAAAGGCAATCTCTCGATAGAATATTGTTTATTTGGTAGATAATTACCTTTTTTTGCAAAAATCGGGGAAATTTAAGGTCAGCTGGATTCATGTCGCTAATAAATCGCGTAGTTAACTCGAATTGCATAATTTAATACATAATAAAATAGGTTGTTTCCTAAGGATTCCAAAGGTATACAATACAACCCCCTTACGTGCCGGCTAAGCCACCATATGTTAGTTTGACCCAAAACGCGTCATTATCTGCGTCATGCGCTGCTCACCTGTGCCAATTGTAAGGTGAAAGTGATTTATTACCGTGCCAAAGGAAGGGGTAGAATCCTGCTTGTCACCTTCTATTTTACTTCCTTAGGATTGAAAAAGTTGCCTCTTACGATTCTAGCTATCTCTGTATCTACTAATGGTTTACATACAGCCATCTCTACGTACAAGTCAATCTTGAAGAAATGCAGATAACGTAGAATGGATCTTACTATTAAACAACGATATGTTTATAGAGCTTAAGTTTTTTTTAAAACATTAAATGGAAACAATACCGTCTTGAATAATCATATTTCCATTCTACATTGTAGCAAAGCTTTTTACTGCGGCATGTCCCCGGGCCCATGTCTCTTGGACTTTTAATCTAGACGAGTCGAGTTTCAGTCGGTAATGAGTGTAGCGTCGCTCTCAGACATGCGGTCGCCATAATTGCCAAACTTTGTTCGAACCCAAGTCACCCGCACTCCTCCACTTGTCGCGTGCCATTGTTCTCATGGTAACGCGTGTGGCAGATGCCTTTGCTTAAAGATACTTGTGAATCCCCACTGAATTAAGTATAATTGCTAAAATTAGAAACAATCAAATACTCCTAGAGAGGAATTTTAGATAATAAACATAATATGTCTATGGTAGACATTCTAACGTATTTCACTGTTAAGTTGGGCTCTTGACACATTGTAAATGAAATGGGAATAACAAATAGGTGAGCATACGAGTACAATAGCAAAGTAATAATTATTTGTGATTTTTCTGCTCGGCAAATTAACTTGTTTGCTTATTCAAATAATCAAGGCTAGGAATGTCGCGCAATTGTCTCTGCTCAATCAATTGTCATATCGCGCACGCGAAAAGGGTACACCTACAGTCTCTTGCTGATTTACAAAAGTAACAAGGGCTTTGAAGATAATTCTGAGATCTAAGAGATTCAAATTTATGGCGAGGAATCAGTCATAATTTACAATTACGATTATTTTGGTATATTTTTATTGTTCATACGAACACGAATTTCTAATTGTAATTTCTAAAAGACGACTTCCGTAGCCGAGAGGTGTGTACGCTGGACTAGGCGTCACCATCTCTGAGGTCCCGGGTTTAATTCTCGGTCGGGTAAATGTAGTAAACGTACTTTTCTATGTTGTCTCGGGTCTGGGTGTTGTGGTATCGTCGTTGTTTCTGATTTCTATAACACAAGTACTTTAGCTACTTGCCATAGAAACAGAGCAATGTATGTGATTTATTTATTTATTATTTAATTAGACCAGTCTGAGATTTAATCTGAATAATATACTTATTTTACTGAATTCAATTATCTTTCATTTTGTAAAAAAGAGATTTAATACAATTTGTTATTACTTAATTTGAAAAGACATAAAATACGAATACAAATCAGTTTTAAACCATAAAAGTGTTCTGCATAGAATTATAAGTTTCACTTAAGCACGTTCTTCGTTCCTAATTAATTCGTTTATAATTATTAAATGAAATAACTATCTCAGAGTGCTAGAGGCATATTGAAGCGCAATTGGGCGTAAAGCTATTTAAATCTGAATAGGGCATTGTGAAGGCGCGTCACCTTGATTCAGCGGCGCGTCTCATCCTTAATAAAGTTAGAGTACCGTCTCGCGCGGACCCACTCCGACCGCGTCAGCCGCCCACCTCTGCCTCAGGCACCTAGCGAATCATCTTCAACGGTTTGAATGCTCAGCTCACCCCCATTTATACTCGACATGTGCAATGAACCAATCTTATTTGTACCAGACACAAAGAAATATACTGCCTTTGATGATCACTATCCCGACAAAGATGTGTGTAAGACGCTCATCCAGCTTCCACCTCTTAACTGAAATAGAAATGCCGATACGAGTATATTCGACTCAGTTTAATTTATTCAATAGCGTGATAACTCGACGGCGCAAATTGAATGTTTTTTAAATAAACAACAGTTTAGCCACATATACATCTATATATATAAAACAAAGTCGGGTTAGTTACACCATTTAAAAGTCAAGAACGGCTGAACCGATTGTTATGATCTTTGGTTTGTTGAATTTGTCTCCGCCCCGAATAGCAGAATAACTAAAAAAATTCACGAAAAAAAACTGTATAAAAGGGCGGTACGAAGTTCGCCGGGACAGCTAATTTTTAATATAAGTTGGAAACGAAACTTTTAAATAAGTCATGCAAAGTAGATGTATGTGCTAATGTTGTGTATCTTGCTTTATTGAATTACAAAAATGTTGTATTGTTTATGTCCCTAATATCAATACAATTAAATAAAAAATGTGTAATATTTAGGTTTAATACCAGTGTTTTATAGAGTCAAAGATAGCCAAAAAGGAATGAATAAATCATCCTACTAGAACAAAAAATCAGTGAAAAAAGTTCGTTCACCCGTTAAAGCGCATTAAGGTAACATAACAACATACAAACATTCATATTGTAATATTATTTAGATTTATGCGTTCAATTACTGCATTCTTATAAAAAAACCTGCCTAGTGCGAGTCGAATTCGCACACGGCACTCCGTTTTCTTCCTCTGAAGGTACCTCTAAAAATGAAAGCTTCACGAGTTAAGGCAGGAACAATAGAAAAGAACAGCTTACGTAAGAATAACAATATCCTAATTAGTATCTTTGCAAATCATACGAAATGAGATCAAATTTATTTATCCGAGACACGAGGCATTTATGAGTATAATCTGCTGATGGTAGAGGCCTGAAGTATACTTATGTATGTTCACACACATTGTTTTCGCTGCGCGAATAAAAATGTAGGATATGACGACAGAAGTCAGCAGAGGAGGCGCTTGTTACGAAATATCGGCTGGGCGTGTTGCGAATTGGACAGGAATACATGATGAGGGGAGTTATGGCGTGTTGCCTAAAATTTTGTACGTAAACGTATTCAACCTGTTCCAACGAGTTCAGCAAGTTTCTTTAATACGTGAAAAAACTTTTGTTGGCTTAGTAGGTACCTACATTGGTATGCCTAGTCACATTGAAGAAACATTTTGTTCAGTAAATCTCAAAACAGTGAATTAGCGTGTAATAAAAAGTCGAATTTGGTTATAAATCTCGAAACGCGTTTTGAAACGATGCGCCGACGGTCAATATTGCTGGCGTCCCCATTAAAATCTAATTTGCTTTAAACTTTACTGCGCGACTTTCTGTGTTAAAGCTTTTCTTTCCCATTGCCACTTCTTGGATAGCGAGTTCTTTTTATTTGTTTTTGTTTTAACTTTTCAAACAACCTTACGGTTGGAACATTTAGTCGTTATGTAGAAAAGTTCGATTTTCAGCGGTTTGTTTTAGCTCTGATCTGTTATTTATAAATACACAATATAGGGTTACATTGCAAAGAGGTGCCAAATTTAAAAAATAAGATCTAGTAAAGAATATTAAGAAGCGTCTTAATCATTATTATTTTTAATAATCGTATGTTACGAAAAAAAATACTTCAAAATATCCGAAAATAAAGTCAATAGAGAGATTACGAAAGCCGCGCGGCCATTCATCAGAGAGACAAGGACCCTACGCAGTGCACATACGGTGCAATTTTTTCATGAATGAGTTAAATTATCCACGCGTACGATTTTTAACAGCGGATAGGATTAATTAAATGTGAAAAGAAAAATTATTTTTCTTTGCATAGTTCGTTAAGTTACTGATTCCGAGCCACTCCTATGATTTGGCACCCCTTGCCAATGTAACACTGTATTTAATCAAAAGTTGTTTAGATATTTAGTTTTATATAATGTTGTTTTTGTTGAAATAAAAGTTCTGACTTCTCGAGGCACTGTACATTTACATGCCTACATAATGAACAACAACAACTTATGTACTCGTATGTAGGCTACATACGTAAGTTACCTACATGTGCCAGCGTTGGACAGATAAGTGTGTTTTAATTAAAAGTGCTTTCGGTTGTACCATAATATTAGCATTTTGTAAAATGTAACAGTGCAGGAAGCGCGACCGTTCACCGCGAAACGGAAATTCACAGCCCTTCCATTTCTGGTTATGCGCCGATTTATATTCTGCGCCCACTCGCCGCCTGAGAAATCTCATGTTGGAGGTGCTCTTTCAATTTGAATCGGAACACTCGGATCGGGGAATAATGTATTTCGATATCGACCCTCCGTTCGGAACGGATCCTCCTGTTTATCGCCGCTTTCATTTATTCGGGCGTCGTCGCGCCTTTATTTTTTCAACACAAACTCGGTGTCGCGCTGTTTATACGACGCGCGATACTATTAGCAGGGTCTTTGTTTGAGACGCAGCCAGATTGCGTCGCTCTGACTGAAGGATAATTGAATTGTCACAACACACTACCGCATTTGTCTTTCAAAAGTTATTTTTGGATTTCATTTTCCACGCCAAAGGAACCTCTATAATCTATTGCGTAATACCTACTTGCGTAAATATATTGCAGCGGCTAGTTACACGGTTTTGTCAGATATTGCGGTAAATGATAGTGTCACTGTTGCGGTCGACAACCACATCGTCTGTATTAATTATATCCCTACCTAATTGAACATGTAAGCACGTTATTAGCATTACTAACTTTTACTGGCATGAAGCTTGAAATATGTCATAGTATCCACCCATTCATATTCTTCTTTTGTTTGTTATATTTTGTAGGTGTGCAATAAAGGTTTAATATAACGACGATACAGGTTGACATACGAACGACGATAACTTAGTTCGAAACTGGTTAAATAAAACATTTTAAATCAATTTTATTGGAATTCGTAGCAGTTGTAGGGTCACCGTAATGACTACGGCGTAGTCCGTTCAGCTACGGGTGAACTACTACAAAGCGGCTACGGCTCTTTCATCTATCCAAGTTTCTTAAACTAGCTTCCAATCGCCTTTGAGGGACAGCGGCTAAGGCTGAAATGCTCTAAGGCTATACCCTTTTATTTTGTTTATTATTTTGTGATTTGTTACAAAAAAAAAAGTAACGTAACTAAAGGTTCGATTAAATAAAGTTAAGTATGTTTCTATTTTATGATTAAGTAATTTTTATGTCAAAGAATTACAGGAGCCAAATTGTATCTAATATTATCACTTTCAGCACTAATATCCTACTGTTCTTAGAATGTTGTACGTATTTATTGCAGTTAAATTCACATGTTCAACAATTCCCAACACTTGTGAAATAAATAAGCGCGCGCCCTAGTCATGTTTTTATTTTCTGTAAAGAAACGAACTAAAATAATTAAATATATTTTAAATGTTTTGTTAAATCTAGCAAATAAAACGTAATAGTTTATTAAAAATAATGCTGTCCTTAAAGTATTTTCAGTTTACAGATAATATTAAATTCACATACTTAGATAATGAATTGTCGAAATAGACGAGATAAATTGTTCACACACACCAATAAAATTGGACGATTTGATGGTGATCTTTTTTTTTTGTAAAATTGATGTATTAAAAATTAAAGTAAAAGCACAGAATACCTAATAGTCTTACCGTGTAAAAGGCTAGAATGTCTTTCACTCAATGTTTACAATAGCGGGCGGGATCTATTATTGAAGTTCCCTAATAAGTCAATTCGATACTCGCCTCAAACAATTGCCCTTCATGTAAGTTAGTTTTGTTTCATGTAATGAACAGAAATACAAAAGGTATATATGCAATTCACAGTAGTAGTGTATTGATAAGCCTTGTTAATTTATATATTATTCGTAGAAGGTAAACATTTGTAACGGTTGTTTACGCTGAAAGTAATCGTATCGGGGATATATTGTTGTTGGTAGCCTCATCTAGCATTCGAGTCGCGATACGGATATCCTGCGGGCCCTTAACCCGCGCCCTATTTCTCCTATTCCGACTATTTACGTCGTTTTGTTTGATAATCTGCTATTGTTTCGTAGGGCAACGCGGCATCCCTGCGAGAATTATGCGAGCTATCTATTGGGAACGTGAACAGAGTGCGAATATGTAATGAATAAATAATGCAAACTTGCTCGAGTTTCGATTTAGAAACTCCTTGCTCTTTGCTAACTATAATCCACTCTTTCGGTTATATGGACTTATTAAATTCATATCAATTATGATCACTTTAAATCTCAGCAGTTTAAGTGTCTGTCTAATGAGCAGCGAGTTAGATCTCTGCCTCGATTTTATGCTGTGACGAGGATCTACCTACAGCAACACCAGCCTTTAAGGTAGTAATTGCCAATAATATACTTGTACCTTATCAGTGAAAGTTTTCCAAATAGATTCACGTCGATTTTCTTACTGGTATCGTTTCATTATGTCTTCCTTTTGCTTGTGTGGGCAATTAGCTTCTTTTGACAAAATACACTTTATGCAAATTGACGTCTAATAGATACGAATGACCCGTCAATTCGATTTATGAAACCATTTCGTTTTATATTCCCATTTAGTGTCTTTGTTTCTTTTGCGGTTAGAGAAATCTCTATACAGAAATTCTCTTTCAATTTGAATCGGAACGGCAGAATTGGGAAATAATTTATTTGGGAAGTGACTTTTTTATACGTTCTGTATAATACCTTCCCGTATGTTTAAAGGTGTATTGTTTTTCTATTTTTGCTTTGTACTGAATCGAAATGTTATTGCGGTAGAAAACTACCAGGCATTGAATAAATTTTATTAAGACATTTTTGTCTTAATAAAATGTATATAAAGATGGAAAGAGTATAAGAGGGACAAGCATGAAGACTTAATTTAACTTAGTTTAGGATTACATTCGTAAATGTGCTCGTACATATGTGTGTTGTGTCGTGGCGCCGGACCGCAAAGGGGCGCAGACCGCGACTGCGGGCTGCTGACATTGCATTAAAAGGAGGAGCGTGACCGTCTGCACATTACTCGGCTCTGACTTAGGTTTGTTCCATGCCTCGCCTCAAGCGTCTTATTGAAATCTAATTTTCGTTAATCCTCGGAACGAGTCCGACCGGCGGGGCTATGCTATCAATATTGTCATTGTTGCTGGTTAGTTTAGCTTTTCATTTCTATGGTGAACAATTCTAGTCTATTTGCTTTTGTTCTCTATTAATAAAAAAAGGACAACTCTTTAATAATAATAAATTTAATTTAATTAAATTTTTGTTTAATTTTATGGATGCTATATTATCTGAAATAAATGAATTTTAATTTAATTTAATTTAACTTCTATAACTGTTGTGTTGTTTGAAATTTTGTAAGGATGTGACATTTGGATGACAATACAATCGTTTAATACTGCTAGTCCTGGGGTTGGATAGTGGAACTCTTTAATCAAGCTTATTTGATCCGTTTTGACAAGTATTCATTTCATTGCACAAGCTTATAGTTTTATAAATTATGATATTTAAGTTATTCGAACGGTCCCGGGTCTCGACGCTAAACGCCAACTACAAAAATCTTGACCTAAGCCTTCCTATGTATATATACATACAACACCAGTGAGCAGTTTCACTGCGCTGTCTGTGACCGCACCTTCAAAACTAAATTTGGTTTCGTGAGTCACGTGCGTGCGCATGCTAGGAAGAATGCGGATGTCTAATGCAATTTGTAGGGTCGCCATCGACGGATACGTCTGGGAGGACATCATTATCATCATCATCATCATCATCATCATCATCATCATCATCATCATCATCACCATAAGTTGGCCATCTATGCTTTTACATTGCTTTTAATATTAGTTCGACACCTGAATGTTCTGGGTCAGGTTGGCAACCTTTTTACTATTAGCATTTCACATAGATATTAATAATACATAGTTTCCTCTCATAACACTAATCTAGTTCTAGCACTTCTAGCCTAGTTTTAACCCACTTGTTACTAACGTTGTTTTAAAAACCAATTCATTTAAAAAAAAGAATGCGAAACTTGTGGTTAGGTTTAAAAAATTTGGCTTACGTTCTTTTAAAGATTAACGTTAATTATACTATTTACATAGTTCTTGTTGAGATACTTAGTGTTATTATCTGCGTAATTTTAACGTTTTTGTCCACATAATATTTCGATGACCTTCCAAAGGTAAGTAAATTATTATAAAAAAAGTATTCATCTTGATTTAGCGAGAATTTAGTTGCTAGCTTAGTATACATTTAGATTATTAAAAAAATAGATATATTGAAATTTTATCATCAGAACTCGTAAATAATTTGGGTGTTGTTTATAAACGCCGGTGGTAAAATGTACTACTATAGCCAATGAGCGTTATTTTTTATATATAGCGTTGTTTTTTCTTTTAGGTAACATTTAAAAAAAATTGGAAGCTCTTAAATTGTGGAAGAGTTGGAAAAGGATGGCAGTGATTCTATCCCATCTTTTATTACTATATTTCCACCTGATAACTCTATATTGTATCGAATAAAGATTCTTCAGAAAAGAATCAAGTTTTACTTCATATTTTACCATAAATTAAGCGTACTCTTGTATTCACAGAGACATGAAGCCCACACCTAACTTCTGGGTACCTAAGGAGACCGTTATCTATCAACAAAATCCCTAATAGTACTTTCAATGTATGTTTGATGATAACGTCATACAATTGTTAGTGAAGTACCTATACTAATATGTATAAATGCAAAATAATAACTTAGGTAATGTTAGTGGTAATAAGATGAAATTATTTCTGGGGGTTTTCTTTTTAGCGATTATGTCGTTGTGCCTAGAAGATTCGTGTAATGGGAGAATGCATCATGCATTTCGTTTTGGATTTTTCCACAAGCATATTTATTTTTCTTGTTAAATGCAATATTACTTTACATTCCATATAATTTATTTTATTATATCACACGAAATAATTAATCTATTATATAATAAAGTATTCGTATAATAAAGTATCAAGTAAATCATCCGGCAGAAGACCATAAGAATGGACATATGTAATCCAAACATGTAGTAACCTAAAGTGGCAGTGGGCCGGCCACATTTGTCGCAGAACCGATATGAAAGGTGGAGTAAACAGGTTCTCGAGTGGAGACCAGGCCTCGCCTAGGACGCACCCAACTCGATTGACCGACGACCTTAGGAAGATGACTGGCAGTAGCTAGATGAAAAAAGCGGGAGATCGTGCCCTTTGTCGCCTTATGGGGGAGGCTTACGTCTAGCAGTGGACTGCAATAAGCTGTCATGATGATGATGAATACAGTATCCTCTGATTTTTGCTTTGAGTGTGTGACTTTAATATTGTCAAATAAATCATTTTAAACTAAATAGAGTAGTTTCCCTTACTGCATCGTCATAGTAGTGCATGTGACTAGGGTTTTAAACCGACACCATTTTCCGGCTTTTTCAAGTTAACAGGATTTTTTATATACCTTCGGGTTTAAATAGGCTGTTTTTTAAAAATAACTAAAATCGGACCATATTATTTTTCTCGTAACAAGTATGTTAAAAATGTACATTGAAATGTAAATATCATTCTTTTTATTCCTTTACTACAAGGACCGGAAAGTTGCTACATCCTATAAACGTATTACATCTGTTAAAGGAAAAATTGGATGTGAAATATTTACGGATGATTGGTTTAATCTGGCTATGTCGGTAGCGCTGTTCGCTGTAAGACGTATGACAGGCGCTTAATTTACCCGCGGCTCCGCTGCGTGCCGCTCCGAGCGGTCTTGCGGCGCTAGGCGCTACAGTCTGATTTATGTTATTTGCACGTAAAGCGGAATTAATGGCTTTATTACTCTTCTCTGTTTGCTGATCTCGGATTCCGAGCGCGGTACGCGTCCACAGCTCAGCCTAAACTACCGAAAAGCGCTTTCAAATGAGGGAACTTGTAAACACGTAATGTATTACGGTTTTAGATATCTCTGGAGATGAGCTGTCCTGTAATGTCTTGAGATAAGATTTTCGCCTGGAGGCAAATAAGGGGGATCGTGTTAATTCGCGTTTTGTGACTGCTTACTAACATTTAAGTCTGAAAATACCTTCAATAAGTTATTTTACAAAGTTAACAAAATTAAAGTGTACGTACTTACGTGGAATGTCATAATTCTTTTTAAGTATTATTATGGAACGTATACTCGGGCAGTGTGCAGCTCGCAGGTGAAAAATTTGAGCGACGCTACCCGGCTCGTTGTGCCGCGAGCTTAGTGTTTTATCTCGGCTTAGCGTTACGAGGATTTGTGGCTCGCTAAGTAAGGTTTTATGCCCCGGAATGGCAGCAAGTTTACTCCCTTGATAAAATGTATCTTTGCCGCTCCGGCGTAATTCACGAACAGATTTTTAATTATGGAGCTGTTTAAAAAGGAACTAGTGATTTAGATGTATTTCTTTATCAGTAAACATTCTTATTTACTGCTGAAATGTCATATAAGTTAGTTTGTTTTGTTTGCATGTCTGCGTCAACTGCGACAGTAAGTTCCAGCTGGGTTTCCTGTTCTGCGCTAAGCGCGCCGGAATTACGAGTCGTAAATAACCTGCCTCACTTTTACTCTATTTCTCTGACTTTACGGAAGTAACATTCAGAATTATTTCATGTATTTATTAATATTTTATTATTTACCTATTTTTAGGGTTTCCAACGTGCGAATAAAACAACGAAACCCTTATACTTGTGTGTCTGTCCGTTTGTCATAGCTAATTTGCTTCAAAACTACTGGATCGATTAAGTTGAAACATGGTACACATATGAATATTCTGTGACCCAAGGAAGGGCCTGTAACGTAAATAATAATAATAATAATAAATAATGCTTTATTTCACATACAGTATCCATATCAATAAGTACAGTGACAGTAAAAGTAAAAATAAAACAGTCAATACAGACATTAGTAATAATAACAAATAAAGTAAATAATTAAATGAAAAATAATATAGTGCCAGGCCAGGTTATTGGTGGAATCGGCAATCCGGACCCTAGCTGTACACAACCTATTTATGTAGCTGTATCCAACCAGTGCCTATACACCCCGGTCCCGACCAGTCGGTCACTACCATTACAATACCATTCTTACATCTAGCAACTCTGTCCATAAAAGACGCTATTCTATGTCTCATGATTGCATCAAACGTGTTTACTTTGGCAAATGTAAACATTCCTGAAGCACTGCAGCAACGCTGCAATCCCATCAGCTGCCTGAAAATGTTATTATATTGCACGCGTATGCAATCACGTGACGTCCGCATATAGTTTGTCCAGAGCTGACAGGTGTAAAACGATTGACAGTACGTCTTGAACAGCAGAGTCTTAACTTGCTCGTCAGACTAGAAACTAAATAAATGATAATAATGAATATAAGGGTCACTTTTAGGGTGCAAATTAGAAAATTTAAAAATATTAAAATCTGTACTATGTGACATATTAAATAAAATGTTAAATTAAAATATTTTAAATTCCTTTCTTCTTCATCTATACAGTCAATCCCGGTTGCGTCTAAAGCCATTGCTTTGGAGCCCAGGGTCCGCTTTCCTTGATTTACTCATCCACTTCGCGCGGTCTTGAGCGTCTCTAGTTGTGAAATCATTGGCACGCATGTCAGCCCTCACGACGTCAAGCCAGCATTTCTTGGGTCTACCCCTTTTGCCAGAACCTGGCGGTGGCGACATGGCCAGACATTTGTTTCCTAAATAGCTTGCCGGTTTCCGCAAAACATGGCCGTACTAGCGTAGGCGACTCTCCTGCAGTTTGTCTGCAATATCACGGACACGCAGCTCCTGCTTGTGTCGCTCAAGTAGCGGCCACGCTTTGTTGCCATATAAAAGGACAGGCCTAATGATGGACTTATAGATCTGTCCTTTCAGCTTAACCGGCATTCTGGGGTCACAAATGACACCGGTCACCTCTCGCCGTGCGTGCTTTGGCGTCGCAATCGATGTCTCCCGACGCGTGAAGTACAGTACAGTATTTTTAATATTTTAAGTTCCTTTATTTTTAATAATTTTAAAATAAATTGTTTTAAAATGATATAAGGAAAGCGATGAAAATTGTCTCCCCTGATCTACGAAACTACTAACCCTAAAATTTTGAAAAATACAAGTAGTTAATAGTTACAGACGAATTCACAAATAAAATAATACGTTGTATAAACATTGTTGCACAAACATGTTATGTTTCTTATTACTTTGAATCGAAATTAAGTGTGTTTATTTCATAACTTGACGGTTCATCGGAATTTGTCATGATTTCAAGATAAAACATATCGAAGTACCAACGCGTAGGCAGATTTCTAGCTAGACCGATAGGCACACAAAATGCTCGGAACGAAGTGTTGTGTAGAGGTAGTGAAGTGGAATGCAGGCGGCGCGACGCGCCATTCAGTGTTGTGTGTCAGCGTTGTCGGTTAGAGAACTTGCAGGCGCCAAACCGTGCCCGCAGCTGCAACCGTACATATGGAATGCGGAATAATCTACGGTTTCACCTCGCATCGCCCAAATAATTCATACCCCCTAACCTATTGCTACCTATCCCACTGGAAATTTAAAACGTACATTTTACTACCTGAATACCGCATTTGTTCTGTAACATTTTGTGTCTCATGCGATCAGTTGCCATGAGCACGAAATTTGCTGCAGAGGCACTCACAAATTGAAAATATCGCAGGTCTAGCACTTTTCCCGAACTATTTTCGAATGAATCGTGTCGACAAAGCTTCGGCACATAGAACACACGTTGGATTTCTTTGATCTGGAAATTGAACTTGTCATTCAAAAAACCGTGAACGTCTCTAGAGATTCAGTACTAGTGTTTGGGGATATAGAATTTTAGATTCCGAAGAGATTCAGCTACACGATGTTAGATTTGAATTGGTTGAATTCCTGATAACCTTTGAAATAATTAACTTTCTTTTATTATTATTATTACACGTCTGTTAATGTTAATCCATAAGTACCTATATTCATAATGAAATACATTTATTAAAATAACAATACTTTGTGATTTGTGTGATGGTAGGTTGCGTAGAAAGATGCCTATTATCACATGATTTAAATAATGTCACTTAAACCTAAAACCGGCCTAGTGCATGTCGGGTTATGCGCAATGTAAGGTTCCGTAGTTTCCTGTCACAATATGCGGTATTTGGTAGGTACCTTTTTTACATAATTAACAACATCATACAACGTTTACCGGAATTCAATTTTAATGTATAACCTAGATAACCATTTTGTGAAAAAGAATTGAATTGTATTCTGTAGTTGTGCCTTTAAATAAATAAAATAAAAAAATAAAAAAAATCATCTAAATAATTTTCTTCTCCAGATACATTTTACTCAGTAACTTTTAAAGATTAACTAGCTGTAATAGTTTTTCTTTTAACTTCGTTATATGTACTGCTGTCGTAAACTTTTCACATTTTTCAACCGACTTCAAAAAAGGTGGAGGTTCTCAATTCGACTGTATGTTTTTTTTTTTGTATGTTTGTTACGCGATTACTCCTCCAATTATGAATCGATTTTAATTATTCTTTTTCTGTTTGGTAGATCATACTTCAGAGGTGGTCCCATATAAATTTTATCGAAATTGATTTAGAACTTTTTGAGAAAATCAACAAATATATACCCAGATAGTATTTTGGTTGTGGTTCTTGTTACCTATCTTCGACAAATATGAGCTGATTTTGATGATTTTTGTTTTATTGAATAGCTTATACTTCAAAGATAATATGCTAAAAGTTTACAAAATAAAAATCACCCCTAAGGGTAGGAAAATAGGGGATGAAATCGGTGTTCAGCAGTTAGATTAGGATTTATCACTAAAAATTGATGAAATAAGTAAATTTTATTTAAAAAAAATAAAACCGACTTCAAAACACTAAAATGCTAAAAATAATCCTAACACTTAAGTACCTAATAAGTTACTTTTGGAGTCGGTGCAAACAAAAACATTGAATCTCTCATCGGCTGGCACCGACTCCAAAAGTAACTGATTAGGTACTTAAGTGTTAGGATTATTTTTAGCATTTTAGTGTTTTGAAGTCGGTTTTATTTTTTTTAATAAAATTTACTTATTAAATAACCATTTCACTGGTAGAGTTTTATCCACACTTTACTATAAGGTTCCGTTTTGTCTACGGAACCCTAAAAACCACACTAACCGTCTTATTAATAAACTTGTCTTATCCTCGAAATAACAAGACTAAAAACAGATTATACAAATTTGAAACTGTCAAATTTGATAAACGAGATGGTTATCTAATCTTTAGTCTTCTATTCGCTTATCTTTATTCTAGTCTACCGTCTTGTATTTATAAAATTATTACTAACGGGGTTAAAGTTTTTTCGTTGTCTTTGCGATGTAACGTCAACTGTGGCTCTAAAATCACATTTTAGTACTGCAAATAAATTTGACGTTATAAGCGTGACGGGTAATAATAACGCAGTCTTAATTTTAAGTGTCGTTTCAGTATACCTACGAGGGAATGTTTTTGTAAATTTATTGTGTTCAAAACTTATAGCGCTTATTTAAAAAATAACTAAAATATTATGTAAGTAGTCCATTATTGCATGCCGTGGCAACCTGTTAATTAGAAGGCACTTAGTCTATAGCCAATATTTGCATGTCTTACCAATTTGCTTGTAACTGTGCTTGTCCTAATAAAATAAATGAATTTAAAAAAAAAAACGCTACAGCGGACGGTAGGATTTTTTGTCAATCGTCATCATGCGTGAAAAGTGCCTCGAAGTAGATGATTGCTTCTTTTTTTTAATCAACTGAACTTGTGGCTACTGTTGCTTTAGAAAATCGTCGTTCCGAGAATAGTGACTAATATTGACTGGTACACGACCAATTTTTTACCGGAAATTATGGATAATTTCCGTGAAAATAACGGTAAACGCCATATCATCTTGCACCACGACAATGCAAGTTACTCGGCCTGAGAGACAAATGAGTTTTTAAAGGCGAAAAACGTACGTAAACTTAAGAGTCATCCTGCATACAGTCCTGACCTGGCACCGTGTGACTTTTTTCTGTTCCCAAAAATAAAGAACCAATTACGCGATGAACGGTTTTCATCACCAGAAGAGGCTGTATAAAGAGGAAATATGAAAAACATGTGTCTGACGTCACCACGGCGGAGTGGCACAAATGTTTTCAAAATTGTTCAATCGTATGAAAAATTGCATTAATATTTTGAGAAACAATAAATTCATTTTTAATCTAGTATTTTATAGGGTTCCGTACTTCAAATGGAAAAAACGGAACCCCTATTGGATCACTTTGTTGTCCTACCGTCTGTCTGTCTGTCTGTCAAGAGCCTTTATCTCGGGAACGCATGGAGGTATCGAGTTGAAAATGAAATGATATACCTACTCAGGTCTACAGTCGCTTGAGGCTGTGAAAAAATCAAACTACTAAGTTTAAAAAAAGTTACGGCCGTTTATGCCGCAAAAAACGAATATTATTTGACACTCACAAGGCAATCAAAATTAATAGGGTAGGGTACTTCCCGTTGACCTAGAATTATGAAATTTAGCAAGAAGCAATGTCTTATAGCACAAGTAAAAGCAAAAGTCCAAAATTCTTAAATTTCTAGTTACATAAAAAAAAAGTTTTTTTTAACTAACTCGTAAAATCGGTAAATATCTTCGAGACTCGATTTCCGTTATAGACGAATTATTTTCATAGCTATAAGTTGGTACGGAATCCTCAGTGCGTGAGTTGGACTCGCACTTTGCCGGTTTTTTATTATTTATTCCGGAAATTTAGTGTATGCCCACGTAAAACAATTTAATAAGCGTGTAGGGTACGCCTTACAGTAGGTTCCTATGTATAACCTAACGAGTCGGAAGTATGGTTTGCAGGGTTTGTTTAGATTTCATACAGGGTGGAAACAGTGAAACAAAATAATCAGATTCATCAGTCCTTTGTCTTGGCGTTTCTCTGTTAGCCCGGTCGCCGGGATGGACGCGAATTGTCTGTGTCGATTGTTTACTTCGTTAGCCGTGTCTCTATCTCCATCCGTTTCCCGCACACACGTTGCCTCAACTTTGTTCGCATTGTTGTTAAATACGTAAATATTATTTTTTACGTAATCTAGGTACTGTCTCCGATTACAATGGCACAACGTAGCAAAAATATGAACTCTAAAAATCATGTTAGCTTTACGTTTCTTAGTAGTAATAGGCTTTCTCACGGAGGTTCGTAGATGGCGGCACCTGCGTCCCGCGCAGCCTCGCTTCGTTCAAATTTATGAACGCTTTCAGCGCTTTCAACGTGTGCCACCTGACCTGGCGAGCGACATTTTGCTGGACAAATGTCTCCTTGTCTCTATTTATATTGGATACTTATTCTAACTTGCTTGCCATACTTCGAGTTTGGTAAACTGTCGAGATACATTATTGCCTCGTAAACATTTACTGTCTTGTTCCTGTTTTAAGAGTAGGTTTAAAATAAGAATTAGGATACGTACCTACGTACTGCACTCATGAAAATCGTAATAATATTGATTTAGTCTACTATATTCTACTCTATTGATATAAAATACATAGCATAATATTGTCAACACAAACCTTGGAATCTTATTTAAGGTTGCCTTTAATTGCAATGGAATCCTCGTCCGTTCTCTTATGGAAAAACTTTTTTAATATCAAGTGTTACAAGCTGTCCCTTCGATCGGAAACACCTATCAAAGACGGAAAACAAAAGTTTAATGCGAAAGAAACGTTATCCAGCCAAAGTGATTTCGTTCTAGTTTTTTTTTAATGAATATTATGATAAGTTCTTTGTTTTATGTGGATTTTAAATGTATACAAATTGTATTTTATGTAGACTTACGCTTATTTCGAGACTTTGGTTCTGGTTTTTATTAACACACTTATAAGCTTCACTTGTAACATACTAACAAACTAACTAACTATGTAATCTTGGAAGTAGTTTTTACCTACTTCTAACTTCGGTTTGTAACTTTGTAAGTATCTATCATTCGGATGACAATACAATAATTTGACACCATCGTCGTGACGATCTGATAATGGAACCAGAAGGTGGATGGTGCAACTCTCCAATTGCTACTAGTAAAACATTTGTGTTTAAGCTCATTTGATTCGCCTTGTCGAGTCCAATACATATAAAACTGTTTTTTGTAGTTTTTTAATTATCAATCAATTATTAACAATACAAGTTATTGCATTGCGTCATTGCTCATAGAACTCAATAATTACAGTTGCAAAAGTAAAGATAAAACTGGCAAGCACAGAAATATAAAAAGTATAGGGTACCATAAAATGTGGCTAGAGAATAGTATTATTCTAACGCTACAGTCGCAGACGGTGCGTGAAACAAGAGCCACTAGGAAGCGATTGTGGGGCTATCTCTACTGTGCCTTGCGCTCGTGCCCGGCTAGATTTACTTTACAGAGATACACTCCACTATAATGTGCAACCTCTTTTTTCTCTTGTGTCCTGCATTGGGTTCATTTTGACTAGAGTATTTTAAGGATTCGATCTATTGACAACCGGCCAATCTAAAAAGTCATTCGGGAAGGCTATGTTCAGCAGTGAATCATAAGTCATAAATAATAAATAGATTATCACTATCATTTGTGTCGTGTGGGGACAGCCGTAAAGAATACACTTCCCCACCGCCAACAGGAGGCGTGTCGTAAGAGGCGACTAATTCCTGTAGCACGAGACGGGCAGCAGCGTCAGCGTGCGAAACCTTATAAAAAACTGCGCTCGCCAACCCCCCTGCCAAGCGTGGCGAGTATTGGCAATCCCCCCCGGTGAGAATCATTGGGCGAGGCCTGTGTTCAGCAGTGGACGTCCTATGGCTGAAATTATGAAAATGATTATGTATACATTTAGCCTGCCGAATTTTATTAATTTTAGTAAGTCAAATTGTTACAGAAAGACTTTATCGCGCATTCCTTTAACTGTTTTCGAAATGAAAATAAATCTATTTTAATCCAGGTTAAAGAAAATATCCAAAATATTACTTTTATAACACTGATAGGTCTACCAAGAAGTGCTTTACCTCTTTTAATATCATATTCCAGTAAAATAATAATCCGTTACGACGGCTTATTGTAAGACTTACACTTCCAAATTCAAATTCCAAAAATCACAAATAACACTACTAACGTAATTAAAGGCAAGCGGAAATAGACCTTATAGTTTTTTTTATAAGCAAGCGATAGTCAACCTTAAGGTTGTAAACCACTTTATTTGTCGACCATACAATGTGCATACAAATATCATTAACAACAATGCAATAATTGCTTTATACCTGTTTTTAAATTATACCTGTGTAACATTATAGAATGCAATAAATATATTGAATTGAATTTAAATAATAATAAACGTAGCGCTCCTCTTAGGGTAGCAGGCAAGTCCCTAAGTTTTAAAACCACAGTCTCATATTTTACATATCCCACATTTTAATGCTCTAAAGAAGTTGTTGTTGTTTACATCCGGGATGTTTGCCAGCATTTATATTTTCCATTAGGGCTCGTTCGTATAACTTTAAGTTTGCCGAGCGCGAAGTTGTTTTAAGTATTCCCAATCGTCGACGTTCCTGGCACAGGCGGTGGCCGCGTACTGACACCACGCCTCCGGAAATATAGCCAGAGATGCCACAAAAACTTCACCCTCGTTTTATTATTACTACGAAGCTAATTAAAATAGCAACGAATAGATTACGGGCAGCTTCTGGCAGCCGGCGCTTAATGCGCTGCCTTTACGACGTCACGCTTTATGCTCTCTCATTAGCGCCGTCTCCTCACTGTTTTTATGAATACACCATTTTTCTCCCGCCATTTATTTAATTCTTTTCTGTTTGATTAGTATTTGTAAGTTTAAGAAAGTTTCACTTTGTTATTGCTAATGTAGATGATTATTGTAGAAACTCTTGCAAACTTGAACTCTTGAAACAGTTGGCGCTGTACAGTTGCGCACAGAGAAACTGTTTAGTTTATACATGTTTCACTTGTCTACCGATTAGTTTACGTATCTAAATTTCAAATTTGTTAAAGAGACATTTTTATGATTTAAATATTGTCTTCAAAATTTTGTTTATTTAATTCTAAACCTAATTATACTAAGCATCTAATTAAATCAAATCAAAAGCTTCTAATTAGGGAAACTGTACATTTCTTTATAAATACGCGTACAGCTATTTCTAACCGGCAAAGATGATGAGTAAACATTTATTTGACAACTATTAAATCAGGATTACAAGTTACACGTGCCGGAACTGCCGGTACGATTTATGTTGAATTATATACATTAGTTATAACAACCTTTATTGGAATTAACACTGATTGTAGCTACTAACTAACGACCACGTATGACACAAGAAAATGAAATTATTCCGCTGGTAATTACATGGGTGGTGGGTGGTAACACTATGATAATAACAATAAAATAATCCGATGTCATAGGCGGGTGATAATGGCCGTAGCCGCTCGTTAGCCACGCGGGGATTACCTATTGTTAATGTTTTAATTTGTGCCCGCCACTCCGCCCCCTCGCACCGTTCGCTATACCATGGCGCACCACAATCGTTCGTACCCAGCCATTTCGAGATACGTGGATTGTTAATACATATATACCTACTCTTCTAGCCCCACAGTGTAATAAAAAGCTTAAAAACTTTGTCATCTTTAAAAATATTTTCTCGAATCATGATGCCACCTAGACACAAAGAATTACTTAAACAAACCCTCTGTGTTAAAACAATCATACATGATCATGAGCATGATCATTGTGAAATGTATAGTCAGTCTGTTCTTACGTTTATTGTATGAGAGAGTCTGCGAGAGTTTTCTAATGTAAGACTTCACCTTATCTTAATTATTTGCCATTTTGCAAAACTCTTAAAAAAAGCTTGTTGCATTGTTTGAATGAGACATGAGTTTTATCATACCAACCTATGTCAATTTATCAATCAGAACTCGACATACATACGTAATTTGGTAAGCGATTTTTGTTGTATAGATGTTCGAATTGTTCGAGAGATCTGGGTTGACCTCGTTTCTACGTGTGTGTTCGTACGAGTTTTGGGGCGCACGTAACTTTGCCTTTTCGCAGCAATTCTCACTGAAAGCTGGTGCCGGTCGCTACAGCCGCCCCTCGCCACAAACTCACACCCTATTGTGTCCATTTATACCCTTTACAACTACTTGTTTTACGTACCTCAGTTTTCACAGAACATAGGACACTACATTGTTATACTTGCGTCTTTATATCCTTGGGGTGCTATTGTGTTTCATTAAAACTTCTTAGTAGGTAAGTACTGAAAATGAATCCCCAGGGCATATTTGTTTACCTACATAATTATTATTGAACCATGCATAACTCCTGTAAATTATGTTCGCATAAACTGAAATAAAATACTCGAATAAGACGCAACATCTTAGAATTCCTAAGCAAGTTAGTGTTTTTGTTAATTTTTGAGTCAACCCCGTGATGAAATAGTGAATAGATGCCTATTCCCAAGAGCTTGGCCTTTGTGCTTTACTGTCGGTTTGTTTATTTCAGGGGCCTGGCTCGTAAACACTCGCAGGCCGATATACTAAATTTAAGTTGGGCTTCTTTATTTTCTTTGAGAAATTCTTTTC
Organism: Anania hortulata; assembly: GCA_963576865.1. Lineage (NCBI taxonomy): Eukaryota > Metazoa > Arthropoda > Insecta > Lepidoptera > Crambidae > Anania > Anania hortulata. The sequence goes on along the minus strand of OY756388.1, from coordinate 16,459,044 downwards.
CGGTATTATCCATAGCTTGCCTGAAACGTTTATTTCTTGTTCAACGAGCTTTCTAAATAGTAATATGTTTTTACTACAAGTATCAAGAATGATTGTATAAGTTTTTATGTCTTAGCGTTTCGTTTTGCGACTTTACGAGTTGTTTAAAAATAGTTTTTCCAGACGAAGATTAAGTTTTAAACATCTGATTCGTAAGCTTATTTATTCCATATAATTTATTTCCGATTAAACTGATTGCCTTTTAATTGGTTGGTGGTGCGGTGCCTTTCAAATGTTGTACTATAAAAAAGTTGTGATTTTAATGGTATTATTTGGCATAAAGTAGTGAATGATCCCTGTATAAGATAACAACCGCAGAGCTGCGCGGCCCTTGCCGTGGGTGCTTAATTTACTGCTACGGCAACGCCACGAGCACGCTCCATATCCACGCCGTTATTGCCAACTTGAAAGCAAGAATAGGATACACATTTCCTTCATATCTTTAGAATTTAAGCGTCTGCCCACTTTAACATTACATTTCTCTTTTTATACGACAAGTTTCTGAACAGTCTTTGTAGACATTTATATGAAATGGTACCTACTTTTGTTTAAATATTGTTAACGAATATCTGTCTGGTGCTCTTTGAATTACTCTTTTTACGATTTTAAGTTAGTTCAAAGAAACAATGATCGAAAAGTTTCAAACTTTTACAATTATATTGCTTTGCCTCAACTCTTAAGACGTTGATGTTTCGAAGATCAAAGGAAAATTGTGTTCACTTAAGAAGTTCTCAACACTATTAATAATTTACTTGTATTTTGGTAAATGGAGAAGTATGTAGTTGAAAGTTGGTATACCTATTGTTCAGACAAGCTACGCGAACAAAGGTGCATGCCCTACATTAGGCGTACTTAGATGGAAAGCACAACTCTTTTATCAAGCCGCCAGACCCCTCGCCGGCGTTTTGTCACCTCTTCGAGAGGCTTACACCGTAAAAGGAGAGAGTGGGCATTTTTCATGACTTTTCCACGCGGATGCATTTCACCACTTCGCTTCAATGGGTTGTGAGGTACCTAACCTTTGCGGTTGAGTTATATCAAAGTGCTTTCGTTGCCTCATTTACACAGGGAACTTAATTCAAGCTTAGTAAATAATCTTAGCGTTCATTGTGGGCCATGAACGGTATAAATTGTTTAAGTCGCTATAAATACGCGAATGTGGTCTCCACTTCCTGACTTAATTACTTTCAAGAGCGAATATAACTTGGTAATATAAGCAATTAGAAACTTATTTGACGCTGCCGGTCCGCCTGTTCCGCCTCGGGCATAGGAATCGTGAGCGGGATGAGCCATTACGTGCTTTCCCAGAACTTTTCCTTTTAAAAGTCGCCTTACTCTTTTAAACTTAGTATATTGGATAATTCGGCTAAAAATATGAATATCATGGGTATAACTTTAGTAATTCTAACGGAACAGGAAAAATTCCGCCGATTACCCTTGAAAAATGACCCCTTTAGGCGTTTAGGCTAAATTGTAGAAATTAAAATCTTATTATGAAAGAACGATCACGCTTTGATCTTGTATTAAGTGTGTACAATCTACAATTTTCTACCTTTCAGACTTTCTTACAGTGCATTAACGTGCGTGTTCTTATCTTGTGCTTTGACGTATCCTTTCTTTAATATAATGTATTTATTTGTTCTTTTGTCCTTTCCTTTCGCTTGTCGCAAATTGGTCATTTTCTGATCTGAAAGTAACATATTAAGCTGCTTTTTATTTTAATGGAAAACAAACAGCTTGTAAATTAAATAATATACAATTACGACAACATAGTTTTCACCAAACGATATTGAATAGATAGAAATAGATACACCGCCAGCGCTTAAAACATATCCAGAAAAAGGAGTGCTTAAACTCAGCCTAAGCATTCCTTCCCTCGCAGTCGCGCAGACCGTCCATGATTCAGTATGCCGAAGCGCTCCGTAAAAAATACAAAAAAAAGACTTTAACTACTCTAAAAAGGTTGGAGTGTCCTATCTCCTGTAGGTAATATATCAATGTTTGGTAATTGAATTTATTATTAGTAAAGTTAGTCCTTAAATGTGCTGAAACTTAAGATTTTTTAAACATATAATAATCAAACACACGGCCGGTTGCACAGCCTGTCTCTTTCCCTCGCGCTGCTTGGGAAAGAGACAGGAATTTTCCATATCATTTTGAATTTCCAAAAATTTTATCAAAAATAATGGCTGAAAAACAAAACAAATATTCTTTCCACCATTTCTACTAGAGCGATATCTATTTCAGAACATTTTGATGACCTCTATAGTCAAGAGGCGAGCACGCCGGGCTTGGCGTCACCATCTAATGAGTAAGTTAGTAAGTTAATGATTGTACGGGTAAAACGGAGATTCGCGCGGTATCTGTACAAAAAAATGTATGGATATTACCCCTTCTTGTTTTCGTCGCTCTTCGTCTACGGCATGGTCGGTCTAGACACACTGGAGTTGCGACATAAATGTTCCTTAATGGTTCATTACTACCTGATGCTCAACGGCAAAATAGACAACCCGCTCGCCCTCTCGATGTGCTACTTGTCCGCGCCCGACCAGTACCGCCGCAGCGCGCGCGCCGCCTGCTTTCCGCGCCGCCCTCGCGCACGCTCACGGCGCGGCACGCTCCCACAGCGCAGGCTATTTGTATGCTCAATGCCCTGATTGCTCAGGAACCAGAAACTAACTTGTTTTATAATAGACATAGACAATTTGTGAATCATTGTGTTAGTTTTTTAACCCAGATGTTACTGAAACTATTTTTGTCGCGTATCACCGTAATTTTTTAATATTGTTACCTTGATCGATATAACAAACATGAAAAAATAAAAATAAATTTTTTTTTGATCTTTATAACGATCGGTCGCTGTAAAAAAGCTAATATTGATAGTATGTGTGTTTGTAAAAAATGTTATAAAACTGTAACTGGCTCACTCCACTCCACTTATATTACCAAAACTAACTATTTAGGTTCAAGCACACAAAGAATAAATAACATTATTTAAAAATATTACTATTACCTACCTTGTTTTAATTTAATGCTTTTTTTTCTGTTAAGTTACTGGAAGACGATGATGTGGAAAAATTGGCAAAACAACAATATTTCGCCGTACTGTAGTCATCGTCAATATGTTCTTAATATTAATATGTACTAATATAAAATGTATAACCCAAAGACCATTACTGACTATGATCATTTTAGCTTTAGCAGTTTAAAAGTTTATTTAAAGTTAAACTTTTTTACCTTAAAATTAAATTAACATAGTTCATAGTGAGCTTTATAACGTTCTGTGAATATTTCTGGCCAATATCTTAATTTTTCGACCAAAAATATGTCTAACATCGACGACAACTCCACCTACCTCTGCACTCTGTTCCAAATGAAATAATTTTACGATTTTCAAAAAGCGCATACGAAATTGTTCCTTATTTTTATTGTGTTAAAGCCTATATTCTCCTTTTTAGGAATAAAGCAATAAAATTTTACGACCTTGCAGCCTGGTTGCGTTCTAAAATGTCATAACTATTGAGCGCATGCATTTAAAGTAAAACTATTATTGTAATTTAGGGTCGAATTTTAAATAGTGAAGTAAGAGTTGATAATATTTTCGGGATGTAGGTACTGCGCGAGGTTGCTAGCTACTTTCGGCAGGGGGGTGTCACTCCGCATTTTAGGTATATTCAGCCAGCGCGCCGCCCGAAGCGGCGTATGGCATAGGGCTGTCGCTCTCAGCTCGCACGACAGTCGCGGTCACGTCGCGCTCGCGCATTTAAAAAAAAGTTTTTTTGCTTTTCGACAGAAGCAATGTCTTCTAAGCTTAAATGTCAAAATAATGCGTATAAAAGATATTGCTGTGTTTACAGATGTCTGAATAAAACGAATAGTGAATCAGAACTAACATTTAAAGAAATCAATCAATCAATACTTAAAAGTTAAGCAATTGTAAGATAATTTTGTAATAATAAACACATTTTATTTCTTCACTTTATTTTATTTTATTTTGTTAGAAATACCCAGTTAATCCCGTTACATCCGTGGGAATCGAACACACGACATTCAGATGGAATTTTTATGTCAGAATCAACGTTTGTAATGCTTAATCTACTTATTTATCTTAAAACTCATAAAGGTACAAAAACATCTCAAGTGACAACCCCGTGCCGTCGTTCGCAGCTCGGTTATAAAACGGGCGCGCAATGAAAATTCACGGTTCGCGCGCGGTTATAAGTTTCAATTTTGCTTGCAGGCGGGTAGCTCTGACGAGTCTAGGGATAATTTTATACCTAAACCTGACTTTTGTTAGGGAGTGAATCTTCTGTACGGTAGTACTATTAGGTATTCTGTGATTTTGGCCGCCGTTATTCCGTATGTAAGGTTGCATCTAGGGTATTTAATATCGTTGTTTTCACCTCTAAGTAGGCAAATATTAGTTCTAAATTACATACCATGATATTAAAACCAATAAAACATAAACACAGAAAAAAGATAGGGTCAACGAGTTGGACGCATTAAATTATTTGCAAGCAATGTCCTTACCGCGGCGGGGCGGGTACAAAATTGATCTAAATGCGGGTAGATACTGACTGTATCGTAAAACTTTTTAGTAACTCTACTAAAGAATGAGTTCTGATGGTAGTTTGTGCGAGACTGTGACGAGTACAAGCACGGGCACTGTCTATTTGGTTTAATGGGTACGCGTAATTGTATGTTATTTAGAAGCTGTGAGCTGTCAACATGGCCGTTAGCGATGTTCAATAAATAAGTAATATCTGCTGCGTCTCTACGTAACTCGAGAGGAAGAAAATGGTGTCTTCTGCAGCGTTCATAATATTTAACATCGCGCTTCTTAGATTTAAATTGTAAGTACCTTAAGAACCATCTCTGAATGGATTTAATGCGATTATTATATATTTTGTACTGCGGATTCCAGACTTGGAAAGCATACTCGAGAATACTACGAACATAAGAACAGTATAAGATTTTGATTATCCCGATAAAGTTAACATTCTTCAGGAATGCGGAATGCGAGATAAATGTCAATACAGATGACGCTAATTAAAATAACTGTAGCTGATGGCTTCGTCGCAGAATGTCCCTTTCGCCAAATATACCCTAGTCGGAAAATTGAGATTATTTTTATATAATATAGATAGTATAAGAGGCACCCCGCTCCAGCTTTTCAAAAGTTACCTCCACGGCAGAACACAGCAAGTGAAAATTGATGGCCTCCTTAGTGAAAAAACAACTGTTGATTTTGGAGTCCCTCAGGGAAGTGTCCTCGGCCCGACTCTATTTTTGATATACATAAATGAATTATGCAATCTCCGGGATGTTGGGGGGAGGATCTTTTCTTACGCGGATGACACTGCTGCTGTTTTTACTGGTGACACCTGGGAATCAGTTTTTAAACTTGCTGAGAGGGGTTTACACACTATCTCAAACTGGCTTGGCGACAATCTTCTTACATTAAATATTCAAAAAACGAATTATATATGTTTTACTCCTATTAAATTACAGCCTAATAACCTTTTCCAAATTAAAATTCACAACTGTCTAAACTCTGCCAATCTGGACTGCACCTGCCCCTCTATTGACAAAGTCAGCCAAACCAAATATCTTGGTATCATACTTGATGAACGGCTTTGCTGGCAACCACATATGGAGCTGTTAATTAATAGAACCAGAAAGCTCATATGGGTCTTCAAGTCACTTCGACAGGTTATGACAAAGGCACTCCTAAACAAATCCTACATAGCCCTGGCTCAACCAGTCCTAACATACTGTATCCCGATCTGGGGGGTGCAGGTAAGACTCATGTTCGTGAATTGGAGAAAGCGCAGAGATCCCTTATTAAAGTTATGTACTCTAAAACCTATCGTTTCCCTACAGATACTTTATATCGAATTAGTGACCTACTCTCAGTCAGAAAACTTTATGTGCTCAGCCTTGTACAAGAGTGCCTCAAATCTCTGATATATGTCGATCTTTCCCATAAAAGAAGGAAAGATACAGTGGCACCTGTCCCTATTATTCGTACAGCCTTTGCCAGAAGGCAATATAGGAGCCAGTCAGCCCATGTCTTTAACAAAATAAATGAAATACTCAAAATATACCCTATGCTACTTCTCACTTGTAAGAAAACCATATCTGAATGGCTGCGCTCTCTAAGCTATGAGGAAGTTGAAAGTCTGCTTCTAAGAACGCCCTAAAGGTTTTTCACTTAAAATCATGTCTTACACCTATCATCATGGTCCCTGTATGTGGTGAACTCATACCGATCCCAAGGAGCTGTTTCCGCAGGGCTTACTGGTAGCACCTATGATCAGATGCATACTTAATTTTGCATTGACTAGTCACAAACGTCAGCACTAATCTCATACTAGTACGTACACACGCACGTGCACACACACACACACACACATCCCCCAACACACACACACACACACACACACATACACATACACACACGAACACCCACACACACATACACTTACACACACTCACTTACACACACACACTTACACACACACACTTACACACACACACTCCCACTCACGTATCCATACACTACATACTAACGAGCATTGTCCTTTCATATCTGTATGGTACCATAGTTGTACCAGTGTTATATTTTCACATTTTTAAGTATGTATATTATTTCAGTATTTCTGTTTTGCTTAATGAACCATTAATTTAGATAACATTATGGAAAGGAGCGAGTTATTCCCACTACAAGTGTCTTTGACTACTTACCGGGAGAACAAAGTATTGTAAATTGGTTTCTTGAAATAAATGTTTTTATTATTATTATTATATAACTGTTATTATTGCAACGATTTTTCAATTTGCGTTAAAAAAATGTTAGATTGAATCAAACGAATACCCGTGTATTCATTTACACGATAGCGCTTTATTAATTTAACCTTTTTAGTACTCAGTATCCTATTTTTTTTAGTGTTGCGCGTTTTAGCCGAATAAACCATACTTGCGTCGCTCCGTGCTTGTGTTCTCATAAAAAGCACCTACGTTGTATACAATACGCCGCGCTTCTAGTTTTTATAGGAGACCCTCTTCGGGCGTGTGTTGGTGTTTAGCCTAAGCCTTTATAGCGTTTTCTATTTTACATTTAGTGAATAATAATTGTGAATAAATAATAGTGAATAATAAGAATATGGATTTTTTATATAAATAAAATGATTGTCTGAGTGTAGTAGAAACAGTTAATAAAATTACAGCACACTGCCTTAAACCGTCGCGCTGCGGACAATAGCTACTAAATTCACACATACCTACAAGTCCTTTGCGGTAGTATTTGCTGCTGGCGGGGCAAGCACATGACGCAACAGGACACTAGTAAACAGCAATAACTGTAAATACAAAAATGTATTTTCAAATATACAAAGGTAAAAAAATTATCCTTCAAACTGAAACTGGCGTGTAGTTATATCCCCAGGGATTTCGTTGTGACACTTATAAGGCAGATGAACAACAAATGGGGGTTCAATTACGTACAGGGGTAAGGAAAAGTTGACATAATAAATTATATTTTTTACTTATCAGAAGCGTTTTGGCGAACTGTGAAATTAAAAACTTCATTATAGACTTACCAGAAATACAGGGTTAAATTGCAAAGGGGTGCGAAATTTTAAAAATAAGATCTAGGGAACAATATAAAGAAGCGTCTTAATCGTTATTTTTTTTAATAGGTAATCGTATGTAACGAAAAAAAATTACTTTAAAATATCAGAAAATAATGTCAATAGAGAGATTACGAAAGCCGCGCGGTCATTCATCAGAGGCGTAGGTACAGCGAGTTAACAAGGACCTTGCGCAGTGCACATACGGTGTAATTTTTTATGAATAAGTTAAATTATCCACGCGTACGATTTTTAACAGCGCATAGGAATAATTAAATATGTTTTTTTTGTTTTTTGCATAGCTGAGCCACACCTAAAGATGTGGCACCCCATTGCAATGTAACCCTGTATAAATCGCGTGACTTAGGTTTTGTTTTACTCAGTAACTCTGGCAAGAAATCGGCTGCCAGGCAGACATTATGCATTTACAAGTGAAGGAATAATAATGTTAAATAGGCAAGAGACGTGAAAAGACGATGCGATGTTCCATAGGCGCGTCTCTCGCAAGTGTAGCAGCATGAAATTTGTATCTTCAACAATGCAATAAAAAATAACAATATTAATTAGGCAAGTTAAATATGAGATTAGTAAGAATCATCATCATCATCATCATCATCATTTCAGCCATTGGAAGCCCCCTGCTGAACACAGGCCTCCAATTGCCTCAGGATTGACAATACTCGCCACGCTTGGCAGGCGGGTTGGCGAGCGCAGTTTTATATAAGATTTCGCACGCAGACGCTGCTGCCCGTCTTGTGCTACAGGAATTAGTCGCCTCTTACGATACGCCGCCTGTTGGCGGTGAGGAAGTGTATTCTTTACGGCCGTCCCCACACGGCACATTAGTGAGAATAAAAACAAGGAAATATTTATTTAACACACTTTAAGTACAATACATAATAATAAGGAAAAGAAGTAAAAAAGTATATATAAATGTGTCGAAAAGGTTTCCGCTCAGCATTTGTCGTGAAAGTGAGAAACTTATCACGACGCTGATTTTCAGCGGTGACCCCCAGACTTTGGACGTTTTCGTAAATACAGCGATAATAATAATATTGATCATGGTTCGTAGAGCCTCTAGGCAAGAGCTTGCATTATAGAAATGTTGAGTGGATGTCCTATACTTGCGATTTTAAATATGACCCGACTAAAAGGACTTAACCATTTTTGTTCTTGATTTAGCAATTTGTCCTATATGAAATGTTGATTGCAGTCTACAGTCACGTGCTCGTATGTTTTCGCCTGCTATTTGTTTACGACGATTGTTGGTAGAGACCATCTTTCTCTCTACTGTTCTCTAGCAAGTCACAGCCAGAGGTCGGACTGTGTATTGCATGGGGCTCAGCCTTTAGCTCCGCTTGTAGTTCCTGTCTCACTAATGCACCGTCTTCGATGTCTACGAATGCTATTTGCGTAATATCGAAGTCATCAAAAGCAGCCGTGTAAAACTTGGATTAGGCCCTCAGAAAGTCACTCTTTTAACATAGTGCAGGTTTTTATTTATTAATACTTTATCGCTCAGATGATTTGAGACATTTTTATCGGGAGGTGAAAGACCAGTAAAAATGCAACAACTTTTTTCATAGACTAACGTCGAAATCCCGATGTTAAAACACTAACTACAAGTTCAGTTGTTACAATTTGTGTGATGGTGTTTTATATTCCATGATTAAGAAAAGTTGTTGCATTTTTGCTCCTCTTTGTCTCTACAAGTGTACACTGTATTATAATATGATTCAAAACAAAAGAGTTTTAGTCTTAGAACTTAATTAATCTTAAATTAAGTTTAGACGTGGCTTTCTCTCCTGACTGAATGATATGTAATCAGAGCAGCGTTGCCAAATTTTTATTGTAGCAAGTCGGGATTTTGAACTTTTTGAGTGAAAAAAGCCGGAATCCTTTCGTCGAAAGCATAGTAAAAAAACGTATATTATAAGCAGATGTTTTTAAATAAGTATTTATCTTTTTATTTGAGTTTTAAATTACGGTTTTCGTAACGAATGATATCAAAATTAGCTAAGATAGAAAATATATTTTAATAAAAATATGATATTTTAAATCAGATTTACCCTATCGTTAGGTAGTTAGGTCTTCTTCGTCTTCTGAGTAAAAAACAATAAAAAATGCACGCACGGCCGAGTTATTCCCTGAAAAGCGATATTTAATTTTGATTTAAAAATCGTTACAATCGGGACGTCTGGCAACGCTGAATCAGAGACAGGCTACAAAACTGTAAAAACAAAATTGATTGTATCTACTTCTTGTCATAAGCGGCTTTTTGAAAAATGCTGCTTGACAACAACATTAAGGGTAGGGCCCTACTAATCGAAATCGAAAAAACAATTATTAAGCTTTCTTTATATATAAAAATGAATCCCTATTTCCCTTGGTCATCGCATCACGCGTTAACGGATGGAACAATTTTGCAAATTATTTTTTGTTGTGTTAATTATCGTCAGGAGAAGGTTCTTTTAAAAGAAAAAAAGTTGCACAGAAAATCCTTTATGAATAAACTGAGGACCACGCGAAAAGTCGCGGGCAACAGCTAGTTTGGTATATAAAACTTAACATTTGTCTTGCGTCATTTAGTATATATGTCGCAGAGTGTGTGGAAATCAGGGATTTCGCGAAATCCCGCTAGATATCGAATATTCTTGTTTATTACGTCTTTTTACTAAAATTATCTAGTGATATGACAAAATACTAATTTAAAGTCAGAGATATGTCATTTCACTAAACTAAATGTAGTGAAATGATTGTCTCTGAGTGAAATAAAGAATACTTTTGGTGAATAAAGTAATAAAATTAAATAACATATTACCTGGTGCCTTTTTTATAAGAAAATAAAGTTTTAATCAACTAAACATAAAAGCAAAATTACAAATTTGTTCATTAGGTACAAAAAAATATATGTAAGTATACCCTATAAAGTCTTGCCATAAATACTGAAACAAAGAAAAAATTTTTTTTATTTCAAATAACATTTATTTGTTATTTTTTACAGCGTGTTTGATTAATACATATAAATATGTATTTTAAAAATAAAAAGCTTATTCGAAGTGGTCTCCATTGGCTGAAATACAGTCCTTTAAACGTTGAGGCCAGTTATCAATAGAAGCACGCTCTCTTTTAATGGGAAAATTCTTCATTGCCAATCGTACGGATTGTTTTAGGGAATCCAAATTATCATGGCGTTCAGAGCAAGCCGTACTCTTTAAAACTGACCATAAATCACAATCCAGCGGATTAAGATCGGGACTAGACGACGGCTAGTCTTCAGCTCTGATGAAGTCCGAATCCTTTGTTTCCAACCAAGACTGCGTAGACCGAACTTTATGACCCGGCGCCAAGTCTAGCTAGAAGGATGATTCTTGGTTATTGAACATGGTGTTGTTAAGGGGCTTAACTACCTTCTCAAGAATGGTATTTTGATACACTTGTGCCGATATTTTGATACTTTTCCACAAAAATATGGCTCAGTCACTCCTTACAGCTAATACCCCACCAAACCATCACTGAAGTCGGATAGTGCCCACGTTGCACTCTGTCGACTAATTGTGAAGCTTCCTTAGAGTTTTGAGCATAAATACGGTCATTTTGTTGATCAAAATGTTGCTTAATTGTGAAAAAAAATTATCTGTGACCTCCCTTTGCGTACCGCTTCAGTAGTTGTTTCGATTTTACCACTCGTATTCTTTTTAAAATTATTTATAGGCTGCAAGTAATAAGTCATCTTTTAAAATACGCGACATGGTTCTAGGTGCTATCTTCATCTCCCGAAATAAAATCTTTTGCTTTCGGACAGAATTTCTTCGAATTCTTTCCTTTACTGCTTTGACCACCTTTTTCGTACGAACTCTACGTGGACGGCCAGATCTTTTTCTGTCACAAACAGAGGTCTCATTGTATCTATTAATTGCCCGGTACACAAACATTTTACTAATACCAAGCGTATGGAGAATTAAAAATATGCATTTGGCTCCATACCTGCTTTGTGTAATGCGATCACAGCGATTCGGTTCTCTTTGTTACCCCACTCCATTTTAATATCACAAATTATTGTACAATGTATTGGCGCCAAAATGAGAAAACTCAACGAACAATCATATAGAAATGACAGATTCAAATTAAAATTTCACATTTTGTTTATTTTTAATTGTAACAGTATTTATGGCCAGACTAAGTAGTAGTTTTATGTACCTAATGAACAAATCCACATAGAAGAACGTATAATACCTGAAATAATTGTTATGTTATTATGTTTAGTTTGATAGACTTATGTTCAGTTGATTAAAACTTTTTTTCTAATAAAAATGCACCAGTTAATTTGTAATTTTGAAAGAAAGAAAGAAATAAAGAAAGAAACGTTTATTCGACACACAAAAGAAAAAAATAATAATACACAAAACAATATAAATTAGATATTGTGTCGAAAAGGTGCTCAGCATTTGTCGTGACAGCCACAGACTTATCACGACGCTGATTTTCGCCGGGAACCTCCGACGCTGGAACGTGCAGCGAGTGACGCAGCGGCACATCGGACCACCAGAGAATCCCAAATCCCTCCAACGGACTCCGGGCCCATGGGGAGCACGAAATCGGTCGGAGAAAACCTGGAACCCCCGATAGGCCGATGCACCGCCGCCCACAAGCACGGTGCTAGACGGGACAACATATTCACACGAAATTATAGGTACACGCCACACGGTGTCACTCGGACAGAGCGGAGTATCAATCCGGACGAGTAAGGTACGCCAATGTCGATTTCGGTCCGATTCGGAAATCGGAACGCGCCTTCACCTAATCTGTCATCTGACTGACACTTCTCCCGAACGAAAATCATTATAACCTACACATTTAGAATAAGAATTAAGAAAATGCCAGCAAGTTCCGGCATGTGCTTTACAGTTTTCGCTGTATTTTTATTTAGTAACCGTGAAGTGAGCAGACACAATGTGTACAGTGGTCAGTGCCGTGGTCAGATGAGGATACAAATTACAATCATACAAGCAACAAGGTTATTGGGCTTCAGTGCGGTGCGAACAGCGAACACAGGCCGCCCGACACGCAGGCCTAAAAGGTATGTTCAAACAAATACAGTGTCTATCCATTTGTCTAATGAAAGTAAAAATATCATAGAATTCATAAATATCAATTAAATTTGCCCGTATCTAACCCACAGTGCGCGCGCGAACATGGCGGCGACAACCCGACGGCGGGCTCAAAGAAAGGGGATTTACACCGTAGAGAAGCACTGAAGAAATTCCTACGACCAGATCCATACAGAATTTTTTAAAAATACCAATCGATAATCGGAGTATCAGCAATATGTCAATTGTGCTTTCGGTATAATAAAAATATGGTAATTTTTAATTTTGTTTTATTACTTTATTCACCAACAGTATTTTTTATTTCACTCAGAGACGATCATTTCACTACATTTAATTTAGTGAAATGACATATCTCTGACTTTATATCGGTATTTTGTCATATCACTAGATAATTTTAGTAAAAAGACGTAATAAACAAGAATATTCGACATCTACCGGGATTTTGTGATATCCCTAGGATTTTGTGAAATCCCCGATTTCCACATTTCTCTGCGACATGCATAAATTTATTTAAAGTAAAGGAGGTAATAGAACCTAAAATAAATGTTTTATGGAAATTTTATTTAATAACTGTATTGGCTTTATTGATATCTATACTGAAGCCCTTTAAGATAAGAAGATACTTATGACACTTGGCATTTTCCGTTTCACCCATACTATTTACGATAATATTTTATAAAATATATTTTTAATTTATATCATTGCAAAACACAATAATCTTTGCTTCTAAAAATCTAAGCAAAAATTGCAAACCAATAATATATCTTAATGATTTGACAAACAAATGAATAGGATTTCCTTTAAATACTTAATGCGTAAAACGAAACTACTTAATGCGTCAAATACATAATCGGAACTAAATCGATGAATCGGTTCGGTCGTCTTGTGAAAACTTATGCGTTGACATCAGTAGAACGAGAGCGTCTGCTTGTATGCGATTTGTGTTATCGTTATTTTTCGCATAGTTTCTATTTTGGCTTTTGTTACTGTTTTTGTAAAGTTTTCGTTATTATTTTGCTTTTATTTGGTAAAATGGCAAAAAAAGGAATAAAAGCTTGTCAAAAATCTGTATACGGCACTCTGGCAGTAGAACATTGTAGTATATCTCTTATTTTAAATAAGTTCATTTGAATAAAAATCGATTACACTTTCCATATAAACTTTCTCCATATAAGATTTCGTTAGAGCACATCACTATCTGTGTCAACAGAGAAGTCACGTGATGTGTCATAAGATTCTTCTTATCTTGAAAAGGGTATAATTTCAACTTTCAAGCACTGATTGTTGCTCTGGGATTAAATAGCTATGAATCACATACAAATGGATGGACATAGCGAAACTATAAAGGTTCTTAGTTGACTTCAAAACCTTTAAAAGAGTTAATTTAATAACGTGGAAATCTAGCAATTGACATGTAATGTGGTTAAATAGCTTTTGTAACTACATTTGTATATCAGCATACATACAACGACATCAATCGTAACTGTCCAGTATAGGCCCTGAAAACGTTCGTTTCCGCGGAAGTCGTAACGAAGTTCCTGGCATCGTAAATAACTTTACATGCCTGCGTAAATAGCCACTAATTTAGGCGCAAATAAAATACTTAGACGCGAATTTACTCTGAGAATTTACAGTTTGAATCCCTGTCGTTTTTATACTGTATTGTTCGCTAAATATTACACAGTTAGAATATTTTAAAAAAGGCTATACGAGAATTGATATGAGGTTTTGTTGGGCAATTAGCCTAAAATTTATTACAGTAATTAAAAGATCTATTTATATTTGAAGCAATCAGCCTATTGTAATTCACAGCAGGCGATAGATTTTGTTTTTTTAAAGTTGCTCCCACGACTATCCTTCTACTTTCGCGTCCGGTCTATTGCAGCCAAAGATTTTGCCAGCTAAACTTTACCAAAAGATTATAATGTAACAATGTCACTATAATGTAGCTAAACTATTAACCAAACTATCACATTTCTTCAAAATATATATGGTCTGTAGCGTAAGCTGCAAAGTTGACGTTATCTCTACTCGGCTGTGCGTTAAGTTAGCACTGCTTAACAGTGAAGGTAGTTACAATAAAGCCGAAGCGCACAGCTCTATCCGCTCTGCCTATCTACTTGTATTACCAATTATGCAAAGCGTCTTCCGCGTTGCGGTGCGCGGGCGGGGAGCTCGCGGGGCCAGGGCACTGGCAGGGCGTTCGCTGTCGCGCTCTTTCCTCACTCGTAGCGAAATAACGACCTCAATTTGCATAACAATGCTTGTCACCCTTATTCCCCACCAGCGACTTTCGCAGGCTACGCGCTGTGTCCCACCGGACTCGACACCTTTTTTACTCGTAAAATCTGTCCAGTGGCATTAAAAGTTGCTTTAAATAAGCTTCTAAGATCAAATTTCATTGAATGCTACCTAGATGCTATTTCAAGAGTTCAGTTGAATAAACATGTTGGTGCGCTGTGTCTATTTCGCTTCTCAGTGTAGTGCTGTCTATGCATCAGAAGATATGCCGCGCTGCACCGCATCTTTCAGGTTACCATCAGCGTTACCGCATTGAACACTTCGGTGGCGTCTGTAACTTCTTTCACCAAGTTTCTGTTTTAATTGAATCAAAGTTTTCGGCTTTTTGCGGCGAGCGTGCCAGCCACGCACGCTTCCCAAACTTTCTTTATTAAATTATTGGAAGTTCAGAAACGTTCGCCTTTGAACGTGAATTCAGAAACGAAATTGGGGATAGTCGTAAGTTACAGAAAAAGTATTTATCCTCTATGGACTGGACGGTATCGAAACCAGCTTAGGGTTCAGAACTTTCTTTTGGAATGTAAGATCAATAGAAATAGTAGCTATACATTTTATCGCTAGAGGTTTGCAAAATTGTAGTTGGCTGGAATTATATACCTGAGACATTTTAGAATCTGTCGAGTAAACAGTTCATAAAGATGTACGATTTTGTCTGCTAACGACTAAGGCATTCGTCCGGAGCATTGTTTTGCGGCGTAGCTTTATCTGGCGCGGAACGAGTTGTCGTTCCAGTAATTTATAGATCTTTCCCCGCCCCGGGCTCGGCGTAACGATTCGGGCCGAGGAGCTAGTCTGCTAGCTGCGGGTCCGCCCGCGCCCGGTCCCCGCCTGAATGCTATTAACGGTCACGTAATAGACTGCTGACTCCTCACGTCCCGGATTCAAATTTGAGTAAATATGTCGCCGTCCGTCTTCCATTGTATTCCGCTATTGTATTTACTTTTGTTTATTTTGAATTTATACAGTAACGTTTCCCTGGTTTGCTACTTTCCTTCTCTACAACGAGTATAATTTCTGATGTCTATCTTCTAGCACATCAAAATTAATTGTTAATGTAGTGTCTTAAACTTAACAATATATATGGTTGGTATAGTCTAAATATTTAGTCGGTATGTATGTACAGATGTCCATCTGATGTTTCAATTACGCGCAAACCTGTAGCGTCCAATGTAGGTATATATTATTTAAAAAAAGTAAAAAATAAAGCTATTGTTACTTCTTCAACAATGATGTACCCTATGAGAATTGAATTTGTAAAACGACTGCATTCGAAATATTAAAATATATTTTATCTGATTTGGTGGCCTTTTTTACTGCCACAGTGACGCAGTCGTTATTGTGAGTCGCATTTTGCTGCGTAAGGTAATAATGATTTACTATATTGAGTGATATCTTTGGCTGCATGAATCGGTATTGATGTGTACGCCTTTCGGAGCCGATGGCAGCGGATATTGGAGATTTACCTAAGTGTGAAAAGATCCGGCGAAGACTTTGGACTGGAGCTCTCGTATTGAAACGTAGCGCCGCATACAATGGCCGTTGGTACTTTCAGTAATAGTTCCCTTCCCTAACATCATTTATCTTGTCTTCGTATATTTTCGTTCGCGAAGCTTCCTTTAAGGTGCTTATTAAATCGTATAAGCCAACACGATCACACTTCTGGAAGATTTTGTGAAAGTCTGATGTTTAAGATTTTGTTTTTATGAATATCATTTGCGTAACTGTATTATTACTTATTAAGGTTACGTAACTCAAGTAAGTAGGTAGGTTATATTTTATGTCAAAAAAAACCTTAAAAGGAAAAATAAGGAACCCTTATAGGATCACTTAGTTGTCTGTCCGCCTCACCCTCGCCTTGTGATGGTCTTTTTTGCGATTACAAGTTACATTTATTTTATTTTATCAAGACAAAACAGGTTACACTATACACTACACGTACTCGTATAATAATGCAATAAGTACACGTGTAGTGTACCTATAGAGTTAGTTTAAAAATGCAACAGGAAAGTTTAAAATGTTATAAAACAATTCACAGTTGAAATTTGAGTTTAGAGAATCGGCTATCACGTAATCGACGCATTTAAAAACAATATTTTTAGCTACAAACTGATTCGCACTTGTCCGGTTTTACTTTTAAACAATAAGCGATTCTGGTGTAGATGTCGTGGCCAGATCGTATAATAATTGATCATTTCATGATGTGACCGATCATTTCATAAAATGGTGGTATTTCATGATATAGAACAGAACTCGCTGCCTACATCATGATGTGGTCTGGCCAGATCAATGAATACTCAGCGTTTGACGATATAAACAGCTATACGTACGACTACTTTATGAAATGGTCAAACATTAGTGATCATACTCGTATTGTAAAATAGTTACATTACCTACTAGTAGAGGTGCTAATGTTGCTTTGTTGTTGTGATGAATAATGGCGTCGGACAAATATTTTATTCTAAAAGTGAATAATAATGTGTAAATTAAAGGTGAAAGTGCAGTGACGAAACCAAGCTAGGAAATTTTTATGAAAGTTATTCAAAAAACGAATGCAACGTCTAAAAATCAGGGTGTCCGGAACGTAATTTGAAAGGTTAAGTTAGGTTATTTAGTTATTGAATAACTATTATTTCCTTCCTTTTATTTATTCGTTTTGTTTAAAAAGAATAACTATTTTAAATGTTTGATTTATCTATCGACTAAGATTACAAATATTATACAAATTCACGTAACTTGTAAACGTATTTTTTATTTTAATGATATGGCCTAACGTTTAATGATATGGATTGACTTTCTATTACAGATGCTGTAGCATTGATCTAGCAAGATTGTTAGTAAAATATTTATAGTATATTTTAGAAACTGACAACTTGTCATCTTGTTAGTAACTTACGAGGAGATTTAATTCATAAATAAGGAAAATTCGTTCTTGAAGGTACGTAATATTATCCTCGTAAAAAGCGTAAAAAGCTACAACGATAGAGTTAATGGCAGGGTAAGTGCAGCCGGCAGGTACGGTAGCGCGATGACAGTGCTATGGCTCCCAGCGGAGCCCTACTGCGATCCTCGTAAATTGCGAATATTAGATTATAACTACGGAGTGCGGCCGCTGCGAGGCGGCGCGGGGGCCATCATCCGAATATCGAACTCGTGCCGGTTAACATAGCCCCGTGATCTGAATCTGCTTTTTGGCTTTTCCCCGTTGTGTCGTTTTTAGACCAATTTTAACCTTTTGCCTTTGGTCTGATTTGACATGGCAGTCTGCATGAATGCTATCAAAGCATGTATTTGTAAAAATGTTAGAATATTTTATATTTTTCTGACGATTGGTACGTCTTAATAATTGGAATCATTTTAAGATTTTATGTTGTCAAGTAAGTTTATGCCATTTTCATGAACTACGAATAATATGACACGTTCATTTTTACAGTATGAATATTAAGTGTGACACGAATCACGACACATAAAGCGAACAGTCTTATATGTTTTTGATAAATTTTATCATAGCTAACTGTATTATAAAACTTTGAAAAAAAAATCCGAATAAAGAACGTTTAATATTAATATAAACTCCCTTATTCTTTATGTCAATATACCTATATATAATTTTAATGTATATTTCTATACCATCAGAACACCCTCTTTTTATTTAGCCAAACCACGATAAAATCTCTGAATTCGTGTATGTTGAATACGAACGCTTAACCGAGTCTTTTTACGTTCGAATGGGTCTTTAAATTCCTTACGCTTAGTAAAGTGCAATATAATATTATCTTTATAGTAATCGTGACAATAACGGCAGCTGTGCTGTGTGCTGGTGCGGCCTCGTCCATTCCTCGCCCGGTTACGGCTTCATTAGGGCAGCGCGGGCGGCAGGCAGCGCACTCGACGCAAGCCCCTTACATGCTCCTACACTTCTGTCTACAGTCATTATAGCTCTTGAAATCTCCCAACTGTTTGCTGTTCAATTATACTTAAGTTTTATACCCGTTTTCGTTTTTCGTTCCTATTTCCGAGACCGTTTTCACAATATTCACCAAGTGTGCACTTATTATGTTACAAACACTTAAGAATATCCAAAGGCAAATAAATTATTTGGCCAATTATGAATTTCATATTTATGAGGTTCCAATCGGGCAATGTCGGAAGGGCCAAGGAAATGATTTAAAAAAAAAGTATTAAAAAAACCGGCAAAGTGCGAGTCGGACTCGCGCACCGAGGATTCCGTACAAACCTGTAGGTAGCTATATAAGTAAAAGTTCACCCATCACGACAATCGAGTCATAGTTATGGTATTTTTATTGCAAAATGAAAAAGTTTGCATGGTAATGTACATCATATATTTTTTTTAGTTTTATCATTCTCTTATTTAAGAAATTACAGGAAATTGTCTCGCGCAAACTATTTAGTTTAGAAAAAAATGATATTTGAAACCTCTATATCATTTTTGTAGACCTATCCATAGATACCCCACACGTATGGGTTTGATGAAAAAAGAATTTTTGAGTTTCAGTTCTAAGTATGGGGAACCCCCAAAATTTTTTTTCTATTTTTGTATAAAAATCTTAATGCGGTTCACAGAATACATCTACTTACCAAGTTTCAACAGTATAGTTCTTATAGTTTCGGAAAAAAGTGGCTGTGACATACGGACGGACAGACAGACATCATGACGAATCCATAAGGGTTCCGTTTTTTGCCATTGGCCACGGAACCCCAATGAAGCCACATTAAACATGGAAACTAAATTACGATTTGCAGTAGATACAAGGATTAAACCTAATTGACAAACCGCTTCACGCTGAAGGCATGTTAGAAGAAATTATACAAGGCTTGGACCTTTTTGAAGGATTTGTTATGTAAAAATGGTTGCCACTCATGTTTTGCCATTCCAAAGGTAACCAAGATGCTATGACAATGGTTTTTTGTGAGGTCGGGGAAACCGACCGGTCCACGCGAAACTAAGAATAATTATCGTTTACATAACTACTGACAGGTTCAACTATTTATTTTAGCAGCCATTTGTTCAGAAAAAACCCAGTTTTTTTTATTGAGAACTTATACAGGCTGTACAAAAGAATAGGACACTCCTTAAAACCACGTGATCAGCTGCTGATATACAACAACTTTATCTATGGAAGCAACATCGAAATGGAAAAATTTTTTTAGATGCTCCATTCAAACTTATTTGCTGCCTCGATGATAATGTATGGAGCATTCACGATTTCGATGTTGCTCCCATAGTGAAAGTTGTTGTATATGATCAGCTGATCGCGCAATTTTAAGGAGTGTCCTATTCTCTTGTATACCCTGTAGTATCCTCTTTGGGTGCTCTAACACTTTTAGCGGTAATACAATAATAGCAACTTCTAATACTTTTTGAATATAAATTGTACAAGCAATATTATATATTTGAACTCTATCATCCTGTTACTAGTAAACGTGTGTAAGCAATGCATTACCGGCAAGGCCTGGCGGCCCCGCCGCCCGCGCATGCTCCTCGGCCTCGCGGGCCCACGGCCTTTGTGAGCCCGCCGTGTAATTACTCGGGGACTATGGGAAATGGCTCACTGGGCGCGAGAGCACTTTTGTATTATTACAGTAAATTAATACAGATAAAAAATATAGATTACAAGAAGGCACTCTACTTGAAGCATTTAAGTAAATTGTAAGTTTCTTTTATTTTAGTTGCAATTTTCAGTTTCAAATCGTTAGTTTGCCTTTGCCGCTCGCATTTGGTTTCAGCTTATTGACATTACAAAGATAACTTTTAAAATTACCTTCAGTTTAAGTGGATTAGTAAAAGCGTTTAATAAAAAATAAAGTCACTTATTAGGCGAAGACAGACAGAAGGAGGCTATTTGCTCGGTGCTACGCTGCGTGTTAAGTGACATACTGTAGTGAACTAACGCACAGTTTTATTGCTGCAATGACAACTTATATAGGAAATCTGGTAGGACTGAAGGCTTTATGCCACCATAAAGGTGCGTGACTATTATATTGTCACATTGTTCGAGCATACTGGTCGCCAAGCGCGACACCAAGCAAGACACACGGCTAGGTGTGACTGGTAATCACACTCGTAAAAAAACCGGTCAAGTGCGAGTCGGGCTCGCGCACCGAGGGTCCGTACAAACTTATCTCTCAAGGATTTTTTCCGCTATTTCAGAGTTTGTTAAAAAAATAATTGTGAAGTAACAATTTGTACAAGTTCGGCGGTTTTCAGAATTTTTCCTTTGCTTGTGCTATAAGACATTGATATTCTTGGAAAATTTCATGATTCTAGGTCAAGGTTACACACTTTTAGGTTTTTATTCCCTAGCAAGTATTAAAAATTTTGCATAAACAGCTGTATCTTTTGATTGCGTGTAGAAGTTTGATTCTTTCTCAGCTGAAAGGGATTGTAGACTTAAGTATTTGATACTAATTTTAACTTGATACCTCCACGCGTTCTTAATGAAAAGGTTCTTGACAGACAGACAGACGGACAACAAAGTGATCCTATAAGGGTTATTTTTTACTTTTTAAGGTTTTAAAAACAATACAAATATTAATTTGCAGTGTATTGTTTTGTATAAAAATATTTTTCATTAATTTATTTATTGCCTATTTAATTTTTAATTACGACATTTAATGATATATACATTTTACTAGCTGTCCCGGCGTACATCGTAACGCCTCGCTTTTTTTTCGGTTTCGATGTTTTAAAAATTATTCTGCTATTCGGGACGGAGACAAATCCAAAAAATCATAAATCACAAAAATCGGCCTAGCCGTTCTTGACTTATAAATGGTGTAACTAACCCGACTTTGTTCTATATATATAGACTTAAAGACTTAATACCTCATGCTAACTTCAGGTTTTAAACTAAGTAGGTACTACTTAGACCATACACAAACAATCTTCATTAATTTGTCCTTCTGTTTAATAACGGAAAGCTATCGTCAGATCTGAGTTCAAAAGTTTGCTAAGATAAATTGGAGAGGGTGTAAATAAAGTTTTATGATATGCACGGTTATCAGAGCGCGCGCCGAGGTATAGCGAGCGGGATATATTTGTCTATTGGCGGAAATTTTGACTTGTATCAGTAACACTTTTCGTCATGTGGGGACGAGTAAAAGATAGAAGTAATTGAACTCACTACTTTTGAGAGACTTTAAAATTTTTCATTTTAGTTGGTACATTAATTGCTAAAGTTCAACACTTCAAATCCAAAGTCGTTGTCTGCTTCTGCGACTTGTAAACATCAGTTATAGAATAAATGCGTAACATTGATAAAATGAAATTTAAAGAATTCTTTAACCAAATACATCAATATTACTCTTTAACTTTAACCTCACCTACTTGTTTATTTTGTAGTGCATAGTTTTCTCGAACGTCCGTTCAAAAGTTCAAAGCGTTGTTTGTTAAGTTGCAATGTGAAGTATCTTTTAAAAAATCTTTTTATATACGGCTACCTGGGAAAAGTTCCACTTAGTTTCGTTCGTCGCTGTACCGTACCTAAGTAGAAAGTCGAGCGGTTGGAAAGTCCAGAGATGCTTTTAAGACGTTTTTATAATACACGTTAGCTGAAAATATTTTCTACGTCCTGAAAATAACTTATTTAGTGTTTTATTGGTGACAGTAAATTTATAATTCCCACAGGCACAGGCTTCACCTCAACTATGAGCTATTCCATTCTCCACCTTGCAGATCAAATGCGGTGGATTGGTAGAGGGGTGTTGTGAGGCAAGTGACTAAACCTTACTGTTAGAGATGTAGCAGCAAGCCGCCTTAAGGCCTCTGACTAGGGTTTACGATTAGTATTAAGCGATATTAGCCGGGACCAACTTTTAACGTGCCATCCGAAGCACATAAATGTCACAAAATATGGTCGGAATGGTCACCCATCCACACACAACCGCGTCGGAGATTGCTTAACTTCGGTAATCACTAAACATTGCCGCCACTGAGCTACAAGCAGTAGTAACAGATTTTATGTTAATTTAGTAGTTACAAAATATTTTATCCAAGTATTACTAATTTTTATTGTACTCACACTGAACATTGTGCGTCAACGTTTAGCTTTATTATTAAATTTGTTCTTTGAAACTCTATAGACAGACCATCATTATGGATTGAACCTTGCTCAAACTTGACGTAGATTTTTATGAAACACGTGGTTCACGCAGTTCGGCCCGGAAGAAGTCCGCGGATCGTGTATTCCCCTTGTCGCGCTTCCCGCCCTGCAGCCTTCCCTCCCTCTTTGCTTCTCTGGCTCGCCGATCGGCTCCCCGTCGAGCCGCTAGCTCGAAAACCGACTCCGTGAGCGTAGAGATAAAACGTATGTTCATTTTATTTCCACATTTGTCAGCGTTCGTTTTGTGCCCACTAACATAAATTGGACGCGGAGGGAAACCTCGCAGGTGAATGTAAAATAGCCGGGTTTTCCCAAGATAATACCGCCGAAATTTTACGACACCATTATGGGATTTATTGGCCGTGTCACATTCAGAAAGAATGATATTGTCTGAAATATTTTTTTTATAAAATATATTTGTCGCACAAAGACAAGTGCAGCATATAAAACGTGTTCTATCTGTTATTATAGTAAACCAATCAATGAGATACTCTTAAGCCTTCGCGTGCCACAATAAATTTTCTCCATTGTTTTTCATAGTTTTTCCGGTCTGCCACGGGTAAGCGGAACGCGAAGGGTTTATTATATTTTTTATTCTACGTTTACTGCAGCTATGAAAAAAGTGTATTATGTGCTACGATTTCTAAAGACGTCGGTCGAGTCGTTGTGCTACGAAACAAAACGTTAGCATAGTGCTACAAAGAGCTACGTGTCAGACGGTGCTACGCTCGAAAATCGGAGCTTTTCGACGTGTGCTACGTGCGATCTGCACCTTCGTAGCCCGAACGTCCGTTCACTGCCAATAACTGTTGTCCCGTACGCTAATGGCTGAAACAGGGGTTCAATTAAACTTGCCAATTTGGTCGGAGATAGCTCTGTTAAACGCTACGCATGGGATACTAGGTAGTCAAATGCCAGACTCATTTAGTTTAAGGTTTTAAACGTTAACTTTGAATTAGCTTTGGTGCTAAATGTCGAACAGTTACATTAAATTGTCTTTTATTAATTAGAATTTCGATTTGATTTAAAAACATTACTTCATTTTAATATTATTTCCAAATTAAACAAATTTTCTAAAGTTGTTTAAAACAAAACTTTGGGAAAAACTTCTAATTTATTGCTGATTTACCTTTATGGGTTCCGGAGTCAACACAGAACCCTAATAGTTTCGCCATTTCCATCCATCTGTCTGTCCACGGCTTAGTTTAGAGACTTAGTGCTAGAAAGTCGCTATTCACTTAAATTAAGGAATCTGTCTGAAATTTTGGTGTACTGGGGTTTTTGGAGTCCTCGATTATGATATTAAGGTTGAATTGTTCGAGTGTGTAACATCGGTTCTCGGTTTCGCCACAAGCTTTTATATCATATTAATTGTGTAATGACGTTATAAGTTGATAGTCAAAGTTTTAAATGAAAAGTTTATTTTATTCTTTGATAACGGAATGTTACGGAACCCTACACTGCGCGTGACCCGACACGCACTTGGCAGGTTTTTTTTAAATTTGTATAACAAATCTAAAGCATACAAGATGTTACAGGCGATTGCTTGTAAATAAATAAGATAAGATGAAAGATCAGATAATTCTATATACATCAAAAAACAATTGATGCTGGGAGTATTATGTTTAAGAATGAGACAATTATTAATATTAGTTTAGATTATGAACAAAGTAATAATGTACTCGCAGATTAACAATATTATTAAGAGTATTAATATGTCTAAGATTATCAGGTGATACATTACCTATCCTTGTGTTAAGTAATAGTCAAATGAACTTACATATCTAGCCTCAGCGATTTTTCTTGCTTGATTCTTCTTGAAATATTAGTAGTTTATATATTCTTATTTTATTTACCCATATCCATTATACTTACACTAGCTGTTAACTTAGCGAAACTAAAGACCACGAGAACGATGTCGCGGTCAAAAGCTTGTATTAAATATTTTTTCACATTCAAATTTTGCCAACTTAACAGCGACATCTAATGGTATAAATCGCCACCTATAGTGGCAGCTATCTCGCATCCCTCAGGAACCGTACATTTTCCGGGATAAAAAGTATTCTTTTACTCCAGACTAATATCTATTTCTATGCCAAATTTCATCTAGATCCGTTTAGCCGTTCTGGCGTGATTGAGTAACAAACGTGCATCCATCCAAACTTTATAGCATTTAAAATATTAGTAATTATCTATTACCTAGTCTTGCCATAAATACTGAAACAAAGAAAAAAACATTTTTCTATCACAAATAACATTTATTACTTTTACAGTGTGTTAGTTTAATACATAAATATAAAAACAATTTAAAATATAAAAAGCTTATTCGAAGTGGTTTCCATTGGCTGCAATACAGTCCTTTAAACGTTGAGGCCAGTTATCAATAGAAGCACGCACTCTTTCCATGGGAAAATTCATTACTGTCAATCGCACGGATTGTTTTAGGGACTCCAAATTATCATGGCGTTTACAGCAAGCCGTACTCTCTAAAACTGACCATAAATCATAATCCAGCGGATTAAGATCGGGACTAGAGGACGGCCAGTCTTCAGCTCTGATGAAGTCCGAAATGTTCATT
This sequence comes from Anania hortulata, assembly GCA_963576865.1. Lineage (NCBI taxonomy): Eukaryota > Metazoa > Arthropoda > Insecta > Lepidoptera > Crambidae > Anania > Anania hortulata. Next base: position 16,433,264 of record OY756388.1, on the reverse strand, counting down.
TCCAACCAAGACTGCGTAGACCGAGCTTTATGACCCGGCGCCGAGTCTTGTTGGAAGGACCATTCTTGGTTATTGAACATGGTGTTGTTAAGTGTCACAAGTGTAAGTCACTACCTTCTCAAGAATGGTATCTTGATACGCTTGTGCCGATGTTTTGATACCTTTTTCACAAAGGTATGGCTCAGTCACTCCTTCATAGCTAATAAATACCCCACCAAACCATCACTGAAGTCGGATAGTGCCCACGTTGCACTCTGTCGACTAATTGGGAAGCTTCCTAAGAGCTTTGAGCATAAATACGGTCATTTAGTTTGTAAAAATGTTGTTCAATTGTAAAAAAAAATCTCATCTGTAAACAAAAATTGTCTGTGACCTCCCTTCGCGTACCGCTTTAGTAGTTGTTTCGATTTTACCACCCTATTCTTTTCAAATTATCAGTTAAGAAATGAACAGTACGTCTCTTATAGGTTGCAAGTCCTAAGTCATCTTTTAAAATACGCGACATGGTTCTAGGTGCTATCTTCATCTCCCGAGATATGCTTTCGGATAGGATTTCTTCGAATTCTTTCCCTTACTGCTTTATTTATTTATTGAGACTTTATTGCACAGATTAAAAATTAATTGTTGGACAAAAGTAGGACAAAAGTTGGACTTAATGCCATGAGGCATTCTCTACCAGTCGACCATGCTGCTTTAACCACCTTTTTCGTACGAACACTACGTGGACGGCCAGGTCTTTTTCTGTCACAAACAGAGGAGGTCTTATTGTACCTATTAATAGCCCGGTACACAAACATTTTACTAATACCAAGCGTATGGAGAGTTTTAAAATTTGCATTTGGCTTTAGATTCGGTTCTCTTTATCACCCTACTCCATTTTAATATCGCAAAATATTGTACAACATATTGGCGCCAAAATGAGAAAACGCAATGAACAATCATATGAAAATGATAGATTCCAAATTCAAATGTAATATTTTGTTTATTTTTAATTGTAAGAGGATTTAAGGCCAGGCTAAGTATATCTACATAACCTCCTAACCTACATGTCTTGAAACTAATGCGACAGTTAAGATGTCTCCTTTAAACCTACAATAATAATTAGCTAATGAGAATCGCACTGGCCCCGGTTCTACTTCATAAATATTTTTCTTATTGCCTGTTACCACGAGCTGTCGATAAATTTATGGAAGGGCCGACGTCACCTGAAATTTTATGGTTTCTTTCTTCGCTGTTCAGCACTTATATTTATTACAATGGTACTTCTTCTAAAACTCCATGACTAGGTACGTAATTTAGTCTTCGTTCAATAACAATATTTTCTTGAAAATGACAGATTGAGTTTCCATTTAGACTTAGAATCATTATTTTGCAATTGTCCAGCAGAAAATGCATTTAAACATATTTGACTGCCGTATGTTTTGTTATCTATAAATATAGGTACATCAAGGACTATAACGTTGGTCAAAATGGGACAGATTCACAACATCAAAGCTTAGAATAAACCTCCTGTTTGTGTTTCTTTATTTTTTATTTCAGAATGTATGTAGGCGGAGGCCTAATACTAGGCAGATAAATAGTTTTCTTAGTTTTATCATAAATAAATAATTGACATCCATTTTAACATGTTGCAAAACAGTCTTAAGAGCCGTTCACGCTAAGCAATCAGAATGAATTAAAATAGGCTTCTTTGTCTCGTACCAAGTGGAAAAGTGAGCTACGAGTATAAATTAAAAAAGAAAGCCCCGAGTATCTATTTAAATATTCATGTCTAAAATTATATAAAAATAAATGAAAAAACAGAAACAGTTTCATCTTTTCCCTTTCAATTATTTTATTTTATGAACCTGGATGGCTATTTATTTATACCAGATCTATTATTTTTATTTTATGCGCCTTGATATAACAATGTGTAGTCAACATTGTAAATAGTTTGAGTGTCGACTCGAATTGAACCTTCTGACCTGGAATTCGATTTGTGCCACATTATCGACACCTGCGTTTCGGCCACAGCACCGATAGGTCGGAAAAACTCCCTACACTCCGCAGTAATCTCGACCGGCACACTGGTATCACAGCAATATTCACCTAATAAATACTTTCCCACCCTAGCATTCACTATGTAACTGCTGAAAGTTCGCAAACTGTTATTGAAAATGCGGACCCGAATAATTCACCTAACTAGTTATTACTATTGAGTCGTGTTTTATGATAAAGTGGTGCGGTGTTTTTGCAGATCTATGATATGAGTCGTCACTTTTGTCAGAGCTATTAAACTTCAGTTTTTGTCAAATGAAAACACGCTATCATTTATTATTAGCTGACGCTGTTGCCAGTTCATTTGTTTCAAAATTATCTAATACTCGTACTAGCCGACCCAGCGAACTTCGTTCCGCCAATTCGTTTATAAGGGAAAATAAAATAGTTGTTTTACTACTTTCCTTGCATTTTAAAAATATTTTTTCACCTTTTTAACCTTTCCTGAACTTCCACAAATATTTCAAGATCAAAATTAGCCAAATCGGTCCAGCCATTCTCGAGTTTTAGCGAGACAAACGAACAGCATTTCATTTTTATATATATAGAATTTGGTTTACAGTGACTGTACTTTGGACCATTTATTTCTACACACACAATATATGTTACACGTTATGAGTAAATTTAGTACAACACGACCTAATATTAATAAGTAAATTTTATTAAAAAAATAAAACCGACTTCAAAACACTAAAATGCTAAAAATAATCCTAACACTTAAGTACCTAATCAGTTACTTTTGGAGTCGGTGCCAGCCGATGAGAGATTCAATGTTTTTGTTTGCACCGACTCCAAAAGTAACTGATTAGGTACTTAAGTGTTAGGATTATTTTTAGCATTTTAGTGTTTTGAAGTCGATTTTATTTTTTTAATAAAATTTACTTATTTCATCAATTTTTAGTGATAAATCCTAATCTAACTGCTGAACACCGATTTCATCCCCTATTTTCCTACCCTTAGGGGTGATTTTTATTTTGTAAAGTTTTAGCATATTATCTTTGAAGTATAAGCTATTCAATAAAACAAAAATCATCAAAATCGGCTCATATTTGACGAAGATAGGTAACAAGAACCACAACCAAAATACTATCTGGGTATATATTTGTTGATTTTCTCAAAAATTTCTAAATCAATTTCGATAAAATTTATATGGGACCACCTCTGAAGTATGATCTACCAAACAAAAAAAGAATCATTAAAATCGATTCATAATTGGCGGAGTAATCGCGTAACAAATATACAAAAAAAAAAAAAAAAACATACAGTCGAATTGAGAACCTCCTCGTTTTTTGAAGTCGGTTGAAAAGTAAGGAGAACAACTTCATTCTACTTATTAAATATCAAATGTAAATCCTCGTAAAGTCCGTTTTTCTTTGCTTGTCGAATATTGTAAACAATCTTGACATGTCTTTTCACAAATGAGTGTATACCATCAATGAACAGTTAGAATAAAAAGGATTATGTGTGAAATGATTTATCTACAATAGTAGATTATTATTTTTGTGTCTATCTTATTTTTAAATCAATACTTTCGTTAAAAAGGTATGTCAAGATTGTCTACGACATTTGACAAGCAAAGAGAAACGGTTTGTAGAGATTCCAAGGGTAGTAATCATGTCAAAAGCAGTATACGTACTAAGAACGCCGCGTATCGTCAAAGATCCCTATGTAGCGTAGAGCCCTGTGCTAAATCTCACCGAGTACATTAAGGTTTTCCGATATCTAAAGCACAGTGTTCACGTTAAGAGGCGCGGGGCGAGCGGTCGCCGTCGTGGCGGTCCGGTTGAATAACAAAGAACTGTGTAGTTGAGATATTGGACCACTAATGGACTTCAGGATTTATGGAGCTTTCAGATCCATGCTGCTATTAGGTACTTATCTTAGCAAGACTCATAATCCTTATCGCATTTTCGCAGCATGCACATACTTTGTGTCGATGTGAATACGGGCATAGTGCGGGGGCTTACTTCCGCACAATCAATCAAGGCGGCTGATGAGGGTGCACCCTGTTAGTGCAAATCCCGCACTACTTAACTCGTTCGGCCAATCAAAATTTGTTACCGATACGGATTGGCAAATTAATTCAGATATTTCGTGCATCGCACATTAAATTTCAACGTTCAACAAACACTTTTATCTTGTGTCGAATTTCCATAAATTTAAAAGTACACCGGACGTCCCGTGTTGGCAAATTTCCACGTTATGATGTCGAACTTGTATTTCGTTTTGACTCTTGTTTTCATATTGTATACCAAAATTATGCAAAATGAACATTATAATTCGTTTTTGTTTTTACTTTGTTCGGATTGGACGAACCTTTCTTCTTCTCAGTCGAATTTCGGTTATTTTATACAACGTACTGGGCGAACGTTAACTTATGTGTAGAAGAGGTGTGCTTACTTCATTGCACGGGTTTCCTACAGAAATTATTTTTTATTTAAAAAAAATGGACAAGTGCGAGTCGGACTCGCCCACCGAAGGTTCCGAGCAAATTTGTAGGTAAAAAGACCTATTATAGATAGTTTAGCAATCGAGTTAAATTTCTTTGAATTTTGTTATTATTATTACACTGCGTTAGTTTAATTACAAAATTTAATAACAAATTTAAGTATAGTATTTAGATTTTTCCCTGTACTTGTAGTATAAGATGATATTACTTGCCAAATTTCAAAGTTCTAGGTCAACGGGAAGTAAATTTTAAATATATATTTATAAATTTATACCTATAAATTTTGATTCCCTTGAGTGTCGTTTTTTTCGACATAAACGGCCGTTTCTTTTTTTAAAGTTAACTCAGAAGTTTGATTTTTTCACAGCTTTAAGGGACTGTAGATTTGAGTATACGAGTATAGTATTAATCAGCTCGATACCTCCACGCGTTTCCGAGATAAAAGGTCTTGACAGACATACGGTCAGGCATACAGACGGACAACGAAGTGATCCTATAAGGGTTCCGTGTTTTTCTTTTGAAATACGGAACCCTAAAAAATATGATAAACCATATTGTTTGTTATTGACTAATTACTGTTAGAGGTTCTGTATACGTCGGCCGGTATGATTGTATGTAATGTTTTGTGAAAGCGGGTTATGGTTATGCGCGAGCGACAGTCGATGCGCGCCGAAGCGCTTTCAGGCGGGTGCGAGCGCTGCTAGGCGGGCGGTGCCGTTCGGCAGCGCGCTCTGCCGCGGTATATGGCCCGTGAATAATCCGCCCGTAATACTCTACTTAATGGGTTGGAATTAAACAATTAGTTGTTTTCTTTCTGCCTCGTCAATGATGAAGCCTCGGATGGATGCGGTTGAGCACCGGCTTTTGTTAAGGTTTACTTACCTTGTTTTTGTTTATCATTAGGGTAAACATTTCAAATATAATGGTTTAAACTCTTTTATATACAATAATTGCAAATTTAAATGTGATCAATATGTAAATTTTTGAACTTTTATTCGTACCTACGAAACTAGGAGTTTAAGACATCCTTCAAATCGTCTGTTTTCAGATTGTCAATAACCCGTACCCAATATCGAATTTGATTTACAATTAAATTCGCTTCGAGTACAGCCATTATTCTGTTTACAAGAGATCCGTTGTTTTTACAGCTAGCGTTAACTCCGTTGATAAACCTGCCCTTTGTTCATCCACAATAATGCGGCGAGTTGGCATTTTAATCAAGGCTAACGAATTTTTAGAGTTAGGTACTTTAGAAGCGGTACGATATCGCCGCCGTGACATCAGCCCGTAGCGTCTCCGCCCGCGCCCGCCGCCCCGTCACCCGCGCCTCTCGGGTCGCCACTTTTCGTGCTCGACGCGTTGCTCTTATCTTTGAGTAATTACCTTGTTGTTTTGTTTTGTTATTGTCTGGCCACTGTGCCGGTTTGTTTTAACGTTATGATTAGTGCACAGACCGAGTGGCGTTATCTACGCTACGTCGCTTTACGATCCTTTATATTATTAACACCGGAAAATGGTTGCCCAACCGTAATATGTAGATTATATTAATTATATAAAACATAATCTACCCAAGTAATACCCAAATTAATTCGAGTGGGTTTAACACAACTCCAGAGTAGGTATTAGAGTCCACAGAGCCGTGTAGAAATTTTATTATATCATAAAACAGTTGATTGGGGCTCGCACGTGTTATGGTTTTAAATTAAAATTTCTTGACGCGCAGTGTGTTATGAGGCCGTCAACTCGCAGCTATATATTCGTAGGGGCGTGTGCGGCGCGCGGTGGCTGCAGCTCATGTGCACCTGCGGATATTGCCACGTAAATCAAATTTCTTATTTCGCCCCAACACTTATACTTGCCTTAGCGCATTTACCAAACACTACTACTGGCTACAGTATCTTTAAAACTCCGCATTAACTGCATTCAGATATTCAGCCTTTCTTTTATTTAATCAAATAAAAAACATCGCGTTTAGTGAAACAAGTAATGTTATCGACAACGTAGTTATCGACGACGTTAGTTAGTAAATACACTAAAGCTTAGGGTAAAAGCCGGATAGTTGCCCCACTTTTTGAAAATGCTCAATAAGATATAAATTATGTGTGTACTTACAATATACTCGGTATATATTAAAACATTGGTCTTTAATCTTTCATTCTACACCATTTAAACACAAATAACACGTAAATACAATTAATATTGTCTATATGGAAATCTTGTTTTACTTGACCCCTCGAAAAAGGAAAAGTTGCCTACTGTGGCGGATAGTTGCCTCACGCTAAAAATACTTCGCGGGATACTTGCCCCACGATAAAATTGCTTCAATTTATTTATTAGATTTCTTTTTTAATTTTTGTTCTTTAGTTCTTTGAACCCCAGTGCTTAACTGTCTTTAGTCCAGTTGATGAGACGCAGGACCACGCTTGATTTTTGCAAATGTTTGCTGGTTATTTTTCTCCCTACAACATAAAATCTTTGAGAAATAATAGTTGCCCTTAAGGCAACTATCCGCAAAAGTATATGGGGCGACTATCCTTTTCAATTCGGATACTTGCCCTTTTAAATTAAAAAAGTAAATACATTATTTTTATCAATAAAATGTAATACACCGTATAGTTTAAACTCCAGTGTATACGAAGAAACAAAAATTTGATTGAATCCATAGCCATATAAAAAAATATTACATAGAAATGATTCAGAAATATAATTTTGACGCTCGTGTTGGTCATGCCGTGAAAGATTTTTGCTTACACACACAAAACGCATGGTCTTTTTCTTATGGCTTGTATGGCATTGAGACTTACGGGTGAACCGCTTTTGATCATTGGAGAGCCCTAACACTGGAGGCATCTCTAACATAGTGTATTCAAAACCGGGGCATGTATCCCACTGAGGCTACTATCCTGGTTTTACCCTATACACCATTTACACGTGACAGATCAGTAGTTTTATTATATTTAGTTTTATTTCATTTATTATTCCTTTTTATTGTGTTTTTTATTTTTTATTATTATTGTTGTTGTTGTTTAATTTTATATTATTTGATGATGCGGTGTCCAAGGCTCCCGCAGAATACCAGTGTCGTGGTCTATGCCACGACTAATGCTGAGCGGGAGACCTTTTTGGCACCGACCATTCCTGTATTTTGTAATTTTTAGATTGTTTTTGGTGCCAAATAAAATACTACTTACTTACTTACTTACTTACTAGTTTGTAAAAAAAAACATGTTTAACGCAAGTTCAAGCGATCTCTACGTTGTCAATAAGAGGTTTTTTGCATTGCGGGATGCGTTATCAGGATCCTATGATTTCTAAACAACCAGAATAAATATGTTATAAATCGAGTCTTAGATTTGCAATCAGCGCTCAAGTTTTCAATCGTTCTAAACAATCTGAGATTTTTGATGATCCTGATAAGCAATAGCTTTATCTATATTCCAAATATTCAGTCCTTTAGAGTCGTCATTAGATTTTCCCAAATATTGAATTTGTCCGATTATATCTTGCGACATTATTGATATAGTTTTATTAGCTTTATTCTTTAATTTCAGACATTATTGTTACTTATACTTATCAGCAATCACACAATTTGCATATGTTTGTAATGATATGGTCGCACCGGTACCATGAATTACAGGCCGTAATGGCCATCTATATGCCAATACGATTAATATTTAATGCTGCTATTCTGCGCGGAATTACCCCGTGTCTGCGGTTGAGCTTGCTCTGAATTACTGCTTACTGAGTGTGTGTTACACATTTTGCTATAGTAATTTTGTTAACACAACAGTCACAGCATTATCATCACCTATGTGCTAATTATTTACGACCATTTAAACAACTCTTGTAAGTTGTATCCTTAGTTATACCATTACATATGTGTCCAATCAAAAATGTTTAACGTAATATTTGGGAAGGAAAACTCGTCCAACAGTTCCTTGCAAATTAATTGCGGAATGACAGAGCACAATGCTTAGCTCTTAATGCACGTTCACAAAGCGAAACTGCTTGGGCGGCACCGTAGCGGCACGCAGCGGCGGTGATTATGATAATGACGCGGTGGCCGCGCTTTTTGCGCCGTTCGCCCTATATTACGGAACTCGACACCATTTTCTGATTTTGCTGTACGCCCGGCAGTCGGCAGCGCATCACCCGGGCTCGGAGCTCGCCTTTCGCTGTTCGCCTTAACCACTCTGAGATGCTTATAAATTATGCAAGTCGCTATAATCCACGCCCTAAACGCCTTCTCCGCCGCCTCAATTATTCATTCGAGCGGTTTGATGTTTTAGAAAATTGTCGCGATACTCCAGACGGGCGATGCTTTATAATTCAGGTCGAATGTGGTAGACGCAGCTGATACCGGATTAGAACTCTAACTAAACCTTCTCATAAAAAATATTTTTAGGACAAAACAATTTACAATACGAGTATGTCTTTGACTCGACTGTAGCTACATAACCATCCACATCTTGAACATAGTTTAATGTGATGGCTTTTACATCCATGAATGTTTTGTTTTCAGGATTCAGAAGGCGATACACCTTTACATGATGCTATTTCTAAGAAACGAGATGACATGTTATCCCTGCTACTAGAGCATGGAGCTGATATGACTCTTACTAACAACAATGGATTCAACGCGCTTCACCATGCAGCTCTACGAGGCAATCCAAGGTAATTAGTTTTCGTTTAAGAATAAACATGCTATGTTACAAAAGTAGGAAAATACATACATAGAATGAGCTGTGTGTAGTCCAGATAATATTTTGACATACTTATCTTACGAGCGACCCTATAACGTAGACTTTGTCTGAAATAAACATAACGTCGCTTGTTGTCCGACATTATCCCTGGGAGAATGGGTAGTTATGAGCGAGCCTGCCGCACAATAAACTGCTTATGCGTCTAATACCGTGGTCCGAGCGAGTGTGTACCGGCCTGCTCGCGTGATGTCTTTATTACTTCCCAAATCACGCGTATGTTTTTCATCAAGCTAAGATGGTAGATACCTACACGGTCATAATATTAATAAAACGAATATCGGCAGCAAAAGCACTTTTAGCAGGTATCTACTTAAAACACGTTTTAGCTAGAAAATGCACTAGAAAATACTACAAGACAGAACTAGTTTTCGTAGCGTTTCGTAGCACGTACAGCGGACAGACATAATGGTTTAATATTGTTCTTTAACTACGGACTCTCGAGGTGTTTTACGATGCTTTTAATAAATGCTAAACATCTTTTGAGACGCCTTCAGGTGCAGCGGGTGAATCTCAGGGTGGTAGGTAATAGAAAAGGAGCGCGAGCCAATTGCTTTTCACTCCCGAAGTTTTTAATTCACAAGATAATGGATTCTATCTACAAGCAAATGGCATTTAAAGTAGGGGTCTCAATGCCGATAGGTGCAAAGCATAGGAGAGTGGTTCGATTTGTATATTAAGACTATTATTATGTATTATTATATATATTATTTCACAAAATAACGGAAATATATACAGTTTCGAATGTCTATGTATGCCCATTTGCGCTAAGCCTAGGTGACGCTAAGCGCTTGTCAATTTTAATGACGGAGACCAAGATTAAAGGATGAATAACAATAAAACGTCACGGGTCCAGGCCAGACCTCCATCGGTGCTCGAACAAAGATTTTAGCGCAATGTAGTTATTAATATTATTTATAATACTGACTTATCAGCGCATTTCTCAGTAATATCAAACAACTGAAGCTTAAAACCCATTACGACTGTCGTATTACAATTGACGACTGTCTGGTGTAGTGGTCCTTGCTCCGGATTACAAAGCCGTGCAGTTCGAATCCCGCAAGGGGCAAATGTTTGTGTGATGAGCAGGAGCATATTTCTACCTAAGTCATAGATGTTTGTAAATTTATTTAAGTATGATTATCCGTTATCTAGTCGCCATAGTACAAGCTTTGCTCAGTTTAGGGCTAGGTGATTGTGGAAGCAATTTATTATTACTTACCTATGATTTATGATGCATTTGAATTACTAAGATATTTCTTTTAAATTATTTAGGTACAATCTTATTGATTTTGATAAATAAATAAAAGATTTCCAATATATGAATTGGCAAGTAAAAGTTAGAATAATGAATCTCCGCTACCGAATCGTGCGTGAAGCGGTTTATTTGTGGAGGGTCCGAGGAGGCGCTTGAGCTCCGGAGGCCCGCGCGGCGACCACCCACATTTATTCAAGTCACGTGACGCGTCCCAGGGAAATAATACGAAATGTGGCTACGTGACCAGTTCATTATGCGGCGGCGCAGAGCGAAGCCTTCGCGGTCACCTCGGACGCCGTCGGTTACTTTTCCGTGTGTCCGCCCGAGCCGCATATTACAAACAGTTGAACGTGCCGCCGCACACCGACCGTACAGGATTCCTTTTTAAATCACCGATAGTTCTTGCTCTTAGTACCCGTCCGGATTTATTCGTCGGTCCCAGGGAATCCCGAAGATAAAACTCGGTAAAAGGAATGTTCATTTTATTGTAAAGGATATCTTTATTACATTACGAAAACTTTCCCGATTTCCACTTTCCCGTTTCAAAAATATTTTCGATACCTTTTATTTAGGCTTCTGTTCTCAATATATTTTATAAATTCTTTCCGCGTCAACTCTTTATGCTTTCTATGTTATGATTAAATTCTTTCTTCGTTTTAGGGCCCAAAATATAAAATCGAGTTTTTAAGGCTGTTGTTTAACGGTAATCGAATAGAAGATTGTCGTAAAACGTTGCCGATTTTATCGCGGAATGAGAAGTCGCGAGCGACTTTTCCCATTCGACAAAAATGTTCGTTTCCCTTTGGAGATGCAAAATCGTTTTATTTTATTACTTCCGCCAGTAGGTTTGTAGGTATTTTGTTTTGTCAAACCCATCCGCGTAAATTGCGCATTACATGCATACAATTCTACGAAATACAAATATTTTTGACTTTTTCAAATGGCGGTACACCTAGCTATGCAGTATAGGATTTCAGATACTAAACCTAAAATTAATGAGAACAATTACCTACATTTAAATGCATCTTTCACCTTTGGTATAATCTTAAATCTACAACAGACTGAAATACTAGATACATTTTGAACACTTAAATCAATATATTTGCACTGCTCATGAAAGATGCCGTCTCGGTGTAGTATCAGTCGAACGAAGTAACATAATGAAATTAAACAAGCGAGCCTTTGGTGTGGAGATGGGAGGCCGCATCTTGCGACGACACCCTTGCGCCTCGCATAGCGAGCGAGCAGGCGAGCGTGGCGCGTTGCCACTGGCGCTGTGTCATTACTTCTGATTAGAAACAGTTATCTCTCGCGGTTATCGTTACAGCCCCCATGCCCCCTAACGAGCCCATGTAAAACTTCTATAGCAATTTCGTGATACATTACAGAGATACGATAAGCTTCCGGTTAATCATTCTCGTAAATTACACATTTATTCGCAATCATATAAAGGAATTCGGCTGTAAAAGTTGATGTAATTTATTGTCCCTAACTTATATACATTTTAACGAGTTTTCGATTACGTGCTTTATGATAATATTCAGTCAGATAGAAAATTCAATAATTGATGCTGAATTGCGAACTTCAGCAGATGTAAAGTTTTTTATTGTATTAATAAATACCAGGTAGTTTTTTTTCGTGAATATCAATAATTACAAAAGTAAAGTATTTATGAATAATTACATGAATTACTATTATCTTTTTTGTTCCTAAATAATAATAAACTAATAAATCAAATAATTGATAGTTCTTCATCACTGCGGCAAGACAGCTTAATATAAGTAAGTTAGTTTGGTTACTATTAGGCTAACAAGCTCTTAAGTTATTGCACTTTTATAGTCAAACGTGCATTTGCCCGCGGCTTCGCTCGCGTTATTGTAAATAAAAAAAATTTGACCAATATCGACTTAAAACGTAATACAATTATAATATTATTAAAATAGAACTGAACACAGATACACAGGTACAAAAAACAATGCTTGTAAATAAATGTATCGAAAACATGTACTTCTAATATCAAAGTATATGTTGCATGCTGAAGCGCGTGACATCAATGCACTTTTTATTAGTTCGAATAATATAAAACGATACCACGTTTGACAATGTGCTCAGCACCATCTGTCGAGTTATTTTAGTACTAAATATGAAAGGCACTGTAATAAGATGTTACCACAATTATGTCAATTACCACAACGAGGTGAACTGCCAGAACTTTATGTCTAAATCTATATTAGCTAAATGTATGCATTTTAAGATGTGCTTAAGATAACTCGGGAGTAGTTTGTTTCTGGATATTTGATTTTCTTCCGGGATACTACACAGGGTTACATCGCTAGGGGTGCCAAATTTCAAAAATAAGGTCTAGGAAACAATATAAAGAAGCGTCTTAATCGTTATTATTTTTGTAACCGTATGTTACGAAAAACAAAAAACTAAAATATCCGAAATAAAGTCAATCGAGAGATTACAAAAGCGCGGTCATTCATCAGCGGCGTAGGTACGGCGAGCCTACAAGGACGTTACGCATCGCACATACGGTGCAATTTTTTCATGAATGAGTTAAATTAATCACGCGTACGATTTTTAACAGCGGATAGGAATAATAAAATGTGTAACAATTTTTTTTTGTTCTTTGCATAGTTCGATTAAGTTATTGATTCTGAGCCTCTCCTTAAGATTTGGCACCCCTTTGCAATGTAACCCTGTATACTACAAGGTCCCTAGTCCTTCTTTTGTACTCGAAGCATCGTGTTGCAATTTATGCATGTCAGTTGGCCGAGTTCAAAAAGAACACAAGGCCAAAAGATTTGCTCGATACCTGTGAAAGTATCTTTCAGCCAAACGAGGGTGAAACTAGTATTACAACTTTATTATTAAGTAAACTATCCGAAAAAAGATTAAAAATTTAATTAGTATCGCCTAGAGAAAAATTTACCGAAATAAAGTCTAACATTACCCCAAAAAATATCCTAGGTACGAGTATAACCTAATCACAGAAGAAGTTCTACGGAACCTATCACGTAAGGCAATCGTGAAACTCACTACGTTCATAAACGCTGCATTCAGATTAAAGTACTCGTATGTCTCAGATCTGTGGAAAGTCATAATGATACCTAAACCTAGAAATCACTACTTCCAATTATGTCAAAAAACTTTTAAAAAAACTTATCGCAGATCATTTGTTTTGATTTAGGGAAAAGCATTCCACTATAGACCAAGTCCATATAAAAGTTAAAACTATCGAGAAAACCTTAGAAGAGAGAAAAGTATGCACCACCAAATTTTTAAACGTTGTTCAAGCTTTAGTTTAAGTGTGGCATGGTCTATTATGTGTATTACCAGTCTATGGTGTGTGTGATGACATATGGAACTGAAACGTGGCCTCTCACTATAGGCCTCATGAGATAGCTCAAGGTCGCACAACGTGCTATGGAAAGGACTTTGCTCGGTATTTCCTTACGAAATCGAATCAGAAATGAGGAGATCCGTAAAATAACAAAGTCGCTGATATAGCTCAACGGATTAGCAAGCAGAAGTGGCAGTGGGCGGGCCAAATAGCACATAGAACTGACGGCCGATGGGGCAAAAAAGTTCTAGAATGAAGGCCGCGTACCGGCAAGCGCAGCGTAGGACGTTCACTCACAAGGTGGACAGACGACCTGGTAAAGATTGCAGAAAGACGCTGGATGCAGGCCGTTTCCAACCGGCCAACCTGGAAGGCAGGGGCGGAAGCCTATGTTCAGCTGTGAACGTCCTACGGCTGAAATGATGATCATGATGATGGTCTATTATATAAACACAGCAGTTCACAGCAATACTGGAGTCATACAAAACAAACCGAGTCTAGAATAAGACAAGAAGACACTTATTCCGAACTAAAACAAATAAATGAAATAAGTGGTGGTGTACCACAGGGTAGTGTTCTAGGTACGGTTATGTACCTTCTCTATACCTGTGATATTCCTGAAATAGAAAACAGCACAATTGCTACGTTTGCTTGTGATACTGCCATTATGACCATAAAAAAGAATTACAAAGCAGCAATAGAGTATGCTAATATTGCCATTAACCGAGTATATGATTAGACAGAACAGCTTAATAAGACTAAGTCGATTCATATTGACTTCTCAAATGAGGCACTAAAACACTACCCGGTTTTAATAAATAGCCAAAAAATACCATGAGAAAATACAGCAAAGTATTTGACCAAGACCAAAACACAAAGCTTCGCTATAAAAACTTATATTGGCTGTTGAGGAGGCAATCCTCTCTGTTAATATAAAATAAAGTATGTAATCTAAAAAAAAACTTTGTATCAACAGGTTCTTATCCCAGTATGGACTTATGGTGGTATAAGGTGCTTCATACGAGGAAATGGGTAAAAGTATTGCTTATATAGATTACGATAGTAAAGAAATTTTATGTCATTATTTTTTTATTTAAAAAATTATATTAAATAAAGATTAGGCTTTATTTTGTCTTAAACCGTCCACATCTATCCAAAAATGCTAACGTTTCACATTATACCGCCCGGCGGCCCGCACTCGTCGCTACCCGGGTCGTCGCACGCGCCCTCCCTGCCGGGGGCCGGCCATTTGGCCAGTGCGCTGCGGCGAACCGCGATGAGTGCGCGTGCGCATTTCACGCTCCATCGCTCCGTGATGAGTGTCACGAGACCGAAATCTTGAAATGGTACTCTGCGTGAGGTTAACTTCTACAACAGTTTTGTAGATAATAAGTAGACTTGTGTTGTACATAATGTAAAGCAGTTTTGTAAATAAGTTACGGACTGGCGTTGTTCATACGTTTTGTTCATAATGATAATACGTGAGATGTTGAACAGTAAATAAGTGTACTGTGAAACACGTTATCTAATTGGTAAATCAAAAACGCGATCTAACTATCGGTAAGTCTACCTTGTTTAAAATTGTAACTATACGAAAAACTGTTTTAATCACTGATAACGTTACTTACACTAATTTGACAGTCCAAAGCCTGTTGTAAGTGTGATGGAAAGTTTATCACCTTCCAACGTGAAATCAGCTGTTTTACTCGTACTTATTTTCGATAAGTGCAATTTGGTTTTTATTTAAAATGAGTATTCATTCTACCAGTGTTCGGCATTGCATACGTATCTTGCTGTTCCTGCGCGAAACTAAATTTGTTGGCAAAAGCACTCTTTCATAGATTTACCTGACCCGTGTATGCCCGCTCCCGCGCAGTGTCAAGGGCGGATGACGAAGTGTGTTATGCAAATTGAAGCAAGTAACCATTTATTTACTGTAAGTCTTTTCGCAAATAATTAATTACCAATCCGGGGCACGTAATTCCTTCACTATCGTAATCTATATAAGCAATACTTTTACCCATTTCAGCCGTTGCAGATATTTATGAAGCACCTTATATAGCTGTGGGGCTGTGCCAAACAAAGCAATTCTCAAATTATACGCTTCCAAAACAAAGCACCTACCTAGGAACATCGTAAGAGCACCTAGGTACATAAGTAATGAAAATCTCCACCGGGACCTTCAAATCTATAGAGAATTGATATAAAAAAATATGCGGAAGCTGATGAAAAGTGACTTCACTACCATGTAAATGTCGATGCAATCCACGTGTGTTTGTCACCTGACTCCTCCTAAACGGCTAAACCGATTTGGATGAAATTCTTTGTGTATATTTCAATGGGTTCCTGATGGTTGGAAAACACAATTAGACCCGGCAGGTGGCGCTGTAATTGGGTTCTAGGATTGTCTTCTGACAACTGACTTGGTCAAGGCAAAGTATAGAATATGTGGTTACAAGTTTATCCTTGATGTACGAACTACATCATACATTTATGTACTGCGCCATCAGCAACGTATATTATTTTTACTTGAATGTCAAACTTGTAAAGAAACAACCTAAAGTACTATAGGCTATACGCTTTGCGTTTGTTTCCAACCATAAGCTTTAAAAATAAAATAGTAGCAAAATATGCTTGAGTTCGTAAAGAGTTAAGTAGAAATAATACTTAGTTTATTATCCAGGCTAATGGTTCCAAATGCCTAAATATTAAATTTAGTAATTTTTACTATAAAAATGTCTAACTTTCTATACACATCTTCATCCTCCTTTTCACCCCACGCTGAGACTTTATTAATAAATTTTCATTTGTTTTGGTCGAAGTCCGTCTAGAGTCGCCATTGACACGACTTAAGAAAAAGAATTCGTCAGCCTGAAACAAAATTTAAAGATCCTGACTCCGGAACACGACGGACTTTCAAACATACTTTTACCCCTACTTCTGTGTAACCCTCTTAGGGGTGAAATTACCAAAAAAACTTTCTTAGTAGTGATTTACGATGTATAAGGTATCATCATCATCATCATCATAAACAGTCTACGTCATTCCACTGCTGGACATAGGCCTCTCCCAATGCACGCCACTGCGCCTGGCTATTCTTTCCCATCCACAGCCTTCAGCTGCTTATTCTTTCAGCTATATCGATTACTTTAGTTTTCTGTCGGATAACCTCCACCTTTGTTTTACTAAGGTTTATTCAGAGACTGATGCGTTAAGAAGATTCAGCTAAGCATGTGCTGTAGGTCTTGAATCGTTTCGGCCATGATGACGATATAATCTGCGAACCGCAAGTGTGAGATGTACTCGCCGCTAAAAGGTATACATGATATTGTTTTGAACAGAAGCCAAATTTTATGAGGCGATTGTGTTCATTAATACAAACAACTTTTTCTATGGGATCAATATCGAAATCGCGAATCATTTTTATGTTCATCTATACAAACTATCGCTTTACCTCGATAATAATGTAAAAGCAACAATGTCCTTCCCAAGGGTTCAAGCTATTTCCTTACAGAATTTTATCAAAATTGGTTTAGCTTTCACTACAAAAAGTAGCCTATGTCCTTTTCCAAGGTCATATCTATGATTATGATATCTTTATACTAAAATTCATCAAAATTGATTTAGCGATTTAGGCGTGAAAACGGAACAGACAGACATGAGTTACTTTCGCAATAATAATATTAGTATGGATTAGTCTCTTAAGGCTGAGGCTGATAGATGATTAATAGTAGGAAACATCGTCACTAGATATTGGTTTTCAGTAGATTTCAATTGGTATAGTAGGCAAAAGATGATTCTGCATATCTCATTTAATCAAATACATCAGCAATCAGTGCATTTGGAGTGTATTTGGAAATGCAAATGCTTTTGAATTCCAATCTGTAAAATGGCCAGCCCAATTGATATTTGATTTTCGGCCTTATCTACTTGAAATGGATCTCTACATCAACCTCATTTTAAAGAAATAAATTTTGGTTTTTAATGTTACGCCATTGACAACGGCCTTCATCTCTTATTAGTTCGATTGTGCTAGACTATTTTGAAGTCATAAACCTTCAAAATTCTAAAGTTGCTTATTAATTTCTGGCGCGGTGGATACAGTTGTACCTAGAAAGCTTATTACTGCGTTTTTTGTCGCATCTTGCCCTTGCATTTGAAGGAATTTAATGATTTGTGCCCAATTTGTTCAATTTGAATGAAAACTTACAAAATTAATTTAATGTTTAAAATATAATGGTATTTTATCTAGGACAGAACGCATAGTGTGCAAACCTAAACCCAAAATGCCTTATCGTCAGTATGTATTAACGTTGCCCGCGCTTTTCTTTCCGTTAGTTCGTTCCCGTTTTTTTTTAAATAATATGAGATAGATAACAACGACACAAATCGTAAATAGTGTTTTGTTACACCAGAACATAATATTTAAAAAGGCGTAAAGCGACACGGCCGCGCCAGGTTGATGAAGACAGGGACTGCGCACCTTATCACCGACACTCCTTTTACCCCGCGACCACCATCTAGGCCATACGAGCAGGGAGTTTTCGTCTCCCCACACGTACTACCCGCACGGATCCGCATCCACAAGCCGGCAGCCCAGACCCTCAGGTTCCTCTTGGCTTTACAAGATGGGAACCCGTCGGAGGGGACCTAAGCAAGCTCCTAGGACGACACAAACTAATTTATTAGATTAGACAAAGGGTTCGGAAACTATGTGCAAAACACCACGCCATTTTTGAAAAAACCTAGCGCTATCGGACTATAAAAATAATACAGCACATTGATTTGTAAAAAGTTTCGTTTCACAATAATGCAATTGTTTAAAGAATTGTAAATTAGTATTATTTACAATTTAGTTATTTAAATTACTGATGTATTAGTGTGCAAGAACCTACGCATTCTTAGCAGCGAGCTTAACAGCTGCTTCGGCTGCGGTGCGGCCCGCCTGATAAGACGCGCATTGCCAAGCATTAATCGTGAGCTTAAATATTTTAACGCGTCGTAACATTGATTTATTCGAAGCGTAATCTCAGCTCGCGGCTTGTTTGTTCTTCGGCTCGAGACGTATAGGTAAGATTAGGCCGCGCCCTCAATCCACGCAGCCCGATATCTAAAGACTCTTTCCTCCGACATCATGCTTATTTGTTTCCATTAATTGGCATCGTTTTATCTATGTCAAATACTAACACAATTGATTAATTTTTGACGCTACCCCGCGCATTAAGCAACCTGCGCTTGTTTGTGTACGCATACATATTTATAAGGTACCGAACTGGCCAGACAAATACCTAGGTGGAGTATAGAACGAATAGAGCATTCACAGGAGATTTATATGGTCATTGTGCAGCGTTAATTGCAGCGAATGGGGCGAAGTGCGATGGTATCGCACTATCCGAACGAGAAATGTATGCTTCGCCGACTTGCTATAGCGGTAAAACCCATGAGAATTACGAGTACCTCACGTTCATGTATTTATACGTTTATAGATACGTAAATCCGTGCTCTTTAACAGTTATTATTTTTTCAAACGTGAATATAGCTATTTACTGTGAATGGATGGATTTGCGTTACCAGTGGCATTGGCTTTTTCGCGGAAAATTAATGACATACCATAAAAAAGGGCTCGCTTTATATATAGGGAGCAGATAGCAAAAGGGCGCGTCTGACGGACGACTAATTCTAACTGAATCGAAACAGCGGACACTGGCATTGAAAACCTATTGGCACAGATATCGAGACTGGCCGTCACACGAGTGGTCGGCAGCGGAGCACATTTTAGTATGGCAGATTTATGAGAACAGGCCGATGGCTATGAACTGGGAGGTCGACTAGGGATGGCGGGGTAGGGTGGCTCGCGGGAGGCTCTGTTATTGTGCGACGTTTGATTTACGCACGTACCGCTATCACCCTTTTGTTAGGTCGGATACCGACTGCTGTGCCAGTTCCGTTGGCCCGAATGCAGCCGCTCTTTACCGATGTTCATTTCCTTTAGCCCGACTCGTGGTTAATGTTTTTGAGGAAATCGTAAATAAAACTGTACTTATGGCTATGTGAATACCTACGACTACGCCTTAAATTTTATTTTTGTAAATTTTTTACGCAAGTCCCTACCTTATACCTCTGTGTATATGTTCTTAAATTATCTAGATATCAAGGCCCCTTTTTATATGTATATTACTGTCAGCTGCTGGTTATGCTCATCTGAATTTGTAGCTGCGTTGTGTTCTTCGTTATTATTGGAGTATTGTGAAGCGTACCTACTTGGCAAAGAACGAATGACGCGCGGTGATTAGGTGTTGCGAGCTCGCAGGGCTGTAGGGGGTGTGGGGCGCAGTAGCAGCGCGAGCGCGGGCTCGTCGTTACCCGCAATTAGCGGCTCTACACACGCGGATAATCCGCGCTCGCGCCGCCCGCTCGCCGCGCTGCGCCACCCGCACACGATTGCACTACGGATTCAGCAAATAAATTCATTTGTACGCAAATTGTATCGGCGCTTGCAATTAAAACTTTGTTGGCGCTCGAGCTAAGATAAATAACACTAATACATTCTGCTTATTTCGGGGAACTTCCCGGATACAGAGGATATATTAATGTTGTTTCTAATTTGTTTGGGCGGATTAACCCCGTTAGCCTCTCAACTCATACACAATATAGTCCCTTTGTCTCACATTAGACAAGTGACCTCTTTTGTTAAAATCCCTTTTTCCTTTTAATATCAAATTACAGGTAATTAATTGGATTTTTGACAGTTGCAGCTGCACTTACTTTTAAGCTAAGTGAAGATGTGATAATTAACATAAGCTCCTAGTTCTCAGTCATCGATTTTGCTTTATTCTTAAAGCATACTACAATGCTACCTAAAGGTAGCATTAGCGTTAACCAATACACTTTTCTCCAGGTCTCGTATTTTGGTACGATTTGTTAGTCATCTCTTTCGACCTCAAAAAGTCATCCGTATTATTAAAAAAATGTGCCAATTTAGTGTTAAATTATACGAAAAAGTAAAGTAATTGTGACAAGGGATTTACTTTTTGTACTTGACTTGTACGTACACCAACACCACACCACACCAAGAATTAACTTCTATTAGGTATACTATTCTCTGACTAAAACTAAATTCATAGAAACGAAATTTGTTACCAAGTTTTCAGTAAACTAATGTGGGTGAAATACTAAAGTTTCTCTTTCGCAACTTGAGTGAAAATTAATTGCCCGCTTTAAAGCATCACTTTGCACGTTATGAGATATGAACTGTGAATGAATAATTGGCCTGGGATAGCTACTCCACCAGTACGAACAACGTAGCGCGTACAGCGTAGCGCACAAATAGTAAGCCAGTGTACCCCACGTGGAGGGTTTTGTCGGGCTGTTCCGTCTCTTTGTGTGCCCCGCCATTGTTCCACTCGCTAATGTTGTTAGTGCACTTTTTCAGCGACTACGCTAATTTAAATACCTCTCCTTCCTTTTGTGAAGAGACTCGTCTTCCGTTTTCCGCGAGTGGCGCGCTCCCTTTGCGTTTGAGACGTCCGCGTCGGGAGACTGCATTTAAATAAGACACTTAATCACGAGAGTTGGTCTCCCGTATCTCGTAAAGGCAATGGTTCTCTATACACGGTTAACTATTGATATGCTTTATAATCTGCATATATTTGCATGGGATAACGCTATAAAAATATCTGTATATTCCAACGAATCACGTTTGAGCAAATTTTTCGTGAGTAGGACTCGAACGCTTTGGAGAGTGCGCGACTAGACCGCTAACACCCACTTGAATTGTGTAAATATGAGTAGGGTAATAAACTCCCGGAGTGTGGCGTGCTAGGATTTGCCTGCCGAGTTCTGTACGTGCATCCCCCCATAGTACCCATCGCCGCAGCCGCTCCCCCGCGTTTCGCTCACATACCAAAGTTTTCTTCTCACACGTTATTAGCTTTCCTCTAAGCCGTTTGTTATTTTACGCGTTAGAAACAAAGCTATTTTTGATCCAAGTCGGTTCGTGTCTATTTACTTATTTGTCAAGTTCTTCCATGTAAGATAAGACATATATTATTATAGATTGTTTAGGTACAAGTACCTAGTATAATCTGCTATACTATTATAATCTTATTGTACTATATTTCAGAAAAGAAAGCTAACTCAAAATATTATGTAATTAAAATAGGTTGTAGAGATGAAATCATTAAACTACATGAAAATAATTGTCGTACAATTTCTACTACTACTTACGTACTAACAAATAAATTGAAGTTTCTCGTTCAAGCAAGTAACTCTAAGCTCCGCTCCGCCGTTTGCTAACTAAACTAAGAGATGAAACTCCCGCATGCCTAATGTCTACCTACATACATACGCACGGAACGCTAATGCAATAATATCGTTGGTGTAGATTTGAAATGTATTAACCTTGTGTTCCTGTGTGCTTTGTATCTTTCAAATCATCCGCAGCCTTTGTCGCATACCCACACGTCACGGCACTTTACCTATTAATTTCTATACTAAGCCCAGTGGATCAGGGCGTCGACGTGGCTCCCCCGAACATAGCCTATGATACATGGCGTGGCTCTGCAAAGCTCGCTTAATGAAATATTCGCAGTGAGAGTGAAATGGACACGACCATCAATCACAGGTGATACAATGAATGCGCTTATGTTCAATGGTCACTGATTTTGATTTAATAATCACAGATCGCAGTAAGTTTTAATGGAGGTACATTTTCGTTTCCTTTACTTTGAGAAACGTGTAATTACCGTAATGCTACGTACAGCCTACATATCACTAATTTTGTATTCAGGCAGCGTAGCTTGTAGGTGAATATCGTATCGGCTCGATCGAACGCTTTTCTCGTTTGACGTTTGACACGGTGGCTTTCATCGTTCGGTTTGTTTTGCACAGCGTATTTCTGAAAAAATGTCCCTTGGGCTTGCGTTACACGTTATCGCAACCCGTGGTTTCGATGTTATTGTTGCATTTGTCGCTGAACTAGGTGTTACAAGAGGCAGTTTTTGAAAACTAATAGTTATATTTCAACCGTATTTTTCAAGTAGTATCTTTAATTCACTTTCAAAAAAATTTTTGTACAAATCTAAAAGTCGAGAAATCATTTTATGATATTGTTCGTAAATAAATTACAATATCAATAATTTTGATGTTGTTTGACGTTAGGTTATATTGACTTGCTTATTATTACACTTCGAACAACCGTAGTATCACAGGCTTGTGTTGACCAGTTCACGATTTCAAAATTCACTTAAAAAATCCTTATGAAAATAGGATATTATAAAGTTGACGATTATTTAAACGACAAGAGTTTATGGACTTAACCTGCTTTTGCTCGCACTTACAGTCATGTCTTGTAACTGTATTACCTGTAAAAAAGGCTGACAAAGGTGTAGTTTGTTGCGCCGTTTCTTCTCATCACCAGCCGATATGTAGTTCCAAAGCAGTGGTAGTGAAAAGCATAATTTTTGGGACATGTATAAATGCCCGGAAGAGGTCCTACATACTGAATAAATGCCTAAATTGACTTTTAATCGTAGACCTTTCCTTTATTGATTCAAATCGATACTTCTACCTTAGGAGGTACCTAACTTTTGAACTAATTTTGATCTAAGCAGGTCACATGCAATGATCTATACTTTTGAAAGTGCATTAATTAATGTTGCAATGTTCTATTACACATATTATTCGTTAGTTCCATTAGGTACCTATAAGTACCTTACCTAACCTAACCTAACCTAACATACTCACAATAAACGATTTTTTAACCATGTCCCGTACGTTTACGAGTTTTGTTATACCTAGTGATTGATTATTGATTGATTTTGTATCCTAGCTTTGCGAAAAGATATGAAAGGATCAGTGATAGTAAGGAATGGCGCTGGGTAACGGGTCACGTCTGTACCATAACTTTGTTGCTAACGTTATTACGTCAGACGTGAAAACAGTAACTGAACGACGTGACTACAATAGTAACAATCAATTGGCTTGTATTTTATCACCCGCAATACTGTTTCTTACAGAACAGTGATTTCCGTCAATATTTCTTATCCATAACATCACATCCTTAATGACTATGTTTAGGAAGTCATAAATATTTCATTCTATTTTAGTAGTATCTAAGTGTTCCTTAATAATTGGTGAAGCAATCTTGATAGACATGCCGATGTCACATCTTTAAAATAAATTTAATCATATGCTGTTAATAACATTAAAGCTAGCTGGTATTTGACGTAATAATTACGATGTATCCTGTTTGTTCGCGCGTGAAACTATTACACCGGCTGATGTCCGGATTTCGCGTCCCCAGCGCTTTCGTTGACATTCCTTTATGTAACCTATGTAATAAGGGCTTGACTACAAAGAGCCGCGATAGCTGTTGGCATGTAGAGCAGAGCATGACTTGGATGTTATTTTGCCATAACTCAAGATGACAGTTGTATTTTTCGCGGCCAGCGGCCGCCGCTCAGACGCCGTCTTTACGTCGTTTATCATCGACGAGTTATTTATGAACAGTTACATCGGCATAAAAATTGCACAATTAATTATTCAAGCACTTACATCCTGTAACTGATTAATAGGGATGACGACAGTGTAAAGAAAATAAAATTCAATTCAGTCCGTCAGGCAGATTATCAAAAAATAATGGATATTAATTTTATCTTTTGTCAATCAACCAAAAAATGACAAAGATAAAATGTCAAAGTTTAGGAGTGGGGGTTCGTGACGTCACTTCTAAGTAAAAATTGTAACAAGGCGTGACGTCATGGGACATTTAAATCAATGGATCTCTGTAATATTTTGATTAAGTGAAAAAAGAAAAAATACGTGAATAATACTTTTTGATAGACAATGAAAAAAAGTAAGTCGTCATCCCTATTGTATGGATTTGTAACCTACCACATGACCAATGTTTTTAAAAGCAGCTTACTGTGAACATAAACAAAATATTTAGTCATAAAAACCTTAATACATAGTTTAAAACCTAAATAATCTGTCTGCGTTTGTCTACAAAAACTGTTTCCGAACACTTATATTACCAAAATTTCACATTGCAATTCTTTTTAATATAAGTGCTGACTGTTTCCAGACAAAATTTGGCAGATTGTTGCACGTCTGAGTATATTATAGGAAGTTGGCGACGCTGTCGATGCAGCCGGAAGGCGGTGTCAGCAGTACGTGAGGCCTTACTGCGCCGCACGGCACTCGACTCGCTTCACGTTTATTATCGAGTGATTGCCTGACTGCGTGATCCGACTCACCAACCACCCTTTTCAAACGATACGGACATTCTTTCTCCGAGATTAGTCGCTTTTATTTCTGTTTTACAGTCGCACTGCCGTGATCTTGAATTGCAATAAATCTATAACTAACATAATATACTCACAGAGTATTATAGAAGTACCTACAGTTTCTTGCAGACTTTAATTTTATCAATTATTTTGAAGAAAACTGCTGACGGTGCAAATCGTTATTTGTTACTTTCAGTCGATACAAAATATGATAAACTGCTTTTCAGCTCGTCTACGTTCGTGTTTGTGCATGGTTCGCACACAGAGTTCTCGCCGACACTTTGACAGTTAGTAGGGGCAAGTCTGAAATATCGGCGTGCGCGGCTTAATCGCTCAGCGTGCGATATTGGCGTTACATCATGTTGTCAGCGGAGAGAAAAATTGCCGCACTCGCTTCACCCCCGCAAGCCGCGCGCGCGTCCCGCTCGCAGTCGACAGCGCGTTTATATTACTTTGGGATTTATTGTAGTTTTGCGAACGCACATTTATCTGTATCTGTAGATAATACGCTATGTATGATATTAGCCTTATAAAATTTAAGCGTTGAACATTGTGTAGACCTGAAATTATTATTATTTGGCAGTTTCAAAGGCAAATGGAAAACAAATAAAGTAGCTACTCTGTATCACCAATTAATAATTGTACTTCGATACGGACAGAAATGTAATCGGATCGGCTTTGTGTTTAGATTAACTCCTATTAAGTTGTCAGACAGCGCTTGTATCGTTACGTTCGTGTTGTCGAGTGTCGGCGATAACACCTAACGGCCTGTGTCTATTGCTTTACTAGCCGAACCATTTCTATCCAGAACTGCAGCTCTGCAGTGGCTATTCTATCTTTATTTAAATTTGCATGATCTTTGCCAGCTATTTAAATTTGCCTATTGTTATTCAGAGTAAGGAAACGGAATAACACACAAAGGTTGTTAATCTCTAAGTAAATTCTTGTGTTTTACCGGGGGCATCTCCGCGACGCGACGCAAGCCAATTTAGAAAAGTTCGTTGCCTATTGACCCGACGGGAAATCAAATGAACCTATGCGGGTTAGAATCGTGTCGTCGTCTAGAATCTTTCATCATTATAATTGTTCATGCTATCCAAATCTATATATGTACTAGCTGTCCCGGCAAACTTCGTACCGCCTCTTTTTTTGTGTGAATTTTCCGATTTTTTATTAGTTATTCTGCTATTCGGGACGGAGACAAATCCAACAAACCAAAGATCATAAAAATCGGTCCAGCCGTTCCTGACTTATAAATGGTGTAACAAACCCGACTTTCTTTTATATATATATATATATATATATATATATAGACTAGCTGTCCCGGCGAACTTCGTACCGCCTCAATATTTTTTTAATTTTATGATATTTTATTATTTATTCTGCTCTTTGGGGCGGAGACGAATCCAACAAATCAAAGATCATAAAAATCGGTCCAGCCATTCTCGACTTATAAATGGTGTAACTAACCCGACTTTGTTTTATATATAAGAAGATATAAAGAGATATATAAATAAATTGACATTTATTAGTCTCACTCATCAGTTTCATTTGATGGATATGAGTATTGATGGGTGGAGAAGTAGAGGACGACCTAAGAAGAGATGGATGAATTGTGTAAGGAGTGAATGACTCAATGACGAGTGACCGGATTGCATGAAAGAGAAAGACATACTGCGCCGACCCCAGATGACCTAGGAACAGGGCAGGCAGGCGAATAATGATGATGAGTCTCACAAAAACTAAAAACAGCTAGACTGATTTGGCTAAAATTTAGGTTTGTAATATTTATAGAAGTCCAAAGAAGGTTTGGAAGGCGCAAAAATAAAATGAGATTGAAAGGAAAGTAGTAAAAACAAATGTTTTATTTTCCCATACAAAATGTTCGTACCTGTCAAACAGGATGCTTTCAAAAATTAATTTTGCGACTAATTGCAAGAACATTTATTATCTGTACGAAGTTCGCCGGGTCAGCTAGTCTCTAATATAAAAAACTGTACTTTTCATTATATTTAGTAAAAAATTTAATCTAAACTTAAAAATGAGATAATAGCCCTAAAAACATATATCAGATAAAATAGAAAAACGATGAACTGCGATTTATTTAAGACAATGTCCTTTTTTTGAAGTCAGATCCATAGACCCTTCTATGTCTAGCAGTGGACTTCCAAAAGCTGATGGTTAAGTAAAATTGTATTTTTTTTTATCTTTCACTCTAGAAATGTAATATGTAATCTTAGAAGACGTGATTCTCGTCGCCAACGACCGTCTTCTTCTTGCCTGCCAACACTACAAATATAAGGTACGACGGTGTAGGTATGCAATACTTATTGCATTTTGAAATCGTAACTGTGGTATGTTCTGAGGTAACAGATTTTCTCTACTGTCATTGATAACTCAATAAGTAGTGTAATAAATGTAGTCAACTTTCATTTCAAATCAACATTAAGGTAACACAAAAAACCAAATAACAGCACAATAAAAAAATATTGAATAGCATTGTCTAAAAAGTAATTTAAGTTTTTCAAAATGCATTACTAGTAAAGCAAAAAAATTTAAATGTTACTAACAATTGCAACGCAGTTCATAGATGCATAAATTTTTTGCCGATCATTTATTTTACACGTTCGAGTTACACCGTTTGTTCTATTGGTTCATGAATAACGCTCCGGATCCCACGCCATTTGTGCGTCTGGTATTTATTAAATGACAAAAATGTTGCGCTCCTCTGCTTTGTGTGGTATGCACAATATCGGAAAGCTAACAACTCAAGTTGGTTTGAAATTAAACTACATAAAGATTTTTATTTCGTTTCTTTGACGTTGACGTTTTTTTTGTTTTGAATGGTAGATGTAATGTAATGATGTAAATTGATGTAACAACATTTAATTAAAGTTAACTGTAAATAAAGTGCAGAGAACATTCGTAAAATCTTGTATTTTTGTTTATTTATTGTGAATACAAAATATTATAACTTTTAAATTATTATATTATAATATTGTATTAGATAACGATGTATTATAATTATAATAACTTATTTGTCTCAATTACTAGCTTAAAATGTAATGCGATTCTTCGATGTGTTTAAATGAAGAAATTGAAACTGTAGTGTTTCTTTATGCACATAATCGTGGGCGCCTGGCCTAGCCCCTGTTTCCAATTACACAGTTCGTTACTTCCCGAAAGAAAGAAAATGAGAGGAAAATAGTAGCATAGCCTGAGGGCGTGATACGCAAACCTTGCAAATTCCTTGGAAATGCCAGTAAATATTTACGGTTATCGCCACTGTCTTTAAATTTAAGCCCAAAGACGATAAGTTTAAGCCATGAAGGGAAACATAGTATTGTTATACTAAATAATTTATTCTGAGAAAAACAAGAATCTTGATTTGTGTATTGCGAAGGCGGTAATGGGTTGAATCTTGCAAGAGCAATCGTTGTATATTGTGATGGGCATAAGCATTTTTGTCAATACATTAATGTACTGTATTGGTCATGATACAAATTGCTGACTTTGATGGTAGATATTGGTATGATTATAGCAATAATTATTATTTCTATCGATAATGTGAACTTTGACATATTATGTGTTGAAATTATAAGATAACACCTTTGTGAAGCATGCCACTTTGTACCAGATCTTTATAGCATTGATTCATAAGGAGTCGACGACAGGGTACGATTAATGTAGTCTCGCATTGCCGTAGTCTATTCAATAACAGCCGCGCACCTGCTGGATTTACGAGCTCCGCAAATTCATTGTTATTCACAGCCAATGAGCATGACGCGCCCCGATACTCCGCGTTGGAATAATAGTTCTCATCATCGTTCTCAAGATATATTGGTTGGGCTCGTTTTAAGAGCTATTTCTAAGAAATTGCTCCCAGTTTTGATGCGAGCTTTACGATTACCGGCGCCCGACCTCACCTCCGCTCACTGCCCATTACACCGCTCACGGGGAATATTTAGGGCGGCGCCAGCTTGTAGTTTTCTTTTACTCTTTGTGAGTAGCCTCGTACATAAAGTAAACGTGCATATCCATTTTGTGTTTATTGCTTGTGAAACATTTTGTTTACAAAATAATAACAAAAAAATGCATATCCATTGATTATGTAAGTTTAGCAGCAAATAATTAAAATTCATATACGTATTCTTTAGTCAGCATTTATTTCAATTTAAAATAGACTGTGAAGGAATTTACAGTTTAAATCTATTCACGAAATATAATTAGATAGATACAAGTTTATTTGACAACATCTTGCAACATATTTGTATGTGTACGAGTATATTGCATGTATTTGGTTATTATCACGGCAAGTGGTGCAGAGTCAACATTTAGGGTGTCTGATTCCAGGCATACCTACTATCGATTTGATTCAGGCCAGCCGAACACTTGAAGCGCTCTAACTCTACATCTATAGTGGAGTGTAGGTAATTGTACTAGTAGATTGTCGTGGTCGAGTGTTTGGCATGGTCCACGTGGCACAAGATTGCGGAGGCGGTGTTTGCTCTTTGGCGGAGCCCGCAACGGGCTTACGGTTCAGCGAGCCGTGCAGCGGCCGCGCGGCCTCTCGGGTCGCGTCTCCGGCCAAATTGAAATATCCCCGCTGCCATAGCTTCCACCTCTCGCACACAGCTAGCAAGTATTGTGTCGCCCGCCTGCACTTAATACATACTTTAATAATGAACTAAACAAAGCTACTGGGGTTAATTCTTAACGGCTTAAAACTTCTCGTAAATTCTAAAGTTGGTTAATGTCTAACCTATTATTACGTTGCATTAAATATTTATGTAAATATCACCAAAATGTTTTATATTAAGAGAATAAACGTTTTTGGTTTTATTTTCAGCTGTCCGCATTTTAGTTTAATGTCTCTTTACATGCCGCTTTATCTTTATAGGTCTATCAAGCACACCAGCTGCCTCATATTTTGCTAAAAATTATATTGGCATGGTTCTGGAACGATTCAATTTCCGTGCGCAGACAGCAGCTGAATTTACGTGCGCAGATTTACATGCCAACGAAATTATTTGCAAATGGTACCTCCAGGGATTCATCTATATTTTATGATTCGAACCAAGCACTTTAGGGTTTTCCATTTGAAGGAAATTATCACCTCATACTTCCGATGCGAAAAAGGCGTTATGTCATTTGAATGTTTTTACAAAAAGTTAGTCATTAAAATGGTTATTTAACATATTACTATTATACTAAACTCCAATTTATTGGAGTTTATTTTTCTTAGTGCACTTGCATTCCTACATATAACGCTGACGATGTAAGTGTTTGTTAAAGTTCATCCTCTCCGTATATTTTGAGTGCGTCAAAAGCAAACAGTGATGAAAAGAATGTATGTGCGGTGTGCACACATTGTTTAAATCGATAACCTTTGTCGAGGTGGTTGGCTCACGAAGCCCCTTTGCAGGTAATCCTGCCCACTTGGAGTTATTGCCGCCGAGGGAAGGAAAGATTACCTCGGCGGGAGATAAGGAGGTCGACGGGGCTTCGAGTGCGATTGTCCCCGAGTCAGGCGTCGAATTGTGTCAAGTGAAGCGGCAAATTGAACGGCCGAGCCTTCTGCGCGCTCTGCTCACTAATCGTCACATAAACTGCCGCCGCCCGAACGTTTAATTACGTAAAACGATTTCTTCAACATACACTGCTTGTACTTATTACGAACCGTTCTCTCTTACGGCATTCTTTAAAGTCATTTTATTAAATATGTCTGGGCTAATCATAGACATATTATAAATTTTACTTACACTTTAATACCTAATAAATATTGTAATAACTTAAATATTGTTGTTGCATTTCCGTTAAAACTTAAACCGTGAAAGAATGCCAACTTACGTATTCAGTTGCAAGAAACCAATAAATTTATTTTAAAACAAAATTTAGGAACTTTTCAGGGTGACTCGACTTACCGCAAGAAGTGTGTCGGTTTTTTTAACAGGATATTTTGCCCATTAAGATAAACATCTTTTACTATAGGCCCAAAGGCCGAACATGAAAAAGATATCTGATGCTCTATATATTAGTGCTATTGTAAAAGTTGTTTTTAGTGGGAAGGTTATCCTTCTAAAGCGATTCCCTCGTCTTACCAGTTACGCTGTAGCAACGACTATAAGATGTAAGAAACCTCTAAAGATCACTGCAAATATTTAATTTAGATCTTAACCGACAGTAAAAACACTTTAGTTTTCTAATTTTCCCTTTTTATATATGACAAACCCTTAAAAAAGGAAAAATTAACTACCTCTTGCCAAATTTCAAGATTTTAGGTCATCTGGAAGTTCTTTACTTGTAAGAGAGTTCCATTAACGAAAATAGATAGTTTAAATACGAGTATTTACCGCTACGGTTAAAACCGCGTGATAGCTAAACATTTGAAAACAAAATCCGGCTAGAGACAAGTCGAGCGTTATGCAAACAATGTCCCGTACAGCCCCAAACTCTTCAACAAATTCCTCTTAATTGATAATCCCAAAATCTCCGTAGTAAACACACATTTATCCTTTACTAGTTGCCCCAACAGACGTTGTCTTGTTGTAAAACCTCTCATCAAATCTTTGATTTTGGGGAAAATACAGAAATCACAGGGTGCTAGGTCGGGGCTATGCGCAGAATGGGTGACGAGTTGTACTTTTTCGGAAGCTAGAAAATGACTTTGTTTTGTTGGCCGTGTGTGAAGAAGCGTTGTCATGATGTAGGAGAACGCGGCTTTTGGGTCGTCTTTCGCGAACTTTTTTTAACACCCTTTGTAAACAAATGGTAGAATACCACTCGGCATTAACACTCTTTTGATCTTCAAGTGGAATTGTACAGATGGGACCCGTAGCTGAGAAAAAAAACGCGATCATTTTTTTACCAACGTTTCTCGCCTGCCTCACTTTTGTTGGCCTGTTCTCATTTTCAAACACCCATTCACAAGATTGCTGTTTTTTTTTTCAGGTTCAAAACAATAAATTCACGTATCGCCTGTGAGAATGTCATAAACAGCATTAGAAAGTCCGTGGTCGTCCTTCAGTTGCATCTGTGAGCACCATTCCACGCGAGCCCGTTTCTGCTTCGCTGTCAGTTCATGAGAGATCCAACGACAGCAAAGTTTCCGAACTTTCAATTCTTCGTGTAAAATTTTCTGAATTTGGCTCATACCAATCCCCAATAGTCCTCGAATTATCTCATAGGTAATCTGCGGGTTTTCTTCAATTAGCCGCTTAACAGTAGCCACCCTTCACGAAATTCGTCATGTAAAGAAACTCGACCTCTCTCAAATTCAGCAAACCATCGCCTCACGGTGCTCATCAAACAAGGTGCTTCTCTCCCAAAAGCATTTTGAAGACGAGCGGCACAGTCTTGCGGAGAGAGAGAACTTTTAAAATCATTTAAAAAAATCGCTCTAAAATCTTTTTGACTTAATTTCGATAAAAAACAATTGACAATTCCCGCTAATTGGTTTTTTTTATTACTAAGAAGGTTGCAACGGTTAAAAAAATATAACAGTCGAAATTCAAATAGTTCCGATTAGCTAGAAGTGCAAAACTTTTAGTGTGCTCCATGTATACAATGTATATTACTTATTGTTTATTTTTATATATTAAATACATATTATAATCATGCTTTCTTCTTTTATTATTTTTAGACTCGTCACCGCCTCCGTCTTAACTTTTTAAAATGTCCTCTACCTGAAGGTTGTCTGGAAGAGATCGCTTCTAGCGATAAAACCGCCTAAATTGTACTATTCTAAATGTGTTCTTTTCCCCTTTGTACTGTTTGTTTTGTGTGGTGTGCAATAAAGAGTATCTATCTATCTATCTATATCACATGAAAATAAAATGAAAAAAGGAACCGAGACACAGCTTTATATTTACAATAGCGCTGTAATAGATACCTACACTACTACAACGGCGCGAGGCCTGTGTGTGTAAGCACTGGCTGCACGTCACGTACGCGCTGCGATGTCAAATAACCGGTTTGCGCTGGCTCGGTCAGTGCTCAATTTAAGGATATAATATGCTATGGTAATAAAAAAAAAATCTAACAACACAACACAGTTATCAAATCTGCGCCAGATAACACACTAATAATCATGATCACGAATTACGGAATTAACATCATTGTGTTACGAGGTACTAAACAATGTATTTTACCAGTGGCTTCTAGAAACGGGAATCAAACCCAGGTTTTTTTGCGTTTGAGGCGCGCTATCGGGTAACTACACCAACAAGGGCGTCAAATCTAAAAGAAAAAAATTACAAGCTCTTATTTCAAGTGCTCTGTTTGTATGCAAATGCAAGTCTTAACCGTTCAAAATGTGTGATCTATTTTTCAACCATTTGCTGGCGTCCTATTGTAGTAAAATTTGGCATAGTACTTATGTAAATTTGTTTGTTCTTTTAAAATTTATGAAATGTTTTTTTTTTAACCTATTGTGTCCTGTTTCTAGGAAAAGGTATCTTTCATATTTCTCTGTTGAGAGCCAAAGTTTGCCAATCTCTAGCGTGGTTCTCCAAATCATAACGCTGTCGTTTGTTTGGATGAAAGATTAATCTTCTTATAAATTATTTATTTGTTTGTAGTACATTTTTAGATAAACTTGTCCTCAAAATGATTTTTTAGATGTATGTAATTTATAAACACATTTAATTTAAATTTCATAAACAAAACGCGGATATAGTTATGAAGTTTAATGTACCTTGTCATGCCAACCCTATTAAAATACTTAGTCTGGCCATAAATACTGTTACAATTAAAAATAAACAAAATATTACATTTGAATTTGGAATCCGTCATTTTTATATGATTGTTCATTAAGTTTTCTCATTTATGCGCCAATACATTGTACAATATTTTGCGATATTAAAATGGAGTGGGGTGATAAAGAGAACCGAATCGCTGTGATTGCATTACACAAAGTAGGCATGGTGGAGCCAAATGCAATTTTTAAAACTCTCTATACGCTTGGTATTAGTAAAATGTTTGTGTACCAGGCTATTAATAGGTACAATCAGACCTCCTCTGTTTGTGACAGAAAAAGATCTGGCCGTCCACGTAGTGTTCGTACGAAAAAGGTGGTCAAAGCAATAAGGGTCATTCGAAGAAATCCTGTCCGAAAGCAAAAGATTTTATCGCGGGAGATGAAGATAGCACCTAGAACCATGTCGCGTATTTTAAAAGATGACTTAGGACTTGCAGCCTATAAAAGACGTACTTAACTGATAATTTGAAAAAAGAATAGGGTGATAAAATCGAAACAACTACTGAAGCAGCAAAGGGAGGTCAAAGAAAAATTTTGTTTACGGATGAGATTTTTTTTACAATTGAGCAACATTTTAACAAACAAAATGACCGTATTTGTGCATAAAGCTCTAAGGAAGCCTCCCAATTAGTCGACAGAGTGCAACGTGGGCACTATCCGACTTCAGTGATGGTTTGGTGGGGTATTAGCTATGAAGGAGTGACTGACTGAGCCATACTTTTGTGAAAAAGGTATCAAAACATCGGCACAAGTGTATCAAGATACGATTCTTGAGAAGGTAGTGAAGCCCCTTAACAACACTATGTTCAATAACCAAGAATGGTCCTTCCATTGTGAGATTCATGAATCTGAATAAGTTAAGAAAATGGCGGCAGAGAGTTGGGCCCATTGTCTTGTGCCGAACAAGTGTATCAAGATACCATTCTTGAGATGGTAGTGAAGCCCCTTAATAACACCATGTTCAATAACCAAGAATGGTCCTTCCAGCAAGACTCGGCGCCGGGTCATAAAGTTGGTTGGTCTTGGTTGGAAACGAACGTTTCGGACTTTATCAGTGCTGAAGACTGGCCGTGGTCTAGTCCCGACCTTAATCCTCTGGATTATGATTTATGGTCAGTTTTAGAGAGTACAGCTTGCTCTAAATGCCATGATAATTTGAAGTCCCTAAAACAATCCGTACGATTCGCAGTAAAGAATTTTCCCATGGAAAGAGTGCGTGCTTCTAATGATAACTGACCTCAGCGTTTAAAGGACTGTATTGCAGCCAATTTAGACCACTTCGAATAAGCTTTTAATATTTTAAATTGTTTTATATTTATGTATTAAACTAACACATTGTAAAAGTAATAAATGTTATTTGCAATTGAGAATATATTTATTTCATTGTTTCAGTATTTATGGCAAGACTAGGTAGGTATCAATTTTGGATGCTGTTTAGAAGCTTTACTTGTGTTCCTTTTTTTACTCATGTGGTAATATCCTGTATGAAATTGTCGATGGATGCTATCTTTGACAGATTTTTAGTTATTCAGTTGTCTTTCTTTTTTTAAAAAGGCTTACATAAACTTAAAACAGGGTTTTAAAAGTAGCCGCATAGAATCGTAGTATCGTACCCAATAAACGAAATTCAACGAAATCGCATCAAAAGAATCCCAATATCAGTGAGATTTATTGAAACGAATGTATTTCACATTTATTGACGACTAAGTTAATTGAATTTTGCGATTCGCTATCGTGTTGTTTGTTCTGTGTTGAATTGAATCCAAATTAAAATTGCGTGTATAAGATGTATCATTAATTTATTATCTATTTAAGTAAATACAATTTAATGTGTGTATGTTTGTTCTCCATGCGTTCCTAAACCATTCGTCAGATTGCGATGAAACTTTGGTGAGTTGTTGTGCACACGCCGAGGACGGTTTCTGAATTGAATTGAAACAAAGTCTTGGGCAACAGCGAGTATTCAATAAAAGGTACTCAAACAACAAAGAACATGATTGGTATTTGAGGAAAGTTTGACATTAATCTTTAAAACACGCAACTAAACTACGTACAAGTGATTTAATAGATACGCAAAATTGCGGTCCTAGTTTTTTGGTACCGTTAACTTAAGACTACAAAACTCTGTGCTACGCTTGTTCCGACACGCACCTAGCCAGTTTTTGTCATAACACTTGTGCATTTTCGAGATTCAGGTCCACTGCGAATTCTTTGCCTCTCTTTTGTTTTAAATACAGTTGAGATAAAAATATTTAAAAATAATGTTTAAATTTTCCTTCTGTGTTGTGCAGCTAATAGTACTTACGTAAAAGTTTTAAAAAGACTTACTCGTTATTTATTCATGTGAATATTTCTCACTGCGCTGTCTTCAAAAAGTTTTTGAACTTGAAAGAAGTTTTTTAGATAAACCCATCGAAATAGAACGCCCAGAACGATAGTTTCATACAAAGCGTGTAAAGTAAAAAATAATGTTGCCTTTAAATTAAATTTTACCCAAAAGTAGGGAACGGGAAACGGGGCGCTATGGGGCATGACACTTTCACTGACATTCCGAATTTCTGAAGTATATTAGTATGCGGCTGGGACTTGTAAAATAGACTAGACAAAACATGTCAAGGATCATCTGGGTTAGGTGATGTTAAAATCAGTTACCACATAAAGCGCTAATCCGAGCGAGCGGAGCAAGCGTGCCTAAAATTTTGACAATAACCCTGTATAAAATCTGTTAATGTTTGATAAAGTGTCGCCATAGCGCCCCGTTTCCTATACTCTGACCGATCAGACCGAGAATCGAACCCGGGACCTAAATAATTCAAAGTCGTCTGAATTATTTCGATTACAAAACAAAATATAAATTGAGCCGTTTCTCTTTTAAAAACAAAAAAATGTGGGAGATGTTTTTTCCCCATACAGGCAACATTTTCATAAAATGTCAACACTAATTTATTGTGATTAATTTTTATTTTTGATTAATGTTTTACGTAAAAATATAAGTTTTCAATTCTCACACGTGATATGTAATGTTACAATCTTTCTTGTGTTTTCCTGATGTACTGTGACATCCGTTCACTTCGCCGTCATGATTTTTTAATATTTCGGGAGCTGTTTGTCACGCGACACGATCTTGAGCACTAACGGGCCGAGTAATAAACTAAGCCATAATGGCTTAGTTTGTATTGCCTCACTTAGCGGACGCGGACTTGGCTTCTGGGCGTTTTATTTCGATGGATAAACCCTGTTTTTTTTCTTCATAATGTTGAATCATCGTTACTAAAAGCAAACGAAATCTCATTGATCCCACGAAAGAAATAAACAAATCGATTAAAAGTTGGAACTGTTAAATTTATCATTATAGGTACCTATTTAAATAATAAAAATTAAAAATCAAAATTTCTTTTCGTATCATCTAATCAATGTAATTGGCGGAAAAATATTTTTCTTATGAAAATTTAAATGTGTACTTTCATTGTAAAACATTTACAAAATTTTGTCAGTAACCCTATTTAAGTACCCAGAATGCAAGTGTAATGAAGGAGCGTGATTACCTGCCACAAGTATATGCATTTACTTACTAGGTAACCTCAAATATGAATGGTAATATTGTACATTATGTGTTTTCTGAAGAAATAAACATTTTTAATTTTTTAAAATCATTATATCATGTCATGAGTTTAGGCTCATTTAATTTATTATGACAAGTTCTAGGTTTAAAAAGTATTTGAGTTTTTTAAACTAAAATATATAGTATGTATTGGATAGCCCTTTTTAAGTTTGCCTTTTAGTCGTTACTTTTTTAGTCCTCTAAAATTTATAAACGGTCCTAATAACTTACATAACTTGGCTCTTAATAATTTTGTTTAAAGGCCATAGTACAATATTATTTAAAACTTATTTCTTATACTTAATAATTTATTTAGTTTAATTGACCTTTAATAACTCTTTTTGCAACTCTTTATAATAAATTTGGCTGCCCTGAAAATCGCTGACAACAGTGAAATCTATCAAACGATCATTTGCGTCACTGGCAAGAGTGATAGTAATGATTTAAAATCTGTTGAACAAAATTGACACAAAAAATGATTACACGAATGCGAAGCACTGAGGTGGTAGATAGCAAATTGTGAGTGACGCTAATGATAGGGCGTTCAGCAGTCGTAGCGCCACGTAGCGTCTTTCCAATTACGCCGGGCGCGGCTGCGGGCGGCTCCGGGCGGGAGTCACGCTGCGTTCCGTTCGTTACCGGGACGTGCCACCAACATCTGGACCGACCACGCTATAACTTGTTGCCACCGACTAAATTGCTCCTACTTTTTATCGGGAAATTATTGAGTTGAAACGAACGTGCAAATCCTAGGAAATAGTAATTGTACAATCACGTCGTTTAGCTCTTTATTATAATTTATATGATCGGACTAACTTACCTAGTGACGTCCGATCCTCAATTATGTGAAGTAATCTCGTCCTCATTGTGTACAATGTAGTACGCACTTTTTGCTACTGCACTGATTACAATCTTCAAAGTTAGGCGCGTGCATGAACGCGTCAATAAACTAAAAAATAAATAACCGGAACGTGCCCGCACCGTCACCTATCAATGTCATCTGTCACCTGTCAATGTCATTATTTCAAAGGATAAAACTGGACACAACTTTCAAAAAGAAGGGAAACTAAGTAGTATGTAGGTATTTATAGCATATAATCTTTTTTGTACTTTAAGGATTGATAAATACATACTAACTGGGTCGGGCTGGGGATAGGATGAGGACGAGATTACTTCACATAATTGAGGATCGGACGTCACTAGGTAAGTTAGTCCGATCATATAAATTATGTTCCATAATCTCGTCCTCATTGTGTACAATGTAGATGTTCAAAGAGGAAAGTTGTGTCGACAAAGCAATATAAACATTTATTATGATCATTTATATGATTTGCTAAAGTCTTCGCACATGATAAAACTTTATTTTATTAACTATCTATTGGTAGATGCTTAATTCAAGTTTTATCTAACAAGGATATAGTTGTTTGATTAATTCATTGGAATTAATCAACCAACCCTGTATATCGATACAACCCTGTATATCGATACAATCCTGTATGATGATACACCTTGTGTGATGGTACACCCTGTATGATGATACACCCTGTATGATAATACAACCCTGTATGATGATATAACCCCGTATGCTAATACAACCATGTATATTGATACAGTCCCATCCCATTTGATGACACAAACCTGTACCTATTTTATACCATACAGGTGGGCCAAAAAATGTGTAGGAATTCTATAAAATCGAAAATAGCAAATTTTACTTTAATTGCAATACTCTTTTATTTTTGTTAAAACTGTAAGTCTTTATGAATTTATAGATTTGCTGGGACTGAGACTGATAATCCACCTGTTGTACACTTTTAAGTTTGTGCAATAAAGTTTTAAATAAATACCCCGCGCTATTAAGTAGGTATATTCTTTACGAATAAACTAGAGATCACGCAAACGAAATCGCGGGGCAACAGCTAGTTTAATAAGTTGTCATGGAAATGGAGCCAATGCTTTGAACTATTAATATCCGTCTCATTTATCCAGTAGTAGTACATACTTAGTATATGGTTACCTAACAAGGTAAATTTATCGATGTGCAAGTAGGTAGTTAAGCTAGTATTTCTTCTGAAAAGACTTATTTTATTTTATATAATAAGAAAAACTAGTAACCTTTTAAGTTATCATTGTCTGTAATACAATTTTTTATGCAAATAAATTAGTCTTAGGTATTCTTAATAACTCCTGTTCAAGGTGTAGTTCCAAAGTAAAGGAAACTAAAATAAATAATATGGATGTTTACTATCGCAAATTTTTCATTAATTATATGTTATAAATAAGGAAATTATATACAAATACTACTAGTATTGTTCCAGTAGGGATCCTATTTTGTTGACAATAGTTTCAACATTATTTTACTGAGAAAGATTGATTTTTACTCATCTTCTTAGAAAACCGTTATATGTGTTACACTTGTATGGCTGGAAATCAGTATGAGACTTCCTGCACTTTATGTGTGGATCCCTGGTAGGGGATATTAATAAGTTAATGAAACAGTCTGAATACTTATTTATAAAAAGATTCAATGACTGGTCAATTCTTGTAAGCTAATAAAAAATAATAATTAAATAAGTAATAATTTACCAATACATCACATCGGATAAGATCGAAAGTTTACTCCGGCTCAAAATACTTGTAGCAGCCTTATTAAAAACTTAAAATCTTTATAAATAGACTGAAATTGTCTAGGTAAGTATATGACTTGTTTACACAAGACTCAGAATTCCTTAAGCCTTCAATATCAGCAGGCAAAGGAGCTTCTTTCATAGCCTCCTTAGAGTCAAAGTGTTAAGTTGAAAAAATTAATGAAGACGGAGGGCATTACCTCATGGTCTCGGTACCCATATTCTCCCTCCTCTCTTTTTTTCTTTAGTGGCTTTCGAAGATATGTATCGTCTTGATACTTTTGTTCGACTATATTTTCAACTTCAATTAATGAAGTCGGTCTCTGGTCAACCTTATAAGATTTGCAGACCCGCAATATTATAACAAAAATTTTAAGCCACAGGCTAACCCCTCGTGAAAGCAAGTGGAAGTGTTATAATTCTGCTGCGAGACAGAAAAGAGGAATAATTGTTCTCTCGGTACATATGACGCTCTAGAAGAATTTTATAATATTAATAACTTACCTTATGCTATTACAGATCCTTTGTAGTATATTTCTGGTGCAACATTGTATCCGTCTCATGGTCAACTCTTCATGAAGACTAGAGCCATAATGTTACGTCTCAGGAGGAATCCCTCGAGGAGACGCTTCAGACTGAACAAAAACCCACTGGCCACTCCATCGTAAAGGCCAGTGCTTCTGTACAGAGCAGTTTCTGTGGAGTCATTCGGAGACATGACAGACAACTAGAATGAACATATTGATCACCAACGGCCAACCTCCCGTGAAGGCTCCGATGTCATTCATTCTGAGACATGAGAGACAACTAGAATGAACTTAATGATCACCACGGCCAACCTCCC
Source organism: Anania hortulata (assembly GCA_963576865.1). NCBI lineage: Eukaryota > Metazoa > Arthropoda > Insecta > Lepidoptera > Crambidae > Anania > Anania hortulata. The sequence goes on along the minus strand of OY756388.1, from coordinate 16,392,299 downwards.
GTGAAAGCTCCGATGTCATTCATTCTGTCTCGTTTGCGGGCTGAAGAATAACGCAACTCTCTCACACACACTCATTGTTTTCATGATTAATTTCTGGCTAATTATGTTGTTGGAGTGGAGGCCACGTCTCGGCGAACGTAGTGTAGGACGCTTCTCAACTCGATGGGCCGACGAACTCGGGAATATGGCTAGATACATTTGTATCAAAGCAGGAGATCGTACTCCTTGGCGCTCTTTGCGTCCTTCCCGTACGTCCAGCAGTGGGCTGTAATAGGCTGAGATGATGGTGATGGTGATGATATTATAAATATAATAACACTAAAATTAGTGTGCTGTGGTGGTGATAGAAATCGTAGTAATCGTAATAATTGAGCCGAGGTATCGGTCCAACAATTTCACAAATTCAACTGACAAGTTTTGTTTTCCAGCCACCATACTTTTACACAAACATCACCGTATTTTCTTCTTGGTTTTTTGCATTAGTATGTAAGCTGTAAATCACTAATTAGTTTAAAAACTAATTTATTCTAAATATTTACGTCTTCAGTGCTGTGTACAAAAAAGTACAATGACATTGACAGGTGACAGATGACATTGATAGGTGACGGTGCGGGCACGTTCCGGTTATTTATTTTTTAGTTTATTGACGCGTTCATGCACGCGCCTAACTTTGAAGATTGTAATCAGTGCAGTAGCAAAAAGTGCGTACTACATTGTACACAATGAGGACGAGATTATGGAACATAATTTATCAATTATAGTATAGTATCGTCGTAGTATAGTCTTAGTAATCTTATAGTATAGTATCTACCATACTACCTGGGTAGGTGCTACCTGGAAGCAGGGCAGGCAAATACATACCTTTATATTACCGTAGATTTAACAAAATAGAGCTTTGTTTAGTTCTCCAATCATCGTAGCCTAGAAAAACACGAATAGTTAAACAATGGATTAATGTCGCACAATATGGATATTTTATATTGTGTGTGGCGATATGGCGATGGATTTTAGATTCAAAGATGTCGTTAGATTCGTATTTACATCGTTTCGTACACGTCTGCGATTTTTGAACAATCCAAACTAAAAAGTCGCAAATATATTAAATAAATAAAAAAACCCGACTGCGTAAAAAGCAATAAAATAAAGCAAATAAAAAGTGAACTGAAGGGATGAAAACAAGATTTAATTTAAGTTAAGTCAGAATTTAAGTTGAGGTTATAATGTAAACATTTGACCCCAAAAAAAGTTTGCCAAATAACGCATTAGCCGGTAAAAGATTAGAGTTGCTTTGAAATAACTTTAAAATCAAAGCACCAGGCACCGGATAGCGACAGCGTCTTGCAAAAATACGACGGCCTTATCAAATAAACGTTTTGGCGGACGTATTTCATTCAATTTAACGTCAACTAAGAGAAAATCGCACTTAGTTGGCTTACATTATTTAGAGTACAGACATACCCACGTACCTTACATGTGGCGTTAAGCAGTGAATAGGAATTTGCTTAGGAATGTTTGGAGCTTATAGTAGCGTAAAGCAAACACTGGACTACCATAAGTTATCATCACGAAATGAGTACAGGCTTTGTAAATTAGTAACTTATTTCTAAGCGACATTTTAATTTAATTTAATGTGCCTAAATAATTTTATTGCAGAGTTATTGTTTGCTATCTGGTCCACAGGGTGGCACTAAGTAGGTACAGGACTGGAACGAAACGACAGTTTTCCAGAAAGACGCTTTATTTCCTCTTGCCACAAGCCACACAGACGCAGTCTCTTTGAGTGACGTGACGACGACTATGTTTTTTTTTTGTATGTATGTTACGCGATTACTCCGCCCATTATGAATCGATCTTGATCATAATTTTTTTGTTTTGTAGACCATACTTTAGAGGTGTTCCCATTAAAATTTCATCGAAATTGATGTAGCACTTTTTGAGAAAATAACAAAATATTTTGACGTCTATGCCGCGTACGTCACCGCAAGCGTCAAGCTATCGAGAATTTAGTCGGCATCTGTCAAGTACCGTTGGCCTAGCGGTATAAATGCTAGACTGTGTTCTGCCGGCCGCGAGTTCAAACCCAGCTGGCGGAGAAGATAAGAAAAGTTTTGTTAGCGTTTTTTGGATTCTTGTAGAAAATTAAACTTGAATTTAAATGTTTCACGGGGTGTCAGTCAAGAGGAGTACGTCGGTGCCGTATGTCCAAATTCAAATGTAATATTTTGTGTGTGTATTTTCCATGCATGCATGCAATTTTTTGTATCTATATTATGCATGACACTTTCTTGTGAGAAAAGACTATAATTATTCCTATATTTTACATGCTCGTATACTTTCTACTTTCTTACTAAATCAAGTTACGTTAATATTTTACTGTCAAATCGCTATAGTTTATATTCTTCGAGTTCACGGTTCTCCTTGTTTTTTTTTCATCTTATCGGTCATTTCTGTAGAGTTTATTGATTTGTAAGTTATTATTCTTCAACTTATCACATCAACGACTTTGTGTTACAAAACTATAAATCTACCTTCCGGTGCTTTAAAAATCATTTGCATGTCATGCGCCGCCGCCGTAGTAATTTTCCCAATATCTTAATTTGGTAAATTTGTTTTCAGGTAATTTATGGTAGAAATATACGACATTAATTACAGGTAAAATACTATTGGTTACAGTTTCATCTCAAGGAATACGGTATTATCATATGAAGTAATGTCAAAAACTTTCTTATTCTGTGAATAAAATTACGAGTTTCAACAAAACACTCCACGTGGAATTCTGTGATAAGGTGAAACTTTCCCTTGCTCGCAAATTACACTCTGAATTTCGTTGATAGAGAAACTTTGTTCAAATGAAATCACTTCAACGGGCTCTACGTATTTGCCTATTCCACTTCCTGCAAAGTCACCGTAGCGGGCTTTTTAGTGATTCGAATCCTTTGGGTTTCGATTCTCGAAAGGGACTTTTATCTATATCTAATGTTTCTGATTTACTTGCAAAACACGGTTTCTGTAAGAGAGACGTAGTAATGATAAAAAAGACAGTTTGAAATGCGAGCGGATAAAATAAAATTTTCCAACTATATCGTTACGTAAAATGAATTAGAGCATTGCCTGCCTTTACCACTCAGATAGCGTAATAGAAAGCTATCCAGTAGCGGTTAGCGCGCTACCTGAATGCAATGCAGCTACTCATATCCGAAGCCAGGCCACTCCATTATGATATTGCCCTCTGAGTGAAATTTGTTTTAACATAAGAGGAGGTATGTCTATTAATGAATGGAAACCTAGTTTTTCTAAAGCCGTTTACGCTTCGGAATGCGAATATCAATGAAATAGACTCACGTCCACGTAAAATTCCTTGAGTAGGTAAGTAAAATAAATGGGTTCAATTATGTTTGTTTTTACGCAATTATTAGTTGATTTTTCACCTGTCTGCCTGTTGGGTTACATTTACCGTTGTAGGGTTCTATTTATCAGTGTATGCGTTTTTATCTATTACATAGCTTTCACTAGCCAAAACGGAATGATCATTAATCCGGATTAAATTTGCATCTGTAGATTTAATCAAGTATAAGTTCCTACTATAATCGATTTATTTCGAAAGTCTCTCGAAAGAGATTACCGATTTGGTTTTGTTCATTGTGCAGCGGGCGACATACATTGCACATTTGTTTGGTATTGAGCTGTACCCAACGATGCAATGACATTGTAGTAATACCTTATCGTCACATCACAATTTATGATTTCTTTAAGTCTAGTCGATTACGACGACTGGTCTGTCTGGCCAGCCAGGCAAATAATTGTGTGATAATTACGCGCAAATGTACTTGAATCATGGATGTTTGAAATGTATTTAAGTATGTTTAACCGTTATCAAGTTTCTATGGTTCCCTATTTTGTTTCCTAACTTTTTTACCCATAATCTAAAGTGCAATTTTTTTTTTGTTCCAATCATCATTTGTCCGAATGATAACTTGCCCGAACTTAATGTCACATAATATTACATGCAATACAATTGAAAGCCCTAAATAAAATATGCCCTACATTTATTTGTCATAAATATTACAATCAATAATATACAAAATCTATAAAAGTTGTAAGTCCTACATTCAAATTATGTAATGTTTATTTATCCTAATAATAATAAATGCGTAGTGCAAGCTAGCAGCAGTTATTATGTATGCAGGCAATCAGCATGCACCATGCATGCACGCAAGCAGCATACACCATGCATGCAGGTGTATGCAGGCGAGGAACCAGTATGCTTGCGTGCGAACATCATACATGCAAGCAATCAGCATGTACCATGCATGCACGCAAGCAGCATGTGCCATGCATGCATGCAAACATCACTCATGCAAACATCATGCATGAAAGCATCAGCATGCACCATGCATGCAAGCAAGCAGCATGCACCATGCATGCAAGCAAGCAGCATGCACCATGCATGCAAGCAAGCAGCATGCACTGTGCATGCAAGCAAGCAGCATGCACCATGCATGCAAGCAAGCAGCATGCACCATGCATGCAAGCAGCATGCACCATTCATGCAAGCAAGCAGCATGCAAGGCTTCTGTCACGGCTCCGGCACTGCGTGTCTCCAGCGGTGTCTCTAGCGTGACGCGTGCTAATCGTCGCAGACGGCTTTCGCTCACCACCGCAGCTTATAGCAAACGTGTTATGGATAATGATTTTCGGACAAACAATGTTAGAAGAAATGGAGTACCTTCTATAGTAGAAGCAATAGAGTAGTTTCTATAGTACAAGGTTTGCTCAGTTTGGAGCTAAATAAAGGATGTTATTGTTGATTCAATTATTAACTAGCTGTTGCTCGCGACTTCGTTCGCATAGTCTTTGCAAAAAAAAGTCTAAACTAAAGACTACGTGAACGCATAGTCTTTGATAAACCATAGTTAGTCTAAACTAAAAACCATCGGAACGAAGTCGCGGGTAACAGCTAGTGTTTTTCACATTCAAAAACTGTTTGCCAACTGAACATTGACATCTAACGGTAAGGCGCCAACTACAGGGTTACATTGCAAAGGGGTGCCAAAACTTTAGGAGTGGCTCAGAATCAGTAACTTAATCGAACTATTCAAAGATTTAAAAAAAAACATTTTTAATAATTTTACCTGCTGTTAAAAATCATACGCGTAGTTAACTAATTCATGAAAAAATTGCACCGTATGTGCACTGCGTAAGGTCCTTGTAGGCTTGCCGTACCTACGCCTCTGATGAATGACCGCGCGGCTTTCGTAATCTCTCTATTGCACCGACTCCACAAGTAACTGATTAGGTACTTATCTGTTAATATTATTTTCAGCTTTTTAGTGTTTTGGAGTCGGTTTTTTAATATAAAATTACTTATTTTATCTATTTTTAGTGTTAAATCCTATTAAAAACAAATCTTAACAAAAGTTAACTGCTGAACACCGATTTCATCCGCTATTTTTCCACCCTTAAGCGTGAACTTTATATCGCAATTTTTTATTATAGTAGTATGAGTATAATATTAGTAGTAGTAATATTATATTTATGTATAAGCTATTCAATTATAAAACCAAACCACGAACCAAAACATTATCTGGACATATATTTTGTCATTTTCTCAAAAACCGCTAAATCAATAACAATTTAATTTATATGGGACCAACTCTGAAGTATGATCTATCAAACAAAAAAAACATCAAAATCGATTCATAATTGGCGGAGTAATCGCTTAACATACATACAAAAAAATGCAGTCGAATTGAGAACCTCCTCCTTTTTTGAAGTCGGTTCAAAAGATAAGTCGGTACTTTTTGTCCTGTGTTCTGAGAGGTTTTGACGTGTTAAGTTGTCAATCAGGTGGGTAATAGAGGCGGCACTCGCGGGCCGCCATTCAGTCTGGCCGCTCGCTGACGCAGCCGCTCCACTCGACAAGGCGCACGTGCCGAACTGCCGATCACTGCCACTCCTCGCGATACTATCGTCAACATGACACTGATCAACTCGCCCACCAACTATGTACACATGACCTCACTCATTTCTAACATTCACTCGATACTAATAAGAAACAACTTTAGAAACATGAATTGTTACAAATAGGTATCATTTACCACATTTTTTTAGCAAGCGTTGATATGACTATTTATTTGGCAGTCCTTTTACTAAATCACAAATGTTTTAGCGCGTACTTCCCAATTTCGACGCTGTAGCTCCCGACACTAAAATTAATCAAATTAAGAAAGTTCCCGGTAACAAAACAAACGTCGACCGTTATTTGGGAGGTAATTTCGGTGGTAGTCCGTGAACTGACGCAGTGTGACAATTATTTTCATATAACATAATCCAGGGATGTTGCGAGGTGTGTGCCCTCGTGGGACGCGTGATTTGGTCCGGCCGGTCAGCCGTTCGGCGCGACGCTTTTCGGTGTTCGCCGTGCCCCGACACACCAAAACGTCGCTCGTCACAGCCCCCGGAAAACTCGTATTAATGTAAATTGGAGTAATCTGCCCTTGCTCTCCCCACGTCGGCGGCACAAAGCGCCCCTGTCCATGTATTTTAGCGACGCCGTAGAAAGTCTTTATTCTACTTTTGGAGAAAATACTAGTACAAAATTCGTATTTTGGAAATATTTTTTTATTTGTCCAGTCCAGTTCTAAAAAAAAAATTTGCTGACTGCTAGCAACACTAAGTAAGGACAATGCGGAGGTCAATTTCCAAACTTTTAACTACCTAGAACTATGAAGGGTAAACCTACCTATATTATGTTGTCGGTTAGGACGGTCGAAGAATAACTCGTGTTGTAACAAAATCATATCTTTAAATTTGATTGTATTATTGTTTTAGTGCTTGTAAAATAGTAAAAATAAGGAACGTATTTATGTGACAAATCAAAACATACGAGGGCACAGCCACGGAGACCAGCTAGCAAGGTAAATAAGTAAAAATACGCTTTATTTTTATTGTTTTTTTTTCTGTTTTAAGGTAAGTGGATGTCTGGAGGTGGAAACTGTGGCCAGGTAGGAATCACGAGAAGGTAATTTTGTAACAAATATGAATAGATGACGTTTAATATAAATCTTAAAGTTCAATACAAAAATTGGCATTTGTTTCTATCGCAATTTCTTTGAGATTCGCTGCGCTTCCTAGAAACTTGAAAGGAACGCAGACATTTGATTTTAAGCCTCGCGGACTATAAGTGTTATTTCTTCAGGAGAAGTATTATTCTGCGAGAGCAGCGCAGCTCCGCCGTCTCGAATGCTCCATTTAGTTCCAAAGTTTTTCTCGTTTATCACCGCTGGGCTCTCAGAGGCGGAGATTTTTCCTTTAGATTTGTTGTCACGCCAGACCTTTTTAATGTACCTTTCTTATCGTGGCGTGATTAAGAACGAACTTGTTTTAAATTCCAAACTTCCGTGACTACGATTTGGGTAACTAAGCTAATAGCAATAATTAAAGCTTGTCATTATCAATATCAGCTAACCTATTATACCTCGATATGTATTTTACTGCCAGCATAATGTTATTACAAATTTTTGCTTAACAGTTATTGCCAGTTTAATAATAATTCTAAACAAAAAAAACTTTTACTTGGCCTGTGTTCTTTTTTACATCACGCATATGACAAGCGCAACCCTTTCATTTTCGCTTCAGTCTGTTAAAAAAGATATGCATTGCATTAAAAGTTGGTGAAGCGAGTCGTTCGTTAATTAAGCGACTGAGACGCGGCAGTGATAAAAAGAGAGCAGATTACGCTCGGCTCTGGCTCGAGTGTGGCCGGGCAGGTGCGCGCTCCGCCGCCCGGCCCTGTACCGCGTGCTGCGCTTAGATAAAAGGATTAGCAGACTTTCTACTCCCCTTTATTAGACACTAACTCATAATTACTTTATTTCCACCATTTACACTGCATACTTTTTACAAGACCACTGACCTATGTGCTCTAACGAAAGCAAAACATTAGTCTATCTATTTATATTATGTTTTGTTTCTAAAGAGTGTTCGTTCATTTAAAAATATACGTGTACGTCTACCAGTATAATACCCGAAATAAGATTATCTATAAATCTGATAAATCGGTCGCACAAAAAGGAATACAGATCTCTTCAAAATAAATGTTGAGTTATCAAAACTTTCGGCCCATTTTCATTGCCGAAATGGTTTTCCGTAAATCACCGTGAATTTCTTTGCAATGTAAATTCTCAATTTATTATGGAGGAACATGTACCTCTGATTAGATTTAGGCGCATCCTAAATGTTTAGCTTTGATTTATTGTCTCCAGAGTTTTAGAAATGAAATTTATATTAGATTCTTATATCATATAATTTACAATCTAAAATTATTCATTGATATGATTTCAAAGTATGGGAGTAACACCCTTGTATTGCCAGATTGAGACACCAAAAAATGCATCTTTCTATATAGGGTTACATTTCAAAGGGGTGCCAAATTTTAAAAAAAAGATCTAGGGAACTATATAAAGAAGCGTCTAAATCGTTATTATTTTTAATTATCGAATGTTACGAAAAAAATATATGTACTTTAAAATATCCGAAAATAAAGTCAATAGAGAGACTACGTAACCGCGCGGTCATTCATCAGAGGCATAGGTACGGCGAGCCAACAAGGACCTTATGCAGTGCACATACGGTGCAATTTCTTCATAAATGAGTAAATTAACCACGCGTACGATTTTTAACAGCGGATAGGAATAATTAAATCTGAAAAAACTTTTTTTTTGTTCTTTGCATAGTTCGACTGAGTTACTGATTCTGAGCCACTCCTAAAGATTTGGGCACCCCTTGGCTACGGAACCCTATAGAGGTACCTTTTACGGTAGACCCAGACACGAGCCCATTAAAAAAAAACTCGGAATTGACCGTTTCCAGGCTGCAGGTCAAATGACTGTAGCGCAGTCATTATTAATTATAATAAACCAATAAAACAATACGAAGCAAATAAAATATCTGTGTGACGGGTTGTGTCGACACGGTGCGGGTGCGAGGTGAGATTGTTTCCGGGATGGCTCAGCGCGTGCCGCCGTAATGACGAGGACTTTGCTCCGAGATTGGAAAATGCCTCTGCAACTTTTCTACTCCTTATACAAAAAGGTTAACGCGAAAACTTTGATAGCTTATACAGACTTTTTTTTCTCGCGCCAATGTGTTTTTCAACAAACGAAAACAGGTGCTTATAGGTATGTATGTGTCCAAATTACGAACAAATCTATTTTTAAACTTCCATACATTTCTAAATGATAGGTAATACAAAATTGACATGAAAAGCACTTAAAATGATATGTGTTGTATAAAATTTCCGAATTCCTGGTAAATGGCGTTGTAAAAATGTTGTTGGGTCGGTATAGGCAGAATGGCGTAAACAGCTCGGTAAATCACCAGAAGTGTGCGCCGCAGCTCGAGTTGGACAATATTTGTGCCAATAAAATCTTCTATAACAAAGCTGTTGTTGTCAACAGAAAGCCGCCTGACCTGTTTTTAGCCTATCACGGATTTTCCTGTCATCGTTTCCAAAGCCTAAAAAAACGCTGCGACTGCAGCACTGTAGCTTAGAATTTTTTGGATATTTATTAGTTAGCGAAAGTGGAAACTATGTTTTTGATAATTGACTAATTTGGTAGTTTTCTGGTATAATAACATCTTCGAAATAGTCGGTTTGAGGCACAAGGCACCTTTCCTCTTTACGTTTCTTATCAGAAATCTATCATGGCAGTTAATAAAGATGTAGGGCTATATTACCGCATTGTGTGAAGCGGCGAACGCTAACCAGTCGCTCACGGCCCTCTCTCGCATCTGGTACATATTACCTAAAATGTACAAATTCGATATATATAACCTCAAAATGGTGAGTCTTCGGAAATTCGTGAACTGAATTCGTCGTTTCCTTCACTTCCGAGTTAAGAACCTTCTGATCGATACCACCACGAATCTTACATTGGTGACCCCGACGTTATCTTACATAGGAATATGTCCTTTAAGTAAAATGTGTTATCAGCGATATTTATGATAGTACTTCTCATAATATGGTTCAAATTACCCTGTATAAAAACAATAGGTATATATTTTATCTAAAAACACGTGTATCTTATTTAGTACCAAATTTAAATACTGTCGAAGTATTGATAGTTATGAAAACAACAAAGACACCGCGGTCGCAATATTGTTCAAAATAGCTCTTCCGAGGATATTCCAATGTTCGCCGTAACGTATTCCTGGAATAGTTGAGAGAGATATCATTGTTTCGCCAAGTCTTGAGCGAGTGCTCTGGGAGTTGGGGCAGCGTCGCCGGCGGCGGGCCTCGCGTGTGCATGAGCACCGTAACAACGCATTTGCATCTATGTTAATAACTCATCCGTTTATTATTCCTCTTGTCTTACATCCCCGCACGTTTCCCTACTTAACAGCATATTACTGTATTTTTTTGAAACTATATTGTTCAGCAACTTTTATAAACGAATTATTCTCACCATTGTTTCGGTCGCAAGTAACACGTTTAAAACAATTGTTTATTCAATATTCATGATTATGATTGTAATAAACAAGTTTACCACAATCAACGCGTCAAACAGAAACTAATATATGCATTTTTTAAAGCTGTTCTAACAATTACAGGTGTAACCACAGCATGTCTTGTATTGAAAATATCTACAAATTAGGTTAGATCGAAAAATCAAAAAACAAGATCGTATACTTTTATTCAGTTTTGGATTTGATTAGATTAGTTCACATCTATCAAGGTTGTGCGTAACTAATTCATTGTACAGTGTCTTTCTATCTATACTTTGTGATATGTTCAAGCAATCAGGGAATGTACAATAAGCACAAATATATTTTATCAGAACTACCAGAATCAGTATACAAGTGTAAATCTTCATTTGAAGCAAATGTGTGCCTCTTCCTGACTTCTCAATAACTTGAAAACTATCACCGTCAGCTATCGCGGGTGGATAACTAATAAAGTAAGTTCGAGAGGAAAAGTAAACTAATATCGGGTTGTTCTGGGCGACGACCGACGGTGGCCGCTGAGCGCTCTGGGACGTCATCTTCGCTACAGATTTATTACTTTTAATATGAGCACTCCATCCACCGCCTATGAATGTCGCTGTTATCAAACTTTGCAGGAGAAAAAGACAGTATGAAATTTAGGCCAGGGTTTGGAATACCAAATCCGTATTTACGACTAAATTCTAATAGAATTAAAAAATCGGCCAAGAGCGTATAAGAGATGACGGGAAGACTGAAGGTCTTACTACATTTTTTATACTCGTTTAGTTTGCATTCTAATTACACCAAGTTTTACGTTTGTATGTACCACAGATTTTACTGTAGACTCCATAAAAAATTTGGTACTTCTTTCCTTCCTCCTGGTTGGTTAACCTTCAACTGTAATGCAAAACAATATTTTCTAAGTAATACAAATTATAGAATTTCGGATTGATACTTTACGTGTCTTTGGTATTTGACAGATGAATACAAGAGTGTGATATAATGTGATACAAAGTGATGATAAAAGAGTTCCATATATCCTGTAGGTAAATTAATACTTACTACTACTACTAAAAAGTATTTAAGTATGTTTATACGTTATCTAGTCGCCATAGTACAAGCTTTGCTTAGTTTGGGGCTAGATCATTGGTGTGATTGTGATGAATTTATTATTATTTATTATTACTCTCCTAAAGAGAAACTACTCTACATTTAGACGTAGGTATACTACTGTACTTTTCGGTGAGGTACCTAACCTACAAGTTTATTGTGGCGTATGTATTGAAGATATTGGTCAAACAATTCGTCAGTAGTTTATTTATTTGCATTTAGTGTAAAGGGAGCCGTGTACGATATAATCAACTGTTGCTGATAGACACAAAGTAATGTGTGCTGATGCGACCACTGTGCCACAAACTGTATGTTTAAATCCCGAAGAAAAAGAGGGGTATTATAAGTTTGACGTGTGTATCTGTGTATCTGTCAGTGGGATCGTAGCTCCCAAACGAAAGGACCGATTTTGATGTAGTTTTTTTGTTTTAAAGCTGATATAACAGAGATGGATCTTAGTTATATTTTATGAAGATCTGTTCAGCCGTTTGTAGGTTATCAGCTCATTTCCTTCTTGACAAAAGCTTATTGCAAACTTTCACAGGTCCGATTGATTTGAAATAATGCACTGTTACCTTAGTAGTATTCCCAAGACGTCATGGCTTGGGAATACTACCTAACCTTGAACTGATGCTGCAGCATCAAGGAATCTGTGGGATTCCCTACTCCTTAACAAATTACTGCAGATACAGGGTGTTTTGGCTCATAATAATGGTCTCAATGAGCATGTGTTAGATAAATAATGATTGAGGCCTTAAGCTGATGCTGCATATTTGTTACAGGTCTTTTTAAAACTTTAAATTTAATTTAGTTATTATGTTTTTTATTAAATCGCTTTCTTGTCTACCTGTATTAGTTTACCTGTTTAGTACAAATTTCAAAATCGTTTGTATTGAATAAGGCTGACCGGCTTCTAAAATAATTCAGTCGAGACAGAAAGTTGTGATCAAAGTTTTTGTTGAAGTACCAAATAAAATAAACTCGATTCCAATAATATCAAAGTAGTAAGTAGGTAATGGAGATCAATTTTTATTATAATACCCCAATGTCAGTTTATTTTTTCATGACTCAGATTTGTGATCATCCTTATATACCGATGTCTCCGGCCTTTGTCCGGCGGAGAGACAGTAATAGGCTATTATTTTACTTTATGATCTACTTTTAGACGTGGGGCGCTGGCAAAGATCCTTTATCATGATCTAAAGATAAATACTTTAGACATTAACGTACCGCTCTATGCGCCTAAATGACTTTTCCACTTCATGACTACGTGTAAGTGTAAATGAAGCCATTATTTTGAAAGTCAAGCATACCTTCAACTGGTTTTACCATACCCTTTGATATGCTATGCTGTTCATATAATTTGTATGCGCTTACTTAATATAAGTTTGTAACTTAGGGATAATTATTGAGCCCTGTTAAATTTATGATTACGGAACCCTTTACCACGCGTGTATCGACACGCTTTTAGTCAGTTCTTTATTATTATTTACTTTATTCGTAAAGTTATTTAATTTGTAAAGAATTATATTAATATTATTTGAATATTACACAAAATAACTCCTGATTAGCATTTCAACCTCTCTCACCGAATTTTGCAATTCATATGAAAATTATCGTCTTTAGTACGGGAAGTGACTTTAATAAGAAACAAAACAATAATCATTAGCCCTCCGCCCATCTTTCTCACTTCAAAAGTCGTTTCGAAAAGTTGCTTAAAATTCACGAAAAAGTTTTGGTACAAATTAAGAGCAAATTTTACTCCGTCCGTTTAGCCATTAGTAATTTCAAAGTTGTAATGAATTTTCTTCTCTGACATTGAAAAATGAATTGAAACCCCTGTTTCTGAAATAAGGACATCTGCATAATGTATCGTGAACCCCTTAAAACACTTTTTAACCGAAACCTAATATAAATCTTAACGAAAATACTTGATAACCTACAGAAATGTTCATACAGAATATTTTGCGAACTTCACGTCTTCATATAAGTAAACGTCAATGATAATGTAGACATCTCAATTTAATACCGAATCGCAAATATTTTCGATGAGAGCGCTCGAAGTAGATCGAGAGGTGGGCCTGCTCACCCCCGCGCCCCTCATTACCCCTAACTGTGCCCCATTAGGCGCACAGCCCGAAGTGCCCCGGACCGTAGTTAATCCACGTCCTCATTCACTGTTATTTCGAAGGTCTGATCTAATCTAAACAGGACTTAGGATCCTACAATGCCAGTATTTCGCGCGCCTCGTCCCTTTTATGTATTTGACTATCCTCATACCCGGCCTCGTCGGTCGGTTGACGTTTGCCTTTGCTATAAAAGGAAATAACACTTCCGAAACTTCCGATGTGATTTCGAGTTAATGCCTTTGTATGAAAATTAATTTTGTATTTCATGTTCGAGAGGCAAGAGCGACAAATTGCGGGTGATAATATTATACAAGTTACGAGTTACAATCTCATGTAAACGAGGAGTTAGTAAAGAGTATTATACATATAACAGGCCATGAAATATAACGGCAGTGCTGAAGCGAGTGGTGGCGAAGGCCGAAGTGGAAGGGTCAATTTGAAAGCTATTATACGGCGGCGGTTACAGGCCTACTTCCGGCGGCTGCACTAAGCTGCCTGTTTCAATCCCCCCCTGCTCAATTTCGGCCTTTCTGCAACGCTATTCAACCTTAGCACGTTGAGTGTAAATAATACTGAGTCTGATGCTGCAGCAGTCTTGTTTAATAAAACTGATTTTGTATCGAAATATTTTAATTACGACTTTTTAATCGACATCCAAGCCCTGTTTAAACAATATCAAAAACGAATTCCATCTAATTCTGCCAAATCGATTTGATAAATTGCTTTCGAGGTGAAAATGTTTTAACAGTGCCTCAGCCATAAGCCGATTTCGGATTACCTCTTCATTTTTTACGGTACCCAGAGAAAATTTACGAATTTAGATTGAGTATTTATGGATTCCATATCCGATATTCATTTATAGCTGGGTCGGATCCACGCTCAGCCCCTACGAGAGTCTCGAAAAGTTGAAAATGACTCCTGAATAAACGTTTATCGAAATCTTACCCTCTATAAGTTTTTGTATTTACGAGTCTGAACCTGATACCGAATTATAAAACCCACCTGCATGTAATAGCATGTAACATTATATCTATTTCCATGTAAATGTAATTTTTTCATTCATAGTGCTAGTAATAGTAGCTTTAGAGTTGATATTAGGGTCATAGAACAAAAGTTGTTTACCATGATTATTATCCTTAAGTCACGGGACATCACATTTTCTAATTTTTTACTAAATGGTGGACACTTGACTAAACAAAAAGTTGCACTTTAAAGCACACCTACAATATTTTTAAACGACCTATCCAACGACACCCAACACCACGTGATAGACAAGAAAAAAAAACATCCTCACTGTACGTATAGAGTTCTAAAAAAAATTTTTCAAGACACCACTTTTTCGGCGTTATTATCAATCGATAATAACAATCTTCCAATATTACGACTTTCTAGTAATTATTAAGTTTCTGAGCTAAGCCGCGGACAGACAGACGGACATGGCGAAACTATATAGGTAAGGGGTCTGTTTTGACTACGGAATCCTAAAAAGCTTATTATATATACTATAAACGGATTTAAAAAAAAAAAAACAGTCACTAAATACTTGAAGCTCCTGATTTTTGTATTTGTTACCGTCCTAACACACGCTTGTTATTTATTAAACTAAATTATACGCTATCTCTCTATTATTCTTGTTGTTTTTTGTATTATTTGACAACACTCTTCCATTATGCCCACAAAACTCTACAAGACACAAAGCATGTGTAGCGGAGCTTTATTCGATGCGCGCAAATAAAACTTGTCCGGTGTTTTATTTTCAACAAAACTTAACAACACTGAAAATGTTCATTTTTTAATGACACAGGGCAATTACAGATATTACTAAGCAATTAGTCGCAGGTAAGTACTTACAACTTGCTATAGGAAAATAACTAATTTAAATCAAATCATATATTTCAGTATTTTTGCATCGTTTTATTCAAGATAACTTACTCGATTCAAATTGACAAAGTTAGTTGACTTGAATCGCCTCAAAATGAGGAGTCTGAATCACGTTTTTCCTGACTATAAAAACTAAACCGTAAACGTACATAGAGGTAGGTAACAAGGGTGGCGAGGCGATGCACCGTCCTCGTGCCACTAGTGGAAAACCGGTGTAGTACATTGTAGCGGGGCAGCAAACGAGGAGTTATGACGGCGGCGGAGGATTACGTGAGTGGATGTCGTAATAAAGCTTGCGATGAAGCCGTTACCCGGAGATAAACGTAAATATCTCCGGCCGTAGCTGTCGGTTACTCGCCGCACGCCGCCCGCTACGCTCCACTGGACGCTTTTTTGGATGCTTGTACCGATTTCCCAAACATGCCTTTAAAATTTATTATAGGTATTTGTATCATAATTTATATGTCACTGATTAATCTCACAAATTAATGAGATAATTATTATTATGTAAATGTATAAAAATACTGGTATGCTCAAACGAATATTTACTCATTTAATTTAAAAAAAATACGCTTAAAAGATGCACTGTTTACCGATTACCTTTAAAAATACTTGTCTAAAAACAAAGTCGTCTATGCCAAGGTAGCAGCAGTTTAGTTGTATCCTTTGTGCTCCATAACGTATGTATTCACGCGCCAGCTCTTATCTCCTAAATTAATTACATAAATCTTGTTTGCATACGTCTTAAGCGTATGACGTGGCGCTATAATTCAACCAGAGTGGAGGTTTACACTGCTAATGAAGGGCGACTACAATGCGTCATGTAGGAGTTATATGGTGGAAAATTACCTGTTTATCTAAATTATGATCATCCTTTACTATAATATGGAAACGCAAGGCTATGTGATTCGTGGAGCGCTAATTGCCTCTAATCTAGAATTAGACCGTAACAATACATCAAAGATGTTAACGCAATAGAAGATTACGCGTGTAGAGAGTGGCATAAATCTAAGTGCGGCGGTGTAAAAGTTCATCCTTTTTACTTAAGGCAGGAGGAGGACGGCAATGATTTCCCAGGGCGTGCGCTGTCTCGAGCTCATGAAGGCCGGGCGCACACGGTGCACTCGGCGCCCGAGGACGCGACCCGAGACGCCGCCTTATTGCAATCACGTCACTGGGTGCGACACACCTCGTGTTGATGAACGCTCCTCACTAAAGCATTCATTCTACACACGACCCCATTGTTTCCCGTTTACGTAGTCTGAGCACGGTATAACAAATTGCTCTAGATTATGATGAAATCACTATGATTGTCGTAGGCTTTGTTATGTTTTCTCTACAAAAAACTTCTAACTTAAAACCAATCATCTTTTCAGAAATTTTACTAAAATAAACGAAACTGTAAATATGACTGGTCTCTAACATTATACCTTTCGGTGTGCTAGATTCTTAGAAATTATTATGCTTACAATTCCAAAAAATCCATAAAATGTTATAAATCTGTAAGACGCTGTACTCTTCTCGCGCGTGCGATTTGACTATTGGTTTGACTCTCAGTGGCTTAAACTGTGCGTTCTTTTTCAATCATGAAACTGTTGCTTTATTTGTAAAAGTCATAAATTGTATATCCTTTGTCATTTAACATATAAATATTTGCGTTGCGTGGTACAGTTATGATAAACTCGTGTAGTATCTACGCTTCAACTAGAGTCTGCAGACAGTTTCTAATTAAATACTCTTAATGAATTGGGGGAAATGTAATAACATTTGCCACCAATAAATGGCAGTTAATTCAACTTTTAGCTGATAAATTGTAACAATTCGTACACCCTTTCAATATTAACAAACAAATAAATTCGCAATTAGCGTTAAACTTTTTTAGACAAAAGATGCCTTTCCCGAATAGCTACGAAGAACTTCCATGCTGTTTTGGAAATCACTTAAAACTATCTATTTGTGACGTCGATTTCAATCAAAACGGTTTTCTACGTCACTATCTTGGAAAGTAAAGAGAGTAAATGAAGAGTTCCACGCGAGTCGTTCAAATATTCCGGTAGCGCAGGGCTGCAGCCGGGCCGCCGCGCCGACGACACGCTCCGCGTCCCGAGCGCCCGCACCCGCGCGGTAATCAGCTTTTGTGCGCGGTAATTGGGTGTCTGAGCTGCCAACCGAAGCATTTATTCCCGATAAATTGAAAACTGCTTTGTGCTTGGAATCAGTCGAAGCTGCGGGCTGAGTTTTTCTAACTTCGTAGACGCGCATGACTACACTCCTTCGTGTGGAAGTTGCATCATTGCATTTCGCACATGGCTTCTTTAATATTCACTCTTTTACTAGAAACTAGTCATCTCTTTTAAACTCTTCCATAGACACATTATGACTCACCTGAGAAACCTCACGTTTCCCGTACGCTACGGTTTTTAAAAACGAAAAATAGTTTTGTGAAAATGTTTCTTGCCTTTGTTTGAGCTGAAGATAATATTTCCTTAATTAAAACGAAATCACCATTTTTGTGTCGCTTAGGCTTTAATTAATTTGCAATTTTACTCCAGTGCCGAGGGAGTCAGTGCTGTGTAACATAACGCAGAAACCTGTATAAAATTGCGATAACGCTAGTAGGTAATAGTCCCGCTAATGAAAATATTGCGTCGTTAGAGATATCCTCCCCAGCAATTGTAAGGTCCTCAGTGTAGTATCTGCGCGGTGGAACGGCGTCATTTACATATTTTAATAAAATAATATCGCAACTGAATCGTAACTGAGAACTTGATTTAAGTTCTTACCGCGATGAATGTAAATTCGCCACCGCCGCCACCGCAATTCCAGATTTCAATTCTGGAATTAATGGGAGCCGTCGTGGGCCGAGCCTCGTCTAATATTTGCGTTACTTCCGGAGAATTCTCTTTAGGGATGGAATAATTTAGTGCCAATAAGTGAACGTTGCGTTACAGAAGCTGTTCAATACTGGTTGGGATTTTTCGTCAGTCAGATTGACGGCGATTGCAATCCGAGGACCACGGGCATAGTGTTTTAAAGCAATATTGTGTAGGCGTTGCACGGCGTCGCTTGGCCCTGCTAAGCGTGCATTAATATTGTCAATAGTTGGAGTTAGTGGAAGTGAAGTACGTGTTCCGCCTGCCGCTATCTACGGCAGAGCTCGCGCGGTGAATTCGAATGGGCTCTCACACCGCGCGGCGCGCCCCACGCACCCACCTTGCGCCTTCCACCCTCGTAACGCCCCATAAACTCGCGTCTTAATTTTAACTTTATTTCTTACCGCTACTGTGTTCCAAGAAAATTAAGTGTGAACGTACCGCTGAAGGATTCGCTAGGGTGTTATCATGAGCTTTTATGCCTATTTAGGGAAACACACATCCATCCATATACTCGTTTCCCAAGGAACCTAACACGTAATCCCTTAAGTAAGTTCGAGTGTTGGTAATTTTGTGTTCGCAACGATGTAACGTAACATCGACTACAAAACTGAAACTCCGTAGTATTTTTTATGGAATAGCTTAATATTTTTGGTACACATTTTTGCTCAGGTGCAACTGATTGAAAATTCCAGATAAAATGAATCCTGAATTTTTTGTAGCTAAAAATGCATTTATCCCAATCATTTTATAGGTTAAATTAGAAAGTAGTTCTTCCGCCTACCGTGCAACATTCTACAACAACTTTAACACAGAAAATAAATTGGCAATTCCGTTGGTTACGTATCTGGTTATTGCGAGTTTACATCGAGAGCACGTCGGAGCGTTTGGAATTTTCTCAAAGGTAGAAGTTTTCTTGGGTGCATGCAATTTCGAAGTTGCACAAGAGGCCGGCCAGTCGACTAGAGCGAGGGAAGCGGGCACGGCCGAGGTGAGCGCGAGTACGCCAACTTGGCTACACCCACCCCCGCGCGCCACGAGCGCTACACAATAGCGATTATTGGGGCAATCGGCGGCGCCCTAGGCCGTGCGGCCGAGCCCGAGACGAGCCCCGCGATGCAAATAAAATTTGGAAGAGGCCACGGCCGGACAACGCTGCCCCTCGTTATTATTCGGCTCTCGCGGAATTGCTTTTATGTCCTTAATGGAAAAGCGAGATATTTATTTCGGGTTTGTGAGAGACCTTCGTTTAACGTTTTCCTTGTTATACCTCAAGTTATGACTGAAAATTATACGATTCCTACTTGGCTGTTTGATTTTATATTTTCTATGAGATGTTACCCTCCTCAAATTAAAATTTTGACTTAAATGGAAGTTATTGTGTTATTAGCAGTGATCGGAATAGGTAGATTGATTTGATGTACTTTGGTAGAGCTAGCATAATATGGATACGTCTTTTTTTTTAAACTGATACAAAGAAATTCCGAAATCCGGGAGGCATGTCCATATTAACATCAATGTTTGAGATCATTAACCCCAAATCAATCTACCTTTTCCAATCACTGGTTAATAGTGAGTACCTACA
Source organism: Anania hortulata (assembly GCA_963576865.1). Lineage (NCBI taxonomy): Eukaryota > Metazoa > Arthropoda > Insecta > Lepidoptera > Crambidae > Anania > Anania hortulata. The sequence continues at coordinate 16,372,236 of OY756388.1, read as the reverse complement.
TTACTAAGTGCTACTTCTGACTTGAGTTAAAGTTAAAGTTTATAAAAAAATTTTTTCCTACATATTTCAAGTAAAACAACAAATAACCTATGAATTAAAAATAAAATGGGCCAAATGTAAAGGTAACTACTTTGATTTGATTTTTAAAATTTAAGCGTTTAACTTGAGTTGAGAAAAAAAAACCGGCCTGCTTGTCTGGCCACGCGCAGTGTAGGGTTCCGTAGTAGCCCGTTATCACAATAGAGAGCGATTCTGTTGTTCTTAATTCTGAATTAATCAATGGTAATATGATATTTGTATTTGGTTCAAAATTATCTAACACCCAAGTTCAACGACTATTACTGCTAAATTTATAGGGCCTTACTACAAAAAAAATAGACTAGGTTTAAACACTGCCTAAAGATTAGCCAACCCATTAAAAAGTATGGTAACATAACCAAGACATGTGTGATGTGTTCCAAATTGTATGGTTATTCTTTAGACATGGTTTAAACCTAGTTTATCTTTTTTGTAGTAAGGCCAATATAGTTATCTTATCCACTATAATTTTCCTTTAAAGTTTTTACAAGATTTTTTAGGCTAGCAGTTTAGCTTTTATAGGACAGGGACACGCTCTATTGGAAAAAAAATTGCACTTTAAAGCTTAATATTTCGTTAATGGAGCATTATATCAAAAATTGTAGTAGCAATTCCTAACTCATTTTAAAAGACCTACTAAACGATACCCCAGAGGATAGGGTAGATGACGAAAAAAAATTTTCACTTCACATGTAGGACCCTAAAAAAATATTTTTCAAAATTTTATTCTACTACTTTGTCGGCATAATTGATATACACCTACAAAATTACAGCTTTCTAGTACTAAGGGTCTCTTAGCAAAACCACGGATAGCAAGACAGACGGACATGACGAAACGATAAGGGTTCCTTGTCAGGACAACGAAACCCTAACAAAAACGGTTTTTCTTCCAAGATTAATCAATTGTAGCTAGCTAAAATTGATTGATCTCTGTCGACTTCTGAATTCTACATTGCGTTTTGTGTCCCCGTTGAACGCGCCTTTTGTGCAGAATTTGTAATAAGCATCCCCTCGTGCTCACCCCGTGCCAAATTTTCATGAGTTCATTAGGTGACTCTACTCTTCATTGTTTATTTTAGTTCCGAGACCTTTTTAACCCTTTCTGTTTGTGACTTTTCTGTTTGTGTTGTGGTTCATTAGTTATAACTCTAGACAAAATACATCTTATTTGATTTATTTAGTCTTTAGGTATTTTTAAAGGAACTAAATTTAAAAATTTGTTCATGTAAATAATAATTGTGATCTTCTAAATCTAATGCCATTTAAAAAAAAGTTGTTTTATATATTTTTATGCAGCAGAATCCCCATTCTTATTTCGTTAAGTTTTTATCATTTCTAAGTGTTTATTTGGCAGTGATGCTGTGTGTACGATTATTCATCAGATTTTTACATTCAACATTTGATTAAAGTTTGAACTTAAACGATTTTCAGTAACTAAAGCTGTCTAACGTTAACAATACATAATTCTGTCTAAGTGAAACTTCTGACGTAGGTTTAATATACGGTTCGAAGTTGGGATGTACTAACAACAAGATAAACTTGCGTTATTGAGGTGAGTGGCTATAAATAACGTTCACCAGTTTCGCCAGTTGGTGCGAACTGCCCCTTTAATTATGAAAATGTATGCGAAGCACACGAAAGTTTCTGCAATTATGCCGTAGCGGGCTCGCCGAGCGCCGTGCAGTGGCCAGCCACGTCCTTAACTACCGCATACTACCCTCTACTGCTATTCAATTACCTACACCCAGAGAGAAATTTTCAAGATGGCCTTATTAGAATTACGTACGTTTTTCCTTTCCTAGAAGTCAACATTGCTGGAAAATCTTAATGCAAACTGGAGTTTTATAGGTCATAGATAGATTTGTAACAATCTATTACCTAACCTATTAAATGATAGATTAAATTAAGATGAATTATTGTTTGCTACGTTAAGTAAATAAATGTAACAGGACTATTGTTACTTTTGAAACTGATACTGAGCCGTAGAAACCATGTTATACGAGTTATTACGAGATAAAGTTTCCCAAACATCATCTGCTGAAGTGCTACATATAAACGTAGCGAGCAATAAAATCCCGCGGTCTCTGGTTATTTACAGCGAGGTCAATTATGTTACAATAAAGTTTTTAGTGTTGCACAAATTGTCGATTTGGAGGCGCTGACGGATGGCCGCGAGACGGCGCCGGCAAATGAGCACACGATAAAATTATCGTTAGCGGTAACGACATGAATAAATGCAAGAGGGTGGTTCGCGACCGCGGCTGAGCACGAGACGAGCCGGCCCGCCACTCGTTAGGGCTCTTGTGACGACTGCATGTATACGCCGCCACCAAGACCACGTCTCCGATCTTCACCTACGTTAATTTACCTAGCAGAGCAATCTTGTTACCTACCCTACACAATTTTAATGTTGAGGAATTTCTTAGTCGTTTTAACTTAATTATAAAAATGTTTTGCTTGCTCCCTGTTTATTTGCTCTAATAATACAATAAAAATTAAATTTTACATTTTAAAATCCCGCGACACAAAAAAACGACATTATTAAAAGTTAAAAATTAAATGTTACTATTTATTTACTTTTTGGCCCTAAAACTTTATTAAAAGTAATATTACCTAGTGATTTTTTGATCCAAACGTCAGTCGCGTCGAGGGACCGCTTGTATACGTACTTACGTAGATACATTAATCTAATTGGATTTGATTTATTAAACCATTACTATCATTCGTAAATATTCAGTTTTTATTTTATTTATCCTAGCGGTAATATGACTAGGTATTATTACGTGTAATAAAGTTTAAGAGCCAAAATGTATACAAATAAATATGTAGTACCATTTTATTTTTAACTTTTAATATGTTGTCATTGTGTCACGTTTCATGAAATCCAATAATATAGATACGCATATAAGCAAATTGCTAGGTTATCGAGATTAGCTACGTAGTGAGTTTTTGTGGTTGACTGTTATACGAATATAGTTCTAATCAAAATATACTGAAGTAATAATCATCTGAGTGTCGTATATCACATCGAGAACCCTAAGATTTTTCAGCTCAAGAACGAAAATTTCACCTTAATTTCATTGCAATTAATTAATAGTCTAACTTTAGACATTCCGTTTTAATTACTTAATTCTTGTCTTGTTCCTTCTTAGCGCGCTGCCAACATTCGGTAGAAAATGACAAAGCAGTACTAGCTTAAAGCATTGCTGAAATATAATTCAGTTTTTATGAAAAAGAGTTTAGTATTTATCTTGTTATAATGATTAAATAAATAAATAATGAATTTTTTCCACAAACTGTGTGTGTGACTAGTTAACGGATTAACATGCTTAAATAAGTTTATAAACATCCATGACTTAGGTACAAATGCTTTTGCTCATCACATAAACATTTGCCCCTTGCGAGATTCGAATCCGCAATCGCCTGGCTTTGCAGTCCGAAACGCGTACCTCTACGCCAGAGACGGTCGAAATTACGCTGTGATCTCACAGAAGTGATTTGCTTCTATGACACTGAAACCAAAATATTTTATATTGATATGCTTTACGACTTTATTAGGTCTTACAAAGTGAAACAAACCATTCTAATTGCGAACATAAATACTACTAAATAATGGTAACACAGTCTACTCCCTCCCGTAAACAGCTTAGCGGCATGTTAACCGAACTATAAATATGTGCAAACCAGCAGCTAAATTATCGCTCAAATGAGAATCCGGTGGGGACCGAACGGGTATTTTGAATAATTTTCTTTATGCAGTAACGGCTGTATAAACAAATTGAGCGATTACATCGTTTTACACGTAATTTTTCATTGTGTGTTTAAGTCGTAGTATAGAAAGACTATAGTCGCCAAATCTAGTGTTTACTTTGATTTATAGTGGAAGGTGGAAGGAAGGGCGGGCGGGCGGCCGTAAGGTAATTTTACACGTCACGCATTATGATGTATATTCGCAATTTTCTCGCAGTAGCTGCGGCCCTGATAACCATGTGACTCGGTAGCCGCTTTCCATTTCTCAATAACAATAACTTCTTACTTAGAAAGACAATGTATTAATTTAATGTACGTTTTCCTACGTTGTGGTACGTCGTTAGTCGATGACAACAATTGGTATTTTATTTGCCTGTACTTCAAGATGGGTTTAATTTTCAATTTGTTCTTAAATTATATTCAGAGTATTTATTATAATACCAGTAAGTAAATAAACTATTACCGCGGTTCAGCTCGTTAATGAAGGTTATTTTTGCGATGAATTTGTACAATTACCAACACCAGCAATTTATAATTATTCTTGTACCACTACACCTTACTGTTTAAGCTAGAGTTATGATTCCAATACCTGTAAAAATCGATTTGAACCGAGAGCTACATACGTGATCGTGAAATCGACCGTACGTAATTTCAGGCCCGCAATTTAAATCGCCATTTACTCTGGGCTTATATTTGAGTTTCGAAGATTCGCAATCTCAACGGTTCGCTTACGTAACGGCTTATTGTGAAAGGGCTCGACTATACCCCCCCGATTAGTCAAAGATGTGACGTAAGCTCGCGTGTCGTAAAATATGCGATTCCAAGTCGTTGGTGCGCTCACATGTCACGTGATCACGTCGTCGTCTTCCCGGCCCGTCCCGACCTCGGCTCTTAATCGTGTCGTCATCACGAGTAGGCCCCGTTCTCCTGTCGGCTCGCTACGCTACTGCCATAAATCAGTCGACACCGTTTGATGGATGATGCGTTCCCAACAAAAAACAGAGGTATACCTATTAAGCTGCAGATTCTATCGCATATCAACCTGTCACAAATCTGTAATAGAGTTTCTTCAGCAGTTTCAGGGCACTTTCTTTTCATCATTCGGCACAGTGCTTATAGCACAGCTGTGTTTTATAATAAACGCATTAATTTTTATCTGTTCGTTCAGTTCCTTTTGCTTTTGTATAAGGTCTAGTCTACTTTATTTCGTTACGGATAAATAAACTTGAATAACTAAACTGAGTTATCTTAGCAAGGCATCGACGGATAAACACGAGGATGCTTTTAATAAGGTGCTGAATGAAGGAGAAATCTAAAACAAGGAAGAAATAACCATCCCTCGGGAGTGATAGTAAACAGGCCCGTGACGAGGCCCGCTCGAACCGAGCCGTTGCTCTACCCTCCCGGGCGCGGCGCCTCACGGGCGGCCGTTGCTAACTTTTATTATTTTTGTAGCGCTCGCGCTGTTTTTATTATCGCGAATGGCTTCTCTTGCTCCGGTCTTCTAAATACCTAGTTTAAGGTAGTTGTTTTCAACACTGATAGTCCCTTTTTTAGTTTATAAAATCTGTTACAATAGAAACTGTTTTAGTTCTTATTTCTATCGAAAACGTATTTAGCATGTAATTATGTAAACTCCTTTTATCCGTTTAGTGCAGTTTGTCTTTATAATGCAGACCAGTGGCTCAGTGGTCGGCGTATTGAAAATGCACACCCGCTCGTTAGGCGCGGGCGGCGGCTGCGGTCCGACGCGTGACGTCACGTCCGCCTGCCCCGCCCGCCCTCATTAGCATACATTATATTCGCTATTACGCCCAGCGGCCGCTTGTGGCTTTTGCGATGTTTTCGATGATACACACGCGGGGACACCATAATCCTGTACGAGTAACCTATTCCAGCCATGTGACGGTCTGGCCAGGCCTTGGTCGGTTTTTAATTAGGTTCTTGTATAGCGACATATCGTCATTTTGCTCATACTTGCAATATCGTCTTCTAGACCGTTTGCTGAGCAAAAGTTTTCAGTTTATGCTCGTATTCGAATAATGAATTTTGTTGTAACTTGTAGGAAAACGCCTATTTTCGTACGTTTATTTACGAAAATAAGTAAGCTTCGTCATTTCTAAGGTTTTTATTACAGCAACAGCAGTATGCTAAAAAATATATGAATTAGTTAATAGTAATAAAATATTTTTTTGTTGATTTTATAAACATCGTAATACTACATAACAAAAGTACCTGGCACATAATTTTAAATTAAATTTTGGCAATAAATATTGTACCTATTCTTTGTTTAAGGTAAGACATTAACAGCGTTATTCAAAAATATCTGCTAATTATCTTTTTAAGCATTAATTAGCTAAGTAGCATCATAAGCCTTAAGCAGTGTTTTTTTTTTTATCCGCATAAATGTTGCTTAGTTAGGTACTCCTTTTTCGGATAAAACGGTAGTAATGGCTGGCTTTTTTGCGTTATTCTTGCCATATGTCAAATAAAAAAATATTTTTGACTGTTTTGACCATTGACTTATATATTTTTAAATCAATGGTTTGGACAGAATAAAACTCAAAATCTAACATCAGCTATTAGATGGACGCCATTTTGTTTCTTAACTTTTATGGAGGTTGAGTATTTAATTAAAGCGTTAATATGTTGATTAGTTCATAATAGCGGGTATGAATACAAAATTTGTTTAGCATTATTTAGAGGCTTTCTTAAAGTTAAGTAACATTTATGAATAAAATTGTAAGTGACCCGAATTACAGATGATTTAATCTTGAGTGCAGCTACTTTCCACTCAATGAATATCACAGTTCTGTTGTTTCGATAAATTTAACCAGATATAATATAATTAAATGCTCAGTCTGTGCGCTCAGTGTGCAGCGTTGCGCGGAGTTGTGTTGTCACGTCCGCTGCAGTTCGTCGGTTAATTTTTAATAAGCGATCGTAATTGCATAACGTAGCGTCGCGACACGCGTAAATCACCAGCGTGCCGGTCAGCGGGCGAGGCTAATATTTGCATATCGCGATTGATGCGGACCAATCAATACTGCAAATAATGAAAACGTCATATGAAAACTACAAACACAATTTAAATACGCCCGTCGCTTATTTTAAAGTAATAATTGGTTTTATTGTAAACTGTTAATAACGTGCGTTACCGTCATGTGATTCAAAGACATGAATATTAATCTAAAATAGATGGATAATTTTATGTAATACTTGGTTTTAAATAAGGTGATTTTGATATCGTGATTTTCTTGAAGTTACATAAGTAGATAATAGATAGACACTTTATTGCACAAAAACATTAAAGGTTATGACTAACAAAACACAGTTATGTACATCAGGCGGCCTTATCTCCAAAAGCGATCTCTTCCAGACAACCTAATAATCAGGTGATTGGCGGCATCTTATACCATCGGAGCAACGTTTAAATTGATAAAAGAAAGAATTATGTTAAAAAGTCAAATCAAATACAGATAATTATGTTAATTCAATTTTAAGATCTTGTTATTATTTTAGGAATAAATACTATACAATTTTAGTTTAATCTATCTTTCGTGCAAATAAACTGTTTTATTAATGTAAAAAGGCCGGCCAATATATACACGCTCAATAGATAAATCACGACCTAACCACGAAATCAATCGTTTGGGATGCATAGAATGCGTATAAATTTATGGTACCTAAAACTGTGTTATAAAGTGGTTTCTATATTCATGAAGTATACGTGCCACAGCCGTTTTGGCTGCGGAAAGCTTCGGATTTATCGTCACACATTACTGTAGGAGTGTCGCAACTTATCCTCTGCGTGCATGGTTTAATTTCCGGTGTAAGAATGATTCCCAATGAAGCGTGATCATGGTTTTAACTGTTTATACGGTACTTTAGTAATCTTAACGTTTATTATCATTTCGGCAATAAAGTCATCAATCTAAAATACAGAAACTACGAATACGCTTTCGTATTGCTTTGCTGCTTTCAGCACAATAACAATATGTGCCGTCATAATACCATATTTAGAGTAAGGCTGTCACATAGAGAAAGATATTAAGGTGGGAAAGGCAATATTCTGTCTCATTGGAGCCATAAATATTTTTTATAAGTGCAAAGGAAGCGGCCGCACAAACAACCGCGGCACAAAAGCGGCGCAATCAAAATAACACATTGGCGGCGCGCCGTCCAAATTGCTGTGTCAAAGTGTTCTTGCCCTGATTGCTCCATTCTGCTCCAGTCCCAGAGCAACCAGTTACCAGCCTCACGTTGTGTGCTGTTCTTTCTTATCATTGAACCTAAGCGAACGCAACCTTCGTATATCAGTTCATCTAGATTTCTGAAACGAACCAGCCACACTGCATAAAAAACTTTAAATTGACACTAGAAATGTTTATGTATTTTCAAATGACTCACAAAAACCCTTAGGAGTTTTTTTGTTTTGTTTTGTAGATATATTTGTTACTGCGTCGTCTAATTCTGATGACAGTTTTTTTGTCAGAACGGACATAGTTGTATTCAAGTCCCATTTTAGAAATTTAAGATAGTTTATTTTATCCAGTTTGTACCAGCAATTTCCTTAATTATCTGTACCATGACGAATTCAATTACAATTTAAAAAAAAGTTTTTTACCGACAACTAAAGAGATGGGTGATCATTTTGAAATCGGGCCGGGCTAAGTATGAAAACCCGTAAATCAATTATAAAATCTTATCCATTCTTCGTCATCGATTTTATATCTACATCTCCTTTTATCTTACAGACTACAAAAATACATTACTTGTTTACTCTCGTTTCAAGTTACCAGCCCGAATATGCCGCTATGCGCGTCGGAAAGGTAGAATTTGCAATACCCGCCTGGGAAGCCATCCATTACTCGACATGGACAATAACACTTATTATAATTTAGTTTGCCTTGTGGTGTTGTTTTCGTGTTTTCCTTTATTGTTTCCTGCTAAAATTCTCTACCAAAGTAAAATTTTGCTGTGCTAAAATACTGATCCTTAACTACTTACATAGAGGACTGGATCCATTTGTTTGACTTATCGTTTTGGCTCTACTTTCGATTCTGATATTGAATGCACTCTTATTACAATCTGACCAAACGTCCAGCTTGCCTAAACGAACCTTTTTTGGTAAAACTAAATTCTAAAGATTTGAGGGGTTGAAACTTTTCTCACGTACCTACATCCTGCCTTATGACAAGGTCGGTATTGTTCATTCCTCCTCTTTCTTATTGACTTCTGTTGATCCTGGGTAACTTCTTCAGCAGCTGGAGAGTTGCTGTGTCTTTAGTGACAAAATTCAATTATCTTAGTTTCCCTTCTTCGTCTACAACCGGGTAGCATAAAGATGAAGATCCTCTTAGTACCTACATCGGCAATACATCATTGCCGATGTAGGTGCTCAGGAGATCTTCTTTGAATTCGTTCATGCCATCATACCATCAGAAGTGTATAACTCTGTATTACATATATATCTACGAAACAAATGTTACACCCCATTTAATATTTAGAATGACGCCATAAAGTTCGGACGCGCCGCTGCATAAGTAGGTCCGGCCGTTATGGTCCCATTCCGTTACGCACCCGGCCGCCACGCGCCCACTTAGAAAAAAATGTTATTCCGGTACGCCCCTGGCCGCGAGGCCAGGTAAAAGAATCATTTTTATATATACTTATATTATTATACGTTATTCCTCGTGTTTCTCGGGTGCGTGATTTGGGAGTAGAAATGGTATCTGAGTTGACATTTCGTGATCACATTACTGAAATATGTAAAAAATCATTCAGAAATCTAGGTTTCATCTTGAGGCAGTGTGCAAATTTTTGTAATGTCGCTACGATTAGGATTTTGTACAATGCACTAGTCCGGAGCCGCCTCGAAACCAGTTGCATTATCTGGAATCCGCACGAGACTAAATATAGGCATGGTCGGGTAAAGCTGGCTGGAGACGAGGCGCGACGTCGCGCTCGCGGTGTACGTGTGGCGGGTGCTGCGCGGGGACCTGCACCACCCGGATGTGCTCGCGGAGCTGCGGCTGTACGCGCCCGCGGGGTGCGTCGGCGCGCGCCGGCGTCCTCCTACGCTCAGCGTACCGAAAGCCAGGACGAACATGCTTGTTTTTTTGCACTTTGCAATTTGCACCCTTGTCACACGCTATAAGGCTACTCAATGCCATACAGTGATGTCATATCTACCAACTTTTTGGTAGATCTACCAATTTTCACTTCAGTCTACCCTACCCTAGACCTAAAAACTACCTATTTTTTTAATTAGTTTGACAAATCACCACTTTGAATTATTTTTATATCGACGAGTGACGTTGCGATGCATGTGTTGCGTGAGCCATGCGACGATGCGTCAAGCATACATAGAGACCAGGCTACAAACCACAAAAAAAAAAAGTTAGCAACAGTTCCCCGTTCGCGCCATTTCGTGCCCATAGACATTATTATACTGTTCTGTGGCCCATTCCCGGTTGGTTTGTTGCGGAATCAATGGTGAATCTTTGCTCATGTTTTGTGTTGTTTGTTGTTGTTTTCTGCAATTAATAATATGAAAACCTTCCAGAGAAATAGAATTTGCACGGAGACTCTAGAGGGATTGTTGCGTACTATAAGATTCATAGCAAACAACGGACAGCCTAGCGCAGAACATTAAAAAAAATTCAATAAAAATATGTATAATTTTCAAAAATAAACATTTTAAGTTTGAAGTTAAGTAAGTTTTATGTCAGTTTCAAATTAAACAGTTCATGCATTTTTAATCTTAAAAAATCTTCTAAATTGAGGTGGTAGATCTACCAATTTTTCATTTTACATTCTACCAAAATTTGGCTTATAATCTACTAATTTTCTAAAATTCGGGTTGGCAACACTGATGCCATATCTAAAGAATTTGACATTTTTCTCTGAAGCCGGGCGAAGTTCACAGAAGTGTCAATAAGCTTAGTTGAAAAAATGTCCTAGTTTGTAAGTTTATTTATAATGTTTAATTGTTTTCCTTGCAATGTTGTTTTGGAATTTACTGTCATGACGTTGTTTTAATAAATATATAAATAAAAATAAATAAATTTTTTGGACAATATATTTTAACAAATACTGTTAAAAACAAGTGTTTTTGAAATTAAATATTAGGTATTTATTTTTAATTATTTTTGTTTTGTGGTGTGTTTATTCTTGCATTATGATTTATAATTAGCAAAATACTGTTTTAAAAATATCTACTAAAAATATGTTTAAAAATTTAAACTAAATTAACAGTAAAATAAGTTTGTTTCCAAATTAAAATAAAACGAGTACAATATTGTATGTAGAGAAAAGTATAGGCGATCGCTCTCCACTATGTAGCCTGCACACTTATAGATTGATATTAGTTAGATACCTGATTTTTCATAATTGTGGTCTTAATTTCATTTCATTTTTGTACTCGGCTGTACTTAATTAGGTATCATGGAAAAAAAGAAAAATTGGGGGCGTCGCGGCCAGGGGCGTACCGGAATGCCATTTTTTTCTATGTGGGTGCGTGGCGGCCGGGTGCGTAACGGAATGGGACCATAACGGTCGGACCCGCATGAGGGGTTTGCCGATATGGCCTCGCTTTTAACCGCAGATTAGTTACAAAACACTCCATATAAAGAGTTAGTCGTTAGCTCACGAGAGTTTTACTTTACAATTTTTATTAAAAATTCATCCGTTTACATTGGTTTGAATTGGTAATCCAGTCGCTATCAATTTACGTTCTAATATTTATTAGAGGTTACTAAAAAAATACGAACAAATTGGACGTTTTTTGTAATCCAATCTAAGTTAAATGTGAAAGTGTCTGTTCCGGAATTACGCGTAATCATTCATCCCCAACCGAGTACCTACTTACAGTGCAAATTACCTCCTGGTATCACGAATTTAGAGCTTAGGAAGGATCATTTTTATTTGTTTTTATAAATAATAGGATCTATATTTTTTTACGTCATGATGTAATGTGAATAAAGTGAGAATAAAATATGCATTACGTTTTGTCATAATTACGTCTTATTTTCCTTTTGGTTTGAATAAAAAAAATCCTTGGCACACAATATTTTCACTGACTCAATCCAACTTAAAGTACTAACCATTACATAAAGTAAAAAAAAAGTCTAAATACGAGTACTTACCAATAACGCATTTTGTATCTTCAAATAAGATGTTTGTACTTTGTTTTAAACGATTTTTCAAACCGCCAAATGGATGGACATGGCGAAATTATAAGGGTTCTTTATTGACTACAGAACTCTAAAAACATTATACATGTACGATACGTTATAAAAATATTTATAAATGAAATCAGTAAAAGCCTATTTATTTATTTAGTAAGCTACACTATGTCCTGTTGTAAAAAGATCAACATTGTCCGAATATTCCTGTCACGCAGGCAGAGGTTGGAGAGCTGTGCCACCGCCACCGCCACCGACGGCAACGTCACCGTCGTCGCCCGCACACTAATCTAATTTGTGGTACTCACTTAACAATTCCTCTGGCTGAACGTCTAAGTAGACCGGTCACGCCGCTAAATTTAGTTTATTACGAGAAGCATTAAGCGAACAATTAATCTGAATCCGAGGAACTAGGAACGTAAGCTTTCAGCCTGTGCGCCTAACTTTCCATATAACTATTTCATTACGCGAATTAACTAAAATGACCGCAGAACCGTTCAACTTAACTGAATAACTGCTATTGTCCATTTCTATTAGTAAGAATAACAATTTAGTAAGTGGTAGGTTTCATTATAATATTTGCTATATGTAGCACAGTATTACATGGTTTCTTCGATTGATCTATGTAGGTACCTGATGCATTTACTTACTACGCAAATATTATATTGAATGGTTTACTCTTTTTATAGATGTGTAATACCAGGAACCTTTATAGTCCCGCCATGACGACTGTCTAGTGATTTAAAAAGACAAGCGGTTGCGGGTTCAAATCTAGCAAGGGGCAAATGTTTGTGTAATAAGTATGAGGATTCGGACCTATAATAACATCCATAAGGTTGTGTTTATATGTATTTAAATATTTTCTCCGTTATATACCTAGTCGCCGTAGTAGAGATACAAGCTTTGCTTTATGTTATATCGATAAATTAGTCTGATTGTTTAATAAGAAACTTATTAATTATGATAGTCCGTCTGTATGTCATAGCTATTTTATTAGCTCGCAGGCTATCAGGGCTAAAAGTGAAATTCTGTATAATTGCTATAAAAATAATAATTAGTTGTAAAATACAGACAACAGCACGTCAACCTACCACAAAACGTCTAATTTTCTCAGTTGATATTGATATATTGATCTCAATGTGTCGGGCTTAAAGTTGAAAATCAATTCAATGACGTTTACCTTTTTGGGTAGGTTGACCTGCAGTTGTCTGTACATATTTTATAAAACCCTACAAAATCTCCAAATACCACAAAACTAATACATTTCGCAAAGTCAATTACAACATAGTTGTGCTATCTGCATACCTTCCTACCTTTTTACTAACGCTGTACTACATCTAAGCTGTGATCGATATACCTCTTAAATCCTTACATGTACCTAAAGCTTGAAAGTTCGCTTTGAGTTTCTTTTAGATCCTAAGCTTGGGTTCGGATAAGGCGGGGTCTTGCGAATTTAAAACTAGAGGATAGTTCAAAATACATTCTAGCTATTTTAAACTATTATTAGGTATGGGCAATACGATTTTGTAATATAATTTTCGACAGATATCCATCGATATTTATTTGTTATTTTAATAATATACTTTACAAAAAACTACTAGTGTATATTTACTCATCTGCATATAATATTATTATTGTTTTTATTTTATTTTGGTGCCAATTTATAATAATATTTTTAATGGAATATCAATAATAAAACAACCAAAGTTCGGCAATATCTATAAAATTCAATTTCCCATGGAACTAGGTATATCTTACCGAAAGCTATGTGGCAAATGAAAACAAAATATCGTAAATCGAAAGCAATAATAAAATAATTCTACTAAAGCAATGCAAAACAAAAAAGTAAACGCGCACTAAGATTTTTCAAAACCGTTGCTGTAAAATATAAAATATTACTATCAAAGTAAAAGTCTGCATATTTTTGGTATATTACGCTTACGCTAAACTGATACAGATGGAATAGGAAAACTATTTGTCATCATAAATTGATACAATTATTTCATGTTTCTCTTACGAAAAAACAGATGCCCCTCTAAAAAAACTTACATCATGCTTTCAATTTAATAGTGACCTGACCAATCTAATTTAGTAAACGTTGGAAAAATCTTGACGGTTTCGCTACTAGTATGTATGTATTTAATATAATAATACAATTCTGGTTTAAAATCGAAAGTGAGTGTCTGATTTCGCAATGTGGAATTGCTGTCAAAGTCCACTCTCAATCGATTTAGTTAGAAACAATTTCATTTCGCTCATGATCCTTCCAGCTCGTATGTAACAATGAGTTTAATCCTATTAAAACGGACACACATTGTGCCAGAATTGTAGCGTGGTGGCTTTGGTCTGTCGCCGGTCTCATCGGCTCGCTGCATCTACTAACCGGAACCAGACCTTAAACAGAATTAAACATGGTTTAATTTCCCTACTGTAGCGGTACTGAAAAAGCTCCGCCTAGTCGAAACACAACTATGCCGGGAGGAAATAAAATAGCAAGGGAAGCGATGCGGGCGTCGGACGAAGCGATTATGCAGTCGAGAATAATGGGCGCCGGTCCACATGCACGTTTTTGTTTGTGGTCTGTGACGCGATTTATACGCGAATTTCTACCGTCGCTGAAGTGAGCACTATTCACAATAATTGCTTTGAACAAAATTCTCTCGCACGTGTCTTTTGTTCTAGTTCACATGCCGAATTATATTATAATCTGCAGAGCGGCCGTGGGAGTGCCTCCATGTCGTATATAATGATATTTATATTTTGTTAGCATGCTTCACATCTTAATCCGTTTAGACGTTTACGTGTTTTTTAATTACTTATTGTATACTAGAATCGATTCTGAATCTCCCTCTAAAATATGTCTGGTTTTTATAACCCTGTACCTACTCTGAAAATGTTCGCTATGTGTTAAAGAATACAATTAATTGTAAGTTAATCTCAGTGAACATAAAGCGACAGACTATTAAATTAAGAATTTACAAACTAAAATTCTGTCAAAATTAGTTCTTAAGGTTCCATAGCTCAAAAGATAAAAGAGCTCCGTACTTCAAAAGCTAAAAAGAAACTCTTATTATATCATACTTCGCTGTCCGTCTGTCTGTCTGTCTGTCAAGAGCATTTTAATCAGGAACGCGTGGAGATGCTTAACAATACAGCACTGATGTGTTTACTTCAAACTTATATAAACTCATCATAGAAAAATAACAAGGTTAAAGTAATACTGCTGTAAGAGATAATGGTTAGGCACCAAAACAAAATGAAGCATTTGATAGAATAAAATTCGTGCCACTGAACTGCTATCTTAAACAAACGCAATATTGTAGCAAATACTTATTTAGCCTTAGCAGCAACATTACCGTGGAGGCTAACGTTTCAGACGCGCTGCTGTTATTGCAATCTCTGCCGTTTTGTCTGAGTTTGTTTTCCGCGAAAGGTTTTCTTTAGTATTGGTAGGTTGTATCTGTTTAATCCAGCCGGTGGTCTGTGAGCGTAACTTTTAATAGCCTTATCAGTACTCGGGCAGACCGCGCTCTCTCTATATCACCGTCTCTCCCTTCCTCCAGATGCCGCCTTGCCTCCATCAACCCTTATTAACAGTTACAAAGACGAAAGGGCCCACCTTCTTAGCGTTCCTTCTTATGTTATTTTACTTTACAGAATTGATACAAACAACTTTGCAAAATTGAATTTTGAACTTACCTACTTACATTTTAGACGTTACTCGTAACTTGTGCGTGCTCTTTACGCTTATTTGCAGACACGAGCTTTTAATTTACTGCTATATAAATGTTATGCTTTCTTGCTGTATCAAAAATAGACACGAATTTCTGCTTCACAAGTTACGCTCTTTTGTGACTTTTTCTATATGCACAATAATGGGAGCAGATTTGTCCGCCCAGCAATGCAAGGACCACTTTACGGCATCGGTAAAAGAGTTCACTGCCGTTAAATCTGCCATAAACAATAAAATTTGCATTTATTGGTCGTCCTCAGTGTCGTAAATTCACGGCGAGCGAGCTGCCAACGACATTTTGAGTGAATATCGGGTACCATTATAGCAGAAACAGCTCAGAGAATAGTGCCGTTTCGTGAACTCACCCATGCGTATTAATTGAAATCACCAGTCAATTAAAGTCCGTGACGGCAGCGAGCGCCGCGATGTCGTTGCTCTCTGCTCGCCAATTATTGTCACTTGCTCACTCATCCACTCGTGTGCACTCCCTACGAGCACCGGCCAGTCACACGGGAATCGCAACACTTGCAATTTTAGGGCACCTATAAAACGGAAACTGTATCTACACAAAATATTTCTGGAAAGAATAAAATCTCACTTTAAGTTGGAAATGGAAAAAACAACCCTTTTGCTCGGGGCACTGTAGCTGTTACTAAAATAACTGCACCAGAGCAATTCCATGCAAACAAGAAACAAAACTTTGCACTCACATCGGCGTGTAACTAGGTGTGTAAGTCCAATAATTCAAGGGGAGCGGGTGGTCGTAATGTTGGAAATTTCCAGGACGTCTCGAAAAGTTGGGATCTTCTTGGTCCGGTGAACTAGAAGAGCTGCTTACTAAAATGTGATTTCATATGATTTGTCCATGGATGTTTATGTAGATACTAAACAGCTATTTTTATGTAACAGATGTATACAAATTGTCCAATAGCCAATGGTAATACATAATAAATGTAAACAAAATAATAATAGATAAGTTAGCAGAACACGCAATGAACCTATATTTTTGTAGTAAATTACGGTCAATTAAAACAATTATTACATTCAACGCTTAGCCTAAACCATCAAATGAAGATTGTGGATTATCTCGGAAACAACTTTGATGAATTTCAAACCCTGAAAAGACGAAATAGGATTTCCTATGCGGGGACAAATTTACAAGCACAATACAATATACTTGCAAGAGGATTGCAACAAATTAGTTTACAAACAACATAATTTATACGAGTACACTTATTAAAAAAATTAACCAAGTAAAGGGATCTCCCTCAACCCTTTGCACTTATTAAATGGCTTAGAAAAAAAAAATCAAAACATAAAACATTTAAGTAGCCAAATCCTACGATCCTACGATCAAAGGTACTTAAGGTGAATCTAAAAAGGGACGAAAAGAAACAATTTAGTTGCGGAAACAGAGCCCGACACCAGTAATCAAGTAAGGGGATAATGTAACGAAGTTTAGATGGTCGGGTATTTGATAGCAGCTCCGCTGTTGGGAGGTAGTACAATGGAAGCGATGGCGCAATGGCGACGGAACCGGATAGCGCCTATTGCCGGCGCTTGGTGCAGATAAGAGAGGCCGCGCCGTGCCGAGCTCCGCGCCCGGCCGCTCCGTACCGCGCCCGCCGCACCGCCGCTACCGACGCCTGCCCCTGATTTATGTGCGACGTGTCTCCTTTTTAATGAGTCTGTAAGAAGATATCTCCCTGAACACCACAATAAATTCCCGAGCTGTGACTCGCCGAAATGCTTCTGTGTCGATATCTGCAAACAAACGCAGTCTTATTCCGTTAATCTGCCGAAGAGAGGAAAGTATCGCATATATAAGTCGCGCTTATCTCGGGTAATGGCCGTCTATCTAGTTGATCTGCCAGTTTTATTTATGGCCATGTTTTCCTTTACGCGCTCCTTCCAATTTGTGGAGAGTGAAAGGGATTGTTATGAGGCTGCCATGTTTCATAGCAATAAACATGTGTATCCAAAATAACGACATTAACTATTTTCTTTCAGTCCCTTTTCATTTCACGTGGCGATTGTTTTCTTCCGGCATTGTTTGTTCTTTTCAGCCTTTGTTACATAAAAACTGAATACTGTTAAGTGAGTCGTGCTGACGGAAAATAGAATTACAGTTTTTTTAATGTAACAACAACATCATGATATAAGTAGGAACGAACCTAAGTATATACATATATGGTGTACAAAAGCATAAAACACTCCTTAAATCCACAAATTAGCTGCTTATATACAACAACTTTTACTATGGAAGCAACATCGAAATCGTGATATTTTTTTAATGCTTTAACAAACTTACCTTTCTCGATGATAATGTATAAGAAACATAATCACTTTTCACGATTCATAGTAAAAGATGTTGTATATCAGAAGCTGATTAGTGGTTATTATTAGAAGTATCATATTCTTTTGTAATAATATTGTGTAATATGTGTATATATATATATATATATATATATATATATATATATATATATTTTGTAAATTGTGTAAGTGTATAGTTTGTGCCAAATTTTATAGAGCTCTAGGTCAATGAAAATTACCCTAAAATTTTGATTCCCTTATGAGTGTCGTTTTTTGCGGCATCAACGGCCGTTTATTTTTTACGTTAACTTAGATGTTTGATTTTTTTGCAACTATAAGGGACTGTAGACTAGAATATATGGTTTTAATTTCAACTCGATACCTCCACGCGTTCTCGAGATACAAAATGTCAATACCAATGTCTTGACAGACAGACGGAAAACAAAGGGATCCTATAAGGGTTCCGTTTTTTCCCTTTGAGGTACGGAACCCTAAAAATAAAATGATTCCGGTGCCAGCGAACCTTATTTACCATTAATAAAATTACGAAATTAGCGCTGGTTTAACAAGTTATTACGTATCAGCAGTGATGATATAATCCGGTCATAATCTGGTAATTCATTTAAGGACAAAAAACACGGCGGTCGGGCGGAAAGCAAACTGTGGCGCGGGGCGGGTTAAAACACAGGTCGGCGGTTGCGTGGCCGCTGCCCCCTCGTTACGGGCACCGGCGTCCGCGCTCGTTCTGTGTAAGTAGTGCGTTCATCCTGTTAAATTTATTGCCGCTTTTATATCAGCCGTTACAGAGAGGTCCCCTTTCGTCCGTATCGGGAGCGCGGAGCCCAGCTTAGTGAAGTCGCAATTACGTTTTACCGGCTTTGAGTCCGACGGAGGCGACTTTTGCCGTCCATCGAATCGTAATGGAATTAGCGTTCCAGTGCTCTTTTAATTTGTCTTCTATCCATGTTCTAACTAAACGATCCTCTACCTGAAACGCTTGCATTCGCAAAAAATTCTGAACGCTAAACTTAGACTACGAACTTGATAGTAAAAATAAAATAACCGTTCTTTAAGTACATTTTCAGTTAGGATAATTTTATTACTAAATTCCACAAAAACTCCGAAAACAGTATTTTTTATTCACAAAGAGTAGCTTAAATACCAATTTAAATCTGTTTAACTTCAGAAATGACAAACTTTTATACAAACAGTAATCGTCATTTTCACCCCCTTAAAGGTTAAATTTCAAAACATCCGTTCGTATTCCTTGTCTATGTTATTAAAGGAACATCTGTGCAAATCAGTCAGGAACATCTGTCAATCATCAAAAGTCAGTGAATGAATCAGTGAGTCAGGACTTGTCTTTTTATTTATACAGGGTTATTTGTAAAACATCAACAACCTCCTAGGGGCAGATTCTGGTGCTACAACAACTTTTTCTATGACACCAACAATAAAATCTAAAAAAAAAATCACTTTTCCATACAAATTGATGTCAGCTGGTGGCGGCTTAGTATGGGGGAGTGATTATTTTTTTGCGATTTCAATGTTGGTCTCATAGAAAAAGTTGTTGTATTTGAGCACCAGAATCAGCCCCTAGGAGGCTGTTGATGTTTTACAAATAACCCTGTATAGATTTTTACATACCCAAATTAATCAAAAATGTTTAATTCGCAAAACAAACCAACGTTTAATCGAGAAATTTAAAACATAATATTGCACATTATCGATTTGCGTGATATGTTAGTACTTAGTTTATCAATTCCATTCCTGGCATGTAATTTTTAACAAATCTATTAATACAGTTGAACCTATTTTTAAAATAAAAATAAAGTCTCCTTTGAGTACACTTTGCTATCTTCATTAGGTAGTTTTCGTACATGTAAGGTCGTTGATACTACCATGTGTATCTAATGTAAACTTGTAGATTTACACACACAAAGCTACAATGCCTAAGCTCGTAGACATAGTATTAAATAGCGTAGTTGCGTCGTAGCAATCGTAGCAAGCTTCGCTACGTAGTATCGTAGCATATTGCTACGCTCGTAGCAGATACCATTGTTAGGTATTTGTGTAAAAGATTACTAACGCTAATCCTGACGTGCGCAAGTAGACCTAAGTAGTTAATTATTTAATTTTAAATCGTTTAGAATGAACTAATTTTGTATCTTAATTTTTTTAACTATACTTTATTATGGTTGTATCGCAGCACCAAAATCTAATTTATGTGAAAAGTACTTACTATGTCGATTATTTCCTCAACTAACAACTAGGTAAATAAGAGCAACTATTTATGTAAGTATTTTTTGGCATAACAAGCATTAGGACTCGGAGCTTAAGTCTTCTTATAAAGGACTAGCTTTTGCCCGCGGCTTCGCTCGCGTTAGATTTGATTTTAAGTGAAGTATGAATGTCAAACTCAGTAATTTAAAAAACTACAAAACTTCTAGACAATATTTTTAGCATGACTATCAAAACACGATATGATATGATATAATAAAGCGATTTATCAATTTTAGGATAACGCGGGTATACATCAAATGCAAAAATAGAACCTTTGTGTTGGGATCACGTATGGCTGTCTGTCAGTCCGTCTGTTACAACCGATTAGCTCCGAAATTACTGGCCCAATTGGATTGCAATTTGGCACAAATAATTTCAAGAATTTTCATGTTCACAATATTTATTTTAAAATCAAAGTTCCAAAAAACCATAAAATCTACACCCATATTGATAGACATTTCAACCCCATCGCATCCCAACAAGGGAGATGGAATTTCACGTCCGCAACGTTACATTTTAAAATCGTTGTTGTTTTCGTAATCAGCGACCCGATAAACCATAGAAACAATACCCATGTTGATTTTCAGACTTTGTCAGCCCCCTTCCCCTTTTTAGGAGTTGACTTTTCAAAAAATCTGAAACACATGTTTACTCATTTATCGTAAGGAGAACTTACTCCTGTGAAGTTTTAATAAAAGAGTCTGACTAATCTTGTTTACCCATACAAACTTTGGATCCCCATTTCACCCTTTTAGGGGATGAATTTTGAAAAACCCTTTCTTAGTGCACCCCTAGACCTTATAAGAAACCTACGTGCCAAATTTGGAATCTCTAGCACCAGCGGTTTGGGCTGTGCGTTGATATGTCAGTCAGTCAGTTTCTTCTTTTATATATATAGATTAAGGAACTCGTTCCCTGCTTATAAAAATATAAATAGGAATCTATCCGAATGCAGTTTCATGATGGTTGTTTTGCGAAATTCTTGCATCACAGGCAAATTGCAGTGGCTGCTGTGCATTAAAAATAAGGCGGACGACACCTGTACAGCGAAGAGCGCGGGCGGCGCACGGCAGCAGCGCTCATCCAACATGCATGCGCTCGCATCCGCGGCGCGCGCGTCGCCCGCCCGCCCGCATCTCATTACCCGGCAGGCGGCGAAAATGTGTCACGTGCCTATAAAATGCATCACAATACATAACATCACAATTGCACTGCATATAAAATTCTTCTAACAATCACTCAAATCAATTCTCAAACTAAACACAACTGCCTCTGGCTAGATAGCGAATAAATATTCTTATAATAATACAAAAAAAAGAAGTAAAAAAGAGTCGATGTGAAAGATCTGCTTTAGCCTAAGCAGCTAAAGTAAGGTTTCGAAAACTGATAGCTGACCTACAGTAATGAAGAAGTTAGGTAATTTATATACAATTAAAATAAATAAACCTTATAGCCTATCAATTCCATGACATAATTACATATTATTCTGCTCTTGCCTATCTCATAAACAAATTTGTACCTAGCGGGATTTGAACCCACGACCACTAATTCCGTTAGTGGTTTGGGTCGAAATAAATGTGAGATTATTTTTTATGTTAGCTTTGTTACTTATTTTATTTGACGTGTGTGACCTTCTGTTTGCGCTCAGCTAATAATGTCTAGTATAATGGTTCGCACTCCGGACTACAAAGCTAGTGATCACGGGTTCGAACCCTGCGAAGGGTAAGTGTTTGTGTCATGAGCAAGAGCATTTATACCTAAGTCATGTAAGTAAAGCAACTCAAGCAAAAAAGGCTATAAAAATAATATTGCATAAAATAGTAAGTAACAGCTATTGTTATAACCAATTCATTTGTTGTTATAATATTCTATATTCTTAATAAATCAACAAGAGATTTGTCAGCCCCGTAACATCGATGAAGCCAATAATTTACGACTTCGTTGTCGGTGCATGAATATTCGACGACGGTTTGCCAAGAAAACATTTTTCATCTTGAGATGAACGCCAGGAGCTTGAGAAAGGATATTACTCTTAAAAGTTGAATGTCAATATATTGTTACCTCGGCTAAAATTTAATATTGACGTGTGCATTGTTAGCATCAAGCAACGGGGCAGAGACGAGGCCCAAACTCATGGATGAGGCAATTTTATGGGTTTATTGAAAGGCAGTCGTCTTGAGCGCACAACCCTAAGTGATGAGATCCGGCCGAACCCCGGCCTTCATAACGTTTGTAATACCGTTTTACGACCAGCTTAGGACGTAACTTATACATATTTTGAATAACTTTACGCGCTGCTTAGAAAAGAATTACTGCAGCCGGGCCCGCTGAGATAAGCTTACAAGAATATAAATTTACATGCTACTGACATTGATACACCCCCATTTTTTTGCCTATTTTTATTATAGACTTTCATGATCCTTTAAAATGCCTCCCAAACCATAAAATGTATAAACTACTAAAAATCCGTATTCTTTATTTGCATCTCAATTCAAACACAATATACCACATACGTAATTAAATCTTACTGTGATAAATATTCGAAAAAGGAGGAGGTTCTCAATTCGTCGAGAATTTTTTTTTGTGTATGTTCAGCGATCATTCGTTATCAGGTATTAACCGATTTTGATAGTCCTTTTTTTGTTCGAAAGGAAATATTTTCGGAATGGTCCCATATAAATTTGATCAAGTTCTGAAAATGGGATCTATAAGAAAATCATCAAACATTGCATGAACTCCATACCGCGCCCACTGATTTTCAACCGACTTCAAAAAAGGAGGAGGTTCTCAATTCGACTGTGTTTTTTTTTTTTTTGTATGTTTGTTACGCGATTACTCCGCCAATTATAAATCGATTTTAATGATTCTTTTTTTGTTTGGTAGATCATACTTCAGAGGTGGTCCCATATAAATTTTATCGAAATTGATGTAGAACTTTTTGAGAAAATCAACAAATATATACCCAGATAATATTTTGGTTGTGGTTCTTGTTACCTTTCTTCGACAAATATGAGCCGATTTTGATGATTTTTGTTTTATTGAATAGCTTATACTTCAAAGATGCTATGATAAAAGTTTGCAAAATAAAAATCACCCCTAAGGGTAAGAAAATAGGGGATGAAATCGGTGTTCAGCAGTTAGATTAGGATTTATCACTAAAATAGATGAAATAAGTAAATTTTATTTTAAAAAAAGTAAACTGACTTCAAAAAACTAAAAAGCTAACGAAAACACTCAAACTCTCATCGGATGGCACCGACTCCAAAAGTAACTGATTAGGTACTTATGTGTTTTTATTATTTTTAGCTATTAGTTTTTTGAAGTCGGTTTACATTTTTTTTTTAATTAATTTATTATCACGTTACGTCTTAATTTGTTAGGTATTCTGTGCCTCACTGTTGATTAGAATAAACCATATGCACAAATGAAGCGCTAGATATAGGTAGATTCTTCGCGTGTTAGTCCCTTTGTTTCCGAAACACTAATTCGTATTTTGTAAAGCATAAATTCTGTTTAGGTATATGATCGTGTATCTGTCTAGTGGATTGAAGTCGCACGGGTCAGCACACATGTTCAGAACATACAATTTGCCGTTAGGGCACTCCGTGACACCCCTAAAACGTTTTGATTAAACACATAAAACTCGAGGTAGGTGCCCGCTACTGTGTTGGTCGGTCGGAGCCGCGTGCCCTTACAGAAAAGTAGACATTATAGCCGCCCTTTCCCCCGCTCCCCCCGTCACCTGTCCCGTGCACCTCCGCACCACCGACACCACCTTTTAATAACACAGTCGAGTGCTTCTTCGACCACGATCTAGATGTAGTCTATGAATAATTTCAGCGTATATTTTTAAGTTATTATGAAAGATCGTTGATAATGTTGAATATACTTTCTTTCGCAACTTATACTTTATAGAAGGAGTTGCGTATATGGATATAGGTAGTTGCCACGATCGGATAAGATCCTAGAGCTTACGGTGCGAGCGCGTGCACGTCAAACTTCGCTAACCGCCCTTAAGAAAGTTGGTAAAGTTGCCTCCTGTCGGAGATGTGCTGTGACTGCCACGCCCCACGACGCGACGTTCTCGTCTTCGTATAAACTCTAATCCCGCAGATGATGCCAGGATTTAGCAGCTTTATATTACCTCAGCGAGAAGTTTCTTGATAAATGTTCCCTTTAGCAACTATGAGATGTCTATTACACGGTCATAATATCTTAGGTCTGTCGTTTGAATTTAAGATAGTGGTTATTTTAATTAGAAACAGTCGCTATTAGTTTTATTGCCGTATTGTCTGCGGGCGCGAGCGTACCGAGTCCTCGAAAAGCACCGCTCGCGTCCTCGCACTTGGGTGCGCATGAATGGCGCTCGCGTCGCATTATCAGCCGTCACTTCGCTCGACAGGTGTCGCCTTCAGCCAACTCGAGAGTAAATTACTAGCTTCGAAGTCGCTGAATCAACCCGACTCCTTAATCGATTTTCGAATCGCTCGCTTAAAAATTGAGACAGAAATGAATTATGTTAGTTAGATCATTCTTAGCGGGCTTTTAAAAGTTACAATTTTGAATGTTTATCACCTTGTCGCGTGGTAACAATAATTTAATATTAGGTGGGGGAAAAAGTTTTATTCACATTATAAATTAAAATTCACTCTTTTTTTTTTCAAAGTTTATTTACAGTATTTTGTTCGATGACGTTTTTTGCAATCTTGTAGATAAGTAGTGACATGATCCCGTTGCTGTAGAAATTTAGTGACTTCTGATCAAAAAAATGCGACAAATGGTTTTGGCACTCCTCTCTTGATGTTAGGTGACACCTCACATTTGTCCCAAAGCAGGTAGGGTAAAAACATTGGGACGTGTTAAAGTGCTTAATTTAGGCCTATTTTCAGAAATAAATTGATTTATTGCCTAAAGAATTCTGAAGACACCGAAACAGGTAGAAATCTGAAGATGCAAAGTGCTATATGGCGGATGCATTAACACCTCCCAGCCAAACTCTCTTATTTTTTTCTAAGTGGCTAAAGATGTGTGTGGTCTAGCGTTATCGTGATAAAAGATCACACCCTTTCTACTGAGCAATTCCGGCCGCTTTCTCTAAACTTCTTGCTTTAAGGCGACGGGTAAGGCAAGTGACCTTGAGCATTAAGCGTCGACTAAAGCGACTTATATTACGTGCCTAAGATAATACAAATGTTTCTGGCAGACTAAACGCTCCGTTCGTTGCGCTCCTATGCAAAAAGATTATCATTGCGAGCAAAATATCTGCTCATGGAAAAGTAGGCGCTAAGAGTAAAATCCATTAAAAATCCTTATACATAATTCTTAATTTAGTAGCTAATTTAAAAAAAAAACATCCCAAAGGCACGAATGCTATAAATAACTAAACCAACTTTGAAGCTAAACAAAAACGTCGTTTAAAATATATAAGTGTGTACAAGCTCGCGATATTTGCGGTACTTTAAAATAATAACTAGTATTTAGATGCAACAGGAAAAACTTCAGCATATAAGTTACATGATATATTGTTTTTTCACATTCTATATCCAGTATTTTCACCAGAAAACTTGTGCAAAAACACCTCTTTTACGTGTATTCTCCTTACCCTGCGCCTTAATTACATCAGTTGTTAGCAGTAGAGATCCAAAACGATAGTTCTGCCCAGCGGTAAAAGCTCATAATGAACAAAGCCCTTTCAATCCCACCATACACACAGCATCACGTTATTGCGAGTTAACCCGGGTTTTGCCACAGTCTGTGAAGCCTGGCTGACCTTTGACGCGCTTTATGTTCATCATTTTTTGTTTGATTGACAAAAGAAAAAATATGTGTCCAATATTTTTTGATAATCTAACTGATGGACTTAATAAAATAATATTTTTTACCCAGGAAACCCTGGTAGTCTCGTAGCTAATGCAAACAAACAAACAAGTTATTTATTGTTTTAAATTACCATTGCAAGCTGTGTATCTGTACTGTACCTTACAATTAGAAGGATTAGACTCATACAAGACATTGTCTATTTGTACATAGGTGTCGGTTCGCGCAGCATTGAATAGCAACATCTTGCATGCTAAGCGCGCTCTACGAGCTCGTTTTCGTATTTAAATAGGGAAATGGGAAACAGACGCGGTGAGTCGACGAAGCACTGGTGCCGTGGTATTGTTTTAATTAAAGTAATTGGAGGAGGCACGTCGAGAGCCGACGCTCGGTTGGCATGATCTGCGCCTTGAGGATTTACTCCAATTTAAGACTGAACTCAGTGACGCGACGCGTCAATTAACAATACGAATATTCAGTCGTGTAAACCAATTCGACTTTTCTTTTGCTACGCCACAGACCCAAAAATGTACACTAAATGTTTAATGTTTTTTTGGGAAATTGGATTTATATTAGCAATAAAAATTAGGTTAAAAAAAATACGGAAGTGTATATTAAAGTGTGATTTTTCTGTCGAAAGCTATTTTCAACTAAATTAATAAAACAGTGCAAACTAGGCCTTAGTCGAGGTATCATTTCAGTATCCTAAGTAAGTTCGCTTCATAAGAAAATACAAAGTCAAATAAGAATGCCCGATATCTAGTTAAAGTATCTGCAACCATTCTTTCGATGCGACAAATGCAACAGCAAAATATGAGAAACGAAAGAAACTGACGCTAACAAAAAAGAACCAAAGATAAACGGAAACGGACCAGCTCATAGAGAAAAGTAAAGACGCTCGTGCGACAGAAAACTTCGCGGGCAGTCAGGTTTTAGCTATTCTTTGAAGATACGTGAACCGAACCTCTGCAAACAAATAGTATCTACTTAGTAGTTGTATATTTTCTTTGGATCTTAAAACATTCAACTCATAGCTGTAATACGTACATAAACTTGTCTGATGTCTGTGTCTATGAAAAGTGGATGATACTCATAAAGTACTAACACCGTAACACCCTTTAAGAAAGTCACAGTCTCTTGTCTTTAATCAAGCAAATGTTCTATTTTCGCAGCAAAGCTCGGATTAACCCTTTCCCTGAGAGCGCGTTTGTACAAGTTTCCTTAAAGTAATTAAAGGTTCAAGCAATTTGAACTCTGGAATGAAAATTCATAATCTATTTATCTACCAGGGTAAATATCTACAAAAGAATTTTGAATTCATCATTATAACTTAAGATAAATCAGAATCTACCCACTCAAAATAAAAAGTTTTGGGGCGCTATATTTACTCATAAAGTTTATAATAATATTAAACAGAATAAAAATAAACTCATATATAATTATAGTATATTAGCAACTGAAGTAGCTATAATATCTTTCGCTACGAGACCTAAATCTAAATTGCAAGAAAATGTATCTGTCTTTTCAGTATAACCACATTGTATTATGTATGTAGGTTAAATATATAGTCATTATTTATTTGTGATTAATTAAAAGTGTAAAATCAGCTGTTGATATACAAAAGTTTTTACTTTGGGAAAAAGGTATTGTTTGTTTAATTGTTGTGCCCTACAGGGTCTTTAATGATCTGTTTATGTATCTATTTATAACACCTGTGTAACATTATAGAATGCAATAAATATATTGAATTGAATTGAATGGTAAAAAAAAACTGGCAATATTGATATAGTTTTCACAGTAAAGGTTGTTGTCATCGTCAGCTTATTACGTACTTTCAAGGAAGTTCTCGACTTCATATTCACTCTGTATAAATAAATATCATTTTAAAAGCCCTGGTAAAGAATAACACATACAGAGAACGACTGTGACAGGGTTAGGGAATATGGCCGAAAACAGTGAATAATGCAAAGAGGCCTTACGAATCGGATCATATTTTTTCGGAGAAATGTGAAATCGCGAAGTGGCAAAACAGAATTTAATATTCGTAAAAGGGTTGACGTCGGGATCGGGCTAGCGCGGCAGTTGACGCGTGCCTGCTCTACGAGTTTTTTTGGCCACTTTCCAAAATCAATATCTTCGAATACACAGGCCGTCGCGCATTTTACACTAATCTCACCGAAAGAACAGCGTTCACTTAGATAATGGCCACACTCACTGTTCATTAAAATAATGTTTACCGTTTTTCATAGAATTAAATTATTTTTCTAATTGTCATAGGCACCAGTTTTTAGAGTTCCGTAGTCAACACGAAAACAGTTAAAATTTTGCAAAAATTCCATTTTTTTGCCAATGCAATATTTGCAATAATTTTAGTACACGCACATTTTCATTTGGTAAAATGTTTACTCGGCAGAATATTACCAAGGATAATGACGTTAATGCATTTGGTCTTGGTTTTTGTCGTCTATCCCATAGAGTGGGATGTCGTCTAGAAATGTTATAGGTGTACGAAAACCATTATTCGATTTAAGGATCCGTTTGCTATATTAATCTTTAAAGTGCAATGTTCTGTTAAAGGCAAGAGGCACGCAAATAATAAAAATACCAAATAACAATATATGGTAAAACTCCCGATTTAATTTACTTTGGTAAAATACCCGGCTTAGTTTTGCAATATTAAACGGGTTCTACATTTCTCGCGTTATCGCATTCCAGATTCTTAGTTTTAATTGCTTATTAAAGTCTACGCTATTAAATTTATTAAGTTCTAAAGTATTTTGCTTTTGTAAAAGTCAGTTCCTGAAGCCAAGTTGATTAGATTTGAAGATTTGAATGAAGTAGGGGATTTCCTAAATCCTAAATCCCCTACTTGTTCTATCAAAAGAAATCCTACCTATTTTTTGGTGCGAAAATGCATCCCTTGAAAGATATCCCTTGGCAGATGTTAGCAGCGTATGACGCAGATTTTGACGCGTTTTGCCTCAAACTAACATATGGTGGCTTAGCTGGCACGTAAGGGGGTTGTAGTGTATACTTTGGAATCCTCAGGAAACAACCTATTTTATTAAACAGAGTGGCCAGAAAAGTGACGTCCAAAAAATTTTTTTAGGTGTCTCGGGTTGAGAGGTATCTGAATCACCCTATGTATCTTCTACGATTTTTCGTAGTTTTCGAGTTACGTTTTTTTTATGAATTTTTGAAAAATTGCAACCGGAACAGTTTTAAAAATATCTAAATAAAATTTAGGTTTCTTCGAATTTATGAAAATCAATTCATATTCATAAAGCTTATCAAAAATCACATATTTTTGCAGACATTTTGTTGTTAAATATTTTTTTTACATTTTGTAAGATTTACCTTATCATTCCATTATGCAAACTAATGCTAAAAATCCATCTAAACTATAGATCTATTTTCACTAAAACGTTGATAAAACAAAAATAATTATCAACACGCAAATGTCAGAATCATATGGTGAACCTTGAACGACTCACGTTAGGTGACATGACGGCAAAGGTCCGAACTAACTCTTGTAATCTATGGTGCGTTCAATGGTATTTTTGGTGTACGATAATCGAATGTAAATCTTTTATGTAGGTAAATATGACGTCAGTGATGGGCTCCCAACCACCTGCCACATCGGTAATTTATTAACGGTGGTTGGGAGCCAACCACTGGCCACCTCTTAAATTTCAAATTAGATAAAATTATGCTCCTGACCCCTTACTGTGTTGAAGCAGGCCTGTTTTAAGAGCATAATATAAGAAGCCTGAATCTGCAATTCTTATGTCAAAAAAGTCGAACATTTGTCAAAATAGATATAATAATGTGGATGTGTAAGTAGTACTTATAATACATGCACACTTCCGAAGCTTTGACGAAGTCTTTGACAGGACTTATATTAAAATAATATTAAAAGTAACAGGCCCTGAACATAATAATTTAGTGTATTTGCTTTAAAGTCCTCATCTAGAATTTTAATTGAATCTAAGACCCAAAGTTCCTCGAGCAGTCTGTCATCTAGTGCTACTTTAACCCGTTTGTTCTCTATTTTATTTTGTCCAATCCTTATCCTTATCTTGAATTACATTTATTTGCTGATTTTTTTTTTTTTTTAATTATTTCTGCTTTAATCATCATCATCGTTTCAACCTCTGTTGACTATAATTGAATGAAGGCATCCTCCGTTGATTTCCGAATTCTACGTTACATGTGTCTTCCTTCAGTTAAATATATCCAGTTCCTGACCTGATTTATTTTAGTCTTATAGTACATTTAATATATGCGTTCTAGATCAGTATATATAAGCTTACGAGTGGATAGGTTATTACCATAATGGCCTGTCATATAGAATGTTATAGGTTAGGTTTTATTTCATGATTTTCTATTATATGTCTAGTAAAATGTGACAGAATTGCTTTGCTTTAACGTTTAACAAAAACGACTTAAACCATGTAAACGCAACATTTAAAAAACAGTAATTCGTCGAAACAAAATAACTTTTTTTTTGTTTGTTTTTTTATATAAGTATGAACTTTTCTAAAATCAACTGGAAACCTTCAAGAAAAGCCGAAGTGGTTTTATTTTAAAATAATTCATTTGACTGGTAGTTTTGAAATGACCTTGTTTATATTGAGGTTTATATTGTTTATATTATATTGAGGTCGAATTACGTTCATTCTTGTAACAAATACAATTTCAATTCTATGGTGATTAATTTTATGGTGACTTTTTAATGTAATTCAGGATGATGATTTTAGGCTCGGCTCGTCCGGCATCTGGTTCGTATACTTACTATGTAAGGTTACATGCAACTGAATGAGCATGGATGGATACAGTTTATTGCAATGTACAAAAAAGTTAATCAAGTGTTCAGACTAACAATATAAATTAGAATTTATTTTATTATTTATGAGTTATCTTCATGTAAGTATTCGGCTATGTAATAAGTAGGAAGTACAATGGTTTGTGTGTCAAATATCATTATCGCACTGCCGAAATATCACGTCGAAATGAAAACGCTCGAGGACACGTGAATGAATAATACATGAAAAATAAATCTTTCTGTAGACATTTCTTTTGCCGAGTGGAATTTACAGTAGGTAAATATTATCTAACATAAGATCAACAATAGTAATAGGAAATCTCTGTTGAATGTATAAAGCCTGAAAATTCTAGCGTGTAATTAAATCTGATAAATTGTTATATTGATTGTGCGGTGAAAACTAATTGATATCGAATTGTTAACATCCCCAATGAAATAATGGTTTAGAGATCAAATTAACACAGTTAGTGCGGAAATGGCAAGACGGTGGCGGAGTGGGCGCAGTCGGGTGCGAAGCGATGCGCCGTGCTCGAGTGCTCGGTTCATTTAAAGGCACTTGTCCGTAATTGCAGACTAAGACTTTACCCTGACTGAACGGCAGGCGTTACCGGGAAAAAAACTTTTAATAGTATGCCTTTGTCGCCCCTCTATAGACTAACGCGACACTAATTCGCCGCATCCACCAATCAACACAGCGCACTTACTACTTACAAAAAACTTATTTAATTTGTATTTATTAATAAAACTTGTTATTGAAGTATCACTTGTTCATTGCGTCTGGTTTACCGTTTGACCTCAATCTCATCAGTGATAATAAAGTCTAAGGTAAAACATGACACGCTTACTCGGTAAATACAATGACAATCTTTCGTTTCTATCCGGAAAACAGAAAACTATTTTGCGGTAGAAATAACTAGGACGGTGGTACCGACCCAACGTGCTCGCGCAAAACTACCACCGACCTGTACAAAATAACCTGTAAAAAAAAAACCTTAAATTGTAAGATCAACAAAGAAATCTTCTTCTTTCTTGTATTTTACCGCTTCCAGACGAGGTTCTGGTGATTGTTAGTCACGTTTACCTAGATATTATTACATTAGAGCAATAGCCACCTGACCTCTGTAACCTTTGCACATACCACATGGAAATCTAAATTGAAATCTGACTTACTAATCAAAACGGAAATGTTTATCGTTGACGCTGTATATAAGGTAGGTAAGGTACCTACATAAGGAGCAGCATAGTCATCCATTTATTATTATAAATGCGTTATTTTAATACAATAGCATCGTAAACACCCAGATTGGTTTGTATCGAGTATTGCACTTTGGAGAAATCATTAAATATTATCAATTATTATTATTATATCAATATATGCATGTAAATCTATAAGAAAAAATCGCAGATACCAGTTGCAATTTCGTCGGAAACGCAATAAATAGCTCGGGCGGCGCCGCTTGACCCACTTCCTGTTACATGCCGAAACGCCTGCGATTATATCGCGCCCTGCCTTACTCCGTCCTTCCGCCGAGACCCTACACGCTTCGCTTCTTTACCCCATAATTATTAAATCCATTCCAAGCTCGCCAAGAAAGGGGCACACCCAAATAAATACAGCGCCGGACTTGAAGCACTTACCTTTTCATCGTTTCTCAACGAAGACCAGACCTTTATAAACATGTGTGCATATATTTGAATACACAAAAAACAGTCCTGTACTTTTTCATGTGTGTTTCAGGTTTTAAAATAATATGTCATTGAAAACTACACCAGCCTGCCTAACATGAGCACTAAAAACACGATATGATATGATATAGTAAAATATCGACACCAACTGTAAACATATGATAGTTATAGCCGCCATGTTGAATCGCCGTCACATATTAAGATCGCTGTTTCGATAAAAAATTAAAATGGCGGCTAAATCTATCATATTTTAAAAGTTGGTGTCGATATTTCGCTATATCATATCATATCATATCGTGTTTTTAGTGCTCATGCTAGGCAGGCAGGTGCATGCATTTTGCGAGTGTCAAAAACGATCAATCGTTAGTTTAGCTCGTGTGCTCTATCTAGCTCTAGTGACTACCGACATTAAATAACCCACGCCAAGGATTATAGTTGAAGGCCTTCATATGGTCGCCGTTTCAAGGTCCCCGACGAGGTTTGTGTATAAAGTGACACAGAGCCAATGTGTCAAACGCAAGTTGCACTCCACCCGACATCCACAGAACCGAATAACTATATTAGTAAGGTCCACTTGCAAAAAAAACCTAATTCTGGCTTAAAACATAATTGTCATCTGTCAGTTCTTTGATATGTTGATTTGATGAGTTATTAGAGACAAAATGATAATATTATTTCTGTTACATTTAAACAAATGTATCTACAAACGTTAAAATAACTGTCACATAGCCAACAATAATATAGAGATATTTTTATCTCTCATGTAAGTGGTCACGTTCGATGGTAAAATCTTAATAAGGTTTGTCTAAATTAGCGCTGTAAGAGATGCGGTGATTTGATTATGAATCGTGAAAATTTTGAAAATCTTATCGGATATAACCCGTACGCGCTGCCGAACTATTAACGATGCTGTGGCAATCGTACCTGTGCGGCGGTAAAAGAGATTTGCGTGATCTAGGTACTCGAACAAGGTACAAACCGTTGACAAGTTATAATTGTTTATTATGTTACATACCTTCAATTGGAAAAGCTATGCAGTTCACTTGTACTATTTTCGCACCTTGTATTTATGTGCTGTGCTGTTCCTAAAATACTTGCGAACAGTTCACAGGTTAACCTAACTAAATGCACGTGCTTTAAATTGCGTGACCGGAATATGGTTCGGCAATGTGGACGTAACCTTATATAAAAAACAGTTTTTAGGCGGTGCAAACATCTTCAAAGATGGAAATATCGTTTTCCCTACTTAGAACAATGATGGAGGTTGATTCTGATCGAATTATTTTTAAGTGCCAATATGGCATTAATTTTTAGGTACTTAAATTAATAAACTTAAATAATGTTGTTTAGTTACTCATACTGATTTACAAAAGAGAAAACCATTCGTTAATATAAATAAATGTAACCCCAGCAACTGCATTCACAAAAACTCACATCAAACTGTCACGTTTTAAACCAACTTTCAGCTTCAGCTTCTGTGTATAAACTGAGTTTGTACATACATCGTAGTGCGACTGGTTCTTTTCCATTTAGAACTGCAACGTATATTTAGTTCTCGGTCGAGTTCACATGGCGGCAAGAGCAGTGCGGCGGCGCGGGCGTCGCATCTGATAGCGAAGCGGAAATTGCGCGGCGCGTCGCGTGCGCCGCCACCGCGTGTCCGTGACGTGCACTCTATTCGCAAGCTATTTTATTTTACTCCGCTGCTCGTTGCGCTACCGAAAATGTTTTACGCCCCTTCGTATACCTACAAAACCCATTCATCGCGTTTGCTTTCCATTTGCCGTCCGGAGACGCTTTCCTTGCCCGGTCGTGCAAGTATTTTCGCGCTTTACCGCCTATACTTTATTTTCAGTCCCATCCTATTATTTGTTCTTTAATCTATTGGGACTAATCCATAAATTTAATATTCTGCTCTAAAAATGTGAGGAATTATTGTGTACGAAGACTTTAAGAGGCGCGTGTCTCAATATAAACTCGAACTGTGTATGTATGTGTTTTGTCTATGTCGTGCTCATAACAAAGCAGACGCGAGTGCGCTCAGAAATATTTTTGTGAAACTTTCATGAATATATTAGCCATAAATGTGACTAAAGGAATCTATTCCCTGTAGCGAGCCGCCACCGCGCCGCCCGTCCGCTCCCGACCACATGAATAGCTACAACTCTCTATTACATGTGAATTGCGTTTTAAAGTAAAAAGAACTTAGCAAAACTTTTTAACATTAATTGCCTAACTAGAAATTACAGAACCTTCTCTATATTTTAACGATCCTAACAAAAATATCAATTTCAAAACCGGCCAAGTGCATTTTGTTTGTGGTTACGTAGTTACCCGTCACAAAACGCGGTATATGCTACCTGTTTAACATAATTAACAACTTCGTCTAAATAATGTACTTAGGTACATTTTACAAGTCAACTTGGTAACTTGTAAAGCCTACCAAGCTGTAATAGTTTTCCTTATAACTTCGTTATTACTATTGTCTTGACTTTTTTCACATTTTTTAAAGCAACCATTACGCTGGCCTAGGCCCTCCTCTTTTTGAGGGCTCCCACTTTGCCCTAACAAAAATTCAAAGCTTAATAATAACGAAATGAGTCGTTAAATCGAAAAATGGTATGTGCATACCTAGAATATTTTTAAGAGCTATCCAATGAAACCCAATTGTACAAAGGAGAGGTATTACCAAAAAAAAATTTTTTAAAGATTTTGTTTTACTACTGTCGGTGTGATTAATATGTACACTCTTGCGAAATTACGTCTTTCTACCCTAACCCTAAAATTGTATGAAACTATATGAGTATAAATATACGTAACTAATTAAATCTTTTAGAGCGGTGGTAGTGGTGGTGGTGGTGGCTTATAGTCGCAGTCTCACCTCGCATCGCATAGGTCGTAAGTTCGCGCCTTAGCACTTACCACTGGATATTTTAAAAGCTTTTGTTTAGCTTGTAATGTATGTATGTAACTATGTTTGTTCGTGTGGAATCTTGCAACTCAATTTTGAAGCAGATATCTTAAACCGATTGAGCTGGTATACACTTTAGTTTGATTGACAATGCATGGTCAGCTGTGTGACGTCATTCTAAATCCAACATGGTAGAACACCCAAGATGGCGGACTAGTTATTTTTAATGCACTCCTACAATATGGGTATCAAATGAAAGGACTTGCTGAGAATAATTTGAAAAATAAAGTGACGTCACCCTAAATCCAATATGGTGGACTTCTGAAGATGGCTAACAAATTTTTTATGCTTTCTTACAATATGGGTACTAGATGAAAAGACTGAATACGAATGCGAGTTAAACTCTTTTATTCTTTTCAACGCATTTAAATAAAATCTCGTTTTACAAAAAGGTTTTTTTACTAATAAATTTTTTGAATTTATGCCACTTGCTCGTTGGTGAGGGAAAATATCGTGAGGAAAACTGAACATTCAAATAATAATGCTTGTGTCGTAATTTGCGGCCACTCGCAATGTACAATGTGTCATGTGTCTGTCCTACTTTTAGCCTCCACAAATTCACGAAGTACCAACCAATACGCCGCAAAGAATTCAAATTCGATCGTAGTTGTTAGCCACACTCATCCTATCTGTTCGTCGGAGGCTCGTAAAAATACAAGTTGTACCATTATATTTTTACGACACCAACAAATGTCAAGTTTTCGAAGACGTACCCGGAGCCGCCCACCCCTGCCCGTTGTTTATCTGGGGCCGCTCTCCCCGTGATTTTTCGTAATATGAAGCACAGTAGTTGTTTAGATGTCGTCAAGTTGCCGGAGAGTTAACTCGGCTAAGATTTAGGCCGGGTGGCGAAAAGTTTGATCCCCCGATGAGGCAACTGTGACATTCTCCCAAGCCCGCGATGAGCTTTGTGGAATCCTTTATAAGTTTATGTACACACTACACACACTTAATATACTCGTTCATTATTGTACTTCCTGAAGTATTTGTGGCAAAAAATTCTCTTTATTGCATCATATACGTACAAATTCAAGATATCTTAGTTCTTTACACATATGAGGTAAATAATAAGGTAAGAATCCAGTAACCACCAGTTAGTAATGTATGTATTTTTCACAGGATTTAAACGTTAAGTTAAAGTAAAGTTTATTGTGTCATCATAACTACATTGTATGAAACTATACTTACGGACCCTGTAAGGTATTACATATTACATTTTATCTGTCCTCTACCTGAAGGTTGACTGGAAGAGATCGCTTTTAGCGATAAGACCGCCTAAAATGTGCATCTTTCTTTAAACACAAATTGTAACTTCTTTGTATGGTGTACAATAAAGAGTATCTATCTATCTATATCTTAAGTAGCTTTGCCCGCGACTTCGTTCACGTGGACTACAGGATGTTCGGTATGTCTCATATTAAGGAACGCTGTAGTCTGCTGTGAAGAACTCTTATCAAGAAAGAAGTATTTTACTTGGGTTTGAAACTTATAGGTTGTATTTATCAAAAAACAGTAATTCAGGCAGAGTTCCTTCGCGGTTCGCACAATAAATGTTGAACTAAAGTGCCTCGTGTCTTTTCTCCGAGGCTCTCCTCGTCCCACTACACGAAGATCTATTAGATTGTGCAGTTCTATTGCACAGTGCCCGAAATATATTTGATAAAAAGAAGATTCCGACGAATTGAGAACCTTCTTTTTTTAAGTCAGTTAAAAACAGATAGTATAGACTAAAACAGACTGATTGCGGCGATGTTCCAGGTTATAGATTTAATAGTTTATCTTAGCAAGACAAGCTTTTCCCACTTGAGCCTCTTGCCTCGTTGTCTCTTAGCTAAATCCGTAGTCTCAAAGCTGATAAATCCCAAAGTACTTCAATAATTTTTAAAATTGTTTTTGTTGACTATGAATAAAAACATAAATATTATTGAGTAAGATTGCAACAAAATGTCAAAATAAAGAGTCATCTATCAGGAAAGTGTATGCTAAGCCGATAGGCACTCATACCCGCCAACTCTACTCCTGACTCGCTAGAGAGTGGGTTTCTTATAGAAGAAATAGGATTATCAAAGGAGTCGGAGATATATGACTCCTTTAGAGTTCTGACTTTCACAAAATTACTATTCATTTTAAGCCTATAAGATAAAGTATAGGCCACGCCAGATTAAGAGCCGACGTTCAAAGGTTCCTGTGCGTTCCGGGATTCAACTCATTTGGAACTATTATTGAGGGTTGTGATATCTGTAATTTCTGGACTACAAAACCGATGGCCTTGTAATATTTACGAAATAATACGGTCCACCTTTAAAGTACCTCCTTGCTAATAAAAAAAGTAGTAAGGAAATCGGACTACGGGTTAATGATTTACAACTAAGGACACATTTTGACATTAATTCCCTCTCCTAAGGAAACCGTGCTGAATTTCGGGATAAAAACTATCTTATGTAATTTATTGAGTAGTTTTGGAGTAATGTGCGATTAAGATACAGACAGACAGACAAAAATTATGGAAATAAAATAAAAGTTTGTTTTGGCTTCAGTATCTATTACAGATAGAAAGCTCTCCAAAAAAAAATTCTTAATATCTTCAATGCACAGAATTTAGTTTATAAGTTTAGATACTAATACTTTTAATTACAAGAATATATGTTTTATTGATAATATATTTTTGGTAATGAGCTAATTAGTTGTCACGACTATTAAGGAAGCTAATTAAACTTGAAAATGCTTAACTTTTTAAGGCATAAAAACACCGTCAGACATACTGTGTAAATAGTATTCCAAAAATATGGTTTTATAAAAGGAAGAAGCTGTGTCTGTGAAGAATATCCTTATCGACAATTAATCACTTTAATTCATAATTTAAAAAATAATCTAAATTTATAATATTTAACTGATTTCTATAACACAAGTGCTTCAGCTACTTACCTTAGGCTCAGAGCAATGTATGTGATGTTGTCAAATATTAAAATATTTCATTTTGGACAACATCACATACCATAAAGAGTCCTCAAAGTAGTTATTTTTACCCTATTTAATCTTAAACATATTCAGTGTAGTTGGTGACTACGACGAGGGGTGGTTGTGACAAAGAAAATACAACTACCACACCAATCATCTAGCTCTATAGATAGTACTATGGTGACTACATAACGTATACACTTAGTTAAATACATTTATAAACGGCCATGACTTAGGAACAAATGCTCGTTCTTATCACACAAACATTTGTCCCTCGTGGAATTCAAACCAATTAAAGATTATTTCGATTTTTTATATAAAGAGAATCAAAAATACCAATTTTCAGTACAGGTTTGAGGACTTGGTTTATTTTAAGAAAACCATTAAGAAATAGTTATCTGTGCGTAAATGTGTTAGAAGATTTCCACATAGTGACAGACATGTTTTATTTTTTAAGTTTTCACACTATTAGATTGATAAATTATGTCTAAATAGAGTTTCGTTGACAATACGACGGAACCATATGACGGAGCATAGGGATAATTAGTCGGACCTCCCACTAAACCTAATATAATATTTCTGTTTCGCCTAGTGTTTGACTGGCAGAGAATGCCACAGATCATACATTTTAAGTCCACTTTTTGCACATTTTTGATTTTATTCGTGAACAAAGTACTTATAAATAAAGAGATAATTTCTAAATTAACATTATCAAACAATCAAAATGGCGTCCGGTCACTAGGCCAGCCTCCAAGGTAAACTCTTTAAAAACCTTTGTATCCATAGCATTTTACCTGTTTACACGTGATTAAGCCAAACATTCAAACTTTTACATGTACCAACTGATGATAAAAAAAATGTTCTAATAACGTGTGCCTATACTTCATGCTACACATCAACGTGTATTTTAAGTTTAAATCCTTGCCATAATAACTAAAACTCTACATTGACGATAATGTACTGCTACTGAATTTTATCAGTGTTCATGCCGCTGATATATGGTGCTTTTATTATACCAGTGTTTTATACTTGCAAATATTTATCCGATTTCACATTATTTTGTAATCCTTCGCTTCTATACTTAAACGCAGCAAAGATCGAGTGATTAATTTCGGGAAGACGTTTATTAATAAAATACTTGCAATTTGCAGTGCATAGTTGCAAAGTAAGGATCGATTAGTTTGTGTACGGGGCGCGGTCGCGTGTCGAGGGCCATAGCGGGCTGGCGACGAGCGCCCGGGCGGTTCGGTGCCTTCCGGCGAAACGCGTGGAATGTTGCCGATAGATTAACTTCTGATCTCTTTTCCGATATTATAGCAGAGCGCTTATGTAAGGAATTCTAAGCACTTCAATCTGGTTTAAGGCCAACTACGGCTCTCCGGGAAATCTGTTTGGTATCTCTCGGAATCGTTGTGCCTATCCGTCCAAATATATGTAGGCCGAAGTAATCCCTTGTCTCGTGGCAAGCGACTCAATTAACAGAATTGGGCAAAACCTATATCATTTTCATTTAATATGTTTGTACATATACATTGTATTTATTTTAAGGCGTAATTATGCAATAATTAATAAAATATTATTTATAATACAATGAAGGATTTTTATGTACAGAAGTTTACATTATTATACTATAATATTTTATGCAACTTATTATATATATTATTATATAACAAAAAGTTATTTTTAATTTTATCTTTTCAGGTAAGACCTGCTGCTGCAGCAATGGGTAAACTAATTTTAAATAACGACTTTCAAAAGCCCCGACGACGAAGCACGTCATCAATTTAAATCGACGGCAAAGGGTATGGCATAAGTGGTATTTGCCTTAATCCGTAGCTTGCACAATCTGCTAGCTTGCTCCTTGTCTTATATGGTGCATTCAATAGAGACAAATCTTGCGATTTTGAGCGTAATGAAAAGCGAGTTTACCTTTCAGAGTGTAGGAGGTTGAGCCTCGAATGATGTAGTTCGCATCGCGTACTTAGGTCGGCAGATTCAGGTAGGGCGAGGGCGTTCGCGGCTTGTTTGCGTACAAGCGAATTCCATTAGATCCAGCGTGTGTACCGCCGCCACAGCCTCTGCCTCCGCGCTTCATTCATATCCCATTAGCTGATCGATTTACAAGTGCAATCCTCATTTACTTGTGTATACGTATACATACATATTTTAATATGTTAAATGAAAAGCTCCGGAATTTAATATCCTGATCGGAAAATGCTCATTCTGCAAAACGACTAACGTTAAAATATGGTAGTTAGCGCACGCATGCACAAAATACTGTGTAGGTAGTTAGTAAAAAGATCTGCTAGAAAGGCCTTTCGTCGACTTTAGGTTCTAGATGTTTGAAATGAGGCTGATGAGACAGTGCTGTTGTTTTATTGAGGTTTCCGAGTTAAGCTGAGGAGGGAAGTGTCATTGCCGTCATGTGACCACATCCGTCCCACACCACATCACCACAAGAATCATTTCAGAAAGATAAAACTAGCATCATGTTTGTAATGTAAACAATGAGCTACTTAGTTGGTATCGAAAAATTCTTTAAAAATCCGCAATAACCCAAATTGAGTAAAAACTGTTGACACTTATTTAGCTAATCGTTTAGACAAGCTATTTAGTAAACTGCGCAGTAACATGCAACCTTTTTAAACGATTTATTTTACTAAGTTATGCTACTAATTAAATAGTTTCCTGTGCTAGTTACTTGAGCTTAATAAAAAGGTCCTATGAACCTATTTATAATTTTGTCTTTCTTAAATGCACAATTAGAGATTAATTGTGCCATATACAATTTTCAGCTTATTTGAACGCTTTAGAATGTGACTTAAATAAGTGAAAAAATGTGAACATAGCGAATCACGGCGGTCGCGAGCCGTTACGTAATTGTAATAACTCGACTCGAAAACTCATTTAATGTCACAGAAATGTGCTCCACCATTTAAAAGTGTGTTCAACTGTGGCGCTTTACCAGTGGAACAATAATTAAATTTCCCCCCGGCGCTGAGTGCGGGGCATGTCGTTTCATCAACCTCCGCACTAACTCGCGAGAACACCACCACCTGAAATATTTAATTCAACCCAACCATTATGCTTTAATCCACTGAATCTCTTCTTTCAAGTTCATGTTTATCATAAGATCACTTGGCGTTTTCACATCGTCTTTGTTCGTAGGTAAAATGACAGATAACGTGGACAGATTGTCTCCAGACTGGATCCAGAGACAAGGAAAACAGTCTAAAACAAGAAAATGATAATCTATACACATAAATAAAATTGAAGTGTCTGTTTGTAATATCAAAATAACAGTTTTTCAATAAATTCATATGAAAGCATATACGGTACTTATAATAAAAAAGCAATTTTTAAAAATTTTGTCTGTCTGTCTGTTTGTTCCGGCTAATCTCCGAAACGGCTGGACCGATTCTTACCGGACTTTCACTGGCCAATAGCTGATGTAATAAGGAGTAACTTAGGCTACTTTTTTATCCCAAAATAATGCACATTTCCCGAGGGACAACTGTCATCAATATAATAATAAAAAATAATAATAAAATGTTTTATTTCTCAATAATTGGGTTACAATCATATGGTGAGACAGCTCCAGAGAGTTATAATTATACTCGTATTGGAGTGCCTCGCTCTTACCTTAGTGCTAGTTGCAATATATTATTGAGTAGGTAGGTTAATTAAATTTAATTTAAGGTAGGTTAATTCAGAATACTTTTTTTTTTTAGATAAAATGCTGTATACTATATAAACATACTTATTACTTGTGTGTGTGTATGTGTGTGTTAGTGTGTGTGTATGTGTGTGTGTGTGTGTGTGTGTGTGTGTGTGTGTGTGTGTGTGTGTGAGTGAGTGTGTGTGTGTGTGTGTGTGAATGTGAGTGATTTACGAGGTCATGCTAATCTCTTTAAAATTGTTTCTGTTTCGTCATATGTTAGTATTTTAAGCCACTCGTAAGTATGCATAGGGTATATATTTAGTTTTTGATTAATAGCATTATAGATGTAAGTGCTCTGGGGTGAATATTGACGCCTGTCAAACAGTGCGTTTTGGAAGAGATTGGGCAACAGTGCCCTTCCGTCTTCTTGTTAATTTGAAGGGGTCGAAAGGTAAAGTCTTATGTACTCTCAAGATAGTATTAAGGATATATAGTTGTCTTATAGTTAATAAACCACTCAGCTTATAAATAGTGTTTGTAGAGAATCTGTACGGTTTGAAATACATCACTTTCAAGAGTGATCTTTGAGCTCTTTCAAGATTAAGGAATTTAGTCTTGGTAGCACCTCCCCACACTGGAATACAGTATGTTATTACCGACTGCGCCAGGGCAATGTAGATCTTATTTAGTAATTCCTTTGCCATGACATGCCGCAGTGATTTAAAGATCCATATGAGTTTTCTGACTTTGCCTAGGACCAGTTCAATATGCGGATGCCATGACAGCCTTAATATAGAGGGCGCTGTTCGG
This sequence comes from Anania hortulata, assembly GCA_963576865.1. NCBI lineage: Eukaryota > Metazoa > Arthropoda > Insecta > Lepidoptera > Crambidae > Anania > Anania hortulata. The sequence continues at coordinate 16,329,159 of OY756388.1, read as the reverse complement.
TTGGCATATTTTTTTTAATGTAAAGACAATCAATTTATTACATTTATGGATAAAGCAAGAATTAAAAATTATAAAAAAGTATTTTAATGTATCAAATCATTTGAAAATGTAATAAATAAAAAACTAATAACTATAAAACGGTATAATTTATAAATAAAATAGAGCTCCATCTGTCGAATAAATGAACCTTCGTGTCAAAAATGTCAACCTGCAATATGCAATAATAAGCTGCCCTAACACCTGGCGTTTGTCGGTTGTAAGTACGTGTTTCCATGTTAGTTACAACTTTCCGCGGAAGTAGCATGCACGCATTATTTATTAAACAAATAGTTTTCATAAAACCAATATGATCTGAATCTAGCCCATAACAAGTGATTGGTTGATAAATAGATATATTGCACACCAGTCACAACACACAAATTAACATTACAGATTTTTAAAAAATTGAATGGTACAATTTAGCTGATCTTATTGCTAGAATTACATAGAAGATCAATTATACGGTATTTAATTAAGTGAGTTTATGCTCTGGCGAAACCCCTATACATAAAGCTCGCAGCACCAGCTATAGAACAAACGCTCATTACCAGACGCCAGTTTATCGCCAGCTTTAAATATTTGAGCCGCCACTCATCAATAGATGGCGCTGGCAGAGTCTTACTAACTTGGTATTTAGGGTTATATGTTTAAACAAAAGTTCTTAGCAACTTGCGTTATGCAATTTATGTGTATTTATTGCCAGTGGCATTTGATATTGTTTTTATTAAAGTTTTAGTAGAAAGAGTATTGTATTGGTGACTCAGGCACTCGGGCTCTTGGTATGGGTGACTTGGACTCGGGTGACAGGACTCGGTGTACATCACCGAGTCCTGCTTACACAATAAGATATTATTAGTGTTTTAGAAGAACTAACGAACAGATTCCCTACACGCCAGTATGTTGCTAGCCAGCTTTATTTAAGTTCGCCTCAAATCAATTGATAGCGCAAAAAATTACAGAAGTAAATAATCATCATCATCATTTCAGCCATAGGGCGTCCACTTCTGAACGTAGGCCAGTGAATATATTGGCAGAATAATAAACAATGGCAGAGTAAAAATATCAAAACCATTTGGTTTTTAAGGTATCTTGCCAAAAAGGTCCAACGTGTTCTAATTCCACAGTTTTATTTATTTATAGGTTACAGGATGTACAAAAGGATAGGACACTTCTTAAAAACCACGTGATCAGCTGCTCAAATCGAACATCTAATTATTTTGTTCTGATTTCGATGTTGCTCCCATAGAAAAGGTTGTTTTTGTATATGAGTAGCTGATCAAGCGGAGTGTGTGCGGAGTTATGTGCTCATGTTTTGCTACTTAATGATAGCATGCAAACTTAAATAACATTTAGTTTGTGATAATACAATCAATCATAAAATTACAATAAAATTAAAATTTAATTAATATCAATAGATTAAATTAAGCAAAAACATTTATATACATTGCAATAAGTATGTCAAAAAAAAGAGTGAAATGAGTCATCTTAATGTAAAAAAAGTCATTTAAATCGTAGAAACTACGCTTACCGAGCCATTAATAGAGCCTACTCTTAAATAAATTAATAGCGAGCGTTTTCAATTCATTTGGTAGCTTATTATAAATACGCACACACATGCAGAGGCTACTCCTCCCGTATTTACTGGATCCCGGTACGTCTTTGAGTATCAGTCTTTGGGGGCACCTTAATCTCAGGTTTCTAGACCTTTTAAATAGCTCCGGATTTTTATGTACAAATGTAGAAACCTCGTATGTGTAAAGTGATGGGAGTGGCAGTAGTCCTAGGTCTTTGAATAGTGGCCTACAGGACTCAATGGGAGGAATTCCACATATAGCTCTAATGCAGCTCTTTTGCGCAATAAATGCTCTATTCTTAAGTGTACTGTTGCCCCATAGTATAATCCCGTAACTTAAAACGGACTCCACATAAGCGTGATACGATATTAATGCAGTTTTTTTATCACTGACTTTCTTTATTTGCCGCAATGCATATACGAATTTATGAATCCTATTGCAGACATTGTTTAAGTGAAATTTCCAGTTGAGATTCTCGTCTAAAATAACACCTAAAAATTTAATTCGACTTGTCTCGCTTATATTTTTAATGTTCAGTTTAAAATTTAATTTTTTTTGTTTAGATTGTTTAAATTGTATTTATTTAGATTTGTCAAGGTAAATTTTTAAATTATTCAATTCATGATTACGTAAATTACTTCTGTTGTCATTAGTTGAAACAATTATTGAAATGTCATCAGCAAATAGGGTACATTTGTGATTTGTAATTTGAGTTATGTCGTTAATGTATAGTGAAAATAAAAGTGGCCCCAGAACACTCCCCTGGGGCACACCATAGGAATTATGCTTATATTCTGATGAAATACACATTTCTTCACCTCTTATAATTTTATTAAATCTAACACATTGTCGCCGGCGACTCAAATATGATGATATCCATTTAAGCGCAAGGCCTCTGATTCCGGCTGCTTCTAATTTTTGGAGTAATATTTTGTGGTCAACAAAATCGAAGGCCAATTTGTCAAATAAATCAAAGAACAAGCCGGTTGTTAACTTTTTTGATTGAGGCTAGTCATAACAGTATCTACCAAATTGTATATAGCTAGTGTAGTGGATTTATCCTTTTGGAAACCATACTGTTCTTTCTGTATAATGTTATATTTCATACAGAAATTGTTAAGCCTTTTGAGCATGCACTTTTCGAATACCTTTGAGAGAATTGGTATAAGTGGTCGTGATTTTTTCCAGGTTTTAATGTGTTAATATTAAAATCACCTGTGACGACTATTTTTGTATTTGACGTATAACGTCTAGAAATTTCGTGTAGCACCTGGTCTAGTTTGGTTAAGAACAAGGAAGGATCTGATGTAGGTGTCCTATACATACAAATGATTAGTAGTTTGTGTAACGGGACTTTAATACCACAAGCTTCAAAAACTTTGTGCGTCGCGTATTTCTTAAGAAAAGTTACCTCTTTATATATAATGTCTTGCCTAGCCAGAACACAGGTTCCATCTCTCTGTTTTTCTCTGCAAAAGGTAGATGCCACTTCATAGCCTATCACTTTGATGTATTGACCGGTTCGCATAAAAGTCTCGGAAAGACGAATAATATCTGGATCTGTGCCGGATTCGCGCAACTCCTCTAATGTAATTTCTAATATTTCCTTTTTTGATATAACACTGGCTATGTTTTAGTGTAGAATTGTGAATTTTTGTGAAGATTTAGCATTATTAGGAGAAACGAAAAAGCTCTATCTTTTTGGAAACTTGGGAAGTAATCTGTGATTTTGTTTTTGCTAAAGTGTGTTGGTTTATTTGCAGCATAGTTAATATCAGGCGAAACAGAACCAGACTGAACCGTTGCAAAATAGTAATGAATCGTGCCTTTTAGCTATTTTTTGTTAATTTTTTTACTGTCAGAATTTTTAATACTCGCTATCAATTTCTTCAGTTCTTTCACATTTAAATATTTTTTGTCATAATCAATGCAATCGATTATAAAATTTATTGATTTAAATAAGTCAGGTAAGTTATTGTTAGTACAACGAACAAAGTTACATTTATTATATTCTTTGCAAAGACTCTGGATATTGTCATTTAGTTCATACACATTAAGATACATATTTTTAAATAAATTCATACAATAATGTCAACATTCTGGAATCTATTAAACAATTATCGTAATTGTGATAAAACAATTTTCATGTCATAATCATTTTCACCTACACATAATACGAGTTTGTCCTATGATGATGTCCTAATGAATCTAATGTCAAAACGTTAGATTCATTTTATAGCAGTCTTTTATAATATCTGAGGCTAGTGCGTAAGGCTTTGTTTGAGCTGCCACCGTGTATTTCTCGTAAATCGTATTTTCTCTCGATCGTATGAGGGCAGATGATAGGCCGACGAACTGTTGAGAACAATAAATAAGTATCTTGTTTCCATGGCCTTCCTTTTTTGTGGTGAAGGAGACACTAGGGTGGGTGTTTTGTTTCTGATGTAGGGAACTTTCTTCATAGAGCTTCACCTCTAGAGTGCGGATGTGTTTTGTGAGTGACGATATTTCCTCTTCGGCGATCAACATTTGTTGTTCCAATGTCATAATACGTCGTTGGAGAGTTATTAAATCGCAGCCCAAATTGCCATTACTTTCAGGGGCATTTGTTTTAATCGGTGTAAGCGTATCAAAGTCAGACATAGAGAGCCTGTTACTTTTTTTCATGTTACGTATTATATGGTTGTCTTTTAATGGAGAAAGACATAACTTTTTTAAAGCAGTGTTTTCATTAGTCAACTTACAGTTTTTGATGCAAAGGTAATTATTTTCTAGAATATAGTTTTCTAGCTCATTTTGTGTGCTGGCGTGATCCAATTTTAATTGGCTTATATTTTCCCTTAGTTCAGCAATTGTGACTGTATCTGTTACCGTGACAGGGCGTCGTCAGCTGATAAGTCGCCTTCTAATAGAGTGCGCGCACGGGAGACTTTTGTCGCTGCGACGTTTTTGTCTCTCATATCAAGTCCTCTGTTAAGTATGGAGGTGCGCGAACGTTGCGACGCGATAACTGGGAGACTTTTTTGTTCACTGACCAGCACGGGTGACAAAATTGTGTCTTTGTTTTTTTTTTAAATACTGGGTTTTACGGCTCTGGGTTCTAGACCTCACAAATAAAAATAATTAAATAACATGTAAATCCAAATACTCAGTGTCTTGTTTTGGTGCTCAAACACAACTTTTTCTAAGACCATCGACGACGACCATCAAATTTCGAAATAAAAACCAATTTTTTTAGTTAAATGAAAAACATTGGACAAAATTGTGTCTCTCCGCCAGTGTTGCCAGATTCATAGGTTAAGAATTATCCTAGTTTTACTGCAAAATTATCGTGTTATCGCATCCCCAGTTAACAAAATTACTGTATTTGTAACTACCGAATCTAGATTTTACTAGTAAAAGAACAGAATATACGGCTCAAAAGTTTAAATCATGTTACTAGATTACTTTTTAAAATTACAAGTTTTTGTTAACTAAATTACTGCAGTACTTACTGCACAAGCATCGAGCACAGCAAATACGAATCATCTTTCTCCGAAACTAGTAAGTGATTTTTCACCTACATTTGGTATGAAATGACAACTCCTATTAACTATCGCCTATATAAAAAAGTACAGATACAGATTAAAAAATGGCAGATATTTTTACGCTAAAAGTCTATCTCTTTCGTAGTGCAAAGAAATTATTATTTACTATCCTGCTGTCAGAGTCAAAGTTGTCCAAATAAAGGTAAAATGTATTCAAATACACAGATTGAAATTTCATAAAATTTTCTTTTACTTAACTGAGCAAAATGTCACGGATTTTCGTAGATTTATCGTGCGATACATTATTATTTTTTCTATTGCATTACATTCCAAAATATCGTGAATCTAGCTTATTTATCCCACGTCTGGCAGCACTGCTCTCCATGTATTCTACATATGGCTTAAAAGGGCTGGAAACCAGAGCCGTTAAACACAATTATAAAATTTTAAAAAAATGTAATCTACTTATAAGCGAATGACGCTTCGAATTTTTTTAAAAAAGTTTCGTCTCTGTCTCCTTCGTGCGCGCACCCTTCTTTGGAGACGCGACGCGACAGAGACAAAAACTTTTTTGTCCCAGCGACAAAAGTCTCCCGTGCGCGCACTCTCTAAGATAGGAATATGTGAGTCTTGCTGTGGTATAGAAGAAGCCGCGCTCTTAGGTGATGACATCATTGGCTCTGAAAAGTTTTGTATTTTGGGTGAGGAGTGTTTTTTTCTCGGTGTAACATAGGATGTTGTACTAGGACTAGGTTCTATATTGTGTCTTTGTACAAACTTTGCATTTCCATTTGTTTCTGGTTTCGATGCTTTTAAAAGATGTAGCTTTTGAGAATAACCAATGCAGTCGAATTCGAAGGCTTTATTACATCCCGCGCAAATTAAAGTTTTTTTGGGATCTACTTTATTTTTGCATACATTACACACAACTAGTAGCGACATCTGTCGGCCTCCCTTTGTAGCTGCTGCTGCTGCTCTTCCCGCCATAAATGTTAGCAATGTTAGGTTAGCACTTGGCCAGTTGTCTACTTGCCAATAGGTGGCGTTGACTGGAGGAGCATACTTTTCTGTATTGTAGAAATGCTTCTCTTAAATTATTTCATACATCTACTCCCTAAAAGAGGGCGATAAAAACGAATTCGTGGAAGTCTTACTACTCGAAATTTTTATTTTATGTCGACCCCTGGATTGCCGTTTATCCTGTTGCGTAATTCAAGACTGCCAAAATATGTAACAGATCTCGGCTAAGGACAGTAGTAATAGTAGATTACAACAAAATTCATTAATGTAGAAATTTCAACTTAGGGAATAAGTTTTTATTACCCGGATGCCCCTTAAGATAACCAATAATTGTCCATTCCGTTTTAAACGCGTGCAGTTTCCGTGAGTCCTACCTATATGCTTTTCGATGATGATCAACAAGGGTCCAAACCATATAACAACGAGACACGCCACGGACAACTCTATGTGACTCTGTCGAGACTGAAATGAAGATGCTTACGATATTATGTTCGTATGTTGATAAGTAATGGACATCGTTTAAAGATGTACCAAGCTAAAGTGGCAGTCGGTCAGCCACATCTGTCGCAAAACCGATGAAAGGTGGAGTAAACCACGCCTCGGCAAACGTGGTGCAGGATGCCTCCTAGCTCGATATACCGACGACCTTAGGATGATGGCTGGCAATGGTTTAATGAAAAAAGCCGGAGATCGTGGTCCCTTGGCGTTCTTTGAGGGAGGCCTACGTCTAACAGTGGGCTGCACAAAGCTGACAAAAAAAATTTATAAACTGTTGAAGAACTTTGGGATTTATTCGCTAAAACCAGCTAGCTATGGATTCAACTGTGATATAACGAGGCAAAGAAGCTCAAGTGGTCAAATCTTGCTTCACTGAGATAAAACTAAATCGAATACCTTGAAAATCGCCACAATCAGTGCATTTTGGTCTAAACACTCTGTTTAAATCGGATATGCATTTCGGAGATTTTGCAATGGAACTACTCAACCTAATATCCGCATCTTTATTCCACCACCAAACGAGTAGAGCCTCAGTAAAAAGACACTGTTTTACAGTAGGTGCAACATTCCAAAGACTTGCTTACAAAGGCAAAGTAAAAAGCTCTTTCTAGATAAATGTGGTTTACTGCAGACCAAAGCGTTGCTTTAGAATGTGACATACCTACTAAATATCATGTAGTCCACGCGAACGAAGTCGCGGGCACAGCTAGTTAATATATATAAAAAATAAAAATGTAATTTATATCGGTAAAAAAAGCTTCCTTAACTTGTAAAAGCCAACCAACTTAAAAATAAACGTCTTAGGTAAATTTTATAAAAATTGTAAGGAGCGCATTCCTTACAAATCAAAATCAAAATGCTTATTTTGGCCGAATCACAAAGGGCAGTTACTTTTTTCTAGCAGTATTTAAGTCTGCAATATAGATTATTTCAGGTACATACCTTATGAATGTACCTAAATTAAATAATAAACTTTAACGTAAATTGACTAACAAACGGCCACAAATATAAGTTTGTAACTTAAATATTACAAATACATTCAATTGGAGATCAGCTTGAAGAGTTAAAGGAGTGCGTTCTCTCTGCGCCAAATTTCCAACCACCGAGCACATTTTTTGCGGACATATTAAGATAAAGCAAAAGTTCTGTAATACGACTATCAAGCACCAGTGTGGCTATTTACTCAGCAGGTAAAAATAAGACCAGTGAAGAGGCTAAGAAGATGGTACAGACCATCATATTGCCTGAAGAACTCAAACTACATATCCGTGTATAAGGAAAATTAAAGAGAAAGGCGTCATAATCAGCACTGAAGAAAAAGATGACGATGACTTTGTGATAAGTATGTACTAACCGCGATGATTGTTTTTTGCAATTTGTGTCAAGCTGCGTTTAATTAATTTCAGTAGCCTTATAGAAATCTTAATAATGACTAGAGCAATAAATACTTATGACAATACAATCAAGATGAATGCTAATTTCATCAAGAGACAAACAATGTCTGTTAAAGCGAAATTTCTATTTTACTTTTCGTACATTTTCTAAATTGAAGGACATAGGCTGGAGGCGAACAATATAAAGGGGTTCGAGGTAATTAAGAAGACCAAATATCGGAGCATATTCGCAGGAAATTATTTGAAAATTTTGCTCTCAAGGAACTCTTATAGCTATTAAAATCATAAACCACGTTTGTATACAAAGACATAACATGACAAGATGATGATAGAAAATGTGCATTTTGTGTTTAAAGAATTAATGCGCATCTAGTTCTATAGCTCTAAATATTTACGGAGGTCAGTTGATCATCATTATTATCATCAGCCTTTGGATGTCCACTGCTTGATATATTCACCAGACTAACCGCATCAAGGATCATGGTGAAGCATGTCCCGAATAGAAACGGGACCAAACACATCAGGAAGAAGACAAGTTTCGTAGCTAGAAAATTTAAGCTAACTGAAAACGATTTTCGTAAAAATGTTTAATTAATTTTAAGAGTTCCAAACCTTAAAAGAATAAAAATATTTATTGTAAAATATTATCGTAAGTAAACGGAAAATGCAGTGTCACACAACTTTTCTTATTTGGAAAATAATAGTATAGTTAAATTAATAAATATGCGCCATACTAAACATCAACTGTCATGGTCTCGATGTATTTTGCCAGGGGCGTCTCCCAACACACCCAGACTCGAACCAGTTTAGAAATTATTGTTTTCTGAATTTTACCTGGAACCATTGTGTTACACCAATCGGATAGTCAAAGTTAGAAATTTTTGGGTCGGATTTAATCAATATCATTTTCATTGAAACGTATCAAGATGCGTTATTGTATACCAGTATAGGTTCAGTGTCAAGTGGCGAATGGCAATGATTGGCCCGGTTTCTTCACCACTGCCTTATTTCCATCTTATTACCGGCAGCGGGCGATATTAAAGCGGGCGCTCCGCCGCGCCACCCGCGTCTCCGCCCTGTCTTTGCGTCCGTGAATTAGGTTAATGGCCTGCCAGGTGATTTCCTTCTAAGCCGTATTTCGAGTAAAGCTCCACCACCTAAACACGCCAATGCTGCTTAAACAAAACCCAATGTTTTAACTTTTGCAGAAAAATATTACTTTCGAACGACCTAGATCGAAAAAGAAAATGAGTTCTACGCTAACGACCTTAACAGCGAAGTCTACGAGTACTACTAACTACTACGCCGTAGTTTGCTAATAAAACGTAAACTATACAGGAATGAAATATTTGAAGTATAATAAAAAGAAGACAAACGTTGCTCGGTATATTTAAATTTAGTTTGAGTTATTATCTCGTATAGAATATATTGTAATGTTTTATACTTACTTTGTGTTATCTGACGGTTCCCGTGGGTGCTTTTGATTTATGGCACAAAGTCCGTGCGGCGGTGTACGCCTCCCCGCCCCGCGACGGCTGCATCTACCGCCTCCGCTGTTTTTACAACCCCGCTGTCTCGCACACTACATACGTATTAAACTAATCATACATATTGTTACAAAGTGTGAGGACATGCTCTTTATTGTAACACGTTAAGAACGCAAAAAACATGAACTAGTCAAATCTGTTTATAGCAACGGGCCTAGCAGCACCATATTAGTTAATCGTTTATATCTGGAACTCGTTAAAGCTAAAAGGAGCTTTTCCACTAGACAGCACGGCAACGGCAATGGCGATGGCAGTGGCTGTGACGGCAACGGTACGGAAAATGTATGAAAGCCGTACCTGGCCCGCGAGTGCAAAATCGCGTTAGGCTAGTTTCCTGGCTCAGAAAAAGATTATTGTTTAGTCCGTCAGTTAGATTATCATAAAATATTGGACCCATATTTTGTCTTTTGTCAATCAAACACATAATGACGAAGATAAAGCGAATCAAAATGAGCACGTGACGTCACGCCTTGCTAAAAAAGTGTCGCAAGGCGTGACGTTACGCGGAACTTACACGGTCTATATCTTCAACATTTTTTGTTTGATTGAGAAAAGAAAAAATACGTGTTCAATATTTTCTGTTAATCCAACTGACGGACTAATTCGATTTTTTTTTAGGAAACTAGCCCGTAATGCGATTCACCAATATGCGCCATTAGGTTACTCTACAGATGATTCATTTTTACTACATTTGCTACAAAAGAGACACATACAAGTTGCAACATTTATAAAATTTGAATAAGTAAATTTTATTTTAAAAAATTAAACCTACTTCAAAAGACTAAAAAGCTGAAGAATAATATTAACACATAAGTACTTATCAGTGGATTACTTTATTTTTTATATTACAATTACTTTTGGAGTCGGTGCAAGGAAAACAATTAAAAACTGATTCAAACAAGAACCACGAACCAAAACATTATCTGGGTATATATTTTGTTATTTTCTCAAAAACTGCTAAATCATTTTCGAAAAAAAATATATGGAACCACCTCTGAAGTATGATCTACCAAACAAAAATAGAATCATCAAAATCGATTCATAATTGGCGAAGTAATCGCGTAACATACATACAAAAAAAACATACAGTCGAATTGAGAACCTCCTCCTTTTTGTAAAGAACATGTTTATTAATTTTCAACTGACTTCACAGTTGAAAATTTATAAACATGTTCTTTACATCACTATCCGATTGTCCGGGAGCAGTAGAATAATAATGTTTTAATAGGCCCAAGAATAGGTTTGTTAAAAATTACCGATGTATCGATATTTTTAGCGTTGTATAATATTTTGATATGAAATATCAAGCTTCGAAAAAATATCAAAACGATTTTTTTCCAATACCATCATCGTTGTTGCCCTGACTCGTCTCATATACAGTCTGAGTCTTAAATCGTGTATTTCCCAGAACCTAATCACATACTTACAATAAAAGTTTTGTATTTTCTTCTTCTTAGCGCGTCGATAAAAAAAAAAGTTAAATATGATGAGCCCAGTAATTTGCCATGCGAATAGCATTATTTGCGGCATTCAAATTCCCGCGTGAAGGTATCAAGGCACGTTGAGCAAAAATATGTTACATTTACCATGCTTTACGGGATGAATCCGCACTCGCAGGTCAGGTCTGAACTATCAGTAAAACCCCACCTGGACCGATCTTTACTTAGGCCAACTTGGATCCGGAGTCTAATTAAGCACTACCATAACATATTCACATAGGTCTTCCGTAAATTACGGAAGTTCCTTTAGGTTATAAATTGTGAACAGGAGCCTAGTATTTGTTCACGTGGCACCCAGAAAGATCACAAAAACACATATCGCTTCATGCTTACTTACTCTACTAACCCAAGCTAATTTACTAACAAATGATAACATTTTATTACCAAATGAACTGCCCCTCTGTTAGTGACTAACAGAACTTGGTGAAATTAAGTCTAAGCAACAAAGTTTTAAGGGTGCAGCCCCAGCATTAGTATGCGTTAGTACACTACCTACAAGATTATTGTTTTTAATGTAGCTGTTTATTGAGGACAAAGTGACATTGAAGTTATATTTACTCAGTAAAAGGAAACCTAAAATTAGAAGTAAGTTACGCTAAGAAAAGTTTCCTTTTCAAAGTGTCCAAAAGCTATTCACAATAATTTTGCTAGACCTATTCAGCGATAGGGTTGCCAACAAAAAACAATACCCCCCCCCCCCCCTACTTTACCCTGAAAATAAAGTTATATCTGCAATTGTATTTCAGTTTTAATTTTAACTTTGTTGGCGTCGGCATGTATATCTGTTTTCATGCTGAATTTTAGCCATCTAGCATTATTACGCTGCCATTAAAAATATACGAACAGACGAAAATTTAGCTCCTGATTCTTAACAAGGAAATTTTGCTACGTAAAATTGCTTGATTTTCAAATATTCTTGACAAAAATATTGCAATTATTTTTATAAAAAGTTATGAATAAAATATTGTATTAGTAGAGTAATGGAAACTTTGCTATTGCCGCTTTTGGTAACATTAGTTGAGTAATATTTGTGTTTATGTGATCCCATCTTGCACACTTAGACAACAGAACTGACACAGCACATCAGAAATTGCTTGCATTATAATACTAAATGTTTTAACCCCTCAGCTTAGCAAAACCAGACACAGTATATTTTTTATTGTTACGCACTCTATTGTAAGAAAACGTTAATGACTTTAAAAACTTATTTTTGACTACGTATATAATAAATTAATAAAATTATTAATTCAGTTCAGTCAATTTTGATACAAAAAATGTCTTTCTTCGTTCATTTATTTATATTACATCAGTAAAATTTTAGTGTTTGAAAGAATCCCTAAGAAATGTTTAAAATCGCAATCTAATTTTTAGATATTTTATAGAATGTTGACTTATCCATCGGAAAAAACAATTATGTTTTAGAGACAAATACAACTTCAATTTAATAAAATTAATAACTTGCTCTGGATTGCAATCATACCCAATGGTGCAGATGTCTTCTGTAATGAACCTTGTCCGGAAGAAGCCCATTCGCTTGTGCCTTACAGGCCTTTAGGTTCTATAATTTTTGAAAACAGATGCAAGGAGCGTATTTCGCTTGGTGTTTGTGCAGCGCATTATAAAAGACGTAGTAAAGCGCTTGATACGCATAGCGGGTGTATCAACTACATAAGGGTGGGATCCGGGGACAGTTTTTTTTGTCAATTCAGGTTTGCAGAAAAAAAACTGTCCCCGGAGACAAGCGACAGAAAATAGTGGACTAGGTATTTACCCCGGCCAAATAGCAATTTGATTAAATATTTAAAGTAGGTTATATGACCAAACATTAACCTTTGAGCAATAATGTTCCTCTTATCAAATACATAATCTTTTTTTTAAATAAACTTAATACCCTGACTAATCGCATTAAAACAGTCACGTACATAGGTACGTAATACAGGTTTAAATTATACTTATGAAGACTTTCAGTCCGCCATTTCAGTTTTAGTCCAATGCTCGGAAACTTGAAAATGTCTTTGGAAGAAGAACTAAATTGTGGCTCGGGCTTAAAGTTTTTTATTAATAAATAGTGGGAGTCAGAGCAAGTTATTAATGCGTTAGTAGCGGAGGCCGCAGTCAGAGCGGCGCGGCAGCCCGTTAGCGGTTCCTCGAGTAATCTCGTTATAATATCAAAGTGCGCCGCGTGTTATGATCCTTCCCTCGCGTGCGAACTCCGAAAACCCTTGTTGGCTTCAATCGATACATACACACACGAACACAAACGACTTTATCCACAACCTTCCGAAAGCTTGTTTTCCCAAAGGTACCACTACGACTCGCTAAAAAATATCAGAAAAGCCATCAAACCCTCGACACTTTCTCACGACTCATGAGACTATGGTTAGGTTAAGATTTGGAAATAAGTTTCATTATATATGTTTTTCATTATTATATATTTTCTGTTAGACGTTTATTAAATGTGCTTAAAACTTGAAACCATTTGAAACAATCTGTATATTTTACCTAACCTTTCCGTACTGGTGATAGTTCCGATTTAGGAAAATAAATTTTACTTGCTGGGTCTCATTTGTTACTTTTTAAAAGGATATAGACCTAGTATTCGACCTTAATTTCAAATTCAAACCTCCCATTACCCCGTTACTAAAAAAATGGCCTTGACTTGATAGTTATCCTGTAAGGGTTCAATTTCTTCTATTGTACAGTAGGTACCTATTTATTTTAAAGTTGCTGATAATTGCTGATTTGCTGATAACACACAATTTGTGCAGCATACAGCAAGCGGGAAAACTAAATATATTCTTATACATTTTATTAAAAACTAGCTGTCCCGGCGAACTTCGTACCGACCCTTTATTTTATTTTTTTATTTTGTGAATTTTGCCGTGTTTTCTATAGTTATTCTGCTATTCGAAACGCAGACAAATTTAACAAATTAAATATCATAAAAATCGTTCTGGACTTATATAAATGGTGTAACTAACCTGACTTTGTTTAATATATATAGATTGGTAGATTTACGATGATTTCTGTCCAAAGCGGTGAGTAGGAGATAAAACGGAGATCGGCCAGTCCGTTTAGGTTGACGTCGGGTTCGAAAAGCGCACTCATAAATGCCAAAGAACATTATTCTTTATCAGTAACACATTTGGCATGACTTTTAATTTCCAGTGTATAAAATTCAAAAACTATCTAGTAGTATAAGTAAAAATCTAAATTGCTTCTTTTTATATGACTACAATACGTGTATACAACATGTATAGCATATAAATAACGGTTTTATTTATTTAACAATAGGTTTATTATTTATTTTTTCAGTAAGTACATTTTATATTAGAAGAGATGTATTAATTATTATTAATTTCTCTTTTCTGTCTTGGGTGTTATTTCCTTATTTCTATAATCTAGCGCATAATTATTTGTACATTACACATTTACCCTGTTAAGCTGCGCAAATTAACTGGCACGGTCTATGATAATCGCTCTTCTGTTGTGTATATACGTACACGCATGTAGATGAGTTCACGTATTTGATGAATAAAAACTCCCAAGATGATCTTCCAGTTGAACAGGAAAGCGAAGCAGATGTCAACTACAGCTGGTTGAAGGGGACCAAATGATATTGAAAAGACAATTTGACCCGAAGTCAACCAGCTAAAGCGAACAACGCTAACACTTTCGCTTGCGACCTCTTCTTACGCTTCTCTTGTGGCTTCTCAGTACTGCTGATTTTCTTGTGTTTGCTTGATACCAATCTCTTCGTAAAGCCTAATTAAAGTTTTGTACATTTATGTAACTTATAAAAACTATTGTACCGACTGTAACATAGATTATAAACCTTATATCTACATCAGAAATACGAAAGTTAGTATCGGTGGCGTACATTACTCCTACGTCATATTATATTTAGAAACGTGTAAAATTTTGCGTATATAGATATAGGTACTGTGGAACAGATGACTCCAGAAATAACTTATAGTGCGGGGTGCGAGGGCGGGCGGCGGCACGCGCGTCTCCACGACGCGGCGGCGGGCCCGCGGCGCCGCCTCCACATATAGGGCTGGTGTCAGCTCGGTCTGCAATCAGACGCAGTGTAAGCTTACCCACCGAGAGCCGCTGCGGAGCACGCGGCCTGCCGGCACGCCGACATTGAAGCGCCGATGTAACCGTACACGCCGTCTTGCTATTTTAGTCTCGTCCGGTGCACTAATTCGGGCAGGGTTAACGCGGCCTCCTCGATCTCGCCAGTTGCTGCACACTTCCGTCTTCATACTTTATTTCAACACTTCAAAAACTCGGACCGCTTGTATTTTTAGTGTTTAAAAGCACTACACAATTTGAATTAGAGTTCCATTTCAATATTTGTAACATTGGGATGGTACAACGAAATATTTATCGAATATCTGACCCGACGACCCGACGTCATCGACCTGACGTAAGCACCGGATGAGGGGTTCGTTGACACCTAGCAGATTTGACCTTGCATCTCGTCATGTTTGACCCAAAAATATATTTAGAGTTAAATATGTTCTTCCCGAAAAAAAATTTCAAAATTGAGCGAAAGATTTAGGGCGAATTTTCATTTAATAAAAAGGTAGCCGACCTCGTCTGGCCAGGTAAAAAACTTGACGGCACCTCAGGTCGCCGCTCTACGTCCGCGAATGCATTCCGACCGACGACGACGCGACATCGCGAACCTACTAACCCCGCGTCGCGAGGGGCCCTGCACCCCGCGACCCTCCGGATCCGTCGACCCTCCCCACCCCCCCTTCCGGTCCATCCGAAAGCTTCGAAAATACACGACATCTATCCGCGCGCGTCGGCAGAAACATTAAGAGGAGCAAATCTTTAATTTTCAAAAGGAGTAAAATAGTGTAGATTACATATTATAGCATGATATCATAAGGGCGTAATTAACGATCGCACGCGTAGCGAAACTAGGAGAGACGCGTAGGGCGGGCGCGGGGCGGGCGGGTTGAGCACTGGCGGCTAGGGCGGGCGGGCCTCGCGTCTCGACTGAGAGGCGCGCAGCATCGCGCCGCCGCGCCGCGCCGGCCGCGCGCTCCCCCCGCGCCGCCCGCGGCACCGTCGCCGCCGCCGCCGCGCGAGCCGCACTGTCTGCCGCGTCTGCGGGCCCGCGCATGCTACACGGTACATGCTCATCACCAATTGACACGCGTGTAATCTCCGTTAAGAAAGTTTGACAGGATCCTATTCTAAACAGCATAAGATCGACCACTAAAATTTTGTATCATTTATTACGGAATCATCTCACTCGATTTCTATCTAATAAAATTTAGAAACAGTAATACATATTTTGTTATAAATCCTTTGTTAAAACATTATCCTAAGAATTTGAAGTCTTTCTATGACTATGGTACGAATCATAATACGTTTTTAGGCCCGCAGAACTCTAGGTGCTACAACACAACTTCGTTCTAAGGTTTGTTATAGTTCGACCGCCTAAAGTTTGCCGATTTGACAGATCGTAGACTGCTAACTGATATAACCTTGAGGTGAGGTAAAAAGTTACGATTCACCAAATCCACACTTAACTTTGTAAATACGAAAGACAGGAAATATAGCTTTATCTGTAACGCTTTAGCTGAACCGATTTTGATGAAATTTGATACGGAAACGGCTTTAAATTCTAGGGGAGGACATAAGCTACTCTTTATTCTCCGGCGCTTAAAATATCAAGGATGTCATTTTTAGGGTTCCGTAGCCAAGTGGCAAGAAACGGAACCCTTATGGATTCGTCATGTCTGTCTGTCTGTCCGGCCGTATGTCACAGCCACTTTTTTCCGAAACTATAAATACTATAAGAACTATACTGTTGAAAGTTGGTAAGTAGATGTATTCTGTGAACCGCATTAAGATTTTCACACAAAAATAGAAAAAAAAACAATATCTTTTGGGGGTTAGGTTGGGGAATAGGTCTTTAAAAATAATATTGAGGTTTCTAATATCATTTTTTTCTAAACTGAATAGTTTGCGCGAGAGACACTTCGAAAGTGGTAAAATGTGTGTGTGTGTGTGTGTGTGTGGATAAAACAAAAAAATATATATTACGTAGATTCCCATTCAAACTTCCATCGAAAATTGGTTTGAACGAGATCTAGTAAGTAGTTTTTTTTTAATACGTCATAAATCGTAAACCGCAATTTACCTTTTATTTAATCAACTCAAATATAAAATTTTAAAAAAATACGTTTTGTGGTAGGTTGACGAGCCGTCTGTAACTACAAATTTGTACGGAACTCTCGGTGGGCGAATCCGACTCGCACTTGTCCGGTTTTTTTTTAAATCGTTCTATACACAATCTTTACATACTACATAATATAAATTCATGTTATTTTAATTTAAACAAATAAGACTTTGTTTTTCTTAGACTTGACTTGACTTTGAATTTCGTACACCAAGTTTGTTTTCGTGTTCGAATTCAAAATTCATTTCTAATGCTTCAAAAATACGTCTCCAGCAGTAGCGAGCGACATTTATGTTTTAACATTTATTAACTGTCCCGGCGAACTTCGCACCGCCCAATTCGGGGCGAATACTAATCCATCAAACCAAAGATCATAAAAATCGGTCCAGCCGTTCTTGAATTATAAATGGTGTAACTAACCCGACTTTGTTTTATATACAGGGTTACATTTCAAGGTAGTGCCAAATTTAAAAAATAAAATCAAATCAATCTATTTTATTTGAACATAAAAGATTTTTAATATTAATGTGGTCACTATTAAATGTTGTTATATTAGCTAATTAGGTAATAACTTAAGACAGAATGCCCCTAAGTAGGGATTGAATAAATCAACCGACTTGGTATTACATGGATCTCACAACTTTTTACGTTAAAAGAACTGAGTTGCGAGACTTGTTTTTTTTTACAAGTTTTGTTTTTGATGGCATCTCATTTCTTTTTGTAGATAGACCTCCTTTTTTTCCTTTCCAGTACCCTCGACTTCTTAAATACCAATAGTTATTAATTTATTTATGCAGGTACACTTATTCATTCACTGCAAATGTTTTCAAGATACACCAACTTCTTCTTCTTCTTCTCGAGTCAATGGCAATTAAACTCTCTGCGCCCAAAAAGTGGCAACATCAATGGCCTTCTGGTTGGCGTTGTAAAGGTCCTCTTGCGTGTAGGTGGCAGGAGAGGTAGGGCACGACATTAAGTGTGGCATAGGCTGTAAGGCGCCACACTCGCACGTGTCGTCCTCAGTGAACTCCCACCTTTTCCTGAGTTCATTGCACCTGCCTACACCTGAACGAAGTCTGTTTAACGCCTTCCAAATGGGCCAGGGAAGATTGTGACCTGGCGGCAGCTTATTAGCTATGGGGATGGATGGGTTGTTGGGGGCGAATTTATCCGACCACAGCTGTTCTCTGGCCTTAGGTGGGTCCACGCTAAGTGGCTCGGTGTTACGCATAAAGCTGCGGCGACTCTTTAGACGTGGGGGTGAAGGTATATGTCCATACAACGGATGCCTGCTATCTTCGTCTTGCTTGAGCCTTTCAATGGAGCATGCAACCTGGCGCCGAACACACGGGGGAGCTATTCCAGCCAGGCAGTAGAGGACGTTTAAAGGCGTAGGTGTTAGCGTTCCCGTAATCACCCTGCAGGTTTCATTGAGGGCGACATCCACATCCTTCGCGTGTGCTGAGCGCGCCCAAACAGGACAAGCGTATTCGCCGGCCGAGTAGCACAGTGCCAGGCCGCTAGTGCGAAGGACATCGGGAGCTGCATCCCCACGTGTAGTTGTCAGACACCTGATGATGTTGTTCCGTGCTCTGACTTTATTCCTCACTTTTTGGCAGTGACCCTTGTAGGTCAAAGATCTATCTAATACAACCCCTAGGTATTTTGGGTTGTTATTATGGGCAATTTCTACCCTGCGCCAGGTAATGCGTAAATGTCGTGCACGCAGGTTTCGCAGGTGAAATGCACAGGACTCCGTCTTTGCTGGATCAGGTCTCAAGGCGTTGGAATCATAGTAGATGTGGATCTGTTCAAGGGCTGCAGCAAGGTGCTTTTCGATTTCCGGAAATGATTTAGCTTGGCAGGTCAAAGCAAGGTCGTCGGCGTAAAGGAATCGTGAAGTGTTCGGGTATGTAGGTTGGTCATCTGTATATATGGTAAATAAAATGGGTGCCAGTACACTTCCTTGAGGCAAGCCATGTGGATGCGCCATCTACTCTTTTCATGATTGAGGAAGACTTGGTAGCGACGGTTTTGCAGTAATTCAGCAAGCACACCAACTGCATAAATAACTTTGTAATCCTATATAAATGTATAGACCCCAGAAAAAAGGAGAACCGTACTTTGAGATATATTTGGAAATATTACCGTCTTATGCCACCTTACATACTTATGTGTATTAACTAGTGATTAATTATCTGTAAAAATATCACTGTATGTTTTCCGAATAAAATAAAATTCATAAATTAGGTACTTTATGTCAATGGATTGGCGTGTCAACAATTGGATGTGTTTATTATGGTTCTGTACCTTGACAGGAAAAAACGGAACCCTTATAGGATCACTTTGTTGTCCGTCCGTCCGTCCGTCTGTCTGTCTGTCTGTCAAGACTCTGTCGGTCAATGTAGAAAACATTTTTTTCTATACTGTCTTGGGTCTTGGTGTTGTGGTACCGTCGTTGTTTCTGATTTCTGTAACACAAGTGCTTAAGCTACTTATCATAGGATCAGAGCAATGTATGTGACGCTGTCCAATATTTATATTTAAAGAATATTATTTATTACTTTTTTGTTGAAGTCGGTTTTAGTTCTTTTCGGACTGCGCATGAAGGAGATAAATGTTTTTCTCGTGTAAGTATGTCTATAAATAGTATAAAGTAAGATATGTCGTTACCATGGCTCTGTTATGGACTTTATAATTCTTGAGACTAATAAATATGGCCGTAGACCATGTATCTGCTATTGACGGGCTTATCCCTTATACTGTAAAAGGCGCTCCGCCGTCTAAAACTTTTTCATCATGGTATTACCTATCCCATGTATGTAATAGTGATTCAATATATTTGTATTGAAATACAACATCGAAAGTATAGCAAGTATTTGTTACAAAAAATACGTGGTAAGATCTACCTCCGATCTTACGTAGGACAAGAATTAAATGTATTTACATAACTAACCAATAGGTACAATAAGTGACAAATAAATATATGAATCAGGCTTATGCTCTATGAACATACATCATCATCATGCTGCCCGTCTCGTGCTACAGGAATTAGTCGACTCTTACGACACGCCTCCTGTTGGCGGTGGGGAAGTGTATTCTTTACGGCCGTCTCCACACGGCACGGCTATGAACATACACATTCACAAAAAGACAAAATCTTACATAAAATCGCGAAAAACGCAAACGCAAACCCATTGGTCTGCGAATAAATCGCAGTGGGGATGTAGATCCAGGGTCCAGGAGTGCATTGAGGCTGGTGTGCGTTCTACACACTGGAGATTGAGCGTAGGCAACGGTGCGACTTACGGGCTGCGCGAACAGTCTGTGCCGGCGGCGGGCTCGGTGCCACACGTACCTGTCAGGCACAAACAGCCGCGACAGTTGTTTAAGAAGCTCGGGGCACTGAACTTTACCACGCAAAATCTTGACTGCCATTACGAGTTGATCCTTCAGCCGCCTCACTTCCAACGAGCACATATCCAACATACCCAGTAAAATTTTTGTGGGATATCATCATCATTATCATTTCAGCCATAGGACGTCCACTGCTGAACATAGGCCTCCCCCAGTGACTTCCAGATTGGCCGGTTGAAAGCGGCCCGCATCCAGCGGCTTCCTGCAACCTTTACCAGGTCGTCTGTCCACCTTGTAGGTGGACGTCCTACGCTGCGCTTGCCGGTACGTGGCCTCCATTCCAGAACCTTTCTGCCCCATCAGCCGTACAGTTTCATGCTTAACTAGTATTATTACCTTCTAATTTCGCCAGGTTCGGATGCGGAGAGATTAGTAATCTGTCATAAAGGTCTCCTAGTACAGACACCAGTCTCTCGCATAGACTGCATTTTATTGTTGTTTTAATTATGGAAAATACTTTGTAATGTCTGTGAGAGAATAAATAAACAATTTATTATTATTATTGTATAACAGAAAAATAAGCTGTTTCGCTACAGTCACCTTACACTCGTGACACGGTAGCGAAACGGCCACGCCAAATATTTTGACTAAGGTGTTGAGTTTGTGAAGTTAGGGCTTGTAGATAACGGGCGTGTAGAGTAAGAAGCTTGGCTCTACATGAGATTTGATAACTTTTTGAAAGAGCGTGCCATAAGGTCTCGTCTTGGCAACATTTTACATGAAAATATTTTTGGTGGGATAAACTATTACAAAAAAGACAAAGCTTCGCCTAAACAAAAAAAAATACGCCGTTATTATACCTTAAACATATAGCTAAATTGATATTGCTTTTCAGTTGTTCATGCATTTAGCTGTAGTTTATTTTTAAAATGTAATGAAAGTACACTGAATCCAAATCCTCCATAATAAGTATTTGGGCAGATTATTAGTTAACCCAAGCGTTTAATATAAAGTTTATCTTACATAGCAATTAACACTTTGTCGACAAATCAAGTTTTGATCGATCAGTACCGTTGACAGTATCCTCTGTCACAGTCTCGTGATTATTTCAACACGGACGCAATTAGAGAGGAGTGGCGAGCCTCCTCCTGTTTGTTTTAATTACGTCGAAATAGCCGCCGCTCTGCCCGCGACCGCCCGCGCCCCACCGATGCCCCGCTTGATCCACTTTTATTGCAAATTGCAAACCCTCGATGTTTAAAAACAAATGATTTTCTGACAGATTCACATTTGTTTCAGCTTACTTTAGTTGATCGTGACTGAAAATAAATTCTAGATAGGTACCTACGAACCAGTGTAATGCAACACGTTGGTATTACTGCTTGTTTTCCGTTACTTTTGTTGCTAGTATTATTTATTTTATGTTTTTATAAAAGTTTAAAACGTAATAATAAAACAAAATGTCTATGTAAATTCTATGAAACTTCTATTTGGAATGGTTTTAAAAGAAATTATAGTTTAATATGTTGATATTATTAAATACATTTTCTTATTCGAGAGCATTAACTAACAATGAGGCTTTTGAACTTTCTCTGCTTCGCGACTCTAGTTATCATTAACAAGACGACCGTAACAACTCCCGCGATACCATTGAGATTTCACTATCTCGCGGCAAAGAAGTGTACCCACCTATCACTTTGATAGACGTAGCTTAGCAACGACTAAACATTTAGAAGAAAACATATACCTATTTATCTCTCTTGCACTAGTGCCTAGTGAGGAGCTGTCATTCTAATTAGATAAAGATGGCGATATTACTTTTTTTGGCGGGCTCGGTGTTGCACGCTGTATAAAATTTGCCCTATTTTAAATTAAATAAAGAGTCGGAAGTTGAGTAAATCAGTTTTTTGTGTACATTTTTATGATAGTATGGTTTACTTTATAATATTGTAAAAACTTTTATTGTTAATAAAATTAATAGGTAAATAAGTGTGGTCGAAGTGCCTAATAAATAATACACCTAAACTGCTATTTTTTATAAAGTTAACAACCAGAGTGCCTTTTTCGATTTCCCCGAAAGCTTTGGCGAGAGTGTAAACGTGAATTAGTATAGCATTTGCGGTAGCGCCACCTCGTGTCACCTAAATTTAAAATTAAAATAGAAATAAGTAGAATGCTTCCCTGGACTTAACATCATTTTATCTAATTACTTTAAACGAGCAATTCTTGCCTAAATGAAAATAATATATTTCGCATCTCGAAAACGGCTTGAACGATATCAATGAAATTTTGTATTTTGATAATGTTTGGCTTTTTAAGTTTACCTTAATAGTTGTATTTCTTGTAAAAACTTGCAACAGCAATCTGCGTTTCCTCTGTAAATCTTCTAATTGTGATGATTTGTTTTGTGACAACACACTAAATATATTTTGACAGTTCAAGTAATACAATCAGCCTGTCTCTTTTCGTTTACTCGAGAGAAAAAGAAATATTTAAACCTAAAATTAAGCTGATGATTGATTATATAAACAAAATAATGAATATAACTAACAATGAGCATAGGAATTGCTTCATTAAATAAGTATACACGACCACAGTCGCTTTTAGGGCCAATTTTATCTTGATCCCTGAAATGCTTAGAGCAAATTTTCGTCGACTTGGTAGGTAACCAGTCGGTTTCCTTTCTCAGCAATCTTATAATTTTTTTCATTTATCGCGTCGTATTGTATCTTTAGGTACACTGTAAAATAATTAAAATGATAATAAAAATAACGGAGATTACAATTTAAACAATTTTGGCAACTTGAAATGCTCCCATAAATATGGGAAAACCAAATGAAGTTTTCACTGCAACGTTGAACCTGAAAAAACCTACATGATATTTTATTGAGTAATTTCTATTATTTATGTTAATATTGCAACAAAAACTAAATACTTACGTTTTAAAAGTGGCCCCCCATGCTTTATTATTATTTTTAGAACTCGAATCGCATTTTTTATCACGCATTTAGCCATTTTGATATTTTTTTGGACGTTTTACTGTCGATGCCGGACTTTGTCAAAATACAGATTTTTTTAAAATCTAATTTCATTTCACATAAAACTGTTCCACGATTTTTAATTATATATATTTCTTGATTCATCAAATAGCTAATTATCACCGTTTTATAACATCGAATTCGCTTTAAAAAAAATGTCAAAGTTATCAGTTGTCAAAAAAATGTTAAACATTTCATAAGCTAGGGTTTCCCCGTCTCCGGCTTTTAAATTACTCTCTACATGGAGTCGGGGTCGACCGAGTCGGTTTTTGATAGCATTCGTTTTTAATTTATAAATAGTTATGTTATAAATATGTACTAGGTAGTGGTACGAGTAGGTAGGTATCACGAACAAAAATGGTTAAATACATGAAAATCGTATATTCGATGTACACTGACTTTAGTGAAGTAAAACTTGATGTTAAAATATTTTGCAAACTGAAACTACAGTTGTTGGAAACAAAATTATGGGTAACAAGACTTTGATCTAAGATTATTTCGATAAAATACATAAAATATGAAAAGAAATAACGATGAAGTGAATTTGTAGATTATAACTATTCGAGGAAATGAAATTGCGATGTATCCTGATTCTCGGAAGTGTTAAACATTGTATAAAGAGATCTGCGAATAGTTTTATGGGACATGAAAATCGTTGAAGTTAATTGCGATAAAGTGATGGATTCCCCACTCTGGGCACTATTTTGACATAAGCCGGACATGAGACTGTTGGTGGACCTATGGTCAGTGGAAGTGCGTTTGCAAGGTAACAGCCGATCTAATGTTAACATATAAATCAATGCGCGATAAAGTCAATAATCTAATACTACCTAAAGGCAAAAGGTGTTTAAGGTTGCGGGTGGCGAATAGCAATAAGTTGACTTCATTCAGTTACTTTCTAAAAAACTCTTAAAGCAGTAGTCCTTGCTTTTTTCCCGGTGAATTGTGAGTATATTTCATGTTGAAATAGATATTATGCACACAATTGGGCTTTTTAAAATTGTTTGTATTCTTTACCTGATCAATGAATACACAATGTGGGTTTCACGAATCAAATTATTGACACAATCATAAAATATAAGATACGCTTTACGTATTTTCTTTAATAATAAAAGATAACAACTTTAATACTATAATATAACGATACTTTCATCAAAATTCAGTAGCAAATGTCCATGATCATTAAAATTTCACATGCATATCATTTACTTGATCTGTCATCATGGTCTACCGAGTCCATTTAAGTTCTTTAAGTGGGTATATCGTAACCTGTAGGAGAGGTCGAGTCGAGACGTATCAGTTTAAATTTTCTCTTGGCAGGATATCGATCAGTGTAGGTGCGGCAAGCGCTTGCAGTTAAACTAAATCCAATCGTAACTGTAAGCTGAACTGCAATAGTCCACCGTAACCAGACCAAACCGACTAGTTTAAGCGACTCATATCGAATATGTGTGTGTGTCGTGGCCAGCCCCCTAGCATGACCACCAAAACACGATATAATATAGCGATTTATCGACACCAACTGCAAAAATATGATAGATATAGCCGCCATGTTAAATCGCCGCGTGCTGGTGACGTCACAGGCTATAATCGCTGTTTTCTTTAAAAATTCAACATGGCATCTATATCTATCATATTTAAAAAAAATACCGTTGGTGACGATAAATCGCGGTATCATATCATATTATATCGCGTTTTGTTGGTCATGCTAGGGGGGCAGATCTTAAAATTGATCATTTCATGATGTGACTGATCATTTCATAAAACTGGTATTTCATAATATAGAACAGAACCCGCTTCTTATATCATGATGTGGTTTGGCCAAATCAATTGATACATGGGGCACACTAAAAGTTTTGCACTTCTAGCTAATCGGAACTATTTCGAATGTTATATTTTTTTTTACGTTGCAACCTTCTTAGGGGGCGTCCATAAATTACGTGAGGTGTTTTTTTAAATTTTTTGTCCTTCCCTCCCCCCCTGGTGAGATGTCGTGAGATTTTGTTCAACCCCCTCCCCCATCCCCCAATCTCACGTGAGATTTTTCAAAATGTGGGTTTCTTACGTAAACGCGTTGGATTGTTATTGTAAAAAGAAAAAAAAAATTTGCTTCGTGCTTTTATTTACGGCTAGTTAAGACTAGTAATCAATATTGCTGAGAGTTTAATTATAAGTATAATAAATATTTAACAATGGAATACTTAAATCGTAACTACGGTGATTAAAAAAAGAATATCTACTCTAATTCAGTCCATGGAGAATCATGCACAGTCTCAAGAGAGACTATTGGAACCAACATGTCCATATGACTTTCAGTAAAATCATCTGCTGATCTAGCCACTCTAAGCCGTTGGCGCTTGCGCACAGTAACTCATTAGCTCGTCTTGTGACAATCCGGTAGGGTCGCACTTTGCGGAACATACGCGCTTGCTTAGCTGGTGCAATGTGGGCTGCTCGCCTGTGCTCTGACATGACTACCTTAATGGCACGCAATTTTTTTGCCAAATAACGGGATAAAGATTAAATCTTAAGCATGTACAATCTGGATTAAATGGACCAAAATAGCATTTTTTTTTTGTTTCAATCAGAAAAAAAATTGCGTGATATTTGCCGAGACCCCCCCTCTCCCCAACGTAAGATTAGATGAGATTTGACTCGACCCCCTCCCCCCCTTAAACACCTCACGTAATTTATGGACGCCCCCTTAGTAATAAAGAAAAACAATTGGCGGGACATGATTTGTCAATTGTTTTTTATCACTCATCAAAGTTCTACGTAAGCAACGGAAATGAAATTAAGTCGAAAAGATTTTAGAGCGATGATTTTTTATGATTTTAAAAGTTCTCGCTCTCCGCAAGACTGTGCCGCTCGTCTTCAAAATGCTTTTGGGAGAGAAGCACCTTGTTTGAGCACCGTGAGGCGATGGTTGGCTGAATTTGAGTGAGGTCGAGTTTCTTTACATGACGAATTTCGTGAAGGGTGGCCTTCAACTGCCGTCAACGAAAATAATGTGGCTACTGTTAAGCGGCTAATCAAAGAAAACCCGCGGATTACCTATGAGACAATTCGAGGACTATTGGGGATTGGTATAAGCCAAATTCAGAAAATTTTACACGAAGAATTGAAAGTTCGGAAACTTTGCTGTCGTTGGATCCCTCATGAACTGACAGCGAAGCAGAAGCGGGCTCGCGTGAAATGGTGCTCACAGATGCTACTGAAGTACGACCACGGACATTCTGCTGTTTATGACATTGTCACAGGAGACGAAACGTGGATTTATTGTTTTGAACCCAAAAAAAACAGCAATCTTGTGAATGGGTGTTTGAAAATAAGAACAGGCCAACAAAAGTGAGGCAGGCGAGAAACGTTATTAAAAAAATAATCGCGTTTTTTTTTCTCAGCTACGGGTCCTATCTGTACAATTCCACTTGAAGATCAATAGAGTGTTAATGCCGAGTGGTATTCTACCATTTGTCTACTCAGGGTGTTAGAAAAAGTTCGCGAAAGACGACCCAAAAGCCGCGTTCTCCTACATCATGACAGAGCTTCTTCACACACGGCCAACAAAACAAAGTCATTTTTAGCTTCCGAAAAAGTACAACTCGTCACCCATCCTGCGCATAGATAGCCCCGACCTAGGACCCTGTGATTTCTGTATTTTCTGTAATCAAAGATTTGATGAGAGGTTTTACTTTTACCAACTCCGAAGAGGCAGTGATAGCGTTCAATCAGCACGTAGAAAACATGCCTTCAGATCTGTGGTCCTCCTGTTTAAAAAAATGGTTCGATCGCATGAAAAAATGTTTAAAATGTAAAGGAGAGTATTTTGAAAAGCAATAAACATAATATTTTGGTTATAACATGTTGTTTTTTTAAGTTACGCAAAACTTATAATGTGACCTACGTACTCAGGGTTTGACGATAAAAACAGCTAAACGCACGCCTATTTCATGAAATGGTCAAACATTTGTGATTATATCGTAAAATCGTTACATTACCCACCGATAGAGGTGGTAGTTGCTTTGTTTTTGTGATAAATTATGCCGGTGGACAATTATTCTACTAAAAGTGAATAATAATGTGTAAATTAAAGACTAAAGTGCAGTCAAACATCGTTAGGCACCGAGCTACCGAGTTTTCTGAAAGTCACATCATGAAGTGGTCAATTTTACGATCTACCCACGACATATGTACCGATTGGACAGTCAGCATCACTGTTAGCGCTACATTTCTATTATAAGCTGAACTTTCATCGCCATGCGGCTCTTCTGGAGAGAGTTCAGCTTAAACACTGGATCTGAACTGAAAGGAGAACCTGAAGCAGGAGAGCGTTGTCTAACGCATCTTTCAAACGCAATGCAATATCGACGTCGGGAATATACGTATTTATCAAATGAGCAGTATGTAGTAGCGCATTATCGTGCATAAAAATTGAATTTGCACCCATATTCACTCATAGCATGCTTATTTAAAATCGCTTTTTCGTATCTGAAAGCAGTCAAAAAACCCTTTTCTATTATCACTAACTCCATACGATCCTCTGAAGATATCCCAGCCCTTATTATTAGCGAGCCATTATTGATCCTCCACCGGATGGCCCCTTTTCTTCAAAACACTCTTAATTATACCGTTCTCCTGGACGTTTAAATACTCTTCGTCTCCCGTCGTGTGCAAATAAACAAAATCAGGACTCAACGGAAAATATAACCATGGACTAATCTTCATCTGTCCACCGGATATGTTCACGAGCGAACCGTAACCTGGCAACTCGATGTTCTCTGAACAGTTTTGGCCCATTTGCTGGTGTATAAGGCTTTACTCGTATATCGGCTTCACGAAACCATCGCAGGATCGTATTAGAGCTCACATTGTCTTGGTGAATTTCATGAAGGCTGTTTCGGACCTCAACAGCCGTGAGACATTGATTTCTTAACCTAGTCCTCACGATGAATCGGTCTTCTCGTGTAGTTGTGCGCTTTGGCCTACCATTTTCTGGTCTCCTGATGTTCATGCCGGTCTCTTGAAATCGCAGAAGCACTCTTTGGACCGTTGATAAAGATACTCCTACTGTTCTAGCAGTACTACGCTGACTTTTTCCTTTTTGTACCATGGTAATAATCCGTTTACATTATTCTGATGAAAGCGAGTGAGTACTTTTCGACACAAACTTAAAAAATATTCCATCCCATAATCAGATGTAACGAAATAGCCTAAATGGCTACGTCTAAATTTTTTTCTGACCCAAGGTATATAGAAGATTCCGTGCCGGTGAGTGTAGAATATTTAAGTATGGTAGAAAAAATTGTTGTTGTTCCGAAATGTTTAAGAATAGAATATTGAAGAACGCTCTAGAAAGTTTGAACGCCCAAGAATAGAAGTTTTTTGAAATGTCATATAATGTTCTAGAAATATTTTAAACTATTTTCAAGAATCAACTGACTTTATCCGAGTGAAGCAAAGGTTACTCTGGTTATAGAGATAAAGTCTGTTTGTATAGGCTAAATTTTTGGCCTGGCAGTTACTAGTGCCACTCGAGAGCGAAGCCCATCGCTAGTATAAAAAGACATACTTGCAATCATCACACCAAATACACCTTTCCCTTGCAGGATCGAACCTGGCTTTGTTAGGAGCTCGAACTACTAGACCAGATAATCAATACCTACATACATTACTACACACATTCTGTGACACATGTGCTTAAGCTACTTATCATAGGATCAGAGCAATGTATGATGTTGTCCAATATATGTATGAATATGTATATGCATGAAAATTTCCAGATAAATTCACATAGGTACACGATCATAGTCTAGTCACAATACACTATGCGACCGTTTGCACAAAAGCGTGGCGCGGCTGTGCCGTTTATTTTAATTTGTTTCGTTTGAAAGCGTCACCGAAACAAGTGTAAAATCACTCTCTGAACGCACCCTGTGGGAGCTACACTACATAATTGTATTTGCAATCATGTCACACCTACCCAACTCTGCTACGCGCACATACTTACTAGTGCCATGCTTACTAGAATTTATTATTTTACTGTGGTTATGATAAATTTCAACAACTAAAACCCGTCTACGTATATTTAAAATCTTTTCACCTGCTGCTTTAATAGTATCTAAGTACATAACATACGGTATACATTTGAAATAAATAAAATTGATTTACAACTATAAAACTAAACGATGCGTTCATATAATTCTTTTTATCGAGCTGCGAGCGAAACTAAATCGGTTTTATTGGATTTTATGCAACGTTGATGATGACCAATCAATAAAAACTTTTTAAAGACAAGTTTTTGTTAAGTAAAAAGTGAACTAAATAGAACAAAATAAAAGGGACATTCGTCGTACACATAGATAGGTAAATTCTATTACGTCTTTTTAAAATGTAAAATATACATAAACTTTTAAAGCTCCAGGCACTGATATCGTATAGAAAACCTGTATATAGGATAGCATTGATCAGTTTATTTACATTTTAAAAATACGTATACAACTTACCTATCAACGTGTATGACGAATGTCATTTAAATTTATGTTATTCCTTTTAGTTCACTTATTACTCAATAAAAGCTTGTCTTTAAAATGATTTTTACTTTTAATTTATTTATAAACTTTTAGTCTTAAGATTTTTTTAAATCAAATTATTTAATGTTCAAACTCATTCTCGACTATCTTAGCACTTTCCACTTGGCAGTTTCAGTGGCTATCTTTTGGCTCCATCCTTTATCTTTAGAACTTCTACATAATGTGTAATATATGATACTCAAGACAACCAATCAAACGAGATCAAACTTAACCACCTTTGCACTATCGATGAGGAAGTTCCAGTGGCTATCTTTCAGTTTCATCGTCCGAACTATACTTAGTCTGGCCATAAATACTGTTACAATTAAAAATAAACAAAATATTACATTTCAATTTGGAATCTGTCATTTTTAAATGATCGTTCATTGAGTTTTCTCATTTTGGCGCCAATACATTGTACAATATTTGGCAATATTAAAATGGAGTGGGGTAATAAAGAGAACCGAATCGCTGTGATTGCATTACACAAAGTAGGTATGGAGCCAAATGCAATTTTTCAAACTCTTCATACGCTTGGTATTAGTAAAATGTTTGTGTACAGGGCTATTAATAGGTACAATGAGACCTCCTCTGTTTTGTGACAGAAAAAGATCTGGCCGTCCACATAGTGTTCGTACAAAAAAGGTGGTCAAACTTGCAAATAAAAGTAAAGTAAAGTAAGTAAAGTAAAGCAGTATGGGAAAGAATTCGAAGAAATCCTGTCTGAAAGCAAAATATTTTATCTTTATAGCACCTAAAACCATTTCGCGTATTTTAAAAGATGACTAAGGACTTGCAGCCTATAAGAGACGTACTGGTCATTTCTTAAGAGGCCGTCGTAGAAATCGTCGTATTTCCGTACATTTTGTTCTCTGATTGTAAAGACGTGAATGATAATTGAAACGAAATAACAAATGATTTTAAAAGATTAGTTCTTATTCTTGCATGTAGCGCGAATGGATTTTTCATATCATTGCAAAAATAAAGGTAAATCACCAAAAGAACTTCCCTTATTTCAGAAAAATGTCGTTCGAGTTACGTTTGAACATCGATTTACAAGAGACTATAAGTTATCGTGACAGTTCGATTTTAACATTTAATTGAAAATATGGTCTACTTTCACATAGGTTGAATACTTTTTTTAACTTTCTTACAAAATATAGCAACAAAAAAATGCTGAAATAACATAAATTTTTGGAAATTTCCATTCAAATATGTTGTTATTTTTTTATGGTTATGAACAACTATTATAAGATTTAAACACTACAAAATAAACTCCAGTGATGTTAAAATAAGTTGTATAACTACTTACGTTCATATAAAATACACATATTAAATGATAGAATTAATAAAATAAAATAAATACTTTAAATAAACTAAACTTAACCTAAACTATAAACTACCTACTCAAAAATAAACTTATACTTTTAAAATAATATAATTTTTATTTTATGTAAAAAACAAGAAATTAAGTAGTAAACCTAAGTCAAAATTAACTATAAAATAAGCGCGCAAAACCGATCGTTTTTCAAACCTAGGTAGGACGTCCACTACCTAATAAATTATCAATATTATCTTGTAAAGGATCAACATTGTTGACGCTTTATCCCGCATCATAGACGCACAAAGGCATAGAACTGTATTTCAATTTTGCACTGAAAAAAGGTGCACGGCCACTTAACTGATAATTTTAAAAAGAATAGGGTGGTAAAATCGAAACAACTACTGAAGCGGTACGCAATGTCACAGAAAAAAATTGTTCACGGATGAGAATTTTTTTACAATTGAGCAACATTTTAACAAACAAAATGACCGTATTTATGCTCAAAGCTCTAAGAAAACTTCCCAATTAGTCGTCAGAGTGCAACGTGGGCACTGTCGAACTTCAGTGATGGTTTGGTGGGGTAATAGCTATGAAGGAGTGTCTGAGCCATACTTTTGTGAAAAAGGTATCAAAACATCGGCACAAGTGTATTAAGAAACCATTCTTGAGAAGGTAGTGAAGCCCCTTAACAACACCATGTTCAAATACCAAGAATGGTCCTACCAGCAAGACTCGGCGCCGGGTCATAAAGCTCGGTCTACGCAGTCTTGGTTGGAAACGAACGTTTCGGACTTCATTAGAGCTGAAGACTGGCCGTCGTCTAGTCCCGATCTTAATCCGCTGGATTATGATTTATGGTCAGTTTTAGAGAGCACGGCTTGCTCTAAACGCCATGATAATTTGGAGTCCCTAAAACAATCCGTACGATTGGCAGTGATGAATTTTCCCATGAAAAGAGTGCGTGCTTCTATTGATAACTGGCCTAAACGTTTAAATGACTGTAATGCAGCCACTAAAGACCACTTCGAATAAGCTTTTTGTATTTTAAATTGTTTTATATTTAGGTATGTATTAACCTAACACACTGTAAAAGTAATAAATGTTATTTGCAATAGATTTTTTTCTTTTCTTTGTTTCAGTATTTATGGCAAGACTAGGTATAGTGATACGAGTATCATAGTCATACTATCAGACTACTTTTTAGGATAAATATAACGAACTAAAAATCGATAAGGTTGTTATATCACAGATTTCTTGTGACAACTGTCTGGTGTTTACAAATAAAGGACTAACGAGCCTCAACTCATTGAGTTTGCGTTGTTTAAAATATAGTTTATGTATCCACCTTCTAGTTTTATCATAAGAATCATGTACTTTACCTACTTTTATTACATGATGTAGAGCACTTTTCATGAGATATCGAACGAGCTCAAACTCGATGGAGTTGCGTCATTTTGTCATAGTTCCTATGGCCATCTTCCTGCTCCATCATCAGACACATCTACAATTAGTACAGTCGTCAAGACAAATCAAACGCAGTGCCCAAATTACCGTACCCTTTTTCATATTACTAAAGTTCCTTTAGCAACCATCTCTTCTTTTTCTCCAGGGTGTGATTCCGGGACATCATCTACTAATAAAGTACTTTTTAAACTTTTTTGTTTTTGTTTATTACTTGAAAAAAATTTTCAACTACCTCTGGTGGGATTCGGACCCACGACTTTTCGCTATCCGGGCGACTGCTCTTTCAACTGAGCTACGGAAGGACATAGTAATGTTGGCGAATTTTTTCAAGTGTTTATAGCTGTTAGTAAGCCAGCATTGTTTCATCAATGTCTTGGATTTTATACCCACAAATATCCGAAAGAAATGTTATTGCAAATATTTAACAATCAGTTAAGATGAAACAGCTTAATCAATTTAAACTTTTTTAATTTTTACATTCACAATAATGCTAGTTTATTATTTCAAAGAAAATAATTTTACTTGAAAAAAATTTCAACTGCCTCTGGTGGGATTCGAACCCCCGACCCTTCGCTATCATACAGGACATAGGAGGACATAGTAATGTTGGCGAATTTCTTTAAGTAAAATTATTTTCCTTGAAATAATAAAGTACTTGTCAAGACAAATTAAACGAGCCCAAACACGATGAGGTTACGTTGTTGCATAACAGAGTTGCTTTGGCTACCTTCTGGCTTATCATCATACCCTGGACATCATCCATTGATCGAATCAAGACATATCAAACGAGCACAAAATCGATGGGGTTACGTTGTTATATAATAGAATTCCTTTGGCTACCTTCTGACTTATCATCATATCCTGGACATTATCTACTGATCGAGTACTTGTCAAGACATATCAAACGATCTCAAACTCGATGAGGTTGCTTAATTTTATTACAGAGTTTCTGTGGCCACCTTCCAGCTTCATAAGCAGACCTTGCATATCATCTTCGATCAGAATATACTTTAATGCAAATCAAACGAGCCCAAACTCGATGTTATTGCATTATTTTAGTATAACTATTGGACAACATCACATACATTGCTCTGATCCTATGATAAGTAGCTTAAGCACTTGTGTTACAGAAATCAGAAACAACGACGATACTACAACATCCAGACCCGAGACAATATAAAACATTAATTTTCCTACATTGACCGACCGGGAATCGAACTCGGGACCCCAGAGATAGCGACACCAAGTCCGGTATGTTCGCCTCTCGGCTACAGAGGTCGTCAGTATTGAGTTGCTGTGGCCACCTTCCGGCTCCATCATCAGATCAGCTCGATGGTACCAAAATATTGCATTGGCACTGACTTCACTTAAGTGTGCCAAATTTCAGTTTCTTTTCCTGTTTCGAAGATATTTTTTATAAAAAAAAGTTTATTTTGTACCTGTTGAGGTCTGTAAAGTTTGTTGGTGATTCAAGTGGACGGATGGATCCACTCGACTCGAATTATCTCTTTCTGTCTCTCTCTCTCTCTCTCTATAGATTTCCGCTTGAAAATATTTTTTGACATAAATTAAAATGTAATAGACCACACAAGTCTTTTCACAAAGTAAATCCAAATTAATAAATGCAAGACCAAGATAAAGAAAGGGATCTACGAATTTATCTAAATTTTGGAGGTTGTGTTGAAAACCTCTGAAGTAAAGAATTCGTTTACATTTGGTGGTTAATCTATAATATAAAAATGAATCGCTGAATGTGTTGCTAAGTGCAAATCTCGAGAGCAGCTGAACCGATTTCGCTAATTCTTTTTTTGTTGTGTTAATTATTGTTAGAAGAAGGTTCTTATGAAAGAAAACATTAAGAAAATCCTTTATCAATAAAACTAAAGACCGCGCGACCGAAGTCGCGGGCAACAGCTAGTTAAAAATATTTTAAATTACTTGTTGCTTCATTGACAGGCTGATCTTGAAATATAACATAAAAGCCGATTGAATTTAAACGAATTCGGTACAAGAGGCACAAATTCGCCTCTTCAGTCCGTACATCGCTACCGCCATGCGGGTCGGCTGTCTCGGTAAAAAGCTCGTAGCGAGAGGGCGAGCGCGTAGCGCCGGCCAATGCTCTCTTCGAGGAAACACGTTTCCTGCTTCATTGTTTTCTAATTTTTCTAAGTTCCTCCTGCTCTGCGCTCGTCCGCACTTTCTTTTGTTTGGCGTCTTCCTTCCTGAAACGTTCCGGCCAAATTGTCACTTTTTATTATCCGTTTCTGAGCCAAGTTTAGCTGTGGATGCGCTTAAATAACTAAAATGTTATTGTTTGCGACATTTTATATGACTCCAAACGTAATATTGTTTTTATATAATATTATTTACTAACTATTTTTATCCGATATTATGATTACTTCTGTATATCTTATTTACTAGAAGCTTTATCAAATTTTATTGCCACAATAAATGTGAAAGCTAAATGGATTACTATTTAATTTGCTACCAAAAGACAATAGAGGCGAATGGGTCGTGTGAATAAAACATTTATTTTCCTACATTGACAAAAGACACAGCAGACCTTATTTAAAAAAATACTACAGTTTAACAGTTAAACTGAACAACCTGTTCTGTTAAAAATTTGATAGTATGTGGCTTTTTATTTACTGAGGAGCAAATTAACCGAATCGACCGATGTCCTTGATTAGTTATACAGATACAAGCTATCTTTTGTCTCGAGAAAATACACAGTTCCCGAGGGACGCGGGATGAGCTCTTTATGTGACAAACCGAATACCGCGCGGCTAGAGCTGCAAGCTGTAACATTTATTAAACTGTTCGGAAAATGCTATGTATATTATTTTTCTATGTATAGAGTTGCAATTAATTGCAATAGACTTCTTAGTAACGAAATATTTGTATTTATCTACGGAGAATTGGTTTATAAGATCGTAGGTGGGTGAGTGAGGGGCGTTTAACGGGCTAATTATCAAACGGCTAATGAAGTTTGTATTCAGCGGGCGGCAGAGGGCGGCGCGGGCGCGGCGGCGCGCGGGGCCGGAGCCGCTACGTGCTGCGACTCGGAAAGCGCCCCACCTGATAACTCCCCGCCCTCCACAGAAAAATTGCAGAGAAAAAGTTTCATCGCAAGGGAACGTGAATGAAATGAAGAATTGTGTCGGCCGCTTTCGGGATTATTCCCAACATAAAATTCCTTGAGAAACCTTTTCTTTCTGTTCCGATTCATCAAGATGTCTTTTTGCGGAGCGGACCGATACTCGTCTGCATATTACTGGTACTGAACAAGTATTTCCGATGAACTCTTTTATTTCACTTTCTTTGATCTGTTAGATGGCTACCCATGGAGATAAAGATCTCTATACAATGAATAGAGTGCAGATTTTATATAAAAACGCTTACTACGCTATCCAGCCTAAGCCTCTACCCGCTGTCAGCGTTGTTTACCTACATCGAACTTGAGAAGGAATATAATTTATGGTTAGTTAAGTTCTGCGAATACTGGGTACTCTGTGGAACTATATGTATTGCCAAGTACGAGTAGCTTAAGCGACACGAACAACGTTAATTAACACGAAGAGCATTGTATTCTACATCCGGTGAATGTGATATCAGTTCAAATAACAGCCACACCGAAGTGGCAAATAAAATATGATACATTCGACTCTGGAGTGTTGTTATATCGACATCAAAAATCTCTCCGCTGCGGGTCCCGGCGGCGCTGTTGCAGTGTTTCCAACTCATTTTTAAGCAATGGCTGGCGCCACGGGCCTCGTTGAGTGATACTCATCCCGCTATGATGCCGCCGTCCGCCGCCCGCTTCACGCGCTCAAGTGAGTAATGCCATTTATGCCTTTAGCCCTTAGGTCAATAATACATTTGCGCCTTTAAATACCTGAACCAATTACCTATCCACTTGCAACGCGTAAAAGAGTATCTAATAATAAATGTCTTATGCAAGCTTTACGATTTTATGCAAATAATAAAGTTAAAAAAAAGTAAACCGACTTCAAAAAACTGAAAAGCTAAAAATAATATCAACACATAAGTACCTAATCAGTTTTGGAGTCGGTGCCATCCGATGAGAGTTTGAATGTTTTCGTTTGCACCGACTCTAAAAGTAACTGATTAGGTACTTAAGTGTTGATATTATTTTTAGTTTTTTAGATTTTTTAAGTCTGTTTTCTTTTCATCTATTTTTGGTGATACATCCTCAACAAAACGAATCATTTGATTGAAAACATAAGTTAACGGCTGAACACTGATCATTCCTTATTTTTCCCATCTTAGAGGTGAAATTTTCAATATACCATCTTTAAAGTATTAGCTTTTCGATAAAGAAAGAATCATGCTTCGGCATTTGTAAACCGATTTTGCGGTTTACAAATGCCGAAGCATGATTCTTTCTATATTGGGCAACATAGGTACAAAAATCAGCTGGCGCGGTATGAAGTTCATGCAATATTTGATGATTTTCTTATAGATCCCATCATCAGAACTTGATCAAATTTATATGGGACCATTCCGAAAGTATTCCCTTTCGAAAAAAAAAACTGTCTTAATCGGTTAACCTGGTAACGAATGATCTGTGAACATACATAAAAAAAAAAAAAAAAGATACCGATGAATTGAGAACCTCCTCGTTTTTTGAAGTCGGTTAAAAATGTAACTGTATATACATTTAACGATTACGTTTAGTTTTCTTAAAGCGATTTAATAATACTTATACAATAACTACACGCCTACCTTTTTATATTATTTAACCTAAATCAATTAAAGTCATACAAAGGCGTATAAAATATTACCTACTTACAAAGCTTAGAGCTAGCCGTTTAGGTAAAATCTAATTTGTCAAATAGGATTATCTTTGGATTCATCAGTCTGTGCGAAATACACTGAAATAGATAATATTTTTTCTCAATCCTAATGAAATTAAATTCTTTTTCATTGAGATTATATTGGAGGGATTAAGTAGAAGTAGGTATTGACAAAATTCTGCTAGAAGAAATACCACAGAGTACCTAATAAATAGGTACAAGTACTCGCACGGTTGACTTGAATACTGAACTAAACTTATACCAATATGCCTTTGCCAAACTAAACACATTTTATCTTTGCTTGCTGTGGTTCTTAGTTCGTTAATTAATTAATTAATCAAACTAATTATACGGTAGCGACAAAACTTGCCAAGTTCGCAAAAAAACACACGCCGAAGCGCATTTTCAAATTGAATTTAAAAATCACAGTCACAACAGAAAAACAGAAATAGCTGTACAAAGTAAATACTACTTACATAAATTGTACCTACCTATTGCGCGAGTAAATACCGCCACAAATTGAGTTACTTACAAAACTTTTTTTTTATAAAATTGTGTCTGTACATATTCAGTATAGGAGAGTTCATAATATTTCATTTAATATTTACCTGTTTTTCATGCTTCCTTTTAAAGTTTATATAAGTTAAGAACCAGTTAACATAGTACAGCTCCTATACCGCATAACGCTGACTTTATGCCCCGATGTGCTTAGCGCGGCTAAAAAGTATCAGGCGTTTGTTGGATAAGCGTCCTAGAATATTGATACAATGCGCGACGAAGTACGCTCAATGAATATATTATACGGTTTTATTGAGTTCCAATAAAACCGTATATTCGTTACTTTGAAAAGACCAACGCTTTTTTTGTATTTTTTTTTCTCGTAATCACGATTTAATTCTATAAACTTAGACCGGATTCGACCAAGCTGGTGTAAGTTTTAACTTAAGAGTATACCACTGCTTAATCTAGAGTAAGCTGATTTTTCATTCTACTAACCACTAATCTATGAAAAATATTTAAACGGGTGATTTTGACAATGTCTAAATTATACTGAGAATAAGTAAATGTCAAAGTTGTCACTTGTAAAATCCACTCTTGTCACCTTGAAACTGACAAGTTGTCAACATCTAGCATTGTTACTCTATTATCCTACAAAATGGAAATGTTGTGGCATTTCAAGTCAACCTAAAAGAAATGGATTAAATGGATTTTAGTAGGTTTATCAATTCGTTGATCATTCACTCTTGAACTATAGAATAACGATACCGAGTATACTGTATTGCTCGAAAAACGTAATTGAAGTTATCTAAGGATAAATTTAAGGAGTAAAATTATACCCATAATAGTTATTCTGGTATACCTTTGTGTTTGGTCGAATCGGCCCTTAGACCAACTGTTTTTTAACCTCTTCAACCAATCATTAAATATTTAGAAGAAGAAACCATAGCGGGTTAAACCTGGCAAATTCGAAGGTTGTGTCTATTATTTAGCCCCCTATGACTTGTTTATTCTTCATTCTCATTTAAATAGGCATTATTAACCTAAAACATAGTAATCCAAGAATTTTATCTTTATTTTAAGTTTATAAATAATATTTTTTAACATACATCTAATAAACTATTTTAAACTATGGATAAAGTAAGCCATTTTATAAATAAGACCGTTACTCTTCCGGCACTGGGGCGTGGTTCAGGACCGTGGGCCTTTTAAATAAGCTCAAAGTCACCCGGGCTTTTATGCTATGTGTCCTGGGAACTATGCTTGGCGTTTCTGTGCGTGATAAGATTTGCAATAGAACCAAAGTCACTGGCATAGCTGTCGGAATTGATAAGTTGCAGTGGATTGCCAAATGGGCAGGCCACAACGCTTGCAGCAGAAGTGACAACCTTTGTAGAAAAAAGGTTCTCAAATGGCGACCATGAACTTGAAGACGCAGCCTAGGTAGGCCTCCTAACCGGTCAACCGATGACCTAGTTTGGTTGCAGGAATTAGATGCAAATGGCGTGTGTAACGGCGCTGTTTCTGCCTATATGGGGGATGTCTACGTATGTCCAGCATTGGATTTCTAAAGGCTAGAATGATGATTATATAATGAGACATTAGATAAAACTAGACTCTATTTTAATGCCGAGAAAATAACTTTAACTTTTTTTATTTTTATTAAAAGAACTGTGGATGGTTCTTGACTAAGTGATCTATCTTGTTTGAATAAGACGCCAACGCCAATAATAAAACGCCAACTTATTGATAACGTCTTTCTGTTCACTTAAATTAATTACAATCATCCTTATCACCATAACCACTCTATTTTTACACAGTGGTAAGCGCATACTGACTAAGCTTAGTAGCTATACCCAGTGGTATTATTGGTATGGTATTCAAATAATTAATATTTTAAAGTACCAAAGAATATGAATTTAAAATTTAGAGGTTACATATTCCGGAATATCTTATATATAAAATTCTCGTGTCACAATGTTCGTTCCCGTACTCCTCCGAAACGGCTTGACCGATTCTCATGAAATTTTGTGAGCATATTGAGTAGGTCTGAGAATCGGCCAACATCTATTTTTCATACCCCTAAAGACCACGCAGACGAAGTCGCGGGCAACAGCTAGTAATATTATATAATATAGTTCCGAAATCAACACAACAAAACGTATCTGTAGCCAATATTATCAGCAAATTGTAAGGAAAGCCTCGGCAAATGGTTAGGTAAATTAATTTAGCATTAAGTTGTAAAAGGCGAAAATATTAGCGTAATTACAAAACGTATTTCGCTCGGTTGTAATGTTGTTGTGCAATAAGTCTCTACTAATTGTTTGAAAAGATAATTTGGTGTCGGTTTATTACGCTGGGCGGCTGGGCGCAGTCCCAGGCAGGCGGCGCGTTACTGATGGCGCCGGGAGGGACGACCCGGATCACACATGCTACTAATTACTCATTTAGCAATCAACTCACTTAATACATACATAGTTATTTTGTGTAAATAAGTTTAATAAAGTAAAATAAAACAGTAATGAATGAGCAATATTAATAATTACATGTTCCTCCTGACTAAAGATGTAAAAATGTTTTAAACGTCTTAAACCGATTTTTTTGGTTTAAAAAACAGCATAATATGAACAACAAAAAAAACTCATGTAAAGATTGTTTTCAGTCTGTATTAACTAATACTAAAAAAGTAGTAAAAACTTCACTTAAATTAATGAAAACGGTATATGTTTTTTTTTTTGATTCCGAATATAAATCCAGGGCGATCTAAATATACCCTATATATGTCACCCAATTTTTCGTAGTTTTCGAGATATTTTTTTTTTCTTAAATTTTGAGAATTTTTGTTCTAATCCGCTTTCAAAAATAGTTTCTCCACTTGTTTGGCTAACCCATTTTCGAACACCCTGTATGCTAGTATTTCCATTCTAGCAACTGAATGGATTTCTCTTAGGCCGGATTCGACCAAGCTGGTGTAAGTTTTAACTTGAGAGTATACCACTGCTTAATCTAGAGTAAGCTGATTTTTCATTCTACCAACCACTAATCTATGAAAAATATTAAAACGGGCGGTTTTGACAGTGTATAAATTGAACTGAGAATAAGTAAATGTCAAAGTTGTCACTTGTCAAATCCACTCCTGTCACCTCGAAATTGACATGTTGTCAACACCTAGCATTGACACTATTATCCTACAAAATTAAAATGTTGTGGCATTTCAAGTCAACCTAGAAGAAATGGATTACATGGTTTTTGGTTGGTTTATCAATTCGTTGATCGTTCACTCTTGAACTACAGAATAACAATACCGAGTATATATATATATATTGCTCGAAAAACGTAATCGAAGTTATCCAAGGGTAAATTCAAGGTGTAAAATTATACCCGTAATAGTTATTCTGGTATAGCTTTGTGTTTGGTCGAATCGGCCCTTAATCTTATAAAACGTAAGTCAAAACTCTTATTTGTGGAATTTAGGTAGGTAATAAGCGCGATGGGAAGGGAACTACAGTTTAACGATCGACAATTGTGAATCAACTGTCGAGCATTATAAAATGCAAACGTCAAAATTATCATTTCCTGTTAAATTTTTAATGTTTTAGTTTTTAGTGTATATAATATGACTAAAATAATTAATCAAACGTAGGTTCGAACTTGTTAAATCAGTCACTATTTTGAAGTTTTAACAATATGTTACTGATACTACATTTCTTAGGTAAATAAATATAATGTTTCACGATTCGTATCGTGATTTTTCAAATTAATTAGGGAATCTGTGATCTTGAACGCGCACGTTTATTAAACAAATACTGTTTACCTAAGATCTAAGTTATGTTGGAACTGCGTCCAGCGTTTAACACAATTAATAGACTAACTATCTAAAAGATTTGGGTTGTTTTATCCCAATAACTTCATAAATATTATGAATGTGTTTTCTATAATTTTCATTAACATACTTAATATACAGCTGTTTATTATTGTAACATTTTATTACGTCACTTACTTATAAAGACACTTAACATTCATCAGTCATGCGTCTGTTTTGTTTAAATGTAGAATCAAATGTAAGCGCAAGCATCTCATAAACATATTCCTATTAAAACTATTAGAATCACCAACATAAATCAATACTTGTTAGGTGCGTGTGTGAATAGAAATGTCTTGTCTGGAGAAGCATCAGAAGACTTTTTGTGGCCTCTGGATCCGAGCCAAATATTCGTCGGGTAGTTATTTTCGCCCGTCATCCACCAATAACAAGATATCCATCGTATACATAATCGAATGAAAATGCCTACCTATCGATTCCTCGAGTAAATTACACTCCACCATAGGTTTTGTTAACAAACAAAAAAAGCATTCATCTATACAAATAAAACTAAACCGAATGGCACGCAAGTAACTCTATTAAAATGGTCTTTGTCTAGTATTCATTATCCCCCCTGTCTAGTTTTAAATTCTTTTGTTGGCTGTAGTCGCTGCATGGATGCATGAATAAATTGTTTTGGAGAGTTGAACATTCTGAACAAACTGGTAGGTCAAGATCCCTTTCTCATAGAAAACCCCTTTGTGCAGTAGTAAAAGGCGTGCACTATCAAAGGGCGCGGATCGGCTTGATTCTGGATTGGGACATTACTTATTATTTAATCTCTCTCTAGTATATTTTTGTGTATTCGAGCTAGTTTTCTTCGACCTTTTGTAAAGTTGATAAAGGTGAATAAAATCATTACTCAACTTTTTAAATTAAAAATATCAGTCGATTAGAAACTAATTTGATTACTTCCTTAGCAATCTATTATTCTGATTCACAGCTCTTATGATCTTCATGTCCTTTGTGACTACATTAC
This sequence comes from Anania hortulata, assembly GCA_963576865.1. Taxonomy (NCBI): domain Eukaryota; kingdom Metazoa; phylum Arthropoda; class Insecta; order Lepidoptera; family Crambidae; genus Anania; species Anania hortulata. The sequence continues at coordinate 16,285,948 of OY756388.1, read as the reverse complement.
AAATTGGTTAGGCATCGCTGTCCGCGTGTGTAATTGTCAGCCATGCATGTCCCATGTTATTAGGGCTGCTGCCGAAAACGATATTCCCTGGAATTAGAAATTATTATTGTAACGTAACATATTATTCGTTGACAATTTTTAAACGACGACAGCAGCAAGTAATTGTGTTTTTGTTAGCTATGTGGGTACCTACATGTATCCAATGAATAAGAGATTCATAAAGGTATTAAAGAGCATCCACAGAAATTATTGCATGAGAATTGACCAATTTCATAATACTGATATACAATGACATTTAGGCATGATTTAGGCTTAAATTAGACAGATAATAAAATTGAGAACTAGGTCGAAGACCTAATGGAATAAGTCGAAAACTATATAGTCGGATAAAAGAAATCGGTCATAAAGATTACACATTTCTTAACCTTTTTATATGTAACAACCCTATTATAAAAGCATGAATATATGATATAATATTATATTATAAAACAACTGGAATAATTAGATAACGGGGCAGCCCTGGACATGATCGGTAAGACGGCGACAGTGCTCGCGGGATGGGGCTCGGTGGTCGGAGGCGAGAGCCGCGCCTCGCTGCGGCTGTGTGCGTGCTCCCGATCGCAATGCGTGCGCGCTGTCATTGCCCGCCGGGCCGCCGGCGCGCCGCCCCTTGCCTCTTGAAACAATGAACGGAACCTGGCTAATGCTCGCTATGCTCTATACGCTTCATACCCTTATGCTTTTGTTGGGAGCTTAATGACTTATGCGTACAAGTAGTACAATTTGTCTTTTGATTGGGTTATGATGTCAACAAAACCATCGCAATCTTTGGTTGACATCGAAGGAATGCCTATATCAATTACTGACTTCATTAATGATACCGTACTTGTTTATTAACCTTATAAGTTATAAAACTACGCTTTGAAGTTTAACAATACTTAGTGATGTTAGGTATTACTATGTCTCAATGACTCAACGACTATTCGTGTTATATTATCAAAATTAAGTGAGTCAAATTATCCAGGCAAGAGTCAAAACATTGATTTTAATAAGTTTTCTATGCTGTCTCCACCTAACTTATCTTAATTTACCTCTGACATTGGCAAGTCAAGCTATAGCAATAGTGACACGTGTGCGTGACAAATAATTGTCAGCGTAAATTGTAAGTAGGTACTTACCGAACATTTTACTCTTTAAACTTTAAGCCTAAATTTAATTAATGTGGTAAATGTTAAAGTAATTATTTAGCATTTACTCATGCAGAGCGACATCGGTTCTGCCGTTTGAACTTATTGTTTGCCTTTGATGAATTCAGGATGAAAGAAACACTAATATCTGAGCTAATTTGAACAATCTGCGAATATAAATTTATATACATATATTAAAAACAATACCGTACAAATTATCATTGGGTAGGTAGTAGATACCCTGTGAAGAGATTGCAGGCATTGCAGCGAGCCGTGAGCCCTCCTGCGTGGGCCACTGATCCGCGTCCGCTCCGCATAATGAGATGCAGCGCGCCTCCAGATGTGGCGCAGGCGCGGCCCTAACACGCCGCCGTCTTTTGTTTTTTTGCCCAGTTTTTTCGCCCATTTGACCTGCTAGCCTGTCAATGAAACAATGCTGACAAAAACAAAAAAATCCTAAACGTATGTTTAACGCTGCAAGGCGAAATTATTTGGATATACTTAGAATATTTCAATTTAGAGATTACGAAACACCAAAGTTATACATCAACATTTTTAAAATAGTGGATCTATCTAGGTTTATGACGTCCTGTGATTTATTCAAGTCCTTGTTGGCCTTCAGATGCCTTCAATCTAAACTCATGCAAAATATTCACCTAGTTGTTTAGTGATTTGTTAGTTTACTTGAAAGAAAAAAAGTAGAATGTTCCTTGGTTGGCACAAAACTTTTACAAAATGTATCAAAATGTGTATGGTTAATTAATTACAATATATCATATCTGTATATGAGTTATCGTAATTTGAAAAAAAATACATTATGTCAACCAATAATAAAAAGAAGTTATTATTTAAGTCAAGTAAAAAAGTAATGTAAGTCTACATAAGTTATCGAAAGTTTAGCAAATCTGTGACTAATAATTAATGTACTTAAAAAACTTAATTGTTGGCTAAGTAAAGCAATGTTAAAGTTAAAACCCCGCCTAGCCCTCTCTCTTTATCTAAATATAATTTAGAGTGTGGAGAGGAGTTTCGAGCTCCGGTCGACGTTGGTCTGACGTTTATTTATGTTGCCTTAGTCAGAACCTACGCCAGATGTTATTTTACGACAACTCGCCACCGAATAAACAATTCTTGTTTTTACTTACTGATTCGTACCCTACTTTCAAACTTTTAGCCGAGTTTTGAATCGTGTGTCCGATTGTCAAATGAAAATATATCGTAGATATTTATTTGTTAGTAAATAAATTAGATCGAGTAACAAAAAGTAAAACTTTTTACGAACAAAAAATAATACTGTTCATCTCACAAACTAATCTGATACTGACTCTTACATCCATGGAGATGATGCACTGCAAACTATATTGAAATCTAAAACACTGCATTAAAATCACTGTAAAACTATAATCAGCACAAAAATTCTTCTAAATAGTTTTGTCACACATGTGAGCGAGGCTGTGCAGTTTCCGGACCTGGTGGGCACGCCCGCGCAGCTCCATACTTCTTTACATTCCATACGATCATAAGCACTATGGGAAGTAAGGAAGCACGGAACTCGCGCAAGGCTTTTGGTCTCTTCAGTCTTCTAAATGTTGTCAGTTCTCTGGTGTACGTATGTTGAGTAGGCCGCTCGTATGTGACGCCATCTCTTGGAGGGCGGTGGTGCCACCGCTACGAGACTACCGGCGACGTGGGGGTGGCTAGCGACGCGGCGTGATGGCAGCTCGCTGAGCACTGGCGGCGCGCTCTGTGCGCACGCGCAGACCAGCTCTAAAAATGGACTCAACCGACGGAGTTCGCTTACGACTCGCGAGTACCATCCATTCCAAATTTGTATTTTCCAGAAATAGATCCGGTGGCAGGCGTCCACCGGATCGGTTTCCCGAACGTGCACCAACCTGCAACGCGCGGCGACTGGCCGAGGTGCACATCGGAGCCTTACTCTCGGACGTCGAGGAGGCTCTTATGTAAGGAACACCGTGAACCGCGCCGCGTGACGACCGTATCGAAAATAAACGTGCACGCAGAGTACCATGCCGACGGGCGCGGGCGCCACATGTGCGCTCTCGTCAGCGTTCCAATGATCGCGCGCTGGAGGGGATGCTATTATTAGTGTACACCATCCACCACTGTCACCTCCCGCAGGGTAGTCGAAGCTATACATAGTTACGATCACGAGATCTGGCACTCTCAACGTTCACTGACCTCTGAAAAAATATATGTACCTACCTGCTAAATCTCACTTCAATAAATAAACTGTTTCATTAATGCGTTATTTAAGGTAACATCCCGAGTCCTGCAAAATTCATTTTTATAATGCTATTGTTCTGTTTTAATGATATTATATTATAATATTTAGCTTATCACCTACGTATTTTACATCTGAACATATTTAGTTTTTCAACATCAATAGATTACTTCATAACTATGACATAAAAAACTTTTTAAAGCACTGCAATCCATATTGAAATCAGACATCGAATGCCATGTAACTGTGTGTATAGTTTAAAGTAGATGTTGCTAGTGCGAGCGACAGTCCAACGTAGCTACGACTAGTATGCGTTGCGGCGAGATGCCTCTACACAACCCGTAAAGCTCTCCTGTACGTTTACTCAGTCAATAAAAGAATTTTGGCAAAGTTTCGTAGACAAACAAGTGGGACGACAGCCAACTCATCTTTTGTCTGCTTGAAACATGGTTTTGTTAGCATTTCGATACCGCAATGTTTCAAAGTTGTAAAAAGAAAGTACCTATCCACACTATTAGGGTTCCGCGAAACTTTACTCAAGCTAAGTCTTTTCGTTATCTCCTTCAGAATAGTCATCCAACTCCAATTTATTAGATTATGTATAGGTTATAAGTAATAAAATACATATATATATATATATATATCAGAACTTTTAGAAAATCATCTTAAAAATAAATATAAATTACCAAAAACATTTTTATTTAAAATGTTGTCAAGACATATGATACCATATGATTCTCACTGTCAAAAAGTTTGCAGATCCTATGTACAGCCAGCTTCTAACTCTACACGCCCTAACTCTACAAGCTCTAACTTTTAACTTTACATGAAAATGATTTTTGTGGGATATTTTTTTACAAATTGGGCCTTATCTTTATCTTACTCTGTATCTAAGGGCTAGGTCTAAGGCCTATAAATTTCATTATTTAACTAAAATTATATTATCGTTAAATATATGGGCTAACCCCTTTTAAGACATTTTGTAATTGTTGGCTAAAAACAACATCTATAATATTAAATACCTAATCTTTTATATGATACTGAGGAAATATAGTATCATCTTAATTATTGAAAGTGTATTCCGAACCTCATAAAAATATTGATCTCTGCAAAAAATCGACTTTTTATTTTTGTATTAAAATGTTATATACACAATCAATATGAAATATGGGAGAAACAATATTTCAGAAAGAGGTATCATTTTAATGCACTCTATCAATATTAGCATTGGATCCGATCAGCTCTAAGATGCTCCACCGCGATTAAAGAAAAGCGGCGATGCTGGCCGCAGAGCAGCCGGCCGCGGCCGTCCAAAGAGCGTCTGTTGAATATTAATGCGACATTGTTATTGGCCACTAGTGCCCGCTGCTGCCCCAGTCGCACATTTCCATAACTTACTATTCTGGATCCGTGGGGAATCAGCTCACTGTAGGAATATGATCGCTTGGGCTACTCATATCTACCCTGTAAATTCTGTCGTCGCGACTATGCGATACATTATTCATTATTAGAATCGGTAAACGGACAACAGCTTAGCTTATATTTTGGAATACTCTACTACCTCGCCACTGTAGTATAGAGCGATGATTCATTGCTTGATCGTTTCACATATACAGACATCAGACGACGTCACACAAAGTGAAGTTAGCTGGTATTGGCAGCTATAACTTATGCCCATTTGTCTTCAATTTACAAGCCATCCAGAACCAGCCACAGAGAATATTCACAGTGGCACACATAGCAATGGTACAACGTAGCTGTCTCTATTTGTTATTCGTTTCGACGTTCATACTTTTTGCTCTCAAAGTCGGGTTGTTAATCACAAGCCTAGCCGCCTTTAGCGTGTCGTTATGCAGCTTTAATGCAACGTGTATTAATTATGTATTATTTTGATATAAACCGATAAGACATTTTAGTTTATTTACAATATATAGTAAAAATAATTATTATTATTTATACAACGTGTAACATAAAAGTTGAGTCTAATTCAAGTTATTATGGTTGTGCCCATGAAATATAACAAGTTAGCAACATGAGTTATAAAAATAGAAACATAATTTGGTCCTACTTACAAGCGTCTCGGTCCTGCCCGGTATTTGTTTAGTATGGAAATTCAAAAAGAATTTTATATTTCTTCCCATTTTTCTTTATCAAAACTATTGTTTTATGAGCATATCCTGCAAATAGCTTACTATTTGTAACATGTAGTATTTATGCCATACGTTTACCTCTAGGCTCTAGGTGCCTTTACTAAACTAAATAGGTATTGTAAAAGCAGATAATTCATAGGCAGTAGATTGATAGCAACTATGCGGTATTCTAATTACCTACTTTTTCAGCACGATCTCCCCTCGTGCACTATTAGGTCAACAAGACAAATCGGCCCACGTTGAATTTATATTGCTTCTTGTCCGATATTTCACAACTTGTCACAACCTGAAATGTAGGTAAATCTTAGTCTGCTAAGCTTTTTAGTCTATTGTTTTAGACAAAATTAGATTTTTAATTATAGTCTGCTTCTAGTCAGAGTCAATCGTCAATCTGCCTTCAATTAATTTCATATGGGTATAATTTGTCCACCGCACGCCCTCGCCCTCGCCTTTGCTTCTGCCTCAGGTGACTCACTCTTGCGTGCAAACTATACCATGGTTCTAATGGCTATTGAAGCCTTTCACGATGCCTTAAATGGTTAAAGTTTTTCAGTTAATTTAATAAAACTATATTATGCCCAGCGTATTATACACAAAAAATCCCTACGATCAAAACCTTTAGGATAATTCACGATAACCTACGATTTTAGAAGAAGGAAGTGCAGCCTGTCCTCGTTTGCTGCCCAAACAGAGCATTTCATGCTCTGAGCACAACAAGACATTTCATTGGTTAAATAATAAAACTCTTATTTTCTTTTTAATTCCCTACGATCAAAACCTTTAGGGTACTTCACGATAATCTACAATTTTAGAAGAAGGAAGTGCAGCCTGTCCCCGTTTGCTGCACAAACAGAGCATGTCATGCTCTGAGCACAACAAGACATTTTATTGGTTAAATAATAAAAGAGTTATTTTCTTTTTAAAGGTTTTGTACCTAAAAAGTCCCTAGGGTCCTTAACACCTTTACCATAAAATTATTTAAAAAAATACTACATCATCTGTCCGTACTTATATTCTATTCTAACTTTAAAGAGTTGTAAAATATTACCCTTAGTAGGTAGATGCTTGAAATTCCCGTAAAATATAAATAAGTTATTTTAACGAATATATTATCAAATAATAAAAAAGCAATAGTTTTTATACGTAAATTTATTTTTTCTCAACTTTTTTTCTTTAAATGTATTATAGTTAAAGCGGTTTAGCCTACTAATCTATAAGGATAAAAATAATTCCTAAGCGCGAGCTTGTTACACTTTTTATTTAACTAAATGAAAGAAAATACATAATTATTTCTCATAAAACAAAACTTCGATAGACTTTTTATTGGTGCGATACGTAATATCGTTTTTACAAACTTAATTTTCGAAAATGACAAAATAGCAAAATAGCTTACTTGATACCGGTATTTTTAATTTAAAATTAATTACAAAAATAAATACTATTCTAATTTTGCTTCAGAACTTCAATAAAACAGGGATCATCGAATCTTTGTCAATACTCGTAGTTGCGTTTTTACAGATTGTGTTAACAAAAATACCTATACATCTCATTTTGTGTTAAGAACTAACCTGAAATTTAAACCAAATACGGACCTCTAACATAGTCTCCTTTTTACCTTTTGTCTTTCACTTAGTGCCTATACACACTGTCTATAGACTGGTACGTTTTTGCACTAGACAAGAAATTATTTTTTGTAGTTTTTGACATCATGACCAATGTTTCATCAGGTTCCAAATTCAATAAATTGACACATAAAGTTTAGATTTGATTTATTAGTAATAAACATATTTTTTTTGTTATTAATATTTATGTAACTTATCATGGCACCCAAAGAGGATTTAAATACTACGTAATGGCACCTTTATATTAGTAGTTAAGAGGCCGTCCTAGAAATCGTCGTATTTCCGTACAGTTTTTTCTCTGATTGTAAAGACGTGAATAATAATTAAAACAAAATAACACGTGATTTTTAAAGATTAGTTCTTATTCTTGCATGTAGCGTGAATGGATTTTTCATATCATTTAAAAAAAAAGGTAAATTACCAAAAGAATTACCCATATTTCGAAAAAATACGTTCGAGTTACGTTTGATCATCAGTTTACAAGAGACTAAGTTATCCTGACAATTCGATTTTAACATTGGATTAAAGATATGGTCTACTTGCACATAGGTTGAATACTTTTTTTACTGTCTTACAAAATATATCAGAAAAAAATGCTGAAATAACATAAAATTCTAGAAATTTTCATTCAATTATCATTTATTTTTCTGAATTGATGATGAACAACTATTATGAGGTTTAAACACTACACAATAATCTTCAGGTATTCTTTGAAAATAATATATTTTTATTTTATGTAATAAACAAAAAAATAAATAGTAAACCTAAGTCAAAATTAACTATAAAATCAAGCACGAAAAACCGATCGTTTTTCAAACCTAGGTAGGACGTTCACTACCTAATAAATTATCAATATTATCTTGTAAAGGATCAACATTGTTGACGCTTTATCCTGCATCATAGACGCACATAAGCATAGAACTGTATTTCAATTCTGCACTGAAAAAAGATGCACGGACTCTTAAAACCATTTACATGATCTAAAACAATTCGAAATCGTTATTTCCTAATTATTTCAACTTCAAAAACGAGTTCAGGTAGATAAAATAGGGCCCATTGCTTTTACTTCTTAAAAAAGAGTTGCTTAATTGTTCGCAATAATAATTGTTTCTTTTGTTTTCTTTTATGTTCGGTTTGATTTTAGTTAACTATTAGGGGGGGTTCTACTGGTTATTCCACTTAACGCCAAAAGTCCTACTATAATAATTCCAAGATTTTTTAAAGAAGTAGAGTCATTAAGTAAAACGAACATTTGTCGGTCTCAGTATTCAGTAAACCAAATCGGTTCTACTATAATTATAACATAAGTTTTTAAATAAATATTAATTCATCAATAAAAATAATCCCCGCCAACTATGTGAGATCGTTTAAACACCAACTTGACTCTAATATGTACTTTTACTCAAAGTTGAAACGATGTATGGACAGTAAAGTTTTAAAAACAATGGTTTGGGGGTTTAGTGGAATAACTCGATTTTACTGCAAAACTTTAACTGTAGTATCGAAATTTCAATAAAAAGTTGAATGTTCCCATACTTCATAGCATTGCAGCTAATCGGCCTATATAATATCCGAAGTAGAATCATTCCCTAAGAGGGAGCTAACTAATAAAATACCTTATATTACATACATGGTAAATACATGGTATCTGAAAATATATAATATTTTATCTATATTTTGCATAATATGAAATTAATTTAAATAAACACAATCGCGGCAGCGCGGCAGGTTGCAACTCCAATTATTGTTGTTCAGTATGGATGTCTCTCCCACGTTTTATTCACGACGAGAACGATGGTGCGCTCTGGGCTCTGGCTCATAATGTAAGTTTATGACTCATTACGAATTATGGCATGTCAGTACTCCCAGTTAGACCATATGATGTGGTAATAGCCGTTGCGCCAGACAAAGATTTAGGGAAAACTGAATTAAATCTAAAGTGGGTAAGGGTAATCAATCATATGTTATGCAGATGATGTAAACTACTAACAGTGATCTTACATTCTTAATAAAACTAACATTTTACACGACATATTATTTCGATACAAGACTTATAAGTTAGTGTGTATTTGTTTTTACATTGCACTGGTAATAAATACATTTAGTTTTCACGTCCGAAATAAATCCTCACCATGAAGATAGTTTTGATAAAAGCACGTCTTAGGAATATAAACTTTTTAAATGCATACTTTAATTTTAAAGTAGTACACGTGATTGCCTGGCTGTATCTTTATTCCTACCTGTGTCGTACCATTTAATTTAATTTTGCTTATAATACTAAAATAGTACTTCTTTATTGCGTTCACCAGACTTAATACGTATAATCGACTATAATGTCCACAACTATGAATGAAAACCGAGTAAAACAATATATTTTTTCATGCTTCTAACTAATCATAAAATTCGTTTTCATTACTACGAATTGTTACGAACTGAAAGCTATCAAAATAAACCCAAATTTTTTTTATAATTAAATTTTATTTTCTTAGGTAAGTACTAAGAATTGTAAAAATAAAACGTGCTGTGTTTTCAGTAAATAAAATTGACCTTTGTCCTGTTCGTTGATATTATGAATATGATCTCCATACAAAATCAGAATCGCCTTTTTGTTTGAATAATGAATCTTAATTGATTTGTCGACGGGACTATCGATGGTAGAGAAGATGTAGGTATTAATGGTAGTGGGTGGTTCAAATACTGATAACACGAACTCATAATTAGACTCGTAATTTTATAAGATATTTATTTTAAAAAGTCCTGCTAACTTATTCGTGTTAGTGTAGTATAGTAGTTAAGTTGTGGTTGACACTGGATAAACAGATCTTAAGGTTTACTGCACATTTTTTTTTTAAAAAGTGTTTAGTTTTTGTTGATTCTTACCAATACTTTTTTCTTTACTTATTTTCACATTTATGCACCTTCCCTAGGTAGACCACAACAGAGCGCAACGTCGTTTAGATGCTGGCAATAAATGAATCCCTTTTGGTGTTCGGTTAGTCATTCTCACCTAATTTATTTTAAACACACTAACTAAAGGTATGTATATATATATATATACATACCTTTTTTCATTTGTATATTAGGACTAATACGTAGTATTTAGACAACCAATTTTAATGATCTGACCATCTTTTGAAAGTTAGAATTTTATTTAGTTTATACTTACCGTTAAAAATGTAATGTCGCTCCAATACTATGACTAAATGTCATATACTAAGTAAGGTCGACATCCAAACATCTAGTCACAAATTAATTTCACTACATTGTTTATGTATGCAATGCATGATAGTTACACATGTATAAAAATGTGTTTGTTAGTTGCACTGAGTTTATTACACACATGGAAGCAAAATGCGCGGCGTACGGCGCGCCGACACCAACTGTAGCGCGTAGGACGAGCGCGAGCGTGCGGCCGCCGCGCCCGCCGGTGACGACGTTTGACCTTATTTAATTAGTTCGTTCGTTTTTACTCTTTGAACGTAATACGGCTTATTAATATGTGTGTACTCTAATTTACTGTTGCCAACAGCTCCATTACTGTATCACGCTGGAGCTATCTACTTCACCAACTGAATATTAATAAGTGTATTCAGTTTTTGCTAACACTTTTGCAAAACACGTATAATATGTATGTTTGTCTCCAAAGAAATCAGATACTAGAATTTGTTATTTTGTTACGTGTAGAAACATAAACTTTTTAGGTAATGCAAACACGATCACAGAGCTATTTCGGTGTGGAGTTCAACCACCCAGACCATCGTCGTCGATTTCTGCGACTGAGATTGTAAATCCTCATCCCGTACAAGTACGAGTATGTACGGAATACCGCGTATCTACTTGCCTACGTATAGAACTGAACAGAACTGCATTTCGAAGATGTAGATAGTCATTCCGCCACTAAATCACTACATTATAAATCTCTATATTTAACATAAGACTAGGGAAAAACCAGTATGGAGCAGAGACTTTAATCTGGATAAGTAATAAATTGTGTTATTTGTGAGAAACGTAATACTACCCTGCTGATCTGACGTAGGTTGGCTGGTAGAGATTTGAGAATATACTTTTTTTTGCCATGGAAAAACTCTATAAAATTTATTTTCTATAGAAACGCTTTAAACAGTCAATTGTCGTACTTATTGCTTCATTGGTTAGAGTAATTTAGCGAATATGAATAGCTGGTCTACCTTACCTTAACTATTAGTAGTCTAGTAGTAAGTCGCGTGCTACGCCGTTCAAAACGAACTCGGACACTGTTAGTATAGTTTGTCGGACTGACTATACCACGGCCACAAATATTGAAGAAGTGCGGGTGGGTGAATATTTTTCATCGCACATGGGCAGACAGACGACGCCGTACATCGCCACTCATCCCGTGAGGTGACCACGGCCTATGCAATTAGGTCGAAACGTCTGGAAAATCAATTTCGTATAAAGAGGTATGTGTTGCATTAAATACCCATACACTACGTATAGTATTAACTATTACTAGCTTAATGCGTTTTTTTTTTATGGACTGAGTTCCTGCTCTATATTATGATGTAGAGCAGTGATTCTGCCAATGTCAAGTATTTATGGGAGACGATACTTTCTTATGTTTTTCCCAAACAGCGACTGGTTTTGGTTTACTGTGTATACTTACCAGGTTTTTCAGCCAGCTTACAGCGGCAGGTGTGTACGAGTATTTATGCACTTCCGACATTCTACTGGGAAAACAACGAAGTGGGCATTCGTTTACCGCATGGGAAAGAGTCTGGTCAGGTGCTCCACAGTCGCACTGTGGTGACTGCCTTATTCCCCATCTATGGAAGTGTTGATTAAATTTCCCATGGTTGGAACGAAACCGGTTCAATCGAGTCCAGGATTTACGATTCGAGTTTAAACCGGGCAGCTTCTTAGTGGGGTCTTATACGTACAAGATAGCGAAAACGCCACTCCTTCGTCAGATTGAACTGGTTTTTAATCCGTTCTTCTGTCCAGATCGGGAACCTTGAGCTTTGACGAGAATATGAAAGCTCGTCCAGTGTCTCCCTTTTGGGCATGGGTTTCGAACAGTTTAGCTGAAAACTTTTCATCCATTCGTTGGCAGCTGCTCTACATCTATGTAGCTCAGGCGGTTAGATATACATCATCATCATCATAAGCCCACGACAACCCACAGCTGGACAGAAGCAATGTCCTGCAGTGGACTGCCGTGGGCTGTGATTTCCAATGCAAGCCACTGAGCCCGATCCTTGGTTATTCTTCAGTACGTGCACACTACTCCGTGGTCGAGCGCACTAGCGCTAGAGCAGATGTGCAAAAACAGTCGTAGTAACCCCCCAGCTCGTACCTGATAGCCTGCGGATGATGATTCTCGTTTTCACATTCAGCTTGACGTTGTCGAGATATTGCTTTTAATAAGACTTGAAAGTTAGAAAGCGATCAAGTATTGCGCCTAGGCATTTTAGGGTAAAATTGTATTTCACGTTTCACCACAGAAAATTACTTAGAGTTTTTGGCCAGGCAATTGGTGAGATGGAATGATGAAACTTTGGTTCGTTTGGTATTTGGTCATAAAAATGGCTTTATGTTTATAACGTGATATTTTAGTCATGAGTAAAGGCTTAGCATGACAACCGCTCTCATTTGATGTGATATTGTTGAAGAGCCACTCCTCTAACTCAAGTGTGTATTCGTTTAATATTAAAGCTTAAATCCGTTAGACAGTAGAGCAGTTTGCGCATTCCACTGATCATACATCACATAATTACGTAATGTAATGCTATCTTAATGTTGAAGGTAACAATTAATTGTAAATAGTTTAACTTTAACCTTTATTTTATTACAAAGAAAGACAAATGCTTTTACCTAGTTGGCTAGTGGGCTAGCTAAATACAAGTTTTTCTTTATTCAATTATTTAAAAAAACAGGGCTATCAAATTAGTACCTAAATAGACTTATCACTAATATTGGTTATTGGTTGGACTTAGAACGCGTAGCCCTAAAATAAGGTACCTAACTACATGTTCATAAAATTCTTAACGGGGGATCTCAAAATAATTATTTTTCAAAAACGTGCCCTCAATGTGGACTGTGACAACGTGGGACTACCTTTGCGGGGGCGTTACTACTTAAGATACTAAAAAACGTTACCCCCAGCAACTGTCGTCAATCACCCCTCATATACATATAATTATGATTACAAAAAAAACACAAATCTAGATCAAGGTGAGATCTAAATAAAGGAGATTCTATAACAAGTCAAACTTAATGCTAAATAAATAATAATAAATAAAATAGTTTTTTTATCACAAACGTTAACATTGTTTATACGTATGGTTGGGGCCTACTTTTTAGTATTTCATACTTGTGCTAGAAAACCCCACTTTTTGTTATTGATATTTAGGTGAACAAAATGAACAAAAAACAATTAGAGGAAAATAATTAAACCACGTTATATGTGTGTGAGTGTGTGTAAATTTGTGTGTGTGTGTGTCAGTATTAAAATTTTAACAAAACTTCCGTTTCTATAATTACGTATCTTAATCACTCTTACTAATACATATCAATTCGCTTACTGGCGTATCACTGTAAACAGTAGATATCATCGGCCTATAAACCCTTAAAAACTTGGCTTGAATTGTTTCCTAGAATGTTCTTAAAAGAGGATATTAAAAACAGTCTCTCTGTGAATGATTTATTAATATACAAATCCTTGCGTACTGTATTAATATATTTTTTAAGGATCTTCATCTTTTGTCATGATTTTTGAAAAGAACCAAAGGTTGATTGAGGCTTCATAAGCTACTTTGTTGCACTAGTTTATTAAGGCACAAGGTATTAATCCATCGTGGGGTGATTTAAAAATATCACTTATTAAGAAATTTAAAGTTGCGTTTTAAGGCAATGCTGTAAACGTGTTTTGAGCTATCCTCATAACACCGTGGGCTGTTTAAGTAGTGCCTTACCTTAATCTAGACGTAAAATAAATTGATGTCCTATCATTTTTAATTATCCAAACTTACAAAAAAGTCAATAACTCATTACAATATTTAAGATTATTTAAATAACAAAATAAAACGCAATCTATTGTAAATTACATTCGAAATGGAGGAACCTAATGAGCCGTTTTCCTTAGAGATGGCTAGTTTCGTTAGCTTTTCTACAAACTTAACCCAATTAGACTTTACCATTCTACCATTGCCTCTCTCTCTTGTGCATTTAGTCTTGCAATTAGCTGCATCTGCTCCTAAATAAGAGTCATTAGTGTTTCCTCAAAAGACAAACGAAGCTATGTTTTGTCACACAATATTCTAGTACAGGTAATATGTTAATGCCATTAAAAAACATAACTTGTAAAACAAACAAGTCTCACAACTCAGTTCTTCTACCGTACTTTTTGCGGTTTGTGAGATTTATGTAATACTAAATCGGTTAATTTATTGAATCCCTACTTAAAGGGCCTTCTGTCTTAAGTTATTACGTAATGGGCTAACTAAAACACATCTTATAGTTACCATATCAATATTAAAAGTATTTTATGCTTTAAATAGATTGACTTGGCCATCGCCTAAAAACACAATGTACCTAGTCTTGACATAAATACTGAAACAAAGAAAAAAAAATTCTATTGCAAGTAACATTTATTACTTTTACATAAATATAAAACAATTTAAAATACAAAAAGCTTATTCGAAGTGGTCTCTATTGGCTGCAATACAGTCCTTGAAACGTTGAGGCCAGTTATCTATAGAAGCACGCACTCTTTATTATGATTTATGACGTATTAAAAAAAAACTACTCACTAAATCTCGTTCAAACCAATTTTCGGTGGAAGTTTGCATGTACATCATATTTTTTTTTAGTTTTATTAATCTCTTATTTTAGGAGTTACAGGGGGGGGGACACCTTACTACCACTTTGGAAATGTCTCTCGCGCAAACTATTCAGTTTAGAAAATAATAATATTAGAAACATCAATATAATTTTTGAGTTTCAGTTCTAAGTATAGGGAACCCCTAAATTTTACTGTTTTTTTTTTACATTTTTGTGTTAAAATCTTAATGTGGTTTAGAGGGTTCCGTACCTGTAGGTACATATATAAGTAAAAGTTCACCCATCACGACAATCGAGTCATAGTTATGGTTTTTTTATTGCAAAATGAAATCCATAACATTAAGAAAGGTAAATTGCGGTTTACGATTTATGACGTATTAAAAAAAAACTACTTACTAGATCTCGTTCAAACCAATTTTCGGTGGAAGTTTGCATGGTAATGTACATCATATATTTTTTTTTTGTTTTATCATTCTCTTATTTTAGAAGTTACACACATTTTACCACTTTGGAAGTGTGTCTCGCGCAAACTATTCAGTTTAGAAAATAATAATATTAGAAACCTCAATATCATGTTTGAAGAGCTGTCCATAGATAAAACACGATAAACACGTATGGGTTTTATGAAAAAAAATATTTTTAGTTTAGGAACACCCCAAAAAAATTGTGTTTTTCTGTTTTTGTGTGAAAATCTTGCGGTTCACAGAATACATCTACTTACCAAGTTTCAACAGTATAGTTCTTATAGTTTCGGAATAAAGTAGCTGTGACATACGGATGGACAGACAGACGGACGGACAGACAGATAGACAGACAGACATGACGAATCCATAAGGGTTTTCTGCCATTTGGCTACGGAACCCTAAAAATGGGTAAATGCTTTGTAAAAGATTGCGATTCGAGATCTCAAAATAATAATAAAGCATGCGGGATCACTTTTCATAATGTATTTAATTTTTGTTGCAATATTAACATAAATAACAGAAATTACTTAATAAAATATCACGTAGCACATTTCAGGATCAATAGATAGATAGATAGATAGATACTCTTTATTGCATACAAGTAAAATACACATGATTTTTACAGAAAGATGTACAATTTAGGCGGTCTTATCGCTAATAGCGATCTCTTCCAGACAACCAATCCATCTATCAATCAATCAATGTTTCCAGTAAAAACTTCATTTGGTTTTCCGATATTTATGGTAGAATTTCAAGTTGATAAAATTGTTTAATATATAACCTCCGTTATTTTTATTGACATTACCACCCTAATAACGTCACATATTTTCAAATAATTTTGAACTCAGTTTGTTAACTAGATAAGTGGTATAGGTAGCTTGTCATTTTGTAGCTGGTGGATGAACTGGTGTTTTCTATACTCGCATGCACATGTAAGTTGTTCGTTTTGATCTAAGACCTTGTAGTCTTTCTACATAGTTCTAAACTATTTCACAAAATTTACTTTGTATGATAATAGTATAAGAAGTAACTAGGCGACCGAGCTATGTTCGGTATCATAAAGCGCCAACTCACATAATTTAAATGTACCCGTTGATTATCATCCGTCAATAATATCATATAACCAAGGGCGTACCCAGGGGGGGCAGGGGAGGGGAGCTGCCCCCATCCCCCCTGGAGATTGTATACTTTATGCGTAGACTACATTTTTTTAGTTATTACTAGGCGTCACTTCTCTCACATCAAATTATGGTTAGTTTAGCTGAACTGCAGTTTAAGGACAGATAAGTATATAGCATTTACAATATAAATTTTTTTAAATTAAAAGTCCAAAAAATTTCGTCGAATCCTAATCAATAATAATCGAATGGGAGTCTGTCCTGACTGAACTTGGTACAATGTAAACTTGTTTGTTGTATGTTTCGTGTAGGTGTATTCGTGTCAGTAGTGCTTATGATAAAACAAGCGCGGGGGATCCGACCTAAAAAAAAATACATTGCCCCCCCCCCCCCATCCATTGCTTGTGTTGCTGGATAATATACCGTGCTTATAGGAGGTCGAAAATTGCCTGAACTGCTTCGAGA
This sequence comes from Anania hortulata, assembly GCA_963576865.1. NCBI lineage: Eukaryota > Metazoa > Arthropoda > Insecta > Lepidoptera > Crambidae > Anania > Anania hortulata. The sequence goes on along the minus strand of OY756388.1, from coordinate 16,268,879 downwards.
AAAGGATGGTACGGCCGTGCCGCTTTTTGCTAGACTTAGCGGGAGCACTGCCGTTCCCCCTAGATTAATATTTAATGATAATCTCTGAATTTTCATGAACTTGCTACTCAAGTTGAAGTAATTACTGTGATAAATAATCATTTTCTCTTTATATTACAATCGTACCAACTAACCGTTCATTCAATATGAGGAAGTGAAGATATTTCGAGATATATCGAAGTTGGTCTCATAGAAAAAGTTGTTGTTTTTGATCACCAGAATCAGCTCCCACCAAGAGTATTCAGTAATAAGGCTGTATTATACTTACAATAAGTCTCTTCTATTTCAGCGCTATGAAGATAATGCTAGGCAAGTTGCCCCGGCCGTGGATAGTCGACGACGCCAAAGACGACGGCTACACCGCGCTGCACCTGGCCGCGCTTAACAACCACGCGGAGGTGGCGGAGCTGCTAGTGCGCGGGGGCGCGCGCCCCGACCTGCAGAACGCCAACCTGCAGACCGCACTTCACCTCGCTGTGGAGCGCCAGCATACGCAGATCGTGCGCTTGCTCGTCGCGCATGGAGCAGACCTCAATATTTGTGATAAGGTATGAAGCTTAACTTCTGTTACTCTGTGGATTGTGCTACTGGCTACTTGCATTCAACAATTCCACGGAGTTGGCGGAATTACTTGTACGCGGCGCATTTTTAATGCTAGCCTATATCAGACCGGTTATAGAGAGAGAACCAACTAAATCGTAAACTATTATAATATATACTGACCGTTAAGTTAAGTGGTTTGCGCTCCGGACTACAAAGCCAGGCAGTTGCGGGTTCGGATTCCGCAAGAGGCGAATGTTTGTGTGATTAGCCCGAGCATTTGTACATAAATCATTGATGTTTATAAATGTATGTATGTTATTCGTCAACTGTCGCCATAGTACAAGCTTTGCTTAATTTGGGCTAAGATATTGGTGTCATTCTGTTTTTTTTTTATTTTATTTTTATTGGACATCATCACGTAGGCTCTGATCCTGTGATAAGTAGCTTAAGCACTTGAGTTACAGAAATATCATGCACTTGGACTCAGGCTAGATCGCTGATGAATGTTTCTCCCTTTTATCGTATGTACTCAGTAGAGTCAGTAGTTTAAGGAACATTATTACCAAGATACCAGCACAAGCACTTAGCACGCACGCAGATTGAGTGCTAGCTGTCGCTAACGGATACGGGCAGGGAAGCTTATTATGAAACAAGAGATGGTTAGAAATGAAATGAAATGAAGTTTACTTGCTTTTGAATAGGGTACACTGAAGATGATCATGATGATGATGACATTAATAGCATGCAAATTTCATTATAAAACTCCAATTGTCTGATTCAATACAATAAAATTGTTTAGTTATAGCCTCGAGTAATAGAAATGTCATATATTTTTTTCAAATTTTCCCAAAATATAATTGCTTTTTAAACAAAGGTTTACATGGCTCGTCAGGTACGCTACCATATATTGCTCGACACATCACATAACATTTTATTTTGTGCAATAAATAAATACTTTTTTTATATCAATACTATTGCCCCATATGATCAGTCCGTATCGCAAAACTGATTCTATGTAGGCGAAGTATGCTGTTAGAGCTATAGTTATTCTAGTAACAATATTATAAGTTTATACAGGGTTACATTGCAAAGGGGTGCCAGATATTTAGAAGTGGCTCAGCACCTCGATTCAGAATCCTTCGGAAATTTCGGAACAGCACCCGATTCGAGTTCGAGTATGAATCGGTAACGGTTTGATTACAAGTTGCATTCTCGAAGCCTATTGTTAAATATTTTAATTTAATTTGAATTAATTATATATTACAAATTCAAATTAAACTTATTTATTTTATACATTATAAAAAACCTCAGTACGAATAATTAATTTCTATCGATCATATGTAATATTTTAATTGTGAAAAACGAATAAATATTTAACTTTAACCAAAAAGTGGGCGGGGCACATAGCACGTAGAAGTGACGGCCGATGGGGCAGAAAGGTTCTAGAATGGAGGCAGCGTACCGGCAAGCGCAGCGTAGGACGTCCACTCACAAGGTGGTCAGACGACCTGGTATGGATCGCAGGAAGACGCTGGATGCAGGTCGCTTCCAACCGGCCAATTTGGAAGTCAATGGGGGAGGCCTATGTTCAGCAGTGGACGTCCTATGGCTGAAATGATGATGAATGATGAACCAAAAAGTATGTAACACTTTCATAAAAAACATGCTTTGTCAATGTATACTGTGTGACAGGCAGTTGCCACTGAAATGTCACTTAATATTTGACGTGTCAAAGTAAATTTACAACATCATTCAGTTTTCCTAGAAGCAGACCTTAAAATGAATTTGATGCATCCCGCAGACACCTTAAAATGCGTATTTAGCACTTCAAAATATATTTTTTACAATATTATGAAGATATCGGGTGCTTGGTACCACTCATTAATTTACTGACAGAAATCGATCGGACGTTAGGAAAGTCTTGTCCGATATCTGTGTTGTGAATAGCGTTGATATTATTTGCGGGTCTAGAAGTACTTGTAATCGCACGGGTGTGACGTTATTTCGATTTGGTATGAAATATGTCAAGTTGATCGATGATACGGTTATTGCGAATTGAAATTATTAGAAATCGACTGATTTCTGACAGAATCGGTTGATAACAGAGTTACCGTAGGGTTCTGAATCGAGGTGCAGAATCAGTAACTTAATCGAACTATGCAAAGAACAAGTTTTTTTTTTCACATTTAATTATTCCTATCCGCTATTCTTATAATCGTACGCGTAGATGATTTCACTCATTCATGAAAAACTGCACCGTATGTGCACTGCGTAAGGTCCTTGTTGGCTCGCCCCGGATTTGTTTCCTAGATCTTATTTTTTAAATTTAGCACCCCTTTGCAATGTAATGTAACCCTGTATAGTGCGAATGAGAATCGAATAATTATATTGCACACATTTGAATAAACAGACTTGTTGCTAAAATGTGACATGTGTCCATTGAGCAACTTTAGAAAAACAAACCAATACGTAAGTTAACTTTCGTTGGCTATTGGCATCTCAAAACGAACCATCACAGCTCTGTATGTAGAATGCACATAATCATAGTCTGTAGATATTATGTAGGTACTTAAAATTTAAATTAAATTAAAATATTTAAAATCCAATACTATAACATCCTTCTAAAGAGTGATTTTAACGCGAGATCGATGTTAGCGCATCGTTGACGCGTCTTTCTAAAAATACAAATAGAACAGTTGCAGACTAGAAGATTTATATCGGGAGCAACATACCACGTGGCGGACCCGGCGACCAGCTTCTTGGATGTTCTTCACGATTATCGGTTTATTTGCTTTAGTTATTAATATTGTTTACTGATATTTTATGTATCGGAGATTCGGAGATCTTATATGAAGTTTACGTAACTTTACAGTACCTTTTTTATTCTGAGTTACTCTAGTACAAGTACTACACTACTAAGTAGAGATGTCATGCTTCCTTTATTAAATGGATGATTTTTAAACTAAAACTACTACTACATAGCACCAAAATAATATGAAATAAGACGGACCACTATAAAACTCATCATTGTGGAACGCTTGATCTCCAGCCAGCACATATTTAGATGTACATAGTATATGGAGTTAGAGCATGTCATGTGTATGTAGTTAATACCCTACTGATCGATATGATTTGTGACGCCTATAGGTTTAATTGGCCAGACAACACGATTGTTAACCGTACATTAGCGTCTAATAAACATGATCGCTGATTAATCGTGACGTGACGATTACAAAGCGCTGTGATTTGGGTGTAAGAATATGTTTTGTCGGTTATATCGGTTTCGATATACCCACCATCTACCCGTTGACAGACCCGCATGAGAGACGCGATCTTAAAATAAATATTTTTTAAATTTTTAATACTTATTTCGTCCTATTTTTAAGTATTAGAATTTGTATATATAATTCGGACGCTCTACTAAACTATCGGGACGTGGTTACCAATAAGTACTTCTTGCAACCTGCAACCATTATCTTCAGCACTATCTCCATGCGAGCCTAGGAAACATATCAGAATAGCAGCCAGCTTAGATCGGGGAAGTTAGGGCTCGTAAACTAGGTATTGAAAGACAGCTAAACGAATACACAACATTGCATAATAATAATAATTACTAACCTTTATTTATTTTTAACCAGCTGTTGCCCGCGACTTCGTTCGCGGGGTGTTCAGTTTATTCATTAATAATTTTCTGCGCAACTTTCGCATTTTTTTCTTTCAAAAGAACCTTCTCCTGACAATAAATAACACATCAAAGATCAAAAAAAGAATTATCAAAATTGTTCCATCCGATCACGCGTGGTGCGATGACTAAGGGAAATAGAGATTCATTTTTATATACATACTAGCTGTTGCCCGCGACTTCGGTTGCGTGGTCTTTAGTTTATATTCATAAAGGATTTTCTGCGCAACTTTCAAAATTTTATCTTTTAAAAGAACCTTCTCCTGACAATAATTAACACAACAAAAAAAGAATCAGCGAAATCGTTCCATCCGTTCACGCGTGATGCGATGACCAAGGGCAATAGGAATTTATTTTTTTAGATATTATAGATTATACACGACAACAACACAGCTCTTAAGAGAAAGAGCAACCATGTGCTGTGATTTCCTTCCTTTAATTGCTACCAAAAATATGTGTCTCTGCCGCAGACATTTACTTTCAATAGGCTATTTGACTGTTTTCTGAAATAGAGTTATTATTGTTGGTATTATATTCAAATAAAGCGTCAACAATTTTATTTCAATTTTAAACCTTTGAATATAATCAAAAATAGTAATTCATTCTTTACGTTTTTAAAAGCCTGCGAAAACGCCGTCGGCCATGATGTACTTGTTTGTGACGTCACGAACCTTTAAATATCCATTGAGTTATAAAGTACTAGAACGGGTATGTTAAAAAACCTTCGTCGACAGTCGCTCTCTGCTACTCTACTCATACTTTGTGCGAGCGTAGCGCAAAATCTCGCTTTGGGATGACAGTTCTAGAACAAAGTTATTCAATGGTGACGTGCCTGTCATTGTGGCCGGCGTTTTTGACAATGTAAAATACCGACAAAAATATAACATTCCAAAATGCATTTTTTACAGTAATCATGTACTATTTTTAGTAACTTCCGATATGTTTCGGTTCCATATGGTGAAAACCATCAAACTAAATTAAATAAGTAAATTTAAGTACAAGGCAAATAGCCTATTCATTACATCAAAATCCATATGCGTTGATTGCAGGATGGCGATACGCCTTTGCACGAAGCTCTGCGCCATCACACACTGCAACAACTGCGCCGCCTTCAGGACGCCCGCGACACCGCACTGCTCACAGGCCTGGCGCACACGCACGACAAAAAGTCGTCCGCTTCTATCGCATGCTTCCTCGCTGCACACGGAGCCGACCTCACGGTCAAAAACAAAAAAGGTAGGTATAATTCGGTTTGAAATTACTAACCACATCGATCCCATGGAATCAACACTATATGACATGAGCCGTGGAACAAAATTTTAAACCTACATATTTTCATAAAAAGAATTCGTATCATATCGACTTAGGTTGGAAATTTATTCTTAAATAAAATGTTGTTATAGCTACTACTAATTCGTGCTAAAGTATTTTTAGAAAGTATCTTAAAAGCAATTTATGAGTAGGTACAGACAACAGCAGGTCAACCTACCCAAAAAATTAAAGGTCATTGAACCAATTTTCAACTTTAAGTCCAAGATATAGAGATCAATATCAATTAAGAAAATTTGTCGTTTTGTGGTAGGTTGACGTGCTGTTGTCTGTACATAATCAATTTGCGCTGCAGCACCTACTGCTGTGTAAAGTTAGTACGCCTGTACGCCCCACTCTTCATAGGGATTAAAACCGCACATGTGCGCAACAGCAGGTAGTAGGTACGTAATCCCTGTATTTTGTTATTATTTCTCTATCCTCCACACACCTGAAATAAATTTGGTCTAGCTGCTTTGAAATAAATTCATACCTTCTTGATTTTCGCCATTTTGGCGCTGTGTGGCACTGTGTACCTACTAGGGAACTGAAATAGTAAGTGCCGCAAAACTAAGTTCTTCGTACTCTCACTTTTGGCGCTTCAAATAGGCACTTAAGATTAGCTGTCATATGTATGGGACAGATAGTCCATATTTATTTCAGGACAGTGCCTCCAACTAACTTTACGCTGAGAAAAGCGGTATACTTTTTTTTTTCTTATTAAATCAGATGCAATAATATATCACGTGTATCAAAAGGTTGTAATTTTGATATTTTTTGTAGGTCAAACGCCGCTCGACTTGTGCCCGGACCCTAATCTGTGTAAGACCTTGACGACATGTCGCAAAGAAGGCGCCAGCATCACCAGTGACGGCTCGCCCGAGAGCGAACAGAACTCGCTGAGCATAGCAAGCACCAGTGGGTCGGCCAGTGCAGGTATCACATTATACTTTTATCAACGGCAAAAGCTATTTGGACCTACCATCACAATGTCATAATTTTTTTAAATTGATATTGCTTTCATTTGCATGTTCGTTGTTATATTTGAGCTGCAAAATCGATTCCTTATATTTTATTGCTTATATTTTTACACGTTTAAAATGGAAAGAAGACACATGCATAGTACGAGTAAATATTAATCTTTAAAATATTTCAAAATGTTAGTATATCCTGTGCAACGTCGTACAACTTAATTGACCGCCACTTGGGACCCTACAAAAAAAAACAAAAAAAAACTACTCATCGACACCACGTCCACGATGGTTTTTTCGTAAGTTTAACGTGTTACGTACGTTCGTAGAATTTCGTATCTCGAAAAAAGAAAACGGTACCCTCAATTACTATCACTTTGTTGTCCGTCTGTCAAGTGACAAGCACCATCTCAGGATATCCCACGTCCTGTACCCGCCAAGTCTTGTACTTTGATTTGAGAAACATGAAATCGAAGTTCTAGTATGTACTAGCTTTACGCTATAACAAAAAAATGCGTACCATTCAATATTTTCATAAAAAATAAGTTCACATTTGGCGCGTACAGGGCGATCTCGTTCAGCACGTGGTGTAAGATATTATGGAGAGATTGTTTAGATTACAATCTAAATCCGCTGTACCAAGCATGTACCTCACGAAAACTACAACATAATGTTCATATTTATTCATTTACTGAATAAAATATGCTTTTGTAGTTGGCGCGTACAGAGCGAGAATTGGCTACACAATAAACCATGCTACCGAAGAGATCAACCGAAGTTGTAGCTGTAGGTACCTTGCGTGTACTCTAGAATCAGAGTTTGTTTTAATCGATTGATCAATTAATACGCATAAAAAATGCTTTAAACACTTATGAATGATACATACAGCGTTAAGAAAGTTATAGAAGTGGATACCTCGAAAGTCTCAAGTCTTTAGACTCGTGTGAAATACAGGATGAGTTTGAGAGATGAGATTCAAATTCAAATAATTTATATGTGGTCCATAGGTAGGTAATACAGAGTTGATAGCTTGCACATAATTATTATAGTTCCACTATGTCGCGCCCTCAGGCATACAAATATTTTGGTAAATTAAAATTCTAGGTAACAAGCAAAATACATTTTTGTCAAGTAGTACATTAAGTTTCATTGTATTAAATCGTTAAAATCATTAAAAATGATACACAACACGAATCTATCAATTGAAAATAGGAAACTCTTAATGTAGGTATGACAAATCTTAATAGTAACACAAGTCATGTCTAGGATTCTTTGAATAAATCAGCACTCTTCTGCATTAAGGCTGTTCGAGCTAGTAGAGTGTATAGCATTATTTAAACGACAAGCGTGCATGGACTTACTTGCATAGCTCTCACTTACTATACGTCTTCTAACTGTATTTCCTGTGAAAAAAAGGTGACATAGGTGACTGAGTTTGTTGCGCAGTTTCTTTTCTACACCAGCCGATATGTACCTAGTCCCGAAGCGGTGGTAGGGCAAAGCTATATTTTGAAACGTGTACAAGTGCCCAGAAATAAATAAATAAATAAGTATTATTAAAATTATTGAGCTTACTTTTATTTTTAACTTAAATGCAAATTGATAGAATTGGGGATTTGATTTAGTGAAAATAGCCAATTCGTACAATTAAAGACATGAAAGTGACAGTATCTTGATCAACGCACATTAGTGAGTTAGGACTTAAAAACGGTTTTGTTAAAAAATATCTAATAACATGGATAAACAACATGTAGCATTATAGATAACAAATACTTTGTGAGTCTTGTTAAAGTGCACATATTAAAATAAAGGATGGTATGCAAAATTTTATCGACTTTATTACTTTGCTTAATAAAGTATATCGACTGCTAAGTGTCATAGATTGTGATATTCCGGCAAGTGTTTTTGGTATCGGTCACTATATAGCTTTTTGTCAGCGTACCGCAAAATGGGAGTGTTACAAAGTGTCCTTTAGGAAGAAAACTGTAATTTCGCATTTATTAATTTATAATTTAAGTGGCAGTGGGCGGGGCACATAGCACGTAGAACTGACGGCTGATGGGGCAGAAAGGTTCTGGAATGGAGGCCACCACCTGTAGGACGTCCACCTGCAAGGTGGACAGACGACCTGGTAAAGGTTGCAGGAAGCCGCTGGATGCGGGCCGCTTCCAACCGGCCAATCTGGAAGTCACTGGAGGAGGCCTATGTTCAGCAGTGGACGTCCTATGGCTGAAATGATGATGATGATGATTTACTGTAATATAGTTTCTGTTTTGTTTTTCTGAGTAAAATTAGTATGATTACGTTAATTGGAGTTTTAACAAGATAGTAGGTATATTAGGATCTTGCGATAAGCTCATAAAATACTAATATTTATTTATTTTAAAATAAAGTCCTTTGTCCTTTGAAAGATTTTTCTCTAACTCAGCCTGTATAGTTACGCAATGACGTTTTCTTTGAAGAAAGTGAGATTTTGAGATATCCACTTCTACTTTCTTAACGCTGTATGTATCCTTCATAAGTGTCTTTAGCATTTTTATGCGTATTAATTGATCAATTAATTAAAACAAACTCTGATTCTAGAGTACACCTACAGCTACAACTTCGGTTGATCTCTTCGGCAGCGTGGTTTATTGTGTAACCAATTCTTGCTCTGTACGCGCCAATAATAAAAGCATATTTTATTCAGTAAATGAATAAATATGAACAATATGTCGAGGTTTTCGTGAGGTACATGCTTGGTACAGCGGATTTAGATTGTAATCTAAACTATCTCTCCATAATATCTTATGCCACGTACAGAACGAGCTCGCCCTGTACGCGCTAAATGTGAACTCATTTTTTATGAAAATACTGAATGGTACGCATTTTTTTGTTAAAGCGTAAAGTTAGTACATACTAAAACTTCGATTTCATGTTTCTCAAATAAAAGTACAAGACTTGGCGGGTACAGGACGTGGGACAACGCTCAGGCACGGGCAATCAAGTTGAAATAGTATCAAATACTGAAGTTTACCTAAGTCTACATTTAGTAAAAAGCAATGTAAGTGCAATGCAATGCACAGCTCCAAGCACAAACAACCGAAAATCGCTAATTTGGAGTTAAATGACATGAAAAAAAATGGAATATCGGTGTGATTATAATCCAAACCCTATTTAGGTAAATAAAAATAATTAAAACAGTTAGGGGTAAGTCGGGTTCACGCCCAAAATACCCAATTCGCACTTGACCGGTTTTAGTCTGAGTAAAATTACTTTCTTCTTGTTTTATTAGGTTAATTTTACTGTATTAACTCTTTAACACTGACCCAAACACAATAGAAGTTTTATTGCTATAGCTATAGCCGTTTAGTGTCGCGGAAAGGGTAACAAATGGATAGTGTACTCATAATGTTTATCTTGTGATGTGTGCAGCGGTAGAGAGCACCTCGGAGCCTGCGGGGAGCGACCCCACGGCGGACGAGTGCCTGGTGTGCTCGGACGCCAAGCGCGACACGCTGTTCCGGCCCTGCGGACACATCTGCTGCTGCAACGTGTGCGCTGCTAGGGTCAGTTTGCAATTCATTCACTTATAAATAGTTGTCATGAATCTACCATCTTAACAAACGTTTTTATCGAAACAAGATTCATATTCACCATTAATTCTAAAAAAATTAGACTGCTTCGAGAGCGTGGCAAAGCTGGCACGCCGCGCTTACTGAATCTTTCTAGTGAATTATGAACCAATAGCATCCAATATGCATATGTTTTTATTTGGTCATAAGGGTACTACCCTATTAAAATACATAAAACTTAGAATTTTCGCAAAATATTGATAAATACCTGACTTACAACCCATTAAAGTCGCGTGCTTGACAAGGAGATCCGGCATGTACCGTGACGTCACAGTACACGTCCACCATACGTTTTTCATTGTAGAAGCTGTTTTAGAAAGATTCAGTTACATATCTCAATTTCTAATATTGTATCATTGATTTCACTATCAGCAATATAATTTCTTATAAATATAGTAAAAACCAATATATTATTTTCGTTCATATAGAAATTCTAGGACCCTATTCTAGGAATTTATTCAAGCTTAAACCCTGTTATTAAACTAGAAACTTGTTGGCAATCAAGAATTATGGTGACAACGATCCGGTGTTACATCGGTTATAGGTAAAAAAGTGTCTGATATGCCGCGCGTGTGTGACGTCCCGCTCGCCGGTCGGCGAGTGCGTGGTGTGCTCGGAGGCGCCGGCCACGGTGGTGTTCCGGCCGTGCGGCGACGTGGCCGCCTGCGCCGCCTGCGCGCCGCTCATGCGCAAGTGCGTCGAGTGCCGCACGCCGCTGCAGCCGCCCGCGCCCGCGTCCGCGCCCGCGCCCGCGCTCGTGGCCGCGCCTGCGCCCGCACCTGTACCCGCGCCCGCGCCCGCGCCCGCGCCCGCGCTCGCGCCCGCGCCCGCTCCCGTGACAAATGCAACACACGCGACCAACGTTGCCCATATTACCAAACTAGAAGGTATGAGCTTGCGCCGTATAGCCTAGCTAGGATGTTCACTGGCTTTGCTGATGATTTTTCTTACTTGTTTTTTGTTCTTCAGTAAATTTTTCGTCAACCATTTTATAAGATGTTGCTTTTTTACTGAAGTGCACAATAATAGATCGTGACTAGGGCTTGCAAACCAGAACCCCGGATTTCTGAAATACTGAGATACCGGACTATATCAAAAACTATGAAATACCGGGATTAGATTACCGGACACCGGTATTTTCGGTATTTAGATAAAAATAAAATAAGTCTGTTCTATGATTTATTATACTAAAAAACCTTAACTACGCGGCTGCCAGTTGCCGAGCTAAAACAAGCCTGCAACTGATCAGCAACTGTTACTAAAGTCTTGTGGCCGTAGCAAAAATCGATAATGATCGCACTTCTGAAAACCGTATAGCCATGAAATTTAATATGTTTTAAAACAGGCTAGATTCTATCTAGGTAAGATTTTCTTCAGTAAACTAAATGAGGCACCAGGAAATGTGACAGCAGGAAACCGCCGTACAGGAATGGCGTGACCTAATGGAACTCCTTCATCAGCCGCCAATTGAGTTCAAGTCCGCACAAGCTCTGAATCCTAGTAAAGCTTCAAGGGTTATGATAGTGTCTGTTGGACAAATACAATTCGCGCGCAGCTATCTTTAACGTGGATGCGCAGTTAGACAGTTGTCCAACGGCTGTCTGGTGCTAGCTAAAGGGTAAGCTAGGGTGCCAATGCAAAATTCGTGAGTAATCGCAAGTTAAAGCCTTGAAAGCCATGGGACGACCCTAAAAATTTTAGGTCTAACACCTGTCATATCTTATGTTTGAACACATGCTTCTTAAGCATCTTACAAATATTATAGACTCTAAACACAGTCAAGAACAAGCTAGCTTCCAACTGGGTAAGTTTTGCTGCAATCAACCACTTAAACTCCCCCAAGACATAGACAACAATTTTGAGTTCAGGCTGGCCAACGGGCTTGGTGTTCGTAGACCTTTCAGCAGCTAATGACACAGTTTACACTTCAGAAGACTTGGGATAGTGGCTGATCTTACTAAATACCAGAATTTTATAATTGTTCTGAAGAAGTTCTTCTACAACCGCCGCAGCCAAGTGCTTTTCTCAACGAAAAAAAAAAATTGAAGTCGAACGCTTTTTTCGAAAGTCGAATTCTAAATAAAAAAATATTAAGAATAAAGGACAATTAGCACATTTATTGCATTTTTAATCTAATCTCAATTAAAACAACTACTTATAAGACATTTACCTAGGTCAACGGTAAACCGCTTCGTTGAGACTTCGCCTGCGGGGTACAGGGGCGCGGGGGGAATGACGAGAGCAGGGACTGTCAGGGGTGCGGGCGGTAAGGATACACAAGAGACGAAATTTCCAGTGACAGTTCTCAAGATATGTGACGTCACCCGTCACAATGGTGGCCTGTAAAATATTAACATAACCTTTTCGAAAAATAATATTCGTTTCGATACATTTACACTATTGAGTGTAAATTTAGTCAAAATATTGCTATCCAGAGCCGTGGATGTCATTCTACGTATATATTTAAAAACTGGATGTTTTTGTTTGTTTGTTTGAACGTGCTAATCACAGGAACTATTGGTCCGGTTATAAAATATGCTAGATACATTGTTAGATAGCTAATTTATTGGGGAAGGCTATAGAAGTAGTTTAATGGGTATAGGCTTATAAATATTTTTGCTACAATCTATGGGAACGGAGTAAAACTATTAAGCGCGTACAAAGTCGCTGGCGGGCCGCTAGTCTTTAATATAATATCTGTAGTGAAAGTGACAAAATAAAGTTTAATATTATAATGAAGTAAAAATGAAATATTTAGGAATCTATGCACGATTAATCAAAATTATAAATCAATCGCTTATATACATGTCAATATCACTGGATCTTGATTCTTGACTTTCAAAGCAGCTATCATCAGAATCATCTAAATCATCATGCACATCAATAATGAAATCCACGACATCATCTAAAAGGCCGTCGTATTTGCAGTATTCATCTTCGACTTTAATTATGTGATTAATACAATGCTCCCACTTCTCTACGGAATATGCAGCAAATAATTCCTCTAACAACATCTTTTTTTGGTCCAAATTAGAATTGATACTATTTTGGGCTAACTGCCCTTTAATATCGCCCCAGACCAACTCAATTGGATTGAGGTCCGGGTGATATGGAGGCAAACGCAGCACTTCATGCCCGTTTCTTTTTAAAAGTTCATCTATGTTATAACATCATCTGTATGATTGCTTTTTATTAATTTGAATAAATCATCTTTTCTAAGTTTACCATCAAAAGGCACGTCATGACGTCGTAGCCAATCTTGCATGACTAGCTAGCTAGGCCATAGACGGTTTTTTTTCCTCTCGGACTGAATGGTAAGCTGCATTATCCATGATGATTACTGAATTTGATGGTATATTAGGCAAAAGTTTTTCACTAACCCACTTGCTAAAATTTAAGAAATTCATCGAGTCGTGATAATCACCTGTCTTGCACTTAGATTTGAACATTACTAGTGCGCCGTCTACAAATCCAGTTTGACCTCCACAATGAACAATGATCAAACGGTCTCCTTTTCCGATTTGAGCTAGCACGCCGTGTTCATCGTTCGATTGCCAGCATTTCAAAACGTTATGAGACGCATTCACATAAGTTTCATCCAGATATAAAATGTTTCTTCCTTCTTTACGATATTTTTTAATAGTATTTAGGTACTTTCACCTCCACGATGTTATATTTGGCTGTTCTATAAGCAGATTTCTTTTAGATCCACATTTCTTGAATTGAAAACCTAGATCATGTAATAGTAATCTTAAATATTCCCTACCGCAGTGTAATACATCTTCTTTTCTAAGAACATCATTCAAACTTTTCAAAGTGGGTACTTTTATGGGAATTGTGTAAAACTGAGTGACTTTTCTTCTTACCACACCTTTTGTGAAATCATCTATTTCCACTCTTTTTTTGTGGACCTTCTTTGTTTTTTTCGGTGAATTAAATCTTTCGTTGTCTTTTAATGTTTTCCCCTCCTTTACAATTCTAGCTACCGACTTTTCCGACAATCCAGTTACTTTTGCGACAGTTTTGTTTAAATGTATATCTTGTTCATATTCAACTGAATTTGGATCTAATTTTCTTTTTCTAAAATATTCGTATACGTTTAAAGCTATTTGCTTACACTGACTGTTGATTTTGTGTCCGAATATACTTCGACTCATCTTCAGACTTCAGACAGACAGTATTCTCGTGTGTAATTCTGTCAAAGCGTCCGCGTCTGTCAATAGATGCTATCGCTACCAGCGTAGCGAGCGTACTGAATTCTGACAAGAATTTGCCTGCCGCCCGCACCTCTCACAAACCCCGCTCTCGCCTCCCCCCGCGCCCCTGTGCCCCGCAGGCGAGGTCTCAATTTCGCGGTCTACCTATAATATTATTGACCAAATGGACCATGAGATAGAAAAGTAGCAAATGCATGGAAGAGATTTTGGGGATGGAAAGACATTATGAAAAAGAAACAATACTCAATGTCTGTAAAGAGAAAGCTTTCATCATTTGCATTTCCTCTATTCTGACTTATGGATGTCAAACATGGGCCAACATTTCTCAAACATAGAACCTGTCAGAGGAGCTTTGAAAGAAGTGTCCTAGACTAACACAAAACAAAATAGGAAAAGAATTACATAAATACAAAAACTCACAAAAGAAGATCATAGCATAAAAGTTAAACAACTAAAATGGAGATGGACAGGACATATTTTAAGAGACAAAAAGATTCCGACGAATTGAGAACCTCCTCCTTTTTCGAAGTCGGTTAAAAAGTATGAAATGGACAATGACCAACTGATACAACACCAAAAGAAATAGAGGAAGACAACGAAAGAGATGGACAGATGACATTAAGAAAGTAGCTGGAAAAATCTGGCAAAGACTGGTGAGCGACCGAGATAAATGGAAAAGTTCGGAGGAAGATTATGTGACGTAGGTCACGCTGAGTTACAAAAACAGGATATACAATATAATTCAATTTTAAAATATGTAAATCAGCTAAGAAAGCTAAAATAATTTTAAAAATATAAATATGGCAGATGTTAGATTGCCAAATTAAGAAATACCCTGGCAGATCCCTATCTACCCGATTCTACATTCGGACCACATCATCGGTGTTATGAAATAACAAATATTTGAGTTCTCGACAGGTGCTTTTTGTTCTGATACCTTCCTACCTACCTTTCATTTATAACAGAAGTAATAATATATCGATTTCAGTGGACAAAGACAGCGGCAGTAACCTGGCTCAAGTCCAGGTGAACAAGGGTCAGCCGGCGCCCGCGCAGGCTGCGCCGCACCACATGAACAACGGCACGCGGCCCGCGCCCCCCGCGCCCCTCGCGTCCGCCGCACCCCCCGCGCCCTCAACGCATCCCGCGCACCCCGCACCGCCCGCCGCAGACGTACAAAAGCTGCAACAGCAACTGCAGGACATCAAAGAACAGGTGACTTTACAAAACTAGCTGTTGCCCACGAATTTGTTCGCGTGGTCTTTGCAATACCATAGTTAGTCAAAACTAAAAACCACGCGAACGAAGTTGTGGGCGACAGCTAGTGTTACATACTTTTTTTTTAAACATTCAAATTTTTTTGTTAACTGAACAGCGACATCTTACGGTAAAAAGAACCATCTATAATGACCGGTATCTCACATCCTTCGGGAACCGTACATTTGAACGGGTTAAAAATTATCCTATCTTTAATTTAAACCTATAGTCCTTTCATGATAAGAAGATACTTATGACACTTGGCATTTTCCGTTTCACCCATACTATTTACGATAATATTTTATAAAATATATTTTTAATTTTAAAATTTATGTCATTGCGAAAACACAATAATCATTGCCTCTAAAAATTTAAGCAAATATTGCAAACCATATCTTATGACCGGTTCGGTCATCTTAAACCTATGCGTTGACGTCAGTAGTACGAGAGCGTCTGCCTTGTATGCGATTTGTGTTATCGTTATTTTTCGTAAGTTCCTATTTTGACTTTTGTTACTGTTTTTGTAAAGTTTTCTTCATTGTTTTGCTTTTATTTGGTAAAATGCCAAAAAAAGAAAAAAGACGTCAAAAAAAGCTGTATACGGCACTCTGGCAGTAGAACACTGCAGTATATCTCTTATTTTAAATAAGTTCATTTGAATAAAAATCGATTAAACTTTCTTTATAAACTTTCTCGATTTCCAAAAAGAATCGGTTGGATTTCGTTAGGGCATATCACTATTTGTGTCAACAGGGAAGTCACGTGATGTGTCATAAGTTTCTTCTTATCTTGAAAAGGGAATAGTATCTAATTCTATGCCAAATTTCATCTAGATCCATTCAGCTGTTCTGGCGTGATTGAGTAACAAACTTTCGCATTTTTAATATTGTATTTTTAGTATTGTATAGAGCTGATTGCAGATAGATAAAAGGAAACAAGAGAAAAAATATATATAATATATATTGTAGTAAGACAAAATTAAGGAGCCCCCAGACGATCTCTAATACCAACATAACCTTTTTACAGACTATGTGCCCGATCTGCTTAGACCGATTGAAAAACATGATATTCCTGTGCGGGCACGGCATGTGCCAAATGTGCGGCGACCGGATCACAGTCTGTCCCATCTGCCGCAAGCAAGTTGAAAAACGTATTTTACTCTATTAAAATTGTCTACTGCGTGGTGTGTGCTGAATTAGAATACACCGCGCTCACCTTTGTTTCGGGCAATTACAGTTCAAGAAGCTATGTGCGGGTAGATACGCGCTCTCTACCTTTTAGTGGAGCAGCATTCAAGCTATTTACTATACAAACTGGTACACCGCCAATATTGTTAACCATACTTCTGATCCGAATGCGCTCGCAAGATAATGAATGTTGATTAAGTATGCAGTTGTAAAAACGAAATGAATACTTGATTTGAATTGATTCATGTTACTTCTATGTTGTGTCATTTTTCAAAACAATAGGTTTGACTAAAGCCAAGAATGATATTATTGTTTTATAGTTATTTTTTTTTTCAAATGAACCTACGACATCAATTAAGCTGAGATGAATTTGTTTGATACTTAAGCATTTAACAAGTCTAAAGTTAGTTTTAACTCGGACGGTCGGACGGTACGCCCATTTATCCGGCCAGTTACTTCTTTTATGCAATATTTTCGATCTGTCTCTTTTACGTTCCAAAATTCAAAACACATTAGAGAGAGCAAAAAAGGCCCTTTAAATTGACTTTCTTCTCGTACTTAAAGAGCAAAATAAATATTTGTTTAAAAAATATATATTTTCAACGATGTAGGTTTCTTTAAAAAATATATGATATTTTCAACGATGTAGGTTTCATTAAAGGCCATAACCCTTTTTAATTAAAAAATGTTACATTATTATTAGGTGCTGTGTGTAGTTGCTCTTTGTGTTTAAGGCCATACCTATTAACGTAATAATTAAATGGTTTTTTTTTAAACTTTTGTATCTCCTTACTCTATGCTCTTATAGCAGTTAGGTCTAACAAATTTGACAGTTTTTTAATATTGACCCAATACATACATACACAGCAACTGCTAGCCAAGTCATTGAACAACGTCATTCAACCACACGCCTTCATTTCAAACAGCCAAATGGCTGAACAGAACGTTCAACAGTACAGAACCTCATTATGTACTTCTTAATAACATTGGCACTTATTTTGGGTATTTTTGTCACCACAAAACAACCTACAACGATCAAAAAACACTTGCTGTTACCACCATCTTGTAAACAAAACGAAACAGTGCCTCGGTGGCGGAGAAATAAACTAATTCAATGCGACTTTTAAGTCGGCCGTGTTGTTGAATATTATAAATGTTTTAATGATTCAACTATACAACTAGGCGTGGTTAAATGGCGTTGTTCAATGAATTGACTAGCCGAGCAATTAAACTGCTATTT
Source organism: Anania hortulata (assembly GCA_963576865.1). Classification (NCBI taxonomy): domain Eukaryota; kingdom Metazoa; phylum Arthropoda; class Insecta; order Lepidoptera; family Crambidae; genus Anania; species Anania hortulata. The sequence continues at coordinate 16,250,821 of OY756388.1, read as the reverse complement.
TAACCATTCGGCTGCGACATATTATACAAAATAGCGCCCTCATCGTAAAAGTATATTTTTTAATACAATCTACAACTAACGTGCATCTAACGGGAACGATAGAAAGTATTAGCCATTGTCGGTCGGGATTAATGCAGCTTTAGCAAACGATTTAGTTTTTAAGAGTTATTAATCGTTCTTAGTTTTATGCCTTACCTATATGTGCATTTATATTATATTTCCACATTATGATAATAATTTCAAATTAAGTATTATACTATAAGTTAAAAATCTACATACCTATAGTAAAATGTTTGTTATTATTAGTTATGAAATGAAACAATGTTTAAACTATAACGTGTTAATTTATTACAAGTCTAAAAACAATAAAGTTTTATATCATATACGTCACATTCATTTAAAATTCAGAACCTACATCAATCATACAAGTACACTCTATACGAGTTTTTTGACATATATTTAGTTAAATTGCCAACAGGCAGGGGGAATCACGCCGCCCGGCCTAGCTGGAGACTACTTTTGACGAAACGAAAGTTAATGATATAACATAGAGGTAAACACGTCGTGTGCCTAAGCCATTAACTGGTATAATTAGAAATAAGCGTGTTGTCCTCCATCGGGTGTTTACCTTGATCCTGATATTCAGCCGTATGGGATACTTGGGTCACTTGATCCGTTGTAGAAATACGTTCGCGCAGCAAGTCGTATGTCAAATCTTGAATTCGGAACGACAGGTGAAAATCCTTTGCGAGCTCACTCTCCTCGCACCTCTGGCAATCTTTAAAATACAGAGCTGACAGACCCTCTAACTCTGAAGAAGTTGCACAATACAACGGCGTACTGGCTGCTTGACTCTATGAAAATGTAATTTTATTACATCATTAAAAGTAACAAAACATCAGTGATTTCACTTAATAAATTCAATAAAAATTACAACTTACTAAACTTATACAGAATGTTAACAAAAGTTACCAGACAAATTTTAGGAGTAGTTCAGAATCGATTTTAATACACCGGTAAAATATATTTTTTAAATTCTTTATATGACTACTTTAATGACCTCCTGAATTTTGGCTGGTTGTTTGTCGACAGCCTGTAAGTACTTACTATAGATTTTGAGAAAGGCATCATGAAAGTATAAAGCGCCTCATAGACCCACCAATTCCGGCACAGCTTGGTTTTGACAAAAGAGCCAGGGTGCGCGCTGAAAACATGTTTACCGGTATTCAACCAGCGATAACCTAAATAGTGCATCGCTAGCAAGCCACATAGTTTTGACACATTATAGGCTTTTATTGAAGTATATTCCTCTTTAGGAAGAGATAATAAGTCCGTAGTCGGTGTCAAAACATTATCCAAAGACCATTTAATGTTTCTGAAATCCGAAAAGCGTTATAGTTGAATGATTACAAGCAAAATTTTAAGTTTTTTCAAATCTTAAATATGTTTTTCAAGTTTAACCTACTTATTCGGCTAACAGGCTTACAAAGACAGTCAGTAGTGTGTCAATAATCTTGAGTCAGTAGGTAGGTACGTCCGGCTACGTTGTTCGCAAACAATGCGCTGCAAATGGACATAAAGTTTGGCCGGCTTATAATGCTGGCACTTCACATGGCATTGGCGACTGCGACTGCAAAGAGGATTCTTGGGTGGGCGTCGCACACCCTTGATCCCCATAGCAACGCCGATTTACATACATCATCATCACCCTTAATATCGTTTTACACAGATATTGAGTAGGTTCAAAAGGTACGTAAATGGACAAAATTATACATTACACATGAGAGGCTAAAAAGGTACGTCAAATGTGTAAAATGTACGCTAACGGCAACCCTGGTCATACCAAATGTTTGTTATGTTGGCTTACTCATGTCAAGTTTGCCAATTTATGCCAATTTGGCAAATGTGTGTGTCTACACGTAGATGACATTTGACAAAGTAGATAAACCTATTGTTGATATGTTTGTATACCTATCGCCATGTGAAGTGCCAGCATAACTATGTCGGCTATGATGCAATAAACCAACATATTGAGTGGCACTGCGAACTGCAAAAGTTTGGGAATCCTTGACTCAATGAAATAAAAAAAACATTCGTTAAACGTGGATCGAACATCGGTGTACATACTTCCATATTGTACCGAAGCGAAACATTCTGCTTTATAAGTATATGAAGAGTGAAGTCGAGGAACAAATCTTTACTAATAATGGAATACGTATCCCATGGCAGACCGTTTCAATGTAGTTTGCAGAAATACAACAAAATAGGTATACTTATTTAAAAACATTTTAGTCGGTAGAAAGTTGGTCTTAATAAAAACTCGGTACCTAGCTCTTATTTAATACATGGGGCACACTAAAAGTTTTGCACTTAAAGCTAATCGAAACTATTTGAATTTCGAATGTTATATATTTTTAAACGTTGCAACCTTTTTAGTAATAAAAAAAACAATTAGCGGGAAATGATTTGTCAATTGTTTTTTTATCACACATCAAAGTACACAACGAAAATGGAATTCGAAAAGATTTTAGAGCTATGATTTTTTATGATTTTAAAAGTTCTCTCTCTTCGCAAGACTGTGCTGCTCGACTTCAAAATACTTTTGGGAGAGAAGCACCTTGTTTGAGCACCGTGAGGCGATGGTTTGCTGGATTTGAGAGAGGTCAAGTTTCTTTACATGACGAATTTCGTGAAGGGCGGCCTTCAACTGCCGTCAACGAAAATAATATGGCTACTGTTAAGCGGCTAATTGAAGAAAACCCGCGGATTACCTATGAGACAATTCGAGGACTATTGGGGATTGGTATGATTGGTAATTTTCTGAGCCAAATTCAGAAAATTTTACACGAAGTTCGGAAACTTTGCTGTCGTTGAATCCCTTATGAACTGACAGCGGAGCAGAAGCGGGCTCGCGTGGAATGGTGCTCACAGATGCTACTGAAGTACGACCACGGACATTCTAATGCTGTTTATGACATTGTCACAGGAGACGAAACGTGGATTTATTGTTTTGAACCCGAAAAAAAAACAGCAATCTTGTGAATGGGTGTTTGAAAATGAGAACAGGCCGATAAAAGTGAGGCAGGCGAGCAACGTTGGTAAAAAAATGATCGCGTTTTTTTCTCAGCTACGGTTCCCATCTGTACAATTCCACTTGAAGATCAAAGGAGTGTTAATGCCGAGTGGTATTCTACCATTTGTTTACCCAGGGTGTTAGAAAAAGTTCGCGAAAGATGACCCAAAAGCCGCGTTCTCCTACATCATGACAACGCTTCTTCACATACTGCCAACAAAACAAAGTCATTTTTAGCTTCCTAAAAAGTACAACTCGTCACCCATCCTGCGCATAGCCCCGACCTAGCACCCTGTGATTTCTGTATTTTCCCCAAAATCAAGGATTCGATGAGAGGTTTTACTTTTACCAACTCCGAAGAGGCAGTGATAACGTTCAATCAGCACGTAGAAAACATGCCTTCAGATCTGTGGTCCTCCTGTTTTAAAAAATGGTTCGGTCGCATGAAAAAATGTTTAAAATGTAAAGGAGAGTATTTTGAAAAGCAATAAACATAATATTTTGGTTATAACATGTTGTATTTTTAAGTTACGCAAAACATATAGTGTGACCAACACGACGTACTTACTCTTATTTATAGTTGGAAATAACGCGTTTTAAACCAAAATCCGTGGTTTAAAACAGTTCAAAACCTTGACCAAGAGGTAAAATTAAATCATTTTCCATTTTTATTAATTTAAGTGAAGTTAGATATCATATTTTTAATACTTTTTAGGATTAAATAGACTGACAACAATCTTGATATGCGTATTAATAAAAATTATATTAACATTTTTGATAGTAATCTGTTATGTTATTTCGCGCTTGGTTATCGCATACCTATTTATTGTATTTTGCTGTACTACAAATAGCCTATAACATTATTTTACGTTACGGAACGACAACGTCGCATTTTAAAGTAATATAACAGTATTAAATTATATGAAAAATAGTAAAAAATATCTAAAAATAAAATTCAATAAATAATGTTAATTATGGAGTTTGTATATTTTGTGCAATTTGTATTTGCAATAAAGTTTGATTTTATTAGATTATAGACACAGTCTTTTTATTTTTTATTTACATGACTTCCAGGTGTAATCAGATTACTTTGTTTGAAGCCTTAGTGCATTCTAATAGAAAAATCGATTTAAACCAATATTAAACCACTAAAAGTGGTTAAAACGTTTAAAACCAAAAAAACGGCTTAAAACCAAATGGCTTGAAACGTTTAAAACCATCTTTTGCATCTATTCTCTTATCTAATAGGATTATCACCCTAACGGTGAGACGGTAAATTCCTACCACTAACTCCTCACATTAAGATAATATTAAATAAGGTCTAAGCGAATAGTGCTCAATATTTCTAGAGGTCAACTAGTACTACACAATAAGGATCAGGTTTATGAAAACAAAAAGGTTTTTTTTTTAAATTACATTGCTTAGGATTATAGAATTATTTTTTTTTGACAGATTAAGTCATTTCTAATTCTTTTGGTTGCGAGATGACCACAATTATGACGCTGGGCGTAGATTTTTATTCATAAAAGACCAATGGCGTTTTACGAAAAAACCATTACAACAATAAATAAATATTAATGAATAAAAAAATTGTTGATAGGTTGGTTAATAATGTTTTTTTTGCAGATCCTTATCATGTACTTTCTGACCTCTAGAAATATTTTTATTTTATTTTATTTTTATTTATTAGGGACAACAAACAATTGCACATTTTGATAAAATAAGAAGTTAATTACAAAAAAATATGTATATGTGCAACCAGCACCATTATCCACAGAAATAAAACAATACTACAACAAATATTGACCACAATTTCGGTTAGGCCTTATACAATGTCGCCCGGGCGCAAGTGACCGCCCGAAATATTTTGAATATACATGAAAAATTATCGAGAAAAAACCTTAAAAGGGGGGGTCTATCTTTATTACTTTTTAAGTTATTGATTTTTTTAATTTTTGAGTAGAGTCTGTGACCTTGTTTTACATTTTGTACAATTTCTCCGATGATATTAGCTCGATTTCAGATTTCTTTGATGTTTCTTAAAGCTTAAGAGTTACTTTATCACGCTACTTAGCATACATAATCCAGAACTGCTAACTTTAATTAAAAAAATGGAATTTAGACCAAAAAATCGAAGAAAATATTGAGTTTTTTTAAGAAACAGACGTGTAAGTCGTAAACTGTCAGCTTAAGAGAGCTTTTTTATTTATTATTATTAATCTAGGTCATCAAAACTACAAAATAACAATAATTGTTGATACCTTACTTCAATAAAATAAGAGGCAAACTACAATTAATTAAGGAAAGTAAATTAAACAAATAATTAAAACCGAACTCACAAGTGTCAAACAAGTAAATAATTGAAGAGGATTTTTTGAAATAAAAAACAAATTGGTAAGGAAAAAATGGCCTTTAATTAGAAAACAAAATTTCTTAATTTTAATTTCAAAAAGCCGTGACAAATCATCAAAATCATCATAAAAACAAAAAATTAATTAATTAAATTTTCAAAATGGCCCCCACCCTCCTGTAAACACACAATGGCCCTCATGGCAACACTTTGTGTTGTTCGACGCAATTCTGCAGGATTTTCTTTTATTTCTGCTGCAGCTGTGAAAATTCTAGCCGTCAATTGCTCGCGGCTTTCTATGGGCACAGCGTAGACTTTCTGTTTCATGTACCCCCAAAAATAAAAATCTAATGGTGTAAGATCCGGAGATCTTGGCGGCCAGGCAATAGGTCCTCCTCTACCGATCCACTGGACCCACCTTTCATTTAAATAATCACGAACTGTACGTGCAAAATGTGCTGGAGTTCCATCTAACTGCAACACCATTCGCCTTCTCGTCGCTAATGGAACGTCACCCAAAAGCAAGGGCAACGTATTTGTTAAGAAATCCAAATACGCCTGTTGGTTAAGTGTGCTTGGTAACTCAAACGGGCCGATGAGTTGATCGCCAATCATTCCAGCCCATACGTTGATAGAGAATTGAGTCTGGAAAGATGTCTCTCTAATTACGTGAGGGTTTTCAGCGGCCCAGACATGTAAATTTCGATGGTTAGTGATACCCGCTCTGGTAAATGTGGCTTCGTCTGTCCACAAAATGTTTTTCATAAAATGTGTGTTGTTTCGTTGCTGTGTAATTATCCAGCCACAAAAGACAGATCTCGCACGGTAATCGACAACCCCCAGATGTTGAGCACGCCGGAAATGATACGGATGCAGACCTTCTCTTTTCAATATTCTCCAGACGCGTATTCTTGGTATACCGACTCTTATCGACAGGAGACGGATACTGGTCATGGGGTCAGCACGTACTAGTCTTAGTACCTCCTCTTTCACGTCGACGTTAACTCTCACGCTAGTCTCGTTTCGTTGTGGGAATAAACCTCGTTCGCAAAAACGACGATGCACAGCAATGAAAGAGCGATAGCCAAGTACTGGCCTATCTGGATATCGACGACTGTATTCTGCGACCGCGGAGCGTGCATTTCCATTGCAAAAACCGTATACGAAATGCATATCCGCCACATGAGATGGCGGTAAATCACGCAATCGTATCATAATGATGACAGGAGTTCACTTGATGAAAAATGTCTTTACAAGTTGAAAAGCGCACAGATCACAAAACACGTAGCGTCTCGAGATAGGTAACCGAACAACTAAATAAAGTACCGGTGCTTCATTCAGTTCAGGGCTAACTGAAAAGAGTTTGCACGTGGTGTACGCCCCATTGTTACCCGACCTTTTTTTTACCGTTTTCTACCTGAGAGACCCCTTTTCGACAAGTTGTAGTTTGAAATTTAAAAGAGATAATACTTACAAGGTTACCTGATTTTATTGGTCATAAGTTACAGACTAGTAATTATGAATAAAAAAGCTCTCTTAAGCGGACAGGTTATGACTTAGACGTCCGTTTTTAAAAAAAAACTCAATGTTTTCTTTGATTTTTTGGTCTAAATTCCATTTTTAAAATTAAAGTTAGCAGTTCTGGATTATGTATGTTAAGTAGCGTGATAAAGTAACTCTTAAGCTTTAAGAAACATCAAAGAAATCTGAAATCGAGCTAATATCATCGGAGAAATTGTACAAAATGTAAAACAAGGTCACAGACTCTACTCAAAAATTAAAAAAATCAATAACTTAAAAAGTAATAAAGATAGACCCCCCCTTTTAAGGTTTTTTCTCGATACTTTTTCATGTATATTCAAAATATTTCGGGCGGTCACTTGCGCCCGGGCGACATTGTATTATTTGATAACTCACCTATGTGATTCCGATGAAACGAATACGACTCGAGCGTTCGGTGAAAGTAATTTTTCTATATTCATAAGTAAGTAATATTGACTCAAATAGTTGACTTGAAACGTGGTCTCCAATCCGTCATCTGTTAAAGTCCATGGCAGTCCAAATATTCCGGCGTTTAATATAACTATATCTATTTTCCTAAAAAAAAATTCTATTTTGAAAGGGAAATCCACAACTCTTGATACTAAAGTTCTCCGTTTTGTTACCAATGTATGGTCTTTAGTTTATTAAGTACTTTTGATGTTCCTTTGGTCTATCATACAAGTATGGAGAAGGCACTACTTGATACAACTGCCATTTTGTTTCGATTTACGATTCAACAATTACTTACTGGTGGCGATTCAAAATTTCTTCTGATGTCTTTTTTACCGATCTTAGAGAAGCCAGATTCGTTTCGTAGAAATGCAGCAGGTGTGGATTGTCGCAGACGTTCTTGACGACGTTGGCCGCGTAGGCGTTGCGGCAGGCCATCAGCACCTCGCCGCCGCTCGCGCTCAGGCACCGGGTCACTTCAAGTCCGATGCCGCTGTTCGCGCCAGTGATTAAACACGTTTTTCTCGAAAGATCTAAACCTTTTACGACCTAAATATTGTAAATATTCAGGTTAACTTACGTGTTCTTGTAAGTTAAAAATTAAGTAGGTACGCGTAGAGTTGTAGTGTCCGTCACGTTATAAATGTCTGACCAATATGACCGAGCAAATTGGACATTTTCTCAATGTGACCAGACATTTTGGACATTTATTGTCAGTAACGTCACATTCAATTCTATTGACAAACTATGAAAAAAAAAACATTTGGGCACAAATATGTGCATTATTATAAGAGAGACAGGCTTCAGTAGTAGTGATCTTTAAAGAAATGAAATTTCTAAAATCTTTCTGCACAAACAAGCTAAAAAGTGTCGTATCGTTACGCGCGAGTCTTGTTTTTTAGTTCGATCCAGATCCAATTACATGTTTTATGGTATGTTTTTATTGTCATAACTGTTAACTTAACATTTAAGACTTACTTTAGTGGAATTCTTCTTTTTTAAATTTATACAAAAAAACATATAAGTGACCATCTTGACAATAAATGTCCAATGTGACCGAGCATTTATCATAAATGACGGACGCTTATATCATATGACCGTCACTTTACAACTCTACTAAAGAGACATCGATAACGCGGAGAGATGCACAGCTTTGCGTCGTCATTGCAATGAGTTAATTGCGATCAAGGCGTTAGTCATGCAGAAATTTTATTTCCGTACCTCATCCGCTGAAGGTCCGTGAAATTTTAGAAAGTCGTTATTCTTATGTAAAACATTCACACAACCGTTTATAATACTTTTTGATGCCGTAAAATCCGCTAAACACCGTCTATCCAACCTTTTCACTAAAGGAATTCTGAAAATAGAGAAAATACTATATTTTCCAAATGGTTTTATTAATTAAGGCCTTACTACGGTTCTCTATTTTGTTCCCTAACTTTTTTATCCATAATCTAAAGTGCAATTTTTTTTTTGTCCTTATCATCATTTCTCCGAATGATAACTTGCCCGAACTTAATGTCACATAATATTACATGCAATAAAATTGAAAGCCCTAAATATAATATGCCCTAAATTTATTTGTCATAAATATTACAATCAATAATATACGAAAGACTTAAAACTGGTTTCTATAAAAGTTGTAAGTCCTACGTTCAAATTATATAATGTTTATTTATCCTAATAATAATAAATGCGTAGTGCAAGCGGCAAGCATTATGCATGCAGGCAATCAGCATGCACCACGCATGCATGAAAACATCATACAAACATCATGCATGCAAGCAATCAGCATGCACTATGCATGCAGGCAAGCACCATGCAGGCAAGCATGAAAGCAAGCAGCGTGCACCATTCATACAAGCAAGCAGCATGCAAGGCTTCTGTCACGGCTCCGGCGCTGCGTGTCTCCGGCAGTCCCACGCGTGCTAATCGTCGCAGACGGCTTTCACTCACCACCGCAGCTTCGGCTTGCTGGCCGGCCAGCCTCAGCCGCGGTGGCTCGCTACCAGCCTCCTGCTCCTCAGCCCGCGGGCCGCCTCGCCCCTCCGCGCCTACGCGATTTTGAATTACACTCTAGGGGTAGGGCAGACAAGACTGCGTGGAGTCGGGTTTACGGCGATTCGTTTCTGTCACTAAAAACCGAATTTTTAGCTATTGTTTTAGGACTAACAATAATATTGTAAATGAACATTCGGAATAAGACACAGTATGTAATACAATACTTAGGACATGTGAATTTATTTCATGTAAAATTAGTAGATTCAACTATTATAGTAATCAAAATTATGGCAGAATAGTTTAAGGACTAAAGATTTATACAAAATTTCGAATTTTTGAACTTATGGTTACTGAAGTTTATAGCAAACGTGTTATGGATAATGATTTTCGGACAAACAATGTTAGGAGAAGAAATGGAGTACCGCCATACTACACCTCAGATTTACAAATTATCTCGCAAAACTGCAAAAAGCATTCCTGATGATCGGTTGAGTATGATTACACAAGGGAATAAAATTAATCTTTTTTTTTTTGTTGCATGGAATTTTATGCCCGTTGTTTACTAATTTGAGGTCGCTGATTTCAAATCTACATTCATTTTTAGCAGCTCTAGTTTTTGGGATACAGCTATCAGACATATTTTTGTAATACAAACATACACCTCTAAAAAGATGGTCCACAAATAAGAAGGTTGATAAAAGATGAAAACAATAATACTTACATGACTGGTATTGAAAAAAATGCCTGAAATGAATTCATTTGCACTGCACAAAATTTTCTAGGAAAAATAGGATGAAAGCTATAATATGCGAAGCATATTGAACTGATGTGGTCACACTTCAAGCAACTTGGTTGTAATATGAGCAACAAGGTACCTACAGTTTCTGCACAGCAATTTGAACCGTTTCCCTAATCTTGGTGATCTGAGTGATGAACAAGGGGAACGGTTCCATTAAGTCATTCGAATTATGGAGGAACCTTACCATGGTCGCTGGAATGTTACATGATGGCGGAAAATTGTTGGAGCATTAAAAACAGCCCACGTGATCCTCCAAGTCAAGCAAGAAAATCTTTAAAAAGATTTGTTTTTAATAAGTTTTGGTTGTTTTTCTAATGGTTTTCTTAATAAACAATATGTTTTTCTTAAAAACGTGTTTTAATTAAGTATTTCTCAAAAACTGAAGCTGATACAAACAATCTGAATTCAGATCTGAAAACAGCACCCCGAGAAAGTGTCTCTTCGACTAGCGTACTCACCAGTCACCACACCGTAGCGGTATTTCATGAATGCCAATTGATTTCTAAATATTTTGGAATAAATTATTGTGCCCAAAGGAAATAAATAGTTTCCTTCAACTTACGACTTATAGACATTTGGTGGGTTTGGTGAGTACGCTAGGTGGAGGTTTCGCCCAGACTCACCTCTCGTGTGGGAAAACTATACAAGCTGTTAATATAATTCATACATCAAAAAATACTACAAAAAGTAGCCATGTCCTTTCCCAGGCTCTAGTCATCGCTGTACCAAATTTTATCCAAATCGGTTCAGTAGTTTAGGCGTGAAGGCTTAACAGACAGACAGAGTTACTTTCGCATTAGTAGGGATTAGTTTGTCCTTCGATCGTAAATATTAGCCCCATCTTTGAAAGATACAACCGATCATAAGATAAGCTAGGTTTGGATATATGCGCTTTTGGAAAACTAAAGTACATCTTTAAATCAAAACTGGCACTGCATATTGCTCCACTCCGGACTACAATCCCGCAAAGGGCAAATGTTCGTGTTGTGAGCACGAGCATTTGTACCTAATTCATGGAAGTTTATAAACGTAAGTATTATAAGTTTATCTGTTAACTAGTCCTCGTCGTCCATCTATGTCGATAAACGACATACACATGTACACAGTCTTACAAGGGTCGCAGATGTCGGCGAATTGAATAACCGAGCTAAAGTGGAGTTTTTCACTTGAGTCAGAACTAAAGACGACCGGTGCAGCGGTAGATTAAAGCACTTAATAATAATGGTGACCAAGACAACAAAAGGTAGCCTGCCTAGCAGAAATGTGATACGTATGAGGCACCCCACTTGATACGTGTAATAATAACGTATGAGACGCAGGTATGAGTGCCTGTTTTAAAAAAGACTTCAACTTTTTTGTATGGAGCCTAGAGTTGCAATTACTTAAGTACCTAGAATTACTTTATTTAGGTGTACACCTATGAAACATACATATTATGTCTCTTAACTTTAGGTATGCCAATAAGGTTCGATGCCTTTTATGCATACCTATTAAAACCCCATTCTTTCCGAAACTCAAATCGAAGTTCGCCGGCTAACTTACCGGCGGTGGAGCGCCTTCATGGCCTCTCAACTTAGCAGCGATAGTCCGGCGTGCTAAACTATTAAATGCCTATGTGTGCATCCTCTGTACACCCTCTTTGTACCTTAGTGGCATTCTCTGAAGGCCATAGGCACCTAAGGATCTGCAAACCTTGCTTCTTAAAATAGGCTAGGGACAGGTGCATGGTGCAGGTCGGATATTGAAACTATGCAATTCAAAAGTTACCTTGGCAAATATCTGATCAGATTAAAAACCATAATGGAACTATCACCACAGTCCTTTAAGAAAATTTGAAATTTTAACCGTTGTCTTTATCAAAATGAATATGCTGTGAGATTCTAATAATGTGTCACGTTCATAAATCTGACATCTCACAATATTTGTTAAACGTCACGTCCACTAGTCACTTATGAAATTGCCAGTAAAACAGTAAATTTAGCAAGGAGTAAAAATAACATATATAGTAATATATAGTAACTTAATGCAGTGATATGTAGAGTAAAAAGGACCTAAGGATGGTCTTAACTTAACGCTGACTACTATATTTACTAAAGTATTACTTATGTAATAATATGTATTATATTATTATGTCTTCCACGAGCAATCTTTCCATCAGTATTGACGACACAAGTAGCGCAACAGCCAAGGGTTTGATTCTCCGTGTTTGGATTAATTCTTAAAACAAACTTCTGTATTGTCTCAGGTGTACTGGGAAACGCCAAAGGCAAAGATTCATTTGTCAGCTACCTCGTATTAACACTAGTATACTAAATACCTTCAGCATGACAATAAGTGTGTTGAGTGGCACATAGGTAAGTATTTATTTATTGCACAAAACATGAAACAAACAAAAACTTCTATACGGGGTGGTGTCTCTTATTTAGGATAGTTAGGCTAATTTGTAAAGAAGCTTAGGGACTTAAAGGAAAATGCTAAAATACAAAAGGAACTTGTTAACATTTATGTAAGTACCTCCCACAGTACCTACGGGCAGAGTCATATAACACGTACAGACCGTTATTTGTTACCGCCGTTAAGTGACAGCGCAGGCACACCTACACACGCAGTATTTATTTACTTCAAAGAAAAGAAATTGTTCAAATCCCAGAATGGGCGAGTTAGCTTTTTTTAAATATGTATGGACGCTATTGTATTACAGGTTAACGGGAACGCCTTTCGTTGGTTAACATACTGTATATTTTACAATACAAATATAAAATAAAAATTATAAAAGGTAACACGCGCCGACCGAAATTGAGTTTGACTTCATCTGTGTAACAAATTTTTTTTTATAAGTACCCGGAAGATGGCTTATATTCTGAATAAATGAGTATTATTAAGTATTATTTAAAACATCCTTAACTTATTTAGGTACACAAATGCTCGCGCTCATCACACTAATATTTTTGGCCGTTACGGGCTTCGAACATGCAACCGGCTTTGTAATCCAGAGAAAATGAATAATGCGTACTGCATTTCTTAGATGGTGGTAATGTGTTGTTTGTTTTGTTAATCGATTCAAAAATCGGTTATAAGGTGCGCCGTTCTCTTCTCGCCGGTGCTTGACGCGATGGAGGTGAGCCGCGGGTTCTGAAGGAAATCTGGTGGAAGTCTTTCGCTTCCTACTTCCTGTATGGTTCAAGCTATGCTGGGTGGCGAGAGGGCGTGAGCGTGAGGATGGCGGCCTTTTATGGCGGTGCCGTTTTGACTCAAACGGCTGCGGATCGGGCTGGAAAGGATAACCCCTTGCTGACCCGATCCGAAGTTGAAAGGGCCTCCCCTTTTGGGAGGGGAGGGGAGGCGTTTTGCCGAACTCGACTTTCCCCCTCTAGAGGGCTAGTGAGCTCTGGGCGGAGGCCCCCTACTTACATTGCACAGCCTGCCTGCCCAGGGTGATCCTGTGTGAACAGGATCACTATGTCTGTGGCCCGGCATGAGCCGTACATAGGCGATGCATGGAAGTCGTCCTTACGGGTTCCCATGTATCGTCAGTATCGTCACCATACACACATTAATAATTAATATGAATACGCCGGGTTATAACTTACTTAAGAGATAGGACATAATTTAGGATAGGTTTAGGAAGGTAGAAACGACTTTAATGTACAGTATTAAAAGCTGAACCCACTGAACAAGTAATACTACGTTATAGCACAGAATATATAATAGTACAAGTTTTATAGCTGAACCCAGCCAAGGAATGGAAAGTTGTACCGTAGTTAGTACTTTTAAATTCCTAGGGCAACAACAATAAAATGTCATTAGGACAGTCTCAGTCAACAGATTGACTTAGACTTTAGTTTCTTGAAAATTTCTGAGCAAACATGGGTAAAACCATCGAAATAGAACGCCCAGAACGATAGTTTCCTACAAAGCGGACTGTCAAAAGTGAGGCAAGAATAAGGCGTAAGTAAGTCGTGTTTACGGTCGACGAAACGCACACAAGTAAAAAATAATGTTGCCTTTATATTAAAGAGGTTCGAACATTTTTGTATGGAAGCTGGCATAACTACTGTCCGCCATTTTGAAAAAAACATGTTTCGGCGGCGAGTGATGAAACGCATGTCAATCGACAGAGTAAGTGATTACAAACAAAAACTGTTTAGTAATCAAAGCTCTAAGTGATACGGTTTTTGAGATAATTAAGTTGAAAAACATAAAAACAGAACTTTTTTTTTTATTTGTGCTTCGTAACGTAATAATTTTAGATGATACTCCATCGCTTCAACAACTTAAACAGCCTAAAAGGGCTTTAGCAATGGTGTTAAGCAAATTGCACACAGACGACTCTAACGACAGGTGGTCCTCTTCATTTCGTATAAGCTCCGTACACTTTGGTCGTATATGAAAAAGGTGCGGACTCATTTATTGAATGAATTTGTTCCACTGCATTTGGGTTTTTCACGCAATAGAGAAACTGAAGAATACCGTAAGAAATTGCGTCAAAGAATTTTGTCTATACCGAATTTATATGGAAGTCCTGAACATTCAAATCGCATCATTGCTATTTGCGACGGAACTTACATATTATCTACCTACATACTAAAAGTTCGACTACTTGTTTCTATTACAGAAGCATTTAGTCCATATGCTGCCGATAAATCTGACGCAATTATTATGCGTGAATTAATTGCAAGTGATGAATTTCGGATAGTTTTCCAGCCCGGTGCTGTTTTTATACTTGATCGTGATTTCCAGGACGTAATTGGAACACTGGAAGCATTTCGATACCGTTCTTTTATGCACAAAACGAAAAAGCCGGCATAAGAGGCAACTGACTCCCCAATATGCCAATGAATCACGCAAAGTGACAGTATGCCGGTGGGTAGTGGAGACAGTTAATGGGCACATCAAAAATCAGTTTCGCCAGTTGAGAAATCAATATCCAAACGAAAAGTAGAAAAAAGTAAGTGAAGAGTTTCGTATTGCATGCGCATTACGCAATGGTTTTGGTGCTCGATACAACAATCACAACTTAGTAAACGAAATTAATATAAAACAGAACTCCGAACTTGAGCGAAATAGTCATACAAAATAATTCAAATCACCACAGGGTAGATTTCCAAACAATGAAAGCAAATGTCGGGCTTGAAGATTTCCCTGCTTTGACTAAAGACGTCTTAATAATAATGGTGTTAAGAACCTACCAAATCGCTCAAGCCAGGAGTTATTATGGAGAGCACATAAAAGGCAACGGTGCATAGGTAGTGCAAGTATGTAGAGGAAATGATGCCAATATGTTTCTAGATGATTTCTGGAGACGTATTTTTGAAGCATTAGAAATGAATCTTGAATTCGAACACGAAAACAATTCGTGTATGAAAATAGTTTCTATTGCTTCAGATTTTACGCATTTTTAATCACTCGAAATAAGTGTTGCTATTAAATTGAAATCTTGTAACTATTTTTGTTTTACGCAGGAAATATTAAAAACCTTGTAGCAAAAACTCATTAACGAACGTAAATAAAGAGTTAATAAGTCAGAAACCATATTTTTACTTGTCAATGTCATTCATCCGTTCTTTCTACTAGTAGAAATCGAAAAACGAGTGGGTAAGACCACTCGTTGCAGAATTCACGTTGCGGAATTCGTATGATTCAAAAATACGTCTCCTGGACTCGTCTTGACATTGTGAGGTCAAGCGCTGCCATTGGTCTATCCTTCAGACAACTTCCGCCAGCCCAAGGATCGACCAATGGCAGCGTTTGACCTTACAATGTCAAGACGAGTCCGGAGCCGCGTCCGCCCGCTGCCATCTGTCACCGGTATTATGTTTTACGTAAAAATATAAGTTTTATCGCAATTCTTACACGTGAAGTTATCTGAAGTTGTCTGAAGGATAGACAAATGGCAGCGCTTGACCTCACAATGTCAAGACGAGTCCGGAGCTGCGTCCGCCGCAGTTTGTCACCAGCTTTATGTTACAATCTTTCTTGTGTTTTCCTGATGTACTGTGACATCCGTTCACTTCGCAAACCGTCATGATTTTTAATATTTCGGGAGCTGTTTGTCACGCGACACGATCTTGAGCACTAACGGACCGAGTACTAAACTAAGCCATTATGGCTTAGTTTGTATTGCCTCACTTTACGGACGCGGACTTGGCTTCTAGGCGTTTTATTTCGATGGGTTAAACGATCCAATGTGCAGTGCAGGTGGAGTGCGGCGGACGCGGCGGGTGTTAGTTGGGCCTACGAATAAAATTGACGTTTTGACACAATTTCTATACGAAAACTGTCAAAAGTCAAACTTATACCGGTGACAGATGGCGGCGGACGCGGCTGCGGACTTGTCTTGACTCGCTGGCGGAAGTTGTCTGAAGGATAGACCAATGGCAGCGCTTGACCTCACAATGTCAAGACGAGTCCGGAGCCGCGTCCGTCGCAGTTTGTCACCAGCTTTTTATTCTTCAAAAGATCTTAGAGAGAGCGCGCACGGGAGACTTTTGTCGCTGCGACGTTTTTGTCTCTCATATCAAGTCCTCTGTTATGTATGGAGGTGCGCGCACGGTGCGACGCGACAACTGGGAGACTTTTTTGTTCCCTGACCAGCACGGGTGACAAAATTGTGTCTTTGTTTTTTTTTAAATACTGTTTTACGGCTCTGGGTTCTAGACCTTTAAAAATAATTAAACAACATTTAAATCCAAACACACAAATACTCAGTGTATTGTTTTGGTGCTCAAATACAATTTTTTCTCAGACCATCGAAATTTCAGAATAAAAACCAATGTTTTATATATAAATGAAAAACATTGGACAAAATTGTGTCTCTCCGCCAGTGTTGCCAGATTTATATCGGTTATCCTAGTTTTACTGCAAAATTATCGTGTGATAACGTATCCCCAGTTTACAAAATTATTGTATAAAATTTGTAACTACCGAATCTAGTAAAAGAACAGAATATACGGCTCAAAAGTTTAAATCTTGTTACTTGTTTACTTTTTAAAATTACAAGTTTTTGTTATCAAAATTACTGCTGTACTTACTGCACAAGCATCGAGCACCTACCCTAAAGAGCAGCAATACAAACCAACTTTCTCCGAAACAAGTAAGTGATTTTTCACTTACATTTATTATGAAATGATAAGTCCTATCAACTCTCGTCTTATAAAAAATTACAGATACAGATTGAAAAATGGCAGAATTTTTTACGCCAAGAGTCTCTCTTTCTTAGTGTTAAGAAATTATATTCAGTATCCTGTCAAAGTCAGAGTTGTCCAAAAAAACGTAAAATGTATTCCAATACACAGATTAAAATTATTTCATACAATTATCTTTTACTTAACTGAGCAAAATGACATGGATTATCGTAGATGTATCGTATTCGTGTGATACATTTTTATTTTTTCTATTGCATTACAACACTCAAAAATGTCGTAAATCTAGCATAATTATCCTACGTCTGGCAGCACTGCTCTCCACGTCGCGTCGTTTGCTAGAAGGAGGAGCAAACACTTCAGACTAGCATCTGAGGCTAAATTTTCTCTATCTCTATCTCGATTTTGACGCACGCAAAATGGCGTCAACATCTACGCAAAATGTAAACCTGCGTGAAGACGAAATTAATAATGACTTGCTCATTGAAGAAGTGGAAAAAAGACCAGCACTCTATGACAAAAACATGAAAAATTATTCTAATATAAATTATAAAATAAGGGCATGGGAAGAAATATGTCAAATTATATTTTCCAATGCTTGGGGTAACATGTTACCAAAAGAAAAAACTGAAGCTGGTTAGTTGCACATTTTTTTATTTCTATGAGTAGGTAAATTTTACATGAATATATTATATTACATAATGTATTCTAGAACAAGAGTTGCACATCGTAAACTTAGTAGGTAGTTGGTGAATATTTTTAGTTCTCGTTCGGAGGCATTACCTCCACTATACAAAAATCAAGGTCCGTGTGGTAGGAACTCTTTAATAAGTAGGCAATGATGTTATATTGTCTAGATTGAGCATACTGCTTGAATCTTACTAAAAAAATAGGCCAACATTGGCCGAAAATTAGGTACTCAGCGAAGGTATTTTTATTTTTTATTTGTATTGTCTTCCTTTAAAGTTTAGTCACACTTTATTAGAACAAATCTCCATTTCCGACACCTTAATTTTGCCTAGCGGCATGTACATCTCCAGTGATGGAACACATGCTTTTTAAGACCACGGTCTGGAATATTTTTTGTAGCGTTCGCTGCCTCGACTGTCCGTCTAGATATTAATACTGTACATGCACTTGACTACAATAGGATTAAAATTCAAATTTTGTCATATTGCCATGATACAGCCCCCTGCGGTGAAGTAAAGTAGGACGCGTAATAATTACGTATATTTGCTGCTGATATGATTCTATCTGACGGAATTGTTGTAATGCTTTCTAATGGACATTCATAAACAGTATCAATAAATTGAATGCCATCTCTGCACCGTACAAAATTATGTAGAATGCAACATGTTTTTACTATTATATCAGCAAAATCGAGATTAACATCAAGGGGCCTGTGCAAAACTCGCCATTTATTTATAAGTATACCAAAAGTACATTCAACCATGCGTCGTGCCCTCGTGTGTCGATAGTTGTAAATTTTTTTCACAGTAGATAGTGATTTCCTTGCATATGGTCGCAAAATGTGCCTTAACAAACCAAATGCCTCATCTGCTACGACACAAAATGGCATTTTTTTTCCATTTTCATCATTAGGCAAAGAACAATCTTGTGGTATATTTAATTGGTCTAGCTGCAATCTTTGGCCCATGCCAGAATTTTGGAATACACTGGAGTCGCTTGCTGCTCCATTAGCACCAACGTCTATGTATACGAATTTATAATCTGCATCTACCCATGCCATAAGAACAGTCGAAAAGTACTTTTTGTAATTAAAACACTGTGAACCGGTGTTTTTCGGCTGTATGATCCTAATATGTTTGCCGTCAATTGCGCCAATTATATTAGGAAAATTTGTCCGCTGGTAAAATTGATTGGAAATAATCAGCCAATCTTGTTCGGTCTTTTCCGGCATGTATAGTGGATGTAAATTCCAGATTTCAGTACATGTGAACTTTACAATTTCTCGTACTGTGGTAACACCTAACAAATATTCAAACGATATGCTGTAGAAACTGCCGCCGGTGGCAAGATATCTGAAACCAAAAAAACTTGTAAATTCATGTGAAATAGATTTCAGAACGAATGAGTGGAGGTTAACTGTATGGTTTCTGGTCGATGAATGAGCATGACGGCAAGGTGCTTAAGCGAGAAGAAGCACGTTCTTCTTATGATGGCCGCGTCGCTGTGAGGACGTTCTTCAGTTATTTCAAGAACAAAACAATTTCAGTTGCAATAGATCCGCTTTTCATTTCAAAAACTGCGACCCTACATTAATACCGCATTACTTAGGCCGCGGTTTGGACGATAGTGGGCATCGGAGCGGCGGCGAACGCATCTATACAAAATCTATTAACCTGTGCAACGATTTTGTACGGCGCGTCCGCCGCCGCCACCACTCCGCTACCCGCTGTCGTCCAGAACACGGCTTTATTTAATTTTACTCCTAAACACGAACATACACAAAAACTTAACTCTTATAAACTTACTTTTAGAAACATTTATTTTCAGGTAAACTTGCACAAAAAAGGTGGAGAAATTTAAGAGCTAGTTTTGTACGTGAACTACGTGAACAAAAATCGACCAAGTCTGGCCAGGCCGCTAAAAAAAAAAGAAAGTACAAACATTTTGACCAACTTTTATTCCTTATCCCAAGCCTGGACACTCGAGAGACATCAGGAAACGCAACTTCTGTAGAGGATATTCATTGCGAAGAAGATATTAGGAATGCTGATGAAGATTTACCACAGCGAAGCGAATATCCCCGAAAGAAAAATAATAATAAAATATCTTACGAAGAAAAGCTTCTAGGGATTTTAGATAAAAAAAGAGTTGACGATAATAGGTTTATTGAGGCTATGAGGAACAATAAAAGCATTTGTGATAACTGTGACAGGGAAAAGCATTTTGCGCTATCCTTGGTGCCATTGTTAAAAGCAGTCCCGGAGGAGAATAAATTAGAAGTACAGATAAAAATTTTAAAAATTTTTCAAGACATTCAAAAACAAACTAATAATCCACCTACAAGTTACCTAGGGAGTCTTAAAAATTTCAAAATCATACCCAAATATTCTCTCACTCTATCACGGCCGAGTCCCCAAAACCAACTTCCCATAGAAACTAACACTCAGCCGAATTTATCTTCTTCTGCTATGTATATTCCATCTACAAGAACTCCAAATTTCCAAATCAAACCCAAATATTCTGTCTCTATACCACCGCCATCGCCGAGTCCCCAAAACCAACTTCAAATAACTACAAATACTCAGTCAAATTCATCTCCTTCTCCTATATATGTTACATCTAAAAGTCCACAAAATTTTCAAATTAAACCCAAATATTCTGTCTCTTTACCAACGCCATCGACAAATCGAGTCGAAGTCGAGTTGAATTCATTTCCACTATCAGTAACTTCTAATCAAAACCCGATACTTTCTGAAGACTCCTCAGCCTCGAATAGTATTAAATCCTATGTTTCACAGTTTGCACCTGACTCTAATGAAGATTCCGAAATTTATGACATTTGTCAAGAGTGCGATATCAGTCTAGATAATCATTAAATTATTCTTTAATTTAAATAAACATAATTTAAAATTACTTTCTTTTTTTACTTACCTTAAAGTTACAGCAAGTCTTTCTTCAGCTGGGACAGATAATCTCATGTTCGTATTTTTGTATGTTAGTGCAGGTCCTAAAGTGCGAATTAATTCATCAAAACTTCTAACACTCATTCGAAAATATTGAAAAAATTTATTTGGATATTCTCGTAATTTAGAAAACATAGTGTAGAACTTTCCACTTAATAGCCTGTCACTCCAAAGGGGGTGTACCCAGTATTCTTTTTGCTTTTTTTCTCTCCCGAGTCTCATAAGTTCACAGACAACGACCGTTTCTTCAAAATCCATATTGGCGAATGACTGGAAGCACGTATTCTACATACTTCTACGCGAATGACGCTTCGAATTTTAAAAAAAAGTTTCGTTTCTGTCTCCTTCGTGCGCGCACCCCTCTTTGGAGACGCGACGCGACAGAGACAAAACTTTTTTGTCCCAGCGACAAAAGTTTCCCGTGCGCGCACTCTCTTAATGAAAAATCGGCTCTATGATGAGCACAGATTAAATAAACAAAAAATAAAATATTTCTTTAATGCTCAATATATTTTTTTACAAGTGGTTAGGTGAGACAGCTCCAGGAAGTAATTGGATACTTGTGTCGGAGTGACTCGCTCTTGACTTAGTGCTAGTACTTAGTTATTGAGCTTTTACAAAACAATTGCATTAACTTAAATACAATAACAGTAGCTATTAAAGAATTTTACTTATTATTAATTTACTTAGTAGGTATGGAACAAGTATTTTACAACAAGCTTTGGACATTTTATAGAATATTAAACATATGTATACGTGTGTGTGTGTGTGTGTGTGTGTGTGTGTGTGTGTCCGCGTGCGCGTGTGTGTGTGTGTGTGCGCGTGCGTGTGTGTGTGTGTGCGCGTGCGTGCGTGCGTGTGTGTGTGTGTGTGTGTGTGTGTGTGTGTGTGTGTGTGTGTGTGTAAATACGTGTTTTGTAGGGGTACGATGATAGATGCACCAGAGTATCTAGTAACTTCAACTCAATCTTTTTAGAATTCTTTCGGTTTCATCGTGAGTTAATGTAGTAAGCCATTTGAGCACAGTATTTTTACATTCGTATCTTAGCATAGGGTAAATATTAAGCTTACGGTTTATGATGTTGTAGATATAGACGCTCTGCGAAGCAAACTGGCGTTGAGAAAATACAGTGCGTCGCGGGAAAGAGAATGCCACTGTGGTTCTCCGCCTACCTAGTAACTTGGAAGGATCGAAAGGCAAGGTTTTATGGACCTGTAGAATTGTGTTTTGGACGTACAGTTTCCTTACCGATAGCAGATCCCCCAGTTTGTAAAGATGTTCTGTTGGGTATCTGTACGGCTTAAAATACATTAGTTTTAAGAGGGATCTTTGCACTCTCTCTATGTCCAAGAATTTGCCCGCTGTGGCACCATCCCACACCGGGATATAGTACGATATGATCGACTGCACAAGAAATATGTAGATCTTATTTAGGAGCTCACGGGACATGACATATCGCAGAGATTTAAAAATCCAAATAAGCTTTCTTATTCTGCCTGTTACCAAGTCAATGTGCTGGTGCCATGACATTTGCATGGTTTTGATTTAAACAAGGTTTAATGCTGTCATTAAGAAGTTGAGCACCTAGAAGGCAAAATGAATCAGAACTAAGAATTTGAATATTGGGAGCCAAAATGTTAAATTAACTAACAATATTAATGTACGTACTCTGTACTATCACTGTCATGTGTCAAACTGTCAAATTTGTAAAAAAAAAACTTGTTGATTTCTGCCTCTGGATTCTTCTGAATAAATACAGAAATAATAATTTCGAGTTTATTGGATTTATATACAAATATAATTATAAAAGACGCCTCGATGGAAGCTCTTTTCATTGTTATATATTAGAAGCTAGTGTAGTTTATTAACTAGTACCATCTAAGCTATGCAATACTCCGAACGCTTGTTGTGGTAATTCTTTTACTGCTGTTTTTATTTAAATCAGAATACCTACTCTTGCATGCGGAGATCAAAACGTAAAACATTGTTTAAACACTCAAGTACTGAAGTACGTACTATAAAACGAAAGATAGTAGTTGTTCTAGACAACCATGGATAAATCTAACAAGCGACAGTATTCATCATCAGAATCTGATAGCGCTGAAGAATTCCGACGTAAGGATTTAAAAGAACGAGATGAGTTTGCTAAAAGGCTTAAAAAACGAGATGATAATAAAGTCAAGAAAGTCACTAATGTATCAAGTAATAAATCCTATGAAGAAGCAGCTAAACGGCTAAAATTAGAAGCAGAAGACAGGGAAAAGCTTCTACCAAAATTGCGAGTACAGTCACGGCGTAAATATCTGGTTAAACGCAAAGAAGACAAGGTGGTAGAGTTAGAAGCTGATATTGCAGATGATGAATACTTGTTTGAAGAAAGCATGTAAGTTTTATTTATATCATCACTCTTATTTTAGAAGATATTTAATTGAAATTCTTTTATAGACAATTCAGACCAATATAAGTGATTAAACTCACAACAGTGAAACTTTTGTTACAATGTAGTTAATTAAAACTTTAAAAAAATTAAAACCTTAAAGTGTAGAAAAATAACATTGTCCCGGGTCTGGGTGTTGTGGTACCGTTGTTGTTACTAATTTCTGTAACCCAAGTGCTTAAGCTACTTATCATATGATCAGAGCAATGTATGTGATGCTGTTCAATATTTATTTATGAGTATTATTTTAACATAGTGGTTTATTAAAAATTTCAGTTTAACAGAAAGAGAAAAGAAAGAAAGAGAGCATAAGAAAACGATTTTGCAATTGGCTAAAGAACATGAGAAAGCAAGAGAACTTGAAAATGTGCAACGATATCATATGCCTCAAGATTTGGGAAAAGGAGAAAAAGGTAACATGTTTAAGATCTATGAAGGGCATCCTCAGCCGATAAAGTGTGGGTACAGTTTTGCTTGAGCCCATAAAGCTTTACACTCTAGCTCACTCTACCCTTGGCC
Source organism: Anania hortulata (assembly GCA_963576865.1). NCBI lineage: Eukaryota > Metazoa > Arthropoda > Insecta > Lepidoptera > Crambidae > Anania > Anania hortulata. The sequence goes on along the minus strand of OY756388.1, from coordinate 16,226,854 downwards.
CTTGAGACCTATAAGTATGTCTATACAGGGTTACATTTCACAGTAGTGCAAATTGTTCAGGGACTACTCAAAATCAGTAACTAAATCGATCTACGTAAAAAACCCTTTTTTTTTTTTATTCTTCCCTCTTGCATTTGAAAAATAGAATACGTAGAAAATTTACGATTACTTGATTAAATTGCACCGTATGTGCACTGCATGAGATTCTTGTTGGAGCGGTTCGGCGTAAGCCTGTGATCTCTTTTGAAAGACGGCGCATCTCGCGTATCCTTTTTTTTTGGAAATAATTAAGTTTTTTACTTCAGAAATACAACGAATGAAATTAATTACAAAAAGTGTAAATGTATAAAGTTATTAATTTTTTGCATAAAAACAAGACAACCATTGTAATAATTTAAAAATCACTTGACTATCTACTTATTTCCGATGAACAAGTTACAGTTACCAAATTTTACTCCTTTATAATGTTCTTATGCCACCAATTTTATTATAATACTGTCATTAATAAACTGTTACCGAAGTGGCTAATGGTACTGACACACATGCTTATTAGTTGCCAAAAAGCATGCCACTAGGTAGCAATAGCTACCTAGTGGCATGTGTGAATACGCCTTGCTGTACAGTAAACAACCGTGGTTTGATTTTTGCGCAAGCCACCTGTTGCGCAGGTGGAGGGGGGCGTGCTTTGAGCATGTCTGAACACCTTTGCTTTTAAACATGCTTATTTCAATTGCCAACATTCCATTTTTGGGCTAGGTGCAAAAACTTAAAAACCATTTCAAGTCTCTCGGATACCTAACATGTTAAGTATTTAATTCGATTTTTTGGCCTAAATGTTATATGATAACGGTGTACCGTAGTTTTTTGGAATTATCTATAAAGATATCTGCCATCATTCTGTTTCCGAATGCCGACCCAAACAGTTGTTACTTTGTAAGTGCGTCGCTCTAACATACTTACCGCGTTTCTCGACCAAGTAATCCAAATCCATCGTTTTAATCGTTAGTTATTTTATGTTTATTCGTTTGCTATATTTAAAATAGACGCCTTTAATATTAACTAGACTGTAATTTTAATTTTTCTGCCATGTGAGACCCAACTGATAACGAATCCTCCTACCCACCGTCTTCATATATATCAATTGCGTAGCAAGCAATAACACTGTTTTATTAAGTCTGTACGGATAGAACTGGTACTATTATAAGTAGTAACTCTTCTTTTATCTTATTTATCATAAGAATCTCCGTGTTTCGGAAGGCACTTTATAAGTTGGTCCCGGGTCATATAGCTTGATACTAGGTCGTGAAGCCTAGTCAGAGGCCTTCGGGCGGCTTAATAACATCTGACACTGACAGTAAGGTTTATCACTGCCAAGCGGCCTTACAACTCCCATCCACCAATCCACACTGGGCCGGCGTGGCGGAGTATGACCCAAACCACCACATAGTTGTGGTAAGGCCTGTGCCCTGCAGAGGGACATATATAGGCATACTTAAATTTTTTACTTTATTGTACAGAACCACTGATTTTATTATATTTTCATGCATAGCTTCCATTTTGTCCGATAGCTTGCGATTAAATGGCATGTGTGAACAGTTGTTTGTGAACTTCATCATCATCATCATCATCATCATTTCAGCCATAGGACGTCCACTGCTGAATATAGGACTCCCCCATGGACATGTATGCATGCTTATTAATAGCAAATGTGAACAGTGTCTGTCAGTACCTTTAGTCAAAGACCCTAAATCTACCTCTGCTCCTCTCTTAATTATGTAAAAAGAAAAGTTTGTTACCATGACTATTTACCATTTTCTGAAATTGTGGTTAATAATTTATAGGTGAATATGTTGAAGTAGATGAAAATGAAAAATTACCACACTCTGAGCAGCGAAAATGGGAACAAGAACAAATAAAATCTGCATTTTTCAAATTTGGTGCAAAAGATGCCAAAGCCCGAGATGAATATGAATTATTACTTGATGAACAAATCGACTTTATACAGGCCCTACAATTGGAAGGAACTAAAGAAAAAAAGGAAGAAAAAGAGAAATCAGAGTACCAAAAACTGCGAATGAGCATCGAAGAAACAAAAAAGTCTCTTCCAGTCTACCCCTTTAAGGCATCCCTAATAGAAGCTATAAAAAAATATCAGATATTAATAGTAGAAGGTGAGACTGGTTCTGGTAAGACGACGCAAATTCCTCAATACCTTTATGAAGCTGGCTTCACAGCTGATAGCAAAAAAATTGGCTGTACACAACCACGAAGAGTAGCTGCCATGTCAGTCGCTGCAAGAGTTGCCCAGGAAATGAATGTAAAACTTGGGAATGAAGTTGGATACAGTATAAGATTTGAAGACTGCACATCTGATAGAACTGTTATCAAATATATGACAGATGGTACCCTGCATAGAGAATTTTTATCAGAGCCTGATTTAGCTTCTTATAGTGTTATGATCATAGATGAAGCCCATGAACGAACCTTGCACACTGATATTCTCTTTGGCCTGGTTAAAGATATTACTAGATTTAGGCCAGATTTGAAACTACTCATTTCTAGTGCAACATTAGATGCAGAAAAATTTTCCAGCTTCTTTGATGAGGCTCCAATATTTAGAATTCCAGGGAGAAGGTTCCCAGTTGACATCTACTATACCAAAGCCCCAGAAGCAGATTATGTTGATGCTAGTGTTGTTTCTGTCCTACAGATACATGCAACTCAACCACTAGGGGACATATTGGTGTTTCTTACTGGCCAAGAGGAAATAGAAACCTGTGTTGAAATGTTGCAAGAAAGAACTAAACGAATAGGAAAAAAACTAAGAGAACTTGTAATTCTACCTGTTTATGCAAATCTACCCAGTGATATGCAAGCAAAAATATTTGAACCAACTCCCGAAGGTGCCCGAAAAGTAGTTTTGGCTACAAATATTGCTGAAACATCACTTACCATTGATAACATAATTTATGTTATTGATCCAGGATTTGCAAAGCAGAATAATTTTAACTCTAAAACAGGCATGGAAAGTTTAATGGTAGTACCTATTTCTAAAGCATCAGCAAATCAAAGAGCCGGTAGGGCGGGACGTGTAGCTCCCGGCAAATGTTTTAGATTGTACACTGCATGGGCCTACAAATACGAACTTGAAGATAATACAGTTCCAGAAATACAAAGAATAAATCTGGGAAATGCGGTTCTTACGTTAAAGGCACTGGGAATTAATGACCTTATTCATTTTGATTTTCTTGATCCACCACCACACGAAACCCTTGTCCTAGCTTTAGAACAGTTGTATGCACTTGGAGCATTAAATCACCATGGAGAACTAACTAAGGCCGGACGAAGAATGGCCGAATTTCCGACTGATCCTATGCTTGCTAAAATGATATTAGCCAGTGAAAAGTAAGTAAAAACCTTTTGCAAATAAGGAACTATACACTAGAGTAGAGGCTTGTCCTTGGTATGCAGCAAACACGAGAACTTCCATTATGCGGGCGTGTGACCAATTTTTTAAAGTAAATCTTATGTCATTAGTTGTTTGTTATGGTGAGGAATTCATTATACTTACTACACTATACATAAGGATGATATACAGGATTACATAACAAAGTGATGCCAAATTGAAAAATAAGGTCTAGAGAACAGTATTCTAAGAAAACAACTTTGTCTTAATTATTTTAATCATATTGTTTTTACATAGATCGATTAAGTGATTGATTCCGAGTCGCATAAAAATTTGGCACCACATTGCAATGTGACCCTGTATAACATACTTACATATATTTTGTGCCTTCGATGCATTCCTAATAATCCATTCATCCGATAGCGATGGTAGTTTAGTGTGTCATGGGCAAACGCCGACAGCGATCGTATCTGAATTGGCTACCACGCGAACAAAAGTCGCGAGCACCAGCTAGTATAATCTAGGCATGAGGGCATATTCAAATGGTGTTAAAATATTAATGTATACATATTTTTCAGATATAAATGTTCTGAAGAAATCGTGACGATAGCTGCTATGTTGTCGGTAAACAGCTCTGTTTTTTATAGACCAAAAGATAAAATAATACATGCTGACACAGCGCGCAAAAACTTTTTTCATCAACATGGTGATCATTTAACTTTAATGAATGTGTACAATCAATGGGTAGAATCAGACTATTCCGTCCAATGGTGTTATGAAAACTTTATACAATATCGTTCGATGAAGAGAGCGCGAGATGTTCGCGAACAGTTGGCCGGACTCATGGAGCGAGTTGAAATTGACATGGTCTCTAGCATTGCCGAAGACACGAATATACGAAAGGCCATTACTGCAGGCTATTTTTATCACATAGCAAAATTTTCAAAAGGCGGACATTATAAAACTGTGAAACACAATCAAGTAAGTAGAATTTAGATACCTCTTTATCTCTCATACATAGTAAAGCTTGTATAAAACACCTCTTTAAACGTACTAATCCCGTTTCTGTGGGCCATGGAGAGTCTTACCTTGGTGGTGCACAAAGCACATTATTAAATAATAATAAACAATAGTATACTTTGTACAGAGACTTAACTATGAAAATAAAATCGAATAAATAAATAGCTTGCAAAATAGCAATAAACTTCAAGCTAATTTGCTTTTAAGCTTCATGTCTTTATAGAGAGGGCGCACGCGCAGTAGTGGCACCGCCCCATTAGTGTAAACTTCAGATTCGCTTTAATTTGTTTGGAATTGTAAATAATAAAATACCCTAAATTAGCGTAGGTAGGTAGATTTTGTTTCTTCCAGGTAAGGATAAACATGTGTCACAGTGTTACTACTTATGTGTGATAGCTTTGGATAGCGTAACTTGTAGTGGAGTCAATCCTAATGTGCAGCACTGAGCGATGCGCGGCCGCCACATTTTAAACAACTTATGAATGAAATGAAGAAAGAGTGTGGAAAGATTGAAATGAGAGAAAGAAAAAATGAGTAGCCGTGTTTAGAACTATTTATGAATGAAAATTAAGGTCATGTTAGGTTGACAGACCATGCCGCAACCAAGGTCTAGCAATGTCAAGAGGAGACGGACCTTCATCTGGCGTCGGCTTTAAGAATTAAATGCATCTCCGGCCAATTCGGGCTTACTACAATGAATGAATTAAAATTAAGGTGATAAGAGGAAAAAGGCAAACAAGATAAAACGGACGATAGCTTCCATCTGTGGGCGTCGGCTTTACTCTCTCCAATCAGCATCGAGCCCAGCTTCGAGAGCCTATTTTTTAATCGCGAAAATGAATCAAAATTTTAAATTCAATTTGTATGGAGTTCGTGGTGGCGCCACCTGGCGGAACATCAACGATACCGTGTGTTTCGTTACTAATCTGCATTTATTTTCTCATCAAAAGCTATGAAGTAAAAACTTACACTTGGCCCTCTGAAGGGCCTAGCGTGAGTGCCACAAAACAATCTCTTCGCATATTACTTTGTATTTATTTTCTATGTATTGAATTTCGATCTATTTATGCAAAGTGATTGTTTTGTGGCACTCACACTAGGCACCCTGTACATCAGTCAAGCGCTAGTTCGTGAGTATCAGAATGGCTGGTCGCCTGTAACAAGCAGGTCTGAAAGTGTTTCCAAGAATTCCTATCTAATTGCATAAATGATAGTGGGCAAAAATATATGGCCAGCACACCCAGAACCGCCAGAGATGGACTACTCTTATTTGAAAGATATCAGATCCATGTTTATCTGTGCCAATGCGCATCAAATTCTATCCCGGGGTTCTCTAGCTATTTGAAGTTGAATATACTATATTATATGTACCTTAGCTACACCCATACACACATTTGTTGGCTCAGCGACCCGAGATGTATCTTGGCCTCCAACATCAAAGATCGCCACCAGTGCCCGATGGGTGCGCGGCGGCGCGGCATGACCGTGGCTGCCCGCCATGGATCGCACACACCAGTTTGTAGACACTAAAGCAGACGGTGGCGCAGGCGGCTAGCTAAAGCCTTGGGCACAGTGACAACGGGACGCAACGGCAAAGGGACGCGACGTCGACGGGACGCTTGCGCGACACCAGTGCTTGTAGTGTACCGATGTCTATCGGAGACGACACAATGCAATGTCGCGCTCGGCGCGACGGGACCCGTCGTCGGCACGCCGAGCGTGCCTACAAACGGGCGCGACGCGACGCACTGTCGTCGTGCGTAAGCGAGTCGGTTAGATGTTGTGTTGCACGGTAATCGTTCTCAATAGTCACGTATGGGTTCTGTATTTCTTTATTTTCTATTTATATATTCTATCGCTCGCGGCGAAACTGCGGCCCGGGATATAGATAAGCGGGACGGTTGGATGTTGGGTTGAATGGTAAGGCGCTACGCATACGACGGGGCGGAGCGGGGCGGCGCGGGCTGAACAATAATCTGCCCGTCGATACCCGCGCCGCGTACTCAACGTACACGATGGTCAGTTCAGGACGACCATTTGATTCTAGGAGGGCGCGCGGCGCGGACTGAGCTATCCGCCGCCGTCTACGTTAGTGTATAGAAACTAGGCAGCCACAGACATGCCGCACCGCCCCGCCCCGCGCGGCCGTCTACCCAGCGGGCACTAGCAGCGCGGTCGTTTTTGACCGTCGTGTGTGATGCAGTATACGGTTCCCTATTTTCTATCGTTCGCGGCGAAATTGTCTTGCCTGCGCCGCCCCACATCGCCTCGTCGTATGCGCAGCGCCTAAAAACTTGTAAAAATACACAAATACCACTCCGTAGCTGACCGTGACGTTTCACGACCTAACGCTGTGTGACTACTAAGTACCTACGATTACCATGCAACACAAAATCTAACTGCCCCGCTCACATCCGGCACACGGCACACGGCAGCGCGTGGCGCCCGCTCGGCGGCACGGTCTTATATAGACTTCAGTATATTTCAAACATTGGTGTCCCGCCCGCTAGCGTCGCCGTCGCGGTCGCGCCTGCTGGCTGTGTGCCCAAAGCTTTATGTAGCTTAGCCATTATTAAAACAATCATTCCTTTCCTAATTATAAAATGTTTATTGTCTTGTAACAAAATCAATCATATTTATAAAATATTTTTTAGTTTGTTTATTATCATAGTTATTTAATGGTTCATCATCATCATTTCAGCGATAGGACGTCCACTACTAAACATAGGCCTCCTCCAACGACTTTCAGACTGGGCAGTTTGAAGCGGCCTGCATCCAACGGTTTTCTTTCAGCAACCTTTACCAGGTCGTCTACATAGTGATAAAATATTTTATTTTCTTGTTTTGTGACTTTCCTCCGGGATATTTTTTTCTGGTGTCATAGTAAAAAATGCTCGTTTTAGGTACAACTTTTGATTCACACATATCACATGGCTGGCGGAGCTGGGTTTTTTTGCCCACTATCCGTTGCTTCGTTTATAAAATTGCTAGGTGCTTATGCCACATTTAGAGATATTTGAAGAAAAATTTACCAGCTAATTTGATATCAGGATGGCTGGTGGCCTGCTATCACGTTGACAAAACAATTATTGTTTCAGACAGTCATGATTCACCCTAATAGTGCCTTATTTGAAGAGTTACCTCGTTGGGTAATCTACCATGAACTTGTTTTTACTTCAAAAGAATTTATGAGACAAGTGACAGAAATTGAAAGTAAATGGCTATTAGAGGTTGCTCCACATTATTATAAATCAAAGGAATTGGAGGATTCTACTAACAAAAAAATGCCTAAAGCAATTGGTAAAATAGCAAATAATAAATGATTTCAATAAAATAAAATGTATTTTAACATAGAAACTAAACAGCCTAAACTTCTCCCCTTGTTGGCTGAAGCAAAACCAGTCTTCTACCTAACTGTTATATTGATTAATTTCCCGTTTTGTGGATAGGTCCTTCACACACTTATGTGTAATAAAATCTTTAGTCAAAAGACCGAACCTTATTGGCATATCTAAAGTTGCAAGTACCTAAAATAACGTTATTTTGGCGTACACCTACCAACAACAATTATTATTCCTTGACAAAATGTAAATGATATACTTTGTTCAGAATTTCAGTTTGAATATGTAATATTTATCTGTCGATTGGCGTGTTTCATAGATGTAACCAAAATAACGTAAAGGTACTTGCAACTTTAGGTACTCCAGGCTCCATACAAAAAAACTCGAAGTTTTGACCTACTTGTAATTGTTTGATAAACACCTATTTTAACTTATATGTGCTACCTCTACCTTTCATAATAAGTACTAGTGTTGCCGCTCGATAGGTCAATATCGATTGTCTATCGATAGCCTATCGATAGTTGAAGGAAAAACGATACTATCGATAGTCTATCGATGTCTCTTTTACTGCAATACTATCGATAGTTTCGATCGTTGCCAAATAATGAACTATCGATAGTATTGCTCTTCAATATCTAATAGACTATCGATAGTATCGATACTATCGATAGTGATATTTATTTCAATAGTATTGCATTCAATATGCAGGCTTATTGAGTGGTATATTCAACGAGATCAAATTAATTGAGTAGTGTATTTGACTTTATTTAAACGTACGTTTAATTTTTTTTCAATAAAGATAGCAATTCTTTGAATTCTTAGGTGGCAATACTATTTTTTTTTTTTTACTCGTATAACCAAAATATAATGTTTATTATTTAATGTTTAAGTTTCTTAATTAATAAATAATCCAATAAAAATAAAATACCTAATTATATGTACATATTCTAAATCTAAACTCTTTATACAAAGTCAGATATTTTATTCATAGGAAAGATCCTATAAATAAAATATCTGACTGAGATCACCGTTCAAGGGAAAGGTGCCCAAAAGGCTGGCAACATTACCACGCTGGATAGCTAGGCTAACCCGTTGGCCAAGGTATAAGCCAGCCTTTGGATCGTGAGATGTCTCAACTAAACGCTTAGACAACTCACGGTATAGCTTGTGGGCACTCGGTCCCCACGGGCCCAAAGTTTCCACCCCAAATGGTTCAAATATGTAAGTCTCACCAAGACTTTCATATTTGCGCCGTTTTAGGGCCTCTGCAGAAGCTGCTGCAGAACCCGCTCGGTTGCCAGTCGATGGAAGATGGGAAGGGGCCAAAGTGTCGACGCAAGTCGCGTCCCACACTAAGGGCCTACCCATCGTCCATGGAACGAGGGTCATGCCGTCAGGACGCTTGCCATCGCTGCGTACGAGGCCACTCGGTTCAAGAATGGCCGGAATACGCGCGCTGACAAGCGCCCGTCGGATGACGTCGTTTAAACTAGCATGGCGGGAGATTCTTCCAGCACTTCTGCAGCATGAGAGACCGTGGTGAGCAAGCTGATCGACAACCTTTCCACAGGAACAGCGATGAGGTACAGAGCTGAAAGCACCTAACCTAAGACTAATTGCTATTCTAAATGAAACATTATCAATAAGGGTACCCAGGGTCGGAGACGGAAGAGCATTTAGCCAAAGACCGGATTCCCATTCGGTTACGGCTAGGAGACGAGCCTGATCAGCAGAATTGGTAGACGTTTGAAGTAGGTTATTACGCACCACTCTGCAGAGAGGCTCGTCCCAAAGCCTTTGAGCCGAAAGGTTTTGAGGGGGGTCATCCGTGGTAAGGTTATTGAATACCGTTAATACTATTCAATTAAAGCTCACTATCGATAGTCTTCTCGATATTGAAGAGCAATACTATCGATAGTTTATTAGTTGGCAATGATCGAAACTATCGATAGTATTGCTGTTTACCGATAGTATTGCAGTAAAAGAGATATCGATACTATCGATTGTCCTATCGATCGTATAGATGAATTTGGCGTTCAACTATCGGTTGCAAAACTATCGATTTTTCGGCAACACTAATAAGCAGACAACAGCTTGGTGTTACCACAAAACATCAAATTTAAATTGTTATTGATTTCTTATTTATCTCAGACTTAAAGATGAAAATCAGTTCAATGACCTTTAACTTTTTGGGTAGGTTGACTGTACATAATAATATATGTGTAAACGGTCACTAATTCAGATAACAACACAATAATTTTTATATTATTAAGCTGTTCTGATGATGAAGCCAGACAGGAAGTGGATATATACAGGATGGTCCAGGCCAGATGAATAGAAAATTTTTTTTAGGTAGTCAGTTTAGGGACCTATTTGTACCCGCCAGGAAAAAATCGCTTTTCAGCCGCTTACAAGATATGTTTTATTTTTTATTTTAGCAATATTATTGTTTTAATAATTTTTTAATTACTTTTAAAATGAAAAATTCTAAAACTTTTTTATTTTAGTTTAGGCTTACTTAGACATTGCACTCTCTCAGAAAAAAAATTCAGACTGATCTGCGAAGTGCATTTAATTTCATATCAATCCAAGAATAATTACTTTCCTTGAAATCGACAGATTTAACTATAATTAAAAAGCGGTTCAAAGCACTCATGATTTTTTTTAAACTGTAGCAACTTGTGCTCTTTCAATTGCCTAAAAAAGTCTCATGTTAACGAACCAGAAAAAAGTTACGTTTTTTTTAAAAATCTAACTAGGAAGAAAAAACAAAATTGTTAAATAAAATAACTTTAACAAAAAGTTCAAATAAAACAACTTGTTTGGTGCTCAAGTAAATAATTCACTTCCCCATAGAAAGCTGACATCAGTTTGTATGAAACCGGTATTTTTTTTCCTATTTCGATTTTGGTCCCATAAAAAAAGTTGTTGTATTTGAGCACCAGAATTAGTCCCTAGGGGGTTGATTTTTTTTTACTACCTGTACAATCCCACTGCTGGGCAAAGGTCTCCCCCAGGGGATTGTTAATGTATTAAAAATAGCCCTGTATAATATTAAGTTATAATTAAGTATGTTTTTTTACAGAAAATATCCGTGTTGTAACAACAAGATCTGTGACGTTGAAATTGTATTAATTCTACACCAATTAATACAATTTCAACGTCACAGATCTTGTTGTTACAACACAGTAGTAGTAGGTAGTTTGGTTAAGATAAGAAAGAGCTACGTTTTTCCTTAATTTAAAAAGTATGTTTATTTATACTAGTCCCTGTTTTGCTTTGCCTTTTTGAACCTAACATTGGCGAAGTTATCAAACTGTTCTCGGACGGGCATAGCAAGGGTTCATCGAACGCCATAAAAAAAAAAATGAATGAGCCAGTAAAATCTATGTTTATGGGCACATTTGATTCATATTGAAATCCCATTACTGCTGCATAATTTTTAAAAAAGCAATACTATATGATGCTTCCCTCAGTAGTGTTGTAGGGCCATAGAACATCCATAAATAGTTTCAAAGAAATAAGACAGACACAGATACCAATATTATATATGAGGGGCAGCTCATTTCATCTATCAAGGAAGGAAAACCAATTCTGACTAGCCATATTTTTTGTAGGTATTTATTTAATAAAATAGAAGTTGTAAATCTTTTTGAATAATTGGGCAATTAAGCTAATAAAAAACAACACTAGTATTATCATTGCAGAACAACTAGAATTATACTGAAGTCTAGAACAGTAGTAGAACATAACCACAGAATAATATATATCTAAAGAGAACATAAATTAAAAATCAGTCACTCTCCCTTTCCTTTCCCAATCACCATATCTTGTTGGCTCGGGACCACGTGGTCCGCCTACTTCTCCTGTATGAGGATTGGTGTTATTGGGCCATGGTGGCAAAGGATCATCTTTTTGTGAAGGGTGCATGAGTGGTTGTTCTCCGAGATCTTCGATGGGGGTCGTTTCTCTTAATTTTTTTCGAAATTCTGTCATTCGTTTCGATTCTCCTGCCTTTGGCTCCTCATCCATTCCTAGATTCGACGTTTGGGAATATTTACGTACCGTTAAACTTGTACGCCCTGAAAGTAAAAGGCTAAATTTATAGAACGACAAAGGCTGCCTTGTCGTTTTAGGATACATACAATACAATGTTTTTCCTAACCTTTACAAAAAAATCTTGCAGTGGCAGCAACTATATATAATCTTGATGGTAGCATCCTGGGTTATTAAAATGGTTGATAAATCTAGTTCGGTCTTGTTTATTTTGTTGTTTTACAAAGCAACAACGTATCTACGTTGTATTGTATTTTAAATAGATACAAACAAAATTAAGTTGACATTGACAATTACTGACATGTCATGCATGTGTCAGCTGATGCAAAAACAACACAAACAAATGGAGGCAGATTTAACCTGATATAATATATTCTGTAGTAGAGGTAAGGAGTACAATATTCAAAAAGTAAAAGATAATACGAAAATAATTTCATGTGGGTTCCATAATCTATAAACTAAACAATAAAAAATACTTTTTCAAAAAGATGGTAATAGATAGTTAATTAAATTAAATGATCTGCATTACCTGAAGGTTGACTGGTAGATAATGTTGTATAAGTCCACCAATTGTACTTGCCTGTGCAATAAAGTTAAAAAAATAATAAAGTTCTGAACCCCTTTGAAACGCAAACTATGTCATTCGTGACTAAAATGTTGTTAGCATTTATTTAAAGGTGTCATTAGACCAAAAACATAATCTATTAGGCTCGGACAATACGTATCCGGAATCTGCCCGGTCCGGGAAAAACCGATTCCGGCTTGCAATTGACTACAAGCGGCCCGGGAGGATCCGGAGAGAAATTTAAGCTGGTGACAAACAGCGATTGATCCTTGGGCTGGCGGAAGCTAACTGAAGGATAGACCAATGGCAGCGTTTGACCTCACAATGTCAAGACGCGTCCGTCCCCGTTTGTATCCAGTTATATTCAGTCGGCCGCTAGCCATTTGTTGCGCTGAACGGACGTCTGTTCAAAATGGACATGGGTGCTAACTAATACCGGTGACAGATGGCGGCGGACGCGGCTCCGGACTCGTCTTGACATTGTAAGGTCAAACGCTGCCATTGGTCGATCCTTGGGCTGGCGGAAGTTGTCTGAAGGATAGACCAATGGCAGTGCTTGACCTCAGAATGTCAAGACGAGTCCGGAGCTGCGTCCGACGCAATTTGTCACCAGCATAAAGCTGAGATTTTAAATTATGTCTTGCTGTGCCGTTAAAAAATATATAAATTTAGGCATAATTACATTAAGTTAAAGTTAGTTACTGTCAAGACGAAATCAAACGAGCAATACAATTGGCTTCTCATGTATATGTTAAGAGTTTCATTATTCAATATGTCAAATATGAAAGTAGGGTTGCCAGAAGTTTACTTTTGTTAACCGACTACAAAAAAGGAGGAGGTTCTTAATTTTTTACCCTTTCAACCGACTTTTAAAAGTTAAAAAATGCATTGTGAAAACTGTAGGAAATCATTTGCAGTCGACCTTTAGAGTGTCTTTGGTCACGAGCTCGCAAAAATAAAAGCATACATTTTCCTATTTTTCCTTCTATCGACAAAACCACCCCCTTTTGAAGTCCATAACCCTCCCCTTTGGTATAGCCGTTGGAACCTCTTTCTTTTTTCATGTCGGTTGTAAGGGTAAAACATTGAGAACCTCCTCCTTTTTTGTAGTCAGTTAACAAAAGTAAACTTCTGGCAACCCTACTTTCATATTTGACATTTTGCAACAAGAAGCGCGTGTACAGCATACGGCGACGTCTGCCAAAAGTGCATAACTGACACACATTTCTGATAATATGCGGGGTCTAGTACAAAATGTATGCACTGAAGTGCCTTCACGTTTGCGCTAGAAATTAGAATTTTTCTATTAGAAGCTTCGGATAATATGCGGCCTGTCTAAGTATTTAAGTTACATTATGTATTTTTATGATATCAGTTGTACACTTAATTGGCAATAAGCGCATTTGAATCTGTTTAACAGGATGATTAGGCAAATGATTTAAACCCTAAAATTTTGCAATAAGATTCAACTTTTTTCAGCTTACTATAATGGATTCAATTTAACGAAAATCAACCTTATTGAAAGGCAATAAGAGAAAAATGCAAACAAGATAAAATGAACGGCTGCTTCCATCTGTCGTCAGCTTCACTTTTCCTCTATGGATGGATACAACAACACAAAAGACAAAAATTATTAGTTTTAGTCTATGGATGAATCATATGATCGATTTCATTACAAAGTACTTCCTCCTTGTTCTGTCTTTGGACAACAAAGTCATTTCTGAATATTTAGAGTAAAATTAAGCTATTTAACGCTAACGAAAAGGACTTTTAAGTGGTCAGGATGAAGGGCTGTCTTTTCAACATCGACTCTGGGTATCTTGAGGGATTATGTCGGGGATTCAAGTGTGGTATCCTCAAACAATCAGATTACCTGAATCTGGTGCAGTGCGAAACATTGGAAGGTGGGTTTCCCTTATTTTCAACTATATTATCTTCTTATAATCTTGTGTAATTTGTATGTGTAAATAAAGTGTGCTTAGTCATTAGTGCCTATTTGATTATTTTCAGATTTGAAGCTTCATCTTCAAGGAACTGATTATGGGACATTCTTAGCTAATGAGCCCAGCCCTCTATCAGTGTCAACTATTGATGACAAGCTTCGTGAGAAACTTGTGATTGAATTTCAACATCTACGGAACCACTCCGTGGAACCCCTATCAACATTCTTGGATTTCATCACTTACAGTTACATGATTGACAACATCATCTTGTTGATTACTGGCACACTGCACCAACGCCCAATTTCTGAGCTCATTCCTAAATGCCATCCTTTAGGCTCATTTGAGCAAATGGAAGCCATTCATGTAGCAGCCACCCCTGCTGAACTTTATAATGCTGTTTTGGTTGACACCCCTTTGGCACCATTTTTTGTTGATTGCATTAGTGAGCAAGACTTGGATGAAATGAATATTGAGATTATTCGTAACACCCTCTACAAAGCCTATTTGGAAGCTTTCTATGACTTCTGTAAACAAATTGGAGGAACTACAGCTGATGTCATGTGTGAAATTTTGGCAGTAAGTAAATGTTTATTTTTATTTCTATTTCGCATTGCATTATATTGGCTGTAGCAATCTTTTGCAGGGATAGGTAGCATTCGTATACGAGTTTTGAGTTGCTGGTGTAGCTGTCAAGGGCTTTTAGCACTGCCATGCTGTGAGAGAGTATCCTAATGTTAAGGTCGGTAATTTCTCGTCTGGCTATGGTGTTGGCAGCTTCGTTGATAGCTACATATTCACTTTTTTCTCAGTTTTCGAACCGTCAGTGTAAACACGGATTTCCGCGATGCCTGAGTGGTCCTTCTCAGTCTGATATGGTTGTATCTTGTATAGTTTTTGTGTTAAGTATTTGCTAGGAGTCCTGTCGATTGGTGCCATCAATAGCGGCTGGTCTGTTATTGCTTGGCTCAGGATAGATGTATGGCGGCTCCTGCAATTGCCCCATAGGCCTAGGTTTTGCAGCCTGATTGCACTCATTGCCGCTTCCTGCTGAATTAGAAGATCGAGTGGGCGTAGATCAAGCAATAATTAATTATTTCGTTCTAGGTACATATTTTACCTTTTATTTGCTCTAAATCAGCCTGTGAACATGGTCAGTGTAACCTGGTGTCAGACAGTTCAAAAATGAAATATGTGCCTAGAATCATTGTGTTGATTCCCATTTTAGTTTATAATATTACTCATGCAATGCAAAAGTAAGTAATTGTCCATTAATTCCTACTAAAAGTACCACCTCTCAAAATGGTTATAAAAGCTACTTTGTAATCAAAATCAAAACATTTTTTTTTTTTTTTTGTTCAAAACCCAAAACTATACCTACCGTGTACAGGAGTACATGACATAAGTATGCCACACTGCTTAAGTGAAAATATTGATATCGATTGTTTTAATTTGAATAGCTGGCATGAATGTACACTCATTGAGCAGAGAAAACATCAAAGCCTATGGCAAAAACCTCAACTTTGAATTATGAAATATTATAATTATAAAAGAAAGAAGGTTTTTTTTCATTTACTATAATGCTAGTTTATTAAATTATCCAGGATTTTATTTTTTACTTAAAAACAATTTTTCAACTGCGTGGGATTTGAACCCACGACCTTTCGCTATCCGGGCGACTGCTCTTCCAACCGAGCTACGGAGGGCATAGTACCTAATGTTGGCGATTTAAAAAAAAAAACGTTACGTTATAATAGGCTTCTTTTATGCAGGGTGGCTAGAAAAGTGACGTCCAAAAATTTATTTTAGGTGCCTTATGTTGAGAAGTATCTGAATCACCCTTAAGTATGTTCTACAATTTTTCGTTGTTTTCGATTTACGATTTTTTTTTAAATAGCCTATGAAGTACTACTTTTTTATTATTATTATGAAAGCTTAGTGTCTAGCGCATTCTCTAAAACTACTTAGAAACTAAGAAATTATCACTTTAGATTTTTAATTTTAAGTTGAAAATGTAAATGATAACTCACTTAACATAAATTAAATTTTGTAGTAACTTCCAGTAATGAGACTGTTTATTTTATGCATAAATGCACAGTTCACAGGGATTTAGAGAGAGCAGGGCTATGCTCGGCGTTTCTTTGCGAGATCGAATCCGGAATGAGGAGATTCGTAAACGAACAAAAGTTGCTGACATAGCCCAACGGATAAGCAAGCTGAAGTGGCAGTGGGCGGGGCACATAGCACGTAGAACTGACGGCCGATGGGGCAGAAAGGTTCTGGAATGGAGGCCACGTACCGGCAAGCGCAGCGTAGGACGTCCACCTACAAGGTGGACAGACGACCTGGTAAAGGTTGCAGGAAGCCGCTGGATGCGGGCCGCTTTCAACCGGCCAATCTGGAAGTCACTAGGGGAGGCCTGTGTTCAGCAGTGGACGTCCTGTGGTTGAAATAATGATGATGATGGCGACAGAGATTTAGCTGCAAGAAAAAAAAATGGAAGAATCCTACTTTTCTTTTAGAATTTTTTCAAACGGAACCGGTTGCTAAAATTCATTAAAAAAATCGTAACTCGAAAACTACGAAAAATCGTAGAACATACATAGGGTTGATTCAGATACCTCCCAACACGAGGCAACAAAAAAAAATTTTTTGACGTCACTTTTCGGGCCAACCTGTATGTATAAAGACTCCACCAGTAGAACCAGTGAATAACATAAACTTTTTTTTTTCAGTTTGAAGCAGACCGTCGTGCAATCATTATCACAATAAACTCCTTTGGCACTGAGCTTTCAAAAGATGACCGTGCTAAATTATACCCTCGCTGTGGAAAACTAAACCCTGATGGTTTGGCTGCTTTGGCTCGGGCTGATGACTATGAGCAAGTAAAAGCTGTGGCTGAATATTATGCAGAGTATTCTGCTCTGTTTGAAGGTGCTGGCAATAATGTGGGCGACAAAACTTTGGAAGACAAGTTTTTTGAACATGAGGTTAGAATTTTTCCTGTGTATACCTAAAGTCTAAACATTTTAATAAATAGTGTTACCAAATTGAGAATTATAATCTCCATTACATTTCAGGTGAGCCTTAATGTGCACGCATTTTTGCAACAATTCCACTTTGGTGTATTCTACTCATACCTCAAGCTGAAAGAACAAGAATGCAGAAACATTGTATGGATAAGTGAGTGTGTAGCTCAGAAACATCGTGCTAAAATAGACAACTACATTCCTATTTTCTAAACAAAAATATTGTCCACCGTTCCAAAATGATTTTAGAAATTATAGTAAAGAAACAAGTAAAAAAATATGAGAGCATTAACATTTGAGCTTTTATAACACATTCACGGACAGTAATTCAGACACAGTAGAAGTTTAACCATGCATCGTCCGCGTGCATTAATCATGTTGTACCTATGTATTTATACATTTTAAAGAAAGAAAAAAATTATGTTAATACTTCTGTTTGAAAATATTTATTCTAACTTATAGGAAAATAACATTATACATATTGTTAGCTTGTATTTGATAGATATTAAAAGTTATAACTAATGTATATACATACCTACCTATAAAACTTGGTTTCACCCTTTTTATGCCCAGCAAAATGACTTTTTTTTTGTTATGAGGTCACAAGACTTTTATACTAAATGTTTTTTTATACCATGATTTAATAATAGTTACTACTCTGAAACCATGTTTAACTGATCTTTTTGATGCTGATTATTTTACCTACATGGACGAAAGACTTGCACAGTGATGAACAAGTAGGTATGTATGATGCACTATAACATTATTTTATGCAGGCTTATAATTTCTTCAAAAACTGTTATTATTCCTTATTAAAAATATAATATTGTTAGATGTATAAATAAACTTCTAAAACATAATGAACATGCTTTACTTTATTTATAAATTACGTACCTACATAATTAGGAAAATTATATTGAGGAGACTGATAGGACTATAGTAATTACAGGGAGACCCTGAAACTATCATATCGGGAGTCTTTCACAAACTTTTTGGCTCTATGAATTAGGTTCTATTTTCAATAGATAATTAAATTTATAAAAAAAATAAAAACCGACTTCAAAAAACTAAAACGCTAAAAAATAATCTTAACACTTAAGTACCTAATCAGTTACTTTTGGAGTCGGTGCCAGTCAATGAGAGACCAATGTTTTCGTTTGCACCGACTCCAAAAGTAACTGATTAGGTACTTAAGTGTTAAGATTATTTTTAGCGTTTTAGTTTTTTGAAGTCGGTTTTTATTTTTATTTAACTTATTTCATCCATTTTAGTGATAAATCCTAATCAAAACAAATCTTACGAGTGCAAACATAATTTAACTGCTGAACACCGATTTCATTTCCTATTTTTCCACCCTTAGGGGTGAAATTTTTTTCAAAAATGTTTTATTATAGTATCTTTAAAGTATAAGCTATTCATTAAAAAAAGAATCATTAAAATCGGTCCACATTTGGCAGAGATATATGTAAGATAGATACTAAAAAAAATAAAAACCGACTTCAAAAAACTAAAACGCTAAAAATAATCTTAACACTTAAGTACCTAATCAGTTACTTTTGGAGTCGGTGCAAACGAAAACATTGGTCTCTCATTGACTGGCACCGACTCCAAAAGTAACTGATTAGGTACTTAAGTGTTAAGATTATTTTTAGCGTTTTAGTTTTTTGAAGTCGGTTTTTATTTTTTTATAAAATTAACTTATTTCATCCATTTTAGTGATAAATCCTAATCAAAAAAAATCTTACGAGTGCAAACATAATTTAACTGCTGAACACCGATTTCATTTCCTATTTTTCCACCCTTAGGGGTGAAATTATTTCCAAAAATTTTTATTATAGTATCTTTGAAGTATAAGCTATTCATTAAAAAAAGAATCATCAAAATCGGTCTACATTTGGCAGAGATATAGGTAAGATAGATACTAAAATCAGTTGGCGTGGTACGGAGTTTATGCAATGTTTGATGATTTTCTTATAGATCCCATCATCAGAATTTAACCAAATTTATATGGGACCATTCTGAAAGTATTACCTTTCAAACAAAAAAATAATTATCGAAATCGGTCAACGCAGTAACGAATGATCGCTGAACATACATAAAAAAAAAAAGATACCGACGAATTGAGAACCTCCTCCTTTTCAACCGACTTCAAAAAGGAGGAGGTTCTCAATTCGTCGGTATCTTTTTTTTTTTTTTTTTTTTTTTTTTATGTATGTTCAGCGATCATTCGTTACTGCGTTGACCGATTTCGATAATTATTTTTTTGTTTGAAAGGTATCATAACTTTTCAACCGACTTCAAATAACCTCCTCCTTTTTTGAAGTCGGTTGAAAAGTTATGAATTGTTGTATTTTTTTCATAATATCGCATAGAACTCATACGTACAAATAAAACATACAAAAAGTAACTATAAAAAGATAACAGTTTGTGTCTCTTCGACTCACCTCTCTTCATTTATACGGTCAATCCCGGTTGCGTCCAAAGCCATCGCTTTGGAGCCCAGGGTCTGCTTTCCTTGATTTACTCCTCTACATCGCACGGTCTTGAGTTGAAAAAATACAAGAACTAGAATATCTTAATAAATAAGATATCTGTCCTTTACGCCCTTAGAATATCTAAATAAATATCTGCCCTTTACGATTTATTTTGATTTTAAAAATATATTTCTACAAAGAGAGGATATTAAAGTAGTAGGCAATTGTTTTGTACACACAAAAAAATTAATACGACTAGTAAAAGAGAATGGGCAAAAGTATAGGAAGCCTGGTATAGGTGAAGGCCATTAAAACTTAATATTTTTTAAATTATTTAATAACAGTTAAATCGAATGAGCAAAGAGGAAATTCCATAAGGTTTTTGGGGAGAAAAAAAATGACTCGCAAACATTCATCATCATCATCATTTCAGCCATAGGAGGTCCACTGCTGAACAAAGGCCCTAATGACTGATCATCCAAGGGCATTGCCAATACTCGCCACGCTTGGCAGGTGGGTTGTCGAGCGCAGTTTTTTTGTAAGATTAGTACGTACGTACTTTGTCCTTTACGCCATTTGAGCCTAGAGGTATCGATATGTAGCTGACAGGTTAAGCTTCAGACTGTCAGCTACATTTGAACATAAATTTCCATCTGTACTGCTATCGGTATAGGTATTTTAGGTCTAAGCTGCCTATCATGGGATGAAAACGTCAGGCAGGCTGGCCTGACTGCATTAAGTGGTTCTTGCCACCTTTTCTTAAAACGTACTTAGTCTGTCAGAAGTAAGTACTAAAGATTAGAATATGTACAGACAACGGCAGGTCAACCTACTCAAAAAATTAAAGGGCATTGAATGGATTTTCAACTTTAAGTCCAACACGTAGAGATCAAAATCAATTGAGAAAATTTGACGTTTTGTGGTAGGTTGACGTGCGGTTGTCTGTACTAAAGCGTAAGTAGGTACTTATCTCTCTCTTACTAGCTGTCCCGGCGACATTCGTACTTCGTAATATTTTTTGTGAAATTTTCCGATATTTTATTAGTTATTCTGCTATTCGGGGCGGAGACAAATCAAAGATTACAAAAATCGGCCCAGCCATTCTTGACTTACAAATGGTGTAACTAACCCGATTTTGTTTTATACAGGGTTGAGGGTTACCTATATTGCAAAGGGGTGCCAAATCTTTAGAAGTGACTCGGAATCAGTAACAGAACTATGCAAAGAACAAAAATTCTCATTTAATTATTCCTATACGCTGTTAAAAATCGTACGCGTGGATAATTTAACTCATTCATGAGAAAAAACTGCACCATATGTGCACTGCGTGAGGTCCTTGTAGGCTCCCCATACCTACGCATCTGATGAATGACCGCGCGGCTTTCGTAATCTCTCTGGTAAAATTGGCACCCCTTTGCAATTTAACCCTGTATTATAGAAGATTATGTTTTTATATTAATATGTAACAGACAGCAACTTAATAAAAACTTAGTTAAAAACATCTAGGTACGTACCTATAATTATTTATTATCAGTCATTAAGTTTATTAGCGGTATAAAATTATGGATTATATAACAAAATAGCACTTCAAGCAAGATATATTTTTTTGCATTATTTTGAATTTTCGTAATTATATCTAATAGTGATTATTTATCTAAAGGTATTATACCAACAGATTTATTTGAGTAATCTTTTTCAGTAATACACTCAGAGGCACACTTAACCGCCCACCTGGCTAAAGCGACGTAACTTTGTTTACAACAACTAAACGCATATGAAGTTCAATGACAATTTGTTAAATGGGTAGTTAACGATAAATCAAGATTATTTATGCCCCGTTTTTAAAGATACTGTCAAGCGTGATTCTCTTTTATTGAGTTTAGTCGAAAATTGACTATTCAACTGATTGTTTTGCGCTTAAATAAAGTATTGCCTGTGAAGTTTATAGACACATTTCTTGGTTTTTAAGGTGCGTCAGTGTTTGTTAGTTGTTTTTCACTCAGTAAAATGCCATTGGATGCAGCGCGTGCAGCTAGAGCGGTAGTGCTATCGGACGCTGGATATAGCCAGCGTCGTATAGGCCGTATGCTAGGATATCCTCCAACCACGTTACGTAATGCCCTCTGACGATACAGAGAAACTGGATCTTACACCAGAAGACCAGCACAAGGTCGTAGGAGGTACACTTCTGAACGAGATGACCGCTTTATTGTAAACAACGTTCTAAAAAATCGCTTCACTGCAACTCCTGAGGCTCGTATGTGTTTGAAATAATATTATATTATATAGTATAAAATTGGTTGTGTTTGAAAGTGGCATCATAAACGCTCAGAGGTACGTGGAAGAAGTCTTAGAACCTCATGTCATCCCTTTTGCCCCATTTATTAGACACGATTTTCTTTTAATGCACGACAACTCACGTGCGCACGTCGCTAGAGTCGTTGGCGCGGAGTACCTTGATGCCTTCTTAGACTTCTTCCACTTCTTAGACATTTGTTTTATGCAATTCACAATTATTTTCACTTTTATTTTCAAAAATACTTCCTTTATTTGACGCCATATTTGTTGTTTCGATTAACAGCGCCTCTGGTGGTAGAAATAGAACGAGTTACTACAACTACTTGCCGCGGCATTTTGTAAACGCGGCTCTCGAATCAACAGTTACGACTTACGAAGTTACGACAGTTAGTTTTAATGGACTATTACAAACTGACAGGTGTGACAGGCATTTTTCAATTTTCCATAGGCATTTTACAAAGTTGCGAGCATTTAAAAACTGACGACGCAATTTGTATGTGACCATGGAGCACATACCTTGAAGAGTAGAAATGTCATATGATTTGTTCGACAAAACTTACCGCCATTTTTTAATCGAAGCGTTGACAGGAGTTGTCATTTCTTTCATACTAAATGTAAGTGAAAAATCGGATTCGGTGGGGGGTAGTCGAACGAAAAGCATGGTCGATCTATTTTAATGGTTTTTATTTATCATTTAAAGAGCTTTAGAGTGCAAGTTTGGTGTAGTTTGTGTTCTAATGTTTGGTGAAGTGATAAAGACCTGAAACTATTGAAATATCATTGTATTCAACGCCGCATCGAGTGTCAAGTGACTTGTCTCAAGACAACTTGCTTTAGACCCGATAGCGTCTTGAAACCTGCTTCTACGGGAAGAGTAGCCTTCACTGAATCCAAGAAAAGCAATAAAAACTAAACACCCGTTGTTTATTGTGAACACTATATCAAGAATTACTCGACATTGGCAGAATCACCGCTCTATATAGAGTGGGAAAGTCCATGAAGAAAAAAAAAAAAAAAAAAGTGAAAAATCACTTACTAGTTTTGGAGAAAGATGGTTCGTATTGCTGCTCTATAGGGTATGTACTCGAAGTATATGACGCAATTTGACGGATCATCATGCCGACGACAAATACATGCTATTATAAGTTATATTAATGACAGTTATAAGTACTTTTATTAAAACCAAAATAGAATTTTCACATAAAGTTTAATTCTTTGATACCATTTTCATTTGCAGGAATAGCAGGTAACTGTTCCATAATCAATTCTGTTATTGGACCCTTATAAAGCAAACCTGTTTTGGGACATTTAACTAATAGAACAGTCGAGTGATCCTTCCAAAATTTTTCTTTCAACATATCATCATGAATATCTACGATAACATTTATGTCTTTACCTAAGTTTTCATATTCTATGGTTTTGCGTACCAAAATAGTTCCTCTTCTAAATATTAGAGGTTCATTGTTATAGTTGATGTTAAATTCTTTAAATAGTATCTCATTTTTGTCAGCAGATACAGTTCCACATAATCTTTTCTCTGCCTGTAACAAAATATCGCTTAAGCAAATAACAATTTAAGTAAAAATTATAATGAAAACTTGATACATGTAATGCCCCATTCCAGAGTTTTTTTTGGTTTATGACCCACAAAATTCATACTCTAGTTAAAATACTGTAACATTATTTCTATTGAAAAATAGCAATTTAACCAAGATCCAAAAAGATATGTGTATTTCAATTCCAAAAAGATATGAGGTATTCATTTACCTGGGATGGTGTTAGTTTTCCTTGTAAAACAAGATTCCAAAATGCTGTGTTGTACAAATTATTTATGTGAACATCAGCTTGTCTCCACTTCATGTAGTCTACTAAATTTTCATCTGATGGATATAATATTACTCTCCCATCAAACGTTGGCGGGTATTTTAATTCTTGATCACCAAAATACTTTTTCCAATAAAAAACATAAGATGAAGAAAATTTACTGTTTACTGTAGTCAACAACTTTGAGGCTCTCCGTTTGTACAGATTGGAATGCTTTTTAAACACAAAGGAATATTCGTCACTTTGACCAAAGGCTAGTAAAAGATCATTGAATTCTCTGACAACAGTGAAAGCAGCATAATTCATGAGCTTTAATGCTCTCAAATCGTTGGGCTTGGAAAAGTTGTGATCTTCAGAAAATCTGTGAAAACATTTCCCATCTATTCTAATAACAATCCAAGTATTTGGTAAAAGAGCATCATTTACTTCGAATGTCTTGACATACTCGAATGTACTTTTAGCCATTTTATGAATACAATTAGATTTAAGATGTTTATACCACCTTGAAACTAGCAGAATCATAACATATCATTTGTGTCTGATAATTATTTCACCAATCACCACAAAAGCAAAGAGGATTTAAAAAATACTACCTAGTCCTACGTTCACAAAAGTACATACAACAAAACACTGTTGATTATTCAAATCAAGTAATTTATTAAACCCGACGTAGTTTAATTTTACTTGATCAGATCTTGGTACTAGAAACCACAGATTATTACCTTTATGTAGAAACACGTAGTTCTGATCAGTGATGTGTGTCTGAATTGGTCTGAATGTTTGACCAAGTTCATTCCAATCGTACCAACATACATGGGGAAAAAAATTGCCAGTGATACGAATGTTCGTTGTAGAAGTAATAAAAACCAATAATTCATGTTTAGTTTACAATACATACTCGTAATTGAAATAATATAAGTTTCATTGTAGTAATTCTATTTTTCTCAATAAGTGTGTAGATTTTGTATTAGATAGACAAAAATACATGACGGACCACTGGAGAAGCGATGGTAGAATTAAATCTTATTTGCATGGTGTTATAACTACAAATGTCAAAAAAGAAAAAAGAAATTGGAAAAAAGGCGGGAAACGTTGTTCGTGTCGGGCGTCTTTTTTTTGTCTTTTTATTTTTAACTAAGTAATTATAGAAATAAGTGATCAGTGGAGTATATTTTTGTCCATTTTCATTGTATAGTGTGTATATTATTGTAGTTAGTGTTCATTGTCATCTGCATTGGTAAGTTTATACATTATACTGTAATTTTATGAACCACCCACCAGACCCGGGGGAAAATGATCCCCCGGGTGAAGTTGTTGCCTCGGCCGAAGTTTTCTCTCCGATGGAGTTCGCTACACAAACTGTAGTATCTAATGAACCAGTTTTACAAATTGAAAATGTTCCCTCTGCAGCTCAATTTGTAACTGTATCTACTGACTCAGATTGTTCTGGATCTGCGAGGTCCGTCGTAGTCGCCGTCTTCATTCCTGTAAACATAAGAGACGAAGAAAACATACTAATGATTTACGCGAGTCGGATTGTAATTGCAATGATCCAACATCCCCCAAAAAGTCCACTAATGTTCCTGAAGTTGTGATGAACACCGAATTACCACGTCCTACTCCCACTGTAGTTAGCCGACAAACTTATAAAAGTACAGATGTAGCTCCATTCGTCATTCATGTCCAAAAAATTGAAAGTTCTCCTAATTCTGGCACCTCAATGCACCCAGTAGCACTCGGTAAGTTTCTTGAAAAAAATTCCATTCAAAATATAGTCAATGGCAGCATAAAACAAATAGGTCGCAACAAGTTTACCATAGCTTTCTCCAACTATTTAAATGCAAATCAATTTGTAAGTCACAAAAGTTTAGATTTACATGGTCTAAAAGCTTTTATCCCTACTTTCAACGTAACACGGATAGGTTTGATTCGAGGTGTGCCAGCAGACTGGTCTCCTGAGGAGGTCATGGCCAACATTACTGTACCAATTGGTTGTGGTGAAATAATTAAGGTTAGAAGGCTCAACTTTAAACAATTTCATGAAGGGTCACCTGTTTGGAAGCCATCGCAATCAATAGTTGTAACTTTTGATGGTCAAATTTTACCAAAAAGAGTATTTATGTGCTACAATGCGCTTACTGTGGACTTATATATATTTCCAACCATTCAATGCTATAGCTGCTGCCGCTTTGGTCACACTAAGACTCAATGCAGATCAAAGCCTCGATGCTATAAATGTGGACAAAACCACACAGGTGGCTCCTGCCAAATTAGTGAAGATAGGGCATCGTGCTGTTTGTGTAATGGTTATCACTTTGCCACGAGTAAGAGCTGCCCTGAATTTAATAGGCAGAAAGAGATTAAATCCTCTATGGCAAATAGCTGCTTATCATATGCTGAAGCATCTAAACTACATCCTCCAGTTAATAAATCATATGCTGACATTCTATCCACACCCTCTAACAAAACATATTTAGTTGCTAAATCTAATAGAAATAGCCAAAATAAGGAACGGTTAACTGATTCTAATCAGTCTTATAAAAAAACTGTTTTTCTTAAGCCTCGCACTCCTCCTTCTTTAGGTAAAGGTTATAATAAGGAGGCTCATCAAGCCCTTATCAATGAGTGTTCTATCCCTGCTTCACCAAATGGATGTGCTTTAAAATCTGACAATATTGACAGACAAACTGACTCAGAACCATGCTCAGAACAGTCATTAAGTGATTTAATAATTGCTCTTATAAGTGTACTTATAAAGAAATCCAACCAAAACATACCGTCCCACGCTGCCCTTTTGATTGAAAATTGTATGCAAGTTTTAAGAAATGGCGAATCTAGCTAGGGCAATACAGTGGAATTGTCTTAGCGCCAATAGTAAAAAAAAGTGATATAATTTACTTGTGTAATAAGTTTGAGCCATTTGTCTTTGCTTTGTCAGAGACATGGCTCAAACCTGATTATAAGTTTAAAATAAATGGTTATACCACTGTTCGGGAGGATAGGCCCGATGGGTACGGTGGCGTAGCACTTCTTATCAAAAATTCAACACCATTTACCCTTGTTACAATACCTACCCAAAGTGTAAATATATGTATGATAGCTGTAAATATTCATAATATTTGTTATGTCTCTGTATATATTCCATACCCTTCAATTGCAGTTTTAAATGAATTAAATAATATTATATCATGTCTCCCTAAACCTTTTCTTTTGATGGGCGATTTTAACTGCCATCACCGATCTTGGGGTAGTGCCAATACTAATCCAAATGGGGAGGACTTAATTAATATCATCGATGCCCATAATATATGTCTTTTAAATACTGGAACTCCCACCCGGCGTACTAAGCCAGGTCAGAATGTTAGTGCGGTCGATCTTACTATTAGTACACCTAACTTAGCAGCTTCGTCTCTTTGGGAAGTACTACCATCAACTTATGGCAGTGACCACTTTCCCATAGTTATTTCTTTTCCTTTTAAAAAATCATTACATTCCAATGACCTTTCAAGGTTAAGATATAGAACCCCTGATAAAACAAGCGATAGATGGGC
The DNA here is from genome assembly GCA_963576865.1 of Anania hortulata. Lineage (NCBI taxonomy): Eukaryota > Metazoa > Arthropoda > Insecta > Lepidoptera > Crambidae > Anania > Anania hortulata. Next base: position 16,199,350 of record OY756388.1, on the reverse strand, counting down.
TACTTTTAAAAACAAGGTAGGGCAAAAAATTACAACCCTTCCTAATTTAAATCGTGATAACAGCACACATTGTGCCGACGCATTTTCCGATGCTATAGCTGAGACTGCTAAAGAAGTCTTCGGAGTTAAAAATAGTTCAAGACGTTCTACTAGACCTTGTCCACCGTGGTGGGATGAAGAGTGTGCAGCAGCTGTAAAAAATCGGAAAGAAGCTGAAAATATTTATAAATTGGATATGAGTCATGAAAATTATAACATAGTAACCCAAGCAATTTCGGATACCCGCAAACTTCTAAAAAAGAAGAAGTTTGAAGGATGGAGGAACTTTTGTACATCTATTTCCCCTGATACTCCGTCATCAATGGTTTGGCGTAATATTAGGAAATTTAAGTCTGCTATCTCAGCCTCCTCTGTTAACATTATACCAAGGCCTCTTGCTGATAACTTCCTAGATAACTTAGCTCCTTCATGGGTTCCTCAACAATTAAGTTGTCCCTCACCACTGGTATCTACCACTGTAAATACATGTGCACTTAGCTCTCCCTTTTCAATGAATGAATTAAAAGGAATCATCAACAGTACTAATGATTCGGCACCTGGTGTTGATGGTATTCCATACTCCTTTTTCCGTAGCTTTACAGATAATACACTTAATTATTATTTAAATTTGATTAATTCCTTTTTCATGTTTGGCACTATTCCAACATCTTGGAGGACCCAAATTGTTTTACCTTTTTTAAAACCTAATAAGAATCCTTCTGATGTTACCGCATACCGACCTATAGTATTATCATCTATTTTATTAAAACTTGCAGAGCACCTAGTCAAAAACAGGTTGGAATGGTATGTAGAAAGTTATGGATATTTAGATGAAACACAGTTCGGATTTAGAAAGGGCAGAAGCACTATGGATAGCGTCAGTTTATTTATTACAGATATTCGCCTAGCTTTTACCCATAATGAATCTATTACTGCAGTTTTTCTAGATATAATTTCTGCCTACGATAATGTCCTCTTATCTGTATTGAAGACTAAACTTGAAATTTTAGGGGTTCCTAATGTTATGTGTAATTTTATATTCAATATTCTCTCAGAACGTCATATTCAAATTCCCTTTACTGATTCGGTTTTAAAACGTGTTGTGTATAAAGGTTTGCCGCAAGGTTCGGTACTTAGCCCTTTATTGTATAATATCTATACATACGATTTAGCTTCATCTTTAAACAATCAGGTAAAAATACTACAATATGCAGATGATTTATTATTGTATTATTCTCACAGAACTGTCGAGTCGGCTCAATCTGTGTTATCCTCCGGACTAGCTCTTCTAGTTACATGGATGGATAATAATGGCTTAAGTATATCAACATCTAAGAGTGCTGTTGTAGTATTTTCACGTATGCGATCACCTCCACCAGTCCAATTAGTTTATAATAACTGTTTGATCCCTCTAGTAAGACACTTTAAATTTTTGGGCGTGATATTAGACTCCAAGCTTACAGGTGTTCAGCATTGTAACTATGTCGTAGATAGATGTGAACCGCTAATTAATATGTTAAGATGTCTTTCTGGTGTTTGGTGGGGTTCTCATCCATATTCTATGAAAGTGTTGTACAATGCTTTGATACGAAGTATTTTAGATTATGGCACATTTTTATTAGAACCTGGTAATTTGACTGCTTTTAGGAAATTAGATATTATTCAGAATAAAGCACTTCGTTTGGTAAGCGGCGCAATGAAATCGAGCCCTATTAATGCCCTACAGGTGGAAAACTGTGAACCTCCCTTACATCTTAGACGTCAATTCTTATCAGATAGATTTCTGTTTAGAATTCTTCAATATAAAAATCATCCACTTTTGTTTAAACTCCAAAGTCTGTGTGATCTATCTGTTAGATCCAATTATTGGTCCCACAAGTCTCTTCCATGTTTGTTAATAAGCTATCAAAAATTTTTATCTCTTACTGCCCCTACTCATCAATCGAATCGCCTACCATTATTTAATTACTGCTATGAATCCTTAATTTTTTCCCCTAAAATTAATTTAAATTTAATTGACAAAGCTGACCCAAATGCTAAGTTTAATTTCAAATTTATTGTTGATTCTCATTTTAATAACTTCCATCATATATTTTCTGATGCCTCTAAGCATTCACTAACGGAGTGTGTTGGTATTGGAGTATACCATACCCAATTGGATATAGTACAAAAAATCAAACTCCCCCCTGAAACCTCAGTTTTTACCGGAGAATGCTTTGGTTTATTAAAAGCCCTTAAATACATCCGTTTATTTAAATTAAAAAAAGCTGTTATATTTTCAGACTCTTTAAGTGCTCTTCAAGCTTTAAACAAATTTCCATTCCACTCTAAGAGTTATTTCCCAGTTATTTTTCAACTAAGAAACATTATCCATGAATGTACTTTGAATGGATATGATATTCATTTTGCTTGGGTCCCGGGTCATAGTGGAATAGTTGGCAATGAAATATCTGACCGACTTGCTAACGAAGCAGTGTATTGTGGTGACATGTTCCCCTATAAGAACTTTACTCACGATTTATTGTCGCTTCCTAAAACCTACCTTGCAAACGCTTGGAAAAGTTTATGGGAGTTCTCATGTAAAAGTAAAGGTAAACTGTACTATCAAATTCAACCAGGTATTCCTTTAAAACCGTGGTTCCATAAAGTTAAACTGGGTAAGACTGTAACGTCAATTATAAGTCGTATGCGTCTGGGGCATGTCTGTACTCCAGTTCATTTAGCTAAACTTGGTATTATTAATAACCCTGTTTGTGAGTGTGGAGTAGATGATGGTGATTTAAATCACATCTTCTTTTCCTGTCCTCTATATGACCATTGTTCCTTTTTACAAGACCTTATAATTAATCATATTCCTCTTCCTACTAGTATTGTGTGTTTATTATGTACTAATGAACCTACCATTTATAAACTTATAGCGTATTTTATAATATTGAATGGTATTAAGTTGTAATATTATATGTCATATGTATTTTATGTTTATCTAATACTTTTGCTTCACTCATTATATTTCACTTCCCTGATCCTTACCTTTAAACCTTATCCAAATCCGCCTTTTCGTTTATTTTCCCCTTCCGTTTCCCTAATTTTTACTTTGACATTGGCTGGGCGCAAACCGCGCAGCGCCATTAAAAAAAAAAAAAAAGAAATTGATCACGTTGACGTTTACCGCGCAAAATTTTATAAAATTATCTATTCATATATTTTTCAATAACTTATCCAGAATGTCTTTTAAAAGCTATGTAGAAAGAATTTGCGAGGTCTGCGGGATCCATGAAGCACAGATACACAAATACATCTTTATTTATTGCAATTCTTCCACTGGATGAAAACCGGTGTCTGATTATTAAATATAAAACGTACCCATAACTTATTAACGCATCAATATTACTATTGATTCGTTTGTGAAATAAAAACGGTGTGCTAATTTCCGCAAAATCACAGAGCTCAATAACCAGAAACAATAAAATTAATGATATTCCAAAAATTATAGCAATTTAATAGGTATATATAGTTTTACAAAATCATGCTGTATTTAGTGTATAAACCATTTTTCTCACTTGTAAATCACATATTATCTGAATCTAATAATGCATACCTATAATAGGCCTAAACTAATAACACTTGGAAACTTAAGGAAGTTTGATGGTATTACTCGAAGGGTATTACTTAATTAGAATGGTATGTATGATGTCACACAGAAACAAATTGTACTTATATTCATACCAGTATATAGTCCCTGAAAACAATAATGCATAAACCGATCGCGAAAACCTGAGGGCAAGAATATGGAGCAACCAACACAAATCGCGTGCCTTGCAATTTTCAAAAGATCGTAAAAAATGCACTTATTGTTGTAATTTAATAAATACTAAGCGTTAGTAAGAGACGGCTACTTGGGAGTTCTACATTTGGTCAGAAGAGGTGAAAGTTGACTCTTACTCGAAACTATAAAGATTTTTAGTTGAAACTTTCCCAACTAGGTTGCGGTATATAATTTGTAATAAAATTTGCGATGGATGGGCGAGGGAGAGTATTTACTCAATATATTTACCTACTACGGTAATAACCCGATTATCACTCATTTTATAAGGTAATAAAAAGAGTAGAATTTGTATTTTTTAAAATAGTTTAGTTTATTTTTAATAAGGAAACTTACAGCTATCGATAAATGTTACATTTAGTTATAAACTGATCATTTTATGTGTATTGTTAAAAACATTGGTAATCAATCGATTGCCTTGGGTATTTATTTAAATGGTGTCCTAATGTTATGTAAAATAAATGAAATTAAATAAAATTACTTCATTTTGTTGAAAATGATCCAAGTTAAAGATAAATCTACCTTTAGCAATATGGTTTATCGATATAAATATATACAGCACTAATGTCGATATCGATATAATTTCTCCCAATTCAACTACTACAGCACTCATCACTAGAGAGTTGTCATTTTGGAAGTTAAATTCTGAATGTTGGCTTAAGACTCAACTTCCGTCATCAATTTCAATTCATAAACTGTAAAATTACTAATCTGTGACCAAACTTATTTTGTAGGGAAGTTCATCGGCTTCTTAAAACGTAGCAGTGTTGCCAGACGTGCGATAATTATCTTAGATCCACGATATTTTTGAGTGTAATTCCACAGAAAAAGTAATAAATAATCGCACGATAAATCTACGATAATCCACGATATTTTGCTCATTTGGAGATCACTTTAGGAAATCATTTTAATCCGTATATTTCAACACATTTTACGTTTATTTGGACAGTCTGACTCTGACGGCACAATAGTGAATTTAATTTCGTTGCTCTAAAAATGAGATCGACTCTTGTCAGCGTAAAATTGTCATTGTCAGTTTGGTGTCAGTCATTATGACGAGAAAAACCGGTTTACTTTAATAATACTTGTGTAGTGAGTACTGCAGTTCAGTTAACAAAAATTTGTTATTTAAAAAAGTAAAGAAGTGGGTAGTAACAAGATTTAAACTTTCCAGTCGTATATTCTGTTTTTTTATAGATTTGGTAGAGTTACAAAAACGATAATTTTGTGAACTGGGGTTGCGATAAAAACGATAATTTTTCAGCAAAACTACGATAATTCTAACCTATGAATCTGGCAGCACTGAAACGTAGCAATAAACCGGTGACAGATAGCGGCGGACGCGGCTCCGGACTCGTCTTGACATTGTAAGGTCAAACGCTGCCATTGGTCGATCCTTGGGCTGGCGGAAGTTGTGTGAAGGATAGACCAATGGCAGTGCCTGACCTTACAATGTCAAGACGAGTCCGGAGCTGCGTCCGCCGCAATTTGTCACCAGCTTTACTTGTTCAGTGGCCCCCGACTTCGTTCGTTCGCATGGTCTTTCTTTAATTTTGAGTAACGATGGTTTTGCAAAGATCACGCGAACGAAGTCGCGGGCAACAGACTTAGTTTAAAAAAAAAGTTACAGGATTATAAAAACTATTAAATAAAATCTAACAATTTTGTAAGTATGAACAAATGTATCCATCAATACTGACTTTATACATACAAAACACATTTAATATTCTAATTCAACAACTTTTTTACTTCATCTGGGGTTCTACGCACTACTAACTGTGGCTCTGTGTATCCATTGATGGGATCATGGACAGCCTGGTAGAGTTGGGCATAAACTGCTAATATAACTTCAAATGATCTTTTTTTAACCATTGATTTATGTGTATGACTTAATAACAAATTTAACTGAGGTAACATATAAACATCATGAGAAACAAGGAACATATCAAATTTGTTTAGAAATGTTTTTAAGGTTGCAGTATCCATACCAGGTATTGCAGACAAGGGACCACTAGATTTTTCTTGTAAAATTGTATATATAGGCCCTAGATTTAAGTTTGCCACTAGGAAACTAGCTTGCTCTGATGTTAAAGTATCAAGTTGTGCTTCAGACTGTGCTTGTAGCCGTTCATTATATTCATCCATGACTGTGTACAAGGATAGGCTGCATTGAATATGATATATACAATTCAACATGTACACTGACATATCAGTTGAGCTAAGGTGACAGGCAGTTTCATTGATTGCTTGTAAGAGGGGATCTAAGATATGTGTGACTACAATTTTTCTGTCATTGTTGTTTATGTTGTTTGATACATTCATAACAGCTAATATGTCTCGCAAAAAACCGACCAAGTCAGTGACAACAATTGAGGGATTCAAATCTATTGGTGGTGCTTTCACTCCATGACTAAGATCCTTTTGTATTTTAGTATCTAAGGTTATTATAAATACCTCTTCACTTTTCTTTAATAGTTCTTCAAAAGTATCAATCAGGTGTCCATTAGGAATCACATTTTGTATAACATCTTTGTAATACAGTATCATATTTGTTATAGACCAAAGAACCAGAGGGTCTTTATCAGGTTTAAGAATTAGCTCTGCTCTTACTTTTAATAACGGACAAATTGCTTCCATGATGTTAGTCATCGCTTCTGTGATCTGTATATTTTTATCTTGTAAATTGCAATATTTATAAAGATTATTCAGGTTCTCTTTTTCAATGGGAATAATTTGATAAACCCAAGTCAGAATATCTCCAATGTAACGTTTAGCATCATTTGCATAAAATTCAATAGGTTTTGAGCCATCTGTACCTTTAGTCAAAGCATCAATAAAAGATTGCACAGTTGTAGCCTTTCTAGCAGAGCAGTACTCATCAACAATGTTAGAGAACAGAACCTGTCTGTTTTGAAACTTTGCCAAAGCTTTGGACACCAAGGCATTATTTGGAGAGTCAGTACTTAAACAAGCACCAATAGTCCAATGATATAATTTCTCAATAGCAACCTCTTGTTGAAGCCCTATTATTTCCATAATATCAAATGCAGAAGTTTGATACCAACATTTTACAAGGGTTTTACAATTATCATTTAATTTTTCTATATGGTTAAGAGTGTTAAAAAAATCTGAAGTCAGTGGTGTCCTAATAGACACATTATATAAATATTCGTTTTGTTCAGGCGAAATTTGGAAGTTGTTTGTTAAAGCATCCACCCACACTATTTTTTTCTCTGTTTTCTTTCTTTCATCTTTAAGCTTAGTAGTTTGAGTAATTAAATGATGAGTTTTTGTCTTGGATTCCTGCAATCTATTTGACATATCTATAACTGCAGCATCGAGGCTAGCGAGAGAATCTATTAAGATATGTAATTTACCTTTAACCTTATTAAATTCAATTAGAATTGCCTTATTTACCAGTACATCTCTTTTTTCGATCTCGTTCACCAACACTCTTCTCGTATACGATGAATTTGCAGTGCACAACCGAGATACAGTATTCAAAGCATCGCTGTTATCAGTGATTAAATGTGTATCAAAAATCTTGTTAATTCTTTGTCGAATAGGATTATTGTACATAGTATCCATAATTTCGTGTACAAAAACAAAGATCAATGACGTTTGTGGTACTTGTTGGCAATGATTTAATTAATCAGTTCGATTACACTAGAACTAAACACTACGATCACTGATCAGATTGAATCAACAGATTACTAATAATTTCTTATTTTTTCTAGCGAAAACTTGTGTTTTGACTCGAAAAAAGATATTCACCATCATCATGTCAAATGTCAACGAGTCAACTGTCAAATCACCCTAATAAAAAAAATTACCACAGATCATCTACTAAATAAAAATGAATCTCTATTTCCCTTGGTCATTTTGCTAATTCTTTTTTTTTTGTGTTATTTACAGAAGAAGGTTCTTTTAAAAGAAAAAATAATAAAGTTGCAAATTATTTAAAGGAAAGACCACGCGAACGAAGTCGCGGGCAACAACTAGTTAATTTATATTAATAATAATTTTTATGCCCGAAGCGCCACTAGCATCTGAACCCAGAACTAATTTTGACGAATATAGCGGTGGGTAATATAGTTTTATACCGATATCGATATTTAATTTAAGATTTTAAAACTATTATATAGGGTGTAAGCTAATGGTTTTAACAACCTGAAACCCATAGATAGGTATGGGTACATAGAAGCTGGGAAAAATATAGGAATGTCTCAAAAAGGTACCGATTTCGAGTAATTAGCTAATTTTATTTTTAGCCTAAACTGTGCTATGACACTCATGACACCCCTGACACAGCTGATTTTATTCATAAACGTATTTATCTGGACATTGACCTTAGCTACCATGAGTTACCAAGACCACAATATAAACCTACAATAAAACAACAAAAAAAGTCTGTGCTATCTTTACATTATGCCTACTATTATTTTGCCTCTGAGAGAATGCCTCATGTTAACAAAGCTTATCTAAATGATATTTAATCAAGTGAGGGATTGCCTTAGCGTACGGGGTAGTTTTAAAGGTTCCTAGCATTCTGTGGCTACGCCAAACTAACAATTGCCAAACGCCGCGCGGCGTACCCCAGGGCTCGGGGTGCGGCCCGCTCTGCTACCTCATGCACGTCACCGTCACCTTATTCACAAATTCCTATAATAAACCAACCCATAATATAACCACTTAAACTGAAAACTTTATATTTGACTATGTGGAATCAGTGGTGTCCTACGCTCTCGACAGCTATGGATTGACATTTAAATCATATTTAGAAAAAAATGCTTCTAGCATTACAAATTAGATTCCTAAAACTACTTGATAACAATAAAACTAAAAATAGATGGAAAAATACAATACAAAATAAAAACTACTACCATTTATTTAAAATCTGTGAAATATTACCAGCTGGCTTAAAACACAAATACTTACTAATAAAGAATAACTATGAGCGTCGTTTGACACCGCTGCAGCAAAGTCACCGCACTAGGGCTGCTTCGAGCGGCAAGTACGTTGTACCCAGGGTTCAAAACTATTACGGAGACCGTACATAATACAAACGTTTACCATAAGCTTACAGAAAACCATTCAGTTTCCGGGCAGTTCAAAAGCAGGCTGCTAAGGGGTCATTGTAAGGGTCATTGTAAGGGCCCGTCAACGCTCTGCCGCTCGAAATAGCAAAATTGAAACTTAAAAAAGAATTTGGCATTAAGCTTAAACGACACTTCTTAAATAAAATATAGTATGTAGTAACTTTTAACAGTTTGTAATTAACAAAATAATAAGCCAAGGTTCGCACTCGCAGTCAACCACGAAACTGATTTGCGAGGGTTAAATTTATATGTATTTTTTTTACCAGTGTTGTAATTATAATAAATAAATAATAATAATAACAATAAAATCCGCTGATCTGCTAAACAGTGGCTACATCGACCGCGGTCGTGAATTCACGATTATGCGAATGCAGGATTAGTGATGATCAAGATAAGGTTTAGTTAGGCTTACTATCAACCTTTTCTAGTAAAATAAAACTTACTTACAGAACTTGTATTATGATGAACAAAACAGAACTTAAACCTGGGCGGTCATGTTAGGCGTATGGCCAAAAACTATTGAATCAAATTAATAATAATAATATAATAATTCCGTCCAAGGAAGTAATTATCACCATTTATAGAAATGGGCAACGGTCACTTGGAATGAATGCGACGGTGATCTTAGGTGATACTTTCTTGAGAAAAATTAGGACAGACCGAAAAGCTAAATCTCAGATGACTAAACACAAGTTTAAAAAAAAAATGTGAGTGAGTTCGTTAACTGTGTTGTTTTTTATGTATAAAGTGAGTATTGATGAATACATTTGTTCATACTTACAAAATTGTTAGATTTTATTTAATAAATAGTATTTATAATCATGTAACTTTAAAAAAAAACTAAGTAGCTGTTGCCCGCGACTTCGTTCGCGTGATCTTTGCAATACCATCGTTACTCAAAACTAAATAAAGACCATGAGAACGAAGTCGGGGGCAACAGCTAGTGTTATTTTTTTTACATATAAAAACACTGCACTTGAGATTGGAATGCTTTTTAAACACAAAGGAATATTCGTCACTTTGACGTTCGACACGTCGGGAAAACCAATAACGCAAAATAAGGTATGTGTTGCATAATACCCGTTTAGTGCATAGTGTTAGTTAAAAAACGCAACAAGAAAGTTTAAAATGTAATATTTTTGGTTGTGGTTCAAAATCGAGTCTAAAATATTTAAAAAAAAAACGAATCGAATCTACTAGGTAGACAAAAAGAACCTTGTCTATCTACCCACTGTAATTATTTTAGTAACAACATCTATCAAAGTAATTGATCCAACGTTTGTTAAGGCGCGTGCACGATCGAATCATTTTTAATTAAAAAGATAAACATTTTTAAATACGATTTTCTTGTATTCTAGACTCGACTTTGAACGGATTGAACCACTCCCTAAAACTTATAAGAATTTACATAAATTCAAAACATTAAAAACATATACACATTGATAGAAAGTAGGTTCCTATGAAGTCACCAAGCGTGCCAGCTACAGTACACAATATTTTTACGACAAAAACAGTGAGGGTAGAAAATATTTGCGACGTCTTACCTACAAATTTAATTTTTAGGTAAAATGTCGCTATTAAACAGTACTGTATCTTTATTCATGAGAGTCACATCCGTTTCCGGTTCGAGTACTAGACATGACTTCCGGTCTGCCCACGTGACCCTCAATCCCGCTACCGCAGCAATGAGACACTAGCGCCACCATAGGCAATCAGTCATTGCGTTTTATGGTCACCAGGCAGGTTTAAAAAGTAGGCTTTGAATAAGGTAAGTATGTTTAATAAACGTTTTATTTTCAGATAAAACTACACTACTGTACCGTTATTCAAAGCCTTATACATGAGAGATGTGTTTATTATCGCCTGGTGGCGCTGTGTACTGTGTAGTCGCCAATGTGATCAATAATAATAAAATACTGGCTAACCAGATGCTTATTTTTGTGGAGAATTTATTTTTGAATAAACGGTTTATACGTATCAACCGAACCTACCGGTTGGCATAGTGCGCAATGATAATAACTCATCGCGTTGTTTACGCTAAGTATTGCATGGTTAGTACATACCTACATTCCTAAGCGAAGTAATGAATAAAGGAATGTGTAAACAACAGATGAATTTCTTTGTAATTTTGATATAGGGTGTATTTTAGTGGAAATATTGGTTTGTAGTATTAACATAAAAGAACATTTATTGCTGTGAAATGACTAATTACGTTACTTTAGACAATAAAATGAAATAATCAGTAGAACTTCAAAAAATCGAATTATACAATACCTACGTAGTGGGTAACAAGTGGAAATTATGGTTTAAATAAATAAGTACTTAACTGATATGATGTTTGTTATAACAAATGTGTAGGTACCTACATAAAACATGACAGTGTTTGTAAGTATTGTTATAATATCACGAATGTGTATTATACTATTTTATTTATACAAAAAATATATTAATGGCCAATAAGATAGGTCGTAGTGATTGATAACACCAATTCCCTATCTGGTTTACAAAAAATTGCATTATGAATGCAACCGAAAAGATGGTGTAAAATTCTATAACTTTATATCCTTAGTACTTCTGGAAACTATTGGATTTATTGTACAACGCGTTTATCACGCGTAGACCTTAAGTCCAGAGACGTTGAATAATTCAAATAAACATGTTCGACAGGTTAGACACACTTACTTTGCCAGGTATGGTCTTAATCGACTGATTAAGATATAATCACCCGGGTCACCCATATAATAAACTGGGTTAGATTACCCCGTCGGATTATCAAAAATACTTTGTCTTTATTTAGTTCAAGAAATAGTTTGTGCGTTTATCTTTGCAACTATTTGTAAGTAAGTAAGTTCTTTATTGTGTATGGAAAACAAGGTTACAAAAAGATCTTAGGATAATTACAAAGAGTATCACTTGATCCTACCCTTTTAGGCATGTACACAAGTGTTTTTAAAATATTTTACTTATAATCTAAATATTCCTGTATACTATAAAATCATTTTTTCCACTAACCATTCTTTAACAGTAGCTTTAAATCTTGAAAAGTTAAGGTCTTTAAAATCATTTGGTAATTTATTATATATTTGTATACACATAACAAAAGTATTTCTCGATACAAGTGATAGTGTTGTCATTGGCCTCACAAGTTTATTTTTAGTCAAAGTCAAAAAAGTCAAAAGTCAAAAATCATTTATTCAATTCAGGACAAAATTGCCACTTATGAACGTCAATAACAACATTATAGGCCCCTAGGGGGCCAGAACATGTCTCCTTATTTTTTGGGCCCTACTAGCGCTTCGAGACAAGACACAGACAATCTGGCAAGTGCTGAGAAGAAACGCCGGAACAAACTCAGTCACCACTAGCTGCCACACAAAAAATATAAATCAAAATAAACAGGTAGGTACATCAGTTTAGTGCAGGCTGGACTGACCATACATTCTTGTCATCAAGATAGTCTTGAATTTTATAATACCCCTTAGACATCAGTGTAGTTTTGACATGTGACTTAAATTTATTAATAGGAAGTTTGGTAACATTGTGAGGTATATTATTGAAAAATTTCATACAATTTCCCAAGAATGAATTACTTGTTTTGGCCAATCTAAAGTTTGGGACTACAAGTTTGTTTTTGTTTCTGGTGTTATATGAATGAATATCACTTTTCTTTATAAAAAGATCTAAATTTTTGCGTACGTACATGATATTATCAAATATGTATTGAGAGGCCACAGTGAGTATGTTAATTTCTTTAAAGAAATCTCTCAGGGATTTTATAAACAGACCGAAGATTACGCCTTGATATTTGACATTTTTGAACAAACAAATTTTGGTGTTGATAGACAAAATAAACAACAATCAAAAATGTAAAGGCAAGGCAATGTTAGTAATTTATATGTTCTGAAGTAAGGACGGCAAGAGTCAATTTGTTTTAGTCCAAAAATGGCTCGAATACATTTTTTTGTAAAATAAATGCCTTTATCTTTATGTACAGCGCTACCCCAGATTAAAGCTCCATAACGCAAAGATAAATTTACATATCCGTTGTATGCAGTGATAGCAGCCTCTTGTGACACAATCTAATTCGACTAAGTGCAAAAACAAATTTATTTAATTTTGAACAGATTTCAGATATGTTGCTTCCAGTCACAGAAACTACATATCTATAGTTATGCCTAAAAATTTTGTACACAAAACAGCCTCTATGGTTTGTCCTTTATAATGTATTTCAAGATTTTGTTGATTTCTTTTACAAGTCCCAAATTGAATGTATTTTCTTTTTTCTATATTTACTCTTAAATTATTTTTATCAAGCCACTCAATAACCTTAAGTAAAGCCATGTTTATAATATTTTCATAATACTTATGACTTATATTTCTATCACCCTTAATTACAACAGTAGTATCATCCGCTAGATCATCGCACCAAGATACATTCATGAGGTATACTTCTGGGTAGGTTAATGACCTACCCTACTACATACAAAAGGAACAATAGTGGACCCAAAACGCTACCCTGAGGCACTCTAAATTTATTTACTTCGAATGATGATTTATACCTCTCTAAGCACCCACTTTTAGGGCAATATCTTTGTGTAGCTACACATTGTTGCCTTTGGGACAAATAGCTTTCGATCCATGTGTAGCTTGGTCCACGAACACCATATTTAAAAAGTTTTGAAAGAAGGCTCTTGTGACACACAAAATCGAAAGCCTTTGTCATATCAAGAAACAAAACAGTAACTGGAATATTGTCATTGAGACATTTGGTTATGAATCTTATTAATTTAAATGTAGCTAGTGATGTACTTTTGCTTTTGCGAAATCTGTTCTGTTCCTCTTTCATTACATTATTGGTCTCTAGAAAACTATCTAATCTTGTAAACATGATCTTTTCTAGAATTCTTGAAAAAATTGGTACTAATGTGACTGGTCAGTAAAAATACTCATCATGATAATATCTGTGCGAATTTCATCATAGCCAACAGACATGGAATTCTGTAAGGAGTAAACTGTTTTTATTAATTCATTTCTGTAACTGGATTTAGAATAATAATACATTAATTTTTATTTTATTTGCGAAAACATGGTACAATCTTAGGTCTTATAATAGGTATAATATGAACAAACATGTTGTACCGATTTATCGATATGCAAACATTTCGTTGTCGTGCAATTGAATCTTACTTATAAACAAAATGTCACATCAAATTAGGTTTAAATTACAATTATAGCATTTTAGTATCAAACAGTAAGATGTATACAGGCAGAGTCAAAATGCAAAATGTCAAATAAGTAACAAAATAATCTCATCAACCTTATGCACCAACCTCAAGCATTTCAATTATTAAATAAAACAGTGCGATGTCAATGGATTATATAAAATTGTACAGGTGTCATAATAATGCAGACTGTCAGAATAGTAATAACAATAATGTCAACCCTAAAATTAATAATGATTTGTAAATAAGCAAATTGTCAATTTAATATGTCAGAAGAACTCAGAAATCTATTACAATTCGCTTAAACTTGACGTGATAGTCCACGTCAAAATTTTATAAATTCATTTATGTCATAAAAACAGTTATCAATTAGAACACAACACACAAACAGTGTTATCAACACAGAAATTATTTATTTTAAAAACATTTAGTTGCCTATATTGAATGTGGTTTGGAAGTAAATTAAATAATGTAACGCACATGCTGTGACAATTTCTCGAAATACAAGCTGTGCCTGCTTGGGGCACGGATAACTTCCATGGGTACCTCCTTTTACCACCACAATTACCGTCATCCTTTTGTTTTGTAAAAAGGTTGGCATGTTTCTTTGTAAATGTTAGAATTTCAAATATGTAAAGAGATGGTAATGTGAGAATTTTCAACTTTTTAAAAAGAGGTCTACATGATTCCATCTGTCCCATATCGCAAATGGATCTTTTTACATTTCTTCTGCAGGATAAAAACACGGCTAATGTGTGTCTGCGGGGTGCAAGATCCCAGTGCTGAACGCACCAGTCAACGGGCCCCCGGCGTTATGACATTTAACACTTCCAACCTGGAGCACAGGTTCTGCTCTTGCAACTCCACTCTTGGCCGGCCAGTTAAGGCAAGCACAAGTATTATTATCGCAGTATAATCGCAGTATTATTATTATCGATTGATCGAAGGCGTTTGATTGTGTCGATCACCAAACACTTATTATGAAGCTAAAACATTACGGTGTATCTAATAACGCATCAAAATTGTTAAATTCTTACCTCTCAGGCAGATTACAAACAGTAAACGTTAATGGTACTAACTCTTCTGGGGCCCCGCTTCAAATGGGAGTGCCCCAGGGCTCAATATTGGGACCTTTGCTATTTTTGATCTATATTAACGATCTCCCTTTCTATTCTAAAGACTCCTGTGAGATAGTTCTGTTTGCTGATGATACTTCTTTAATCTTCAAATTAAAAAGAGGCGAAGAGGTATTTGACGATGTAAGCAGAGCTCTCTCTAAGGTATTAAATTGGTTCACAAGTAACAACTTACTTCTTAATACAAAAAAAACCAAATGTATTAAATTTACTATGCCTAACGTGAAACAAGCTAACACAGTAATTTTACTAAATGGTGAAAAACTTCATCTATCAAACTCCACTGTTTTTCTGGGCATTACATTGGATTCGAAGTTGCAATGGGGACCACATGTTGACACTCTGGCTGGGAGACTTGCTTCAGCTGCCTTTGCGGTTAGAAAAATTAGACATCTAACTGACGTTGTAACGGCAAGGCTGGTGTATTTTAGTTACTTTCATAGTATTATGTCTTATGGTCTTCTCTTGTGGGGTTCTGCTTTTTACAGAAAAGAGCCATTCGTGCTATATACAAACTTAGTCCGCGCGAATCCCTGAGAGATTTCTTTAAAGAAATTAACATACTCACTGTGGCCTCTCAATACATATTTGACAATATCATGTACGTACGCAAAAAATTAGATCTTTTTATAAAGAAAAGTGATATTCATTCATATAACACCAGAAACAAAAACAAACTTGTGGTCCCAAACTTTAGATTGGCCAAAACAAGTAATTCATTCTTGGGAAATTGTATTAAATTTTTCAATAATATACCTCACAATGTTACCAAACTTCCTATTAATAAATTTAAGTCACATGTCAAAACTACACTGATGTCTAAGGGGTATTATAAAATTCAAGACTATCTTGATGACAAGAATGTATGGTCAGTCCAGCCTGCACTAAACTGATGTACCTACCTGTTTATTTTGATTTATATTTTTTGTGTGGCAGCTAGTGGTGACTGAGTTTGTTCCGGCGTTTCTTCTCAGCACTTGCCAGATTGTCTGTGTCTTGTCTCGAAGCGCTAGTAGGGCCCAAAAAATAAGGAGACATGTTCTGGCCCCCTAAGGGCCTATAATGTTATTATTGACGTTCATAAGTGGCAATTTTGTCCTGAATTGAATAAATTATTTTTTACTTTGACTTTTGACTTTGACTTTGACTTTGACTCTATGGAAATTTAATAGTCTTTTAGCACTTTTAGATATAACTTTAAAAAAATTACTTTGTGAAATCCTAAATTGTCTACTAAATGACCGTTCAAGGGCCCAGGCTTCTCTTCCAGTTCGATTTGGTGGTCTGGGCACTCGTAAAATTTTAAGTGTAGCTCTACCTGCCTTTCTTTCGTCCGTCTATAGCACCCATGACCTCTTCCTTTCTATCTTGAATCCGTCGCTTAGCGATGCTGAGGTCTCCTGCTTGGCGGATGCGAGAAACGCCTGGTCTAGCTTTTGCAATGTTAACCCACCCAATTTACTATCATCTCAAAAACAATGGGACGAGCCGCTCTGTAAACTTTCTTACGGTTCACTTCTTGGTTCATGTAATAACGATACAGAGCGTGCTCGTCTCATTGCCGTAGCCGAATGGGAGTCTGGACTTTGGTTGCATAGTTTGCCTTCTGACAACGTTGGGACTCTCATCGACAACACATCTCTCTCAATTATTGCATGCTTACGTCTCGGTACTAACAGCACTCATCCCCACCGTTGTCTCTGCGGGTTCACAGTGGATAGTCTCGGACTTCATTGTTTGTCCTGTGCCCAAAGCGCAGGCCGTATCCCACGCCACGCTAGCCTTAACGCCATTCTCCACAGGGCCTTCACATCAGCTAGAATCCCGGCAATTCTAGAACCTTCGGGCATTTGTCGGGATGATGGCAAAAGGCCCAAAGGAATGACTGTTATTCCATGGAGTAATGGCCGTGCGTTGGTCTGGGATGCGACCTGCGTGGACACTTTGGCCCCCACCCACTTTCCTGCCACTTCAAAGGCTGCAGGTGCTGTGCAGCTGCCTCTGCAGAGGCTATAAAAAAAAGAAAAAGTTCTGCCTTGTCAGCTGCTACCGTTTTGCGCCTTTTGGAGTGGAGACGCTGGGACCTTGGGGCCTTGAGGCAAAAATACTATTTTCGGAACTATCCACCCGCTTGATTGATGTTTCTGGTGACCGGAGGGCCGGTAGCTACCTTGGCCAACGAATATGCTTGGCCATTCAACGAGGTAATGCAGCCGGCATTCTGGGCACCTTTGACATTTCTGTAGGAATGGGTGATGTTAGGTTTTAATAAACTTTTATTTTATATATTTTGTATGTCTTTTATGTACATTTTGTAATATATTATTATTTGTCCTCTATTTAGTTTTAAGCTGTATATTTATTTGTATAAAGTATTTAATTTAAGTTGTGTGTGCTGTGTTACCTATGTTGCCAGTAATGGAATTTTACATTTAAAATTTTGGATACGAAATATTGAGTCTTTCGATATTGATATATGTCGATACTTTTAGGGGTCGATATATCGATATTTATCGGTTTTCCGATATATCGTTGCATCCCTACTAATCAGTGAAGTGAAGATACCTAACCTAAAAATTCACAGGATCAATTTTAATATTATCTTAATTTTTCCCAAAGCAATAAACTTAATACATTTCGTGCATAATGGGGTCCCGTCAAATAATAGAAAAATCGTTAACTATGTTAAGATCGTTACCAAGAATATCACTTGCTAATATAAGAGATAATCCTGGCTCCAAGAAGACTGTAAGTTGAATTTGTGTATATGGTTATTATTCAGGCAGGCATTATTATTTATTGATTTGTTGACTAGACGAAATTGAGCTGCACCATTGCTAGTCTTGGCCTTGTCAAGGGAAACCGATTGACCCAGTAATAGATCAGATCGTCCTTAAGTGGCATAATTCCAGAGACCTGGAGTGGCCTAGACGAAAACAGCTGTTTTCGGCCACAGATATTCCTAAATCTTACGCCTGGACCACAAATTATGAATTTCTACCACAAAAAAATGTTTATTTAAAGAGTAAACGATGACATCTTAAAAATAGCAGGGAAAGATTGGATGATAATGGGAGAAGACTGAAAAGCATGGAAATATATGAAGGAGGCCTTTACCCAAAAAGGGATCCAATCCAAATTAAATGTCAAACTAAGAAAGTTTAACTTCAACTAGTTATGCTAACACAAACACTACTTATCAAATGTAAATAAGGAAGTTTTGGAACAATAAAGGCTTTATTTATTTATTATATCTATAAGGATTTAATCCCTGGATAGGCAGAATCGTTTTCCCACGACATGGCCTAGATGAAATGAGCTGCACTTTGTGCTTGTTATGGTTTCTTCTTATTATTATATTATCTTATTAGGATTACTTCAATACACACGGCATGAACATGCCATCAAGCTATTTATTATGTGGGATAGATTTCAGAACGAATGAACACACAAAATTAATTGATGTTGAATGTATGTATGATGTTCTTTTTTCAAAAAAACTTAGACCTTCACTTCTTTGCTACAATTTGAGTGCACCAAGATCAATCTTTTAATTCCAAAAACCTCGACCCTACATCATTTTGGGTTGTAATAATAAACTAACTCTTAGAATAATGACATTGTTTTGATAAATGGTTCTGAATATTAAAAATTTATAGAATTTTTAATATTTTGATAGAATTTTTTGGAATCTGTTATCAAAAGATAAATAAAAAAGATGGTCTAAGATAGGTAAATCAAAACGTAGAACACAGAATTAGTAATAGTACTAGTCGAAGACTGTATATTTTTGAATGAGGAGGAGTGTTTTAGGTATAATAGATTCTTAAATTTTGTCATATTCTTAAATAATCGTGTCTGTTTCATAGAGTAAGAGAGGACGAGCTCAACATGGTGGTGACAAACATGGTGCTGGAAATAAAGGTTCTGGACAAAGGCAAAACTACATGAGACTTGGGTATGAAACAGGAAATAATCCATTTTACCTAAGAATGCCTCAAGAACATTATTATCGAGGACACCAGTAAGTTGACTGTTCAAAAATATTTGCTTTAATAAATATTACCTTTCATTTAGGAAGACATACATCAAAAAATTGTTGCTAAATGTGCTGTAAATGCCCAAATGAAGAAATCAGTAATTTCACATTTTAAACAGTAATAAAATTGACATATTTAGGTGAGTATGTTAGTAGCAGCCTAGCTCACTCATGTCTCAAATTGAATAAACTATAGATACAATGAAATAGTACTTGAATTAGTTTCTACAATGAGTGTAATTTTTGCTTACTTTTTGGTGTATAAGTTCATTCAATGCAGGTACAGTTTTTTGTGTGGTCGGACCAGCCTGATGGACTTGCATTTGTCTATGCTAGTTATGCTTGTCAAAATAATATTTAGCTAATAATAATATTTATTTCAGCCAAAGAAGACAGTATCCTCCATTGTCATTGTTACAGCTTCAACATATCATTGATAAAGATCGTGTGGACATACAAAAACCTATAGACATTGCAAGTATTGTAAAATCTGGATTTTACAATTTTTACCCTGACCAAAAGCATTTTGGTATTAATCTTACTGATGTAGGAATTGATTCATTTGAAGCAAAAATTAATATTGAAGTTCAATGGGCCAATGAACAAGTAATTGCAGCCATTGAAAGGAATGGCGGTGTCATAACTACAGCTTATTATGATCCACACAGTTTATATTTATTAAAGAATCCCAAGAAATTCTTTGAAACTGGACAAGCTATCCCACGACGAATGATACCCCCACCAGATGCAATTGAATACTATACAAGGCCAGAAACACGAGGCTATCTTGCTGATCCTGAGAAAGTATCTCAAGAAAGATTGAAGCTAGCTCAGAAGTATGGTTACCAATTGCCCAATATAGAATTAGATCCTGAATACAATATGTTTTGTGAAAGAAAAGATCCTAGACAAATTTTCTTTGGATTAGAACCAGGATGGGTTATTAATATGAAAGATAAGTTTATACTTAAACCTAAAGATGAAGAATTGTTACAATATTATTCTACTTAAGGATTTGATATTGTTTAACAATGTGAAACAACTAGTAAAGACCATGTTATGTAAAAAAATCCCCTTTAAATGTTTTTACTTAATTTACCATATCTGCATTTTAGCCACACAGTGTAATAAAAAGGTGTCATTTTATTAGACACCTTTGGATCTGATAAATTAGGTTTGCGCCCAACTTTGCTGTACCTTTGTCAGAAGTTGCATATCAAGGATAATTCCACTTGTAAATTTGTTCACCAACCCATCAGAGCCAGTTGGAAAAAGTATTCAAGTGAAAATAATATTATCCTTGATATGTTGTTACTGTAAAAACAAAAAAATAATAATTAAAGAGTTGTCCTAAAGATTTCAGGTGATGCTTCAGCATTAGTCCCAAGGTTACCATGTACTTACAATATCATTGAAGTAACAGGATACACGAATCAAGCAGATCTGTTGATATTGCTGACATGATCACATCTCTTCATCAACTAGAAAAGTCTAGAAGCACTAAGTTTAACAGTAGTCGCAATCCAGTGTCGATCCGGTCCCAGTACCATTACTATCTAAATATAAATAAATAATTAAAATTGTCAAAACTATCCCAGTACGATTGAAACTAGAATCATCATCATCATTTCAGCCATAGGACGTCCACTGCTAAACAAAGGCCTCCCCCTATGACTTAAAATTATCATCGGGGGGATTGCTAATACTCGCCACGCTTGGCAGGCGGGTTGGCGAGCGCAGTTTTTTATAAGATTTCGCACGAAGACGCTGCCGCCCCCGTCTCGTGCTACAGGAATTAGTAGCTTCTTACGACACGCCTCCTGTTGGCGGTGGGGAAGTGTATTCTTTACGGCCGTCCCCACACAGCACGAAACTAGAATAAACTTGAAAATAGTCTTAAGGCTCATTATCTAAGAATACATGGTTCCCTTTTTTGCGATTGCTGAAGTCGTACCTGGCTAATCGTACTTAGTCACAGTATATGGCTATGATTCTTAGCCATTTCAGCCTGCCTAGCATGAGCACTAAAAACACGATATGATATGATATAGCGAAATATCGACACCAACTGTAAAAATATGATAGATATAGCCGGCATGTTGAATCGCCGTGACATATTAAGATCGCTGTTTCGATAAAAATCTAAAATGGCGGCTAAATCTATCATATTTTTAAAGTTGGTGTCGATATTTCGCTATATCATATCATATCATATCGTGTTTTTAGTGCTCATGCTAGGCAGGAACGCCTATTCTGGTATACCTCAAG
This sequence comes from Anania hortulata, assembly GCA_963576865.1. NCBI lineage: Eukaryota > Metazoa > Arthropoda > Insecta > Lepidoptera > Crambidae > Anania > Anania hortulata. The sequence continues at coordinate 16,177,724 of OY756388.1, read as the reverse complement.
GTTCTTACTTAGGACCTCTGTTGTTTGAATTGTTTGTCAACGATCTGATTAATTTAATATCTTGTAATTGTCTGGCATATGCCGATGACATTAAAATATACAAAAAGATAAATTCTCAAGATGATTGCGTGCTACTGCAACGAAATATAAATAAATTGTATGAATGGTGTATTTAAAAAAGTCCTTGAATAAAGGGAAGTGTAATGTCATCACTTTCACTAAAAACCAATTAGCGATCATGCAAAATAAAACTAATCTCTTTTTTTTTTTCTTTTTTCCGCCTCAGTCACCAGAAAAATTGTGTGCATTAAAATGGCGGGTGTAATGTTACGAATCGGCATAAAATAAGAATGAGTCGAATTTGACAATAAAAAAGAACTTACCTCTATGAATGCCGTGATAGTACAAAAGATAATGAGGCGCAAACCAGACGTCATATTGGCGGGTGGTGTATTTCTGCTTTCGAACGAAAAACCTATTGTTTGCATTTACTGTCATATAAATCTACCTGTTCAGTCATGTGTTCAGTACCTTACAATACTTGTAGCAATACTTAAATCTAAGAAATAGATAAGTAGCAATGTCAAAATTTTAAACTCCCAACCAACTTATAATCGCCTGGCAAATTAGTAACAGCAATTGTTTAAGCGTGGTACCAGAACCGTAGAAAGCACTTAGGCTCGGACGCGTGCGTTACTCCAGCAAAATGTTACCTCCTTTCAAGGATTGAATGATGCAGAAAATCAGTACCTACTTTACCTTGGTTTACTGCTATGGGGCTCTGCTGCTGACATTGAATCAATCTTTGTGTTGCAGAAAAGAGCCGTACGTGCAACATATTGTCTTGGACCTCGTGACTTTCTGAGGGAGATTTTTAAAGATATTAATATATTAACAGTAACCTCAATACATTTTTGAAAATATTATGTAGGTACGTTCGAAAAAATCTAAGTTTGTTTAGCTTAAGAAGTGATTTTCATCATTATAATACTCGTAATAAAAATAAACTTGCCGTTCCGAGCTTCAGACTACACAAAGTTGGTAATTCATTCTTGGGGAAATGTATTAAATTTTTAAATAAAGTCTCACAGACTCTTGTTGAACTACCTGTACACAAGTTCAAAATTCACATTAAAAAAAACCTTATGAAAAAAGGGTATTATGAGGTAGACGATTATTTGAACGACAAGAGTGCATGGACTTAACCTGCTTAGCTCGCACTTACTTCATGTCTTGTAACTGTATTTCCTGTAAAAAAGGCTGACAAAGGTGACTGAGTTTGTTGCGCCGTTTCTTCTCATCACCAGCCGATATGTAGTCCCGAAGCGGTGGTAGGGTAAAGCTATATTTTGGGACGTGTATAGGTCAGTGCCCGGAAGACCGGGCCTATATACTATACTGAATAAATGAGTATAAATGGGTGTAAATTAAATTAAATTAAATGGTTCCCGAAATTAGAAATTTGTGCATCTAACCGTGTCAGAGTTATTCAAGAAAAACAGATTTTGCTTGGGTAACTTTACCGCAGCATTTTTTTTAAAGTTTTGAGTCTAGCTGGATTCTAAGTATGCAGAAAGATAGCTTATGATGATGTGTAATTGTACGGCAAATATTACATTTGTGTGACTTAAGGATTCAGATTTATTTCAGTTTTTGCTGCGGTAACAATTCAATTCAATTCAATATTTATTTATTTCGGGCAACATAGGTCCATGGGTTAGTACAAATTCAAAACTTAAAAATAGGTGTTAGTACATACATATTTTAATTTAATTTTACTTTAATAAGTCATGTACCTGGGAGGCATCTCCCGCGGACACCAACCAGCAGAACTATTACTAGCTAACTCGGTCATTGTCCGCAAGAGATGCCTCAAAATATTATTCGTTTTTGGGATGGATTATTTCGAACACGTCAAACACTGGTTTTCAGTGAGTTTGCTTATTCAATGCTTTAACAATAATATAATTAGTACCTTACTTTAAGAATACGTACACAAAATTTCAGCTAGAAATACCCGATACTTTATTTAATAAAAACGAAAACCATGCTGCGTCGATTTTAGCTTATTAACCGACCAAATTCAATTGAGCATTAAAAAGCGGCCCCACAGTACATGGTGCATACAATCTTAAATCTACACGATACTATTACGTATTTGAGACAGTCTTGTCGAAAAGTTAATTTAGATTTATTATTTCTTTTTATTTTTGAAGGAGGAAGGGAATGTCATTGAGTGATAAAATAACAATATAATCTGGAAGTCAATGGGGGAGGCCTATGTTCAGCAGTGGACGTCCTGTGGCTGAAATGATGTTGATGACGATGATGAACATAACGCCAATAACAATGAAAACAAGATAAAATGGACGGCTTCTATATGTCCTCGGTTTAAATGAAAGTTTTGATCCGACAGTAATATAATTTAGTTAGTAATTTATTTAGATTTATAGATACAATTTATCTACGTGCTTCTTTTTGTAAAATCTGTATTATTTAGTCTAATTTTATTTAATTTTGCGGGCTGCCTTGAACAAACGCTACTTATGCGTTTGTTCAAGGCAGCCCGCATAATTTAGAATTTACTAGGTAGACTTTTATTACAAACTCTCTCATTGATTAAATAGTTATATAATTTAAGGTGATCAAATGTAATCCGCAGCTGCAATAATAATATTTTTATTAAATATTAATCACTATGATAATTAAATTTCCTTATTGAGTCATATTTCAATAAAATTACATATTTTAATCAATCATTTTTAAGACTACAGCAGGAAAGCTATTTGTTATAAAAGTAGATTTTTTTAAATTGTAATAATATAACAAAGCAATAACATAGCAACACTGAACTGAAACACAATAGTTTTATTGCGCCCTTGATCTTCCGTCCTTGTACGCAAATGGAGAGTGGTATTCTTTATTTCTGCCTTGGGAAGCATTGTCCAATGAGCTACGATCTACAAGTTTCTGTTTATTTCTCGAGGTTTATTTCTCTAACAATCCAAATAAACAGGCAGATTATGGCTCGGACTACATGCATCCGGAATTTTTCAGAACTCCATTCAAAATGGCTCCGGACAAGCCCGGATTCAATCCGTTTTGTATGGAGTTCTGAAAAATTCCGGATTCATGTAGTCCGAGCCTTAGTCGCTTAGTGTAACAGCGGGGAAAACGTTGCACACTTGCGCGAAAACTTTTGAATACCGGTGACGAAAGGTGAGTTGTTTTCAAAACTAGATTGTTTTATTTTGTTTACTAATAATATATCATATTTCATACAACTTTATTTACAAGGAAACAGCAAAGCAACTGAATAACTATTTATATTTTTCAAATTACGATTTTCTTTAAATAGCCTCTGAAGCCTATGAAGTACCTACTACTTTTTATCATTATTATGAAAGCTTAGAGTCTAGCGCATTCTCTGAAACTACTTAGAAACTAAGAAATTACCAGTTTAGATTTTTAATTTTAAGTAGAAAATTTAAATGATTACTCACTTAACATAAATTCTCAACTTTAGGTCAATTTTGTAGTAACTTCCATTAAAGTTATGCAGCTGTTTATTTATGCATAAATGCACAGTTCATAGAGATTTAGCTGCATAAAAAAATTCGACAAAACCTTAAGCTTCTACTTTAAAAAAAAAAAAAAACTGATCCGGTTTTTTTACGTTTTCCTCCGTAGTAGCCGTTTTCGGTGCACCTGGGCGTGGCTCATCAAAAATCGACGTGCGGCCAAGAGCAAACTCTTTCAAACAAAAAATTTTTGACGGTCGCCATCGAATGAGAAGAGTCACCGTACACAGCATCCAAGCGCTCTTTGATTTCGCTGCGCGTTTTCCCTTCCAAAAACAAGAATCTAATTACTGAACGATATTGTTCTTTTTCCATTTTTGTAAAACCGACCAACACGCTCGCTTCCAAAGGCTGTCAAAACATAACAAATGAAGGGAAAAGACTGAAAACTACTTAGTAGACTTCAAAAAGTATTTACCTACTGCACGATAGTAAAACTCTTTTGTAAACAACAGCGCCATCGCGCGGCGAGGCTAAGTAATTATTGAGTGCCCCTCGTTCGTAGTTCTTTGTTAAGGGTATTTGATTCTTTATTTATTACATTACGACTGATAAGAGCAACTTATGATTATTTAGCTTGTAAATACGTTTTTTAATGCCGGTACTAATATAGATTTAAAAAATACAAAATATAGAACAGGCTTAAACAACATAAAATTTTACACTAAAAGAGTCATTAATGTGTTAGTCCCGGACGGTGCGAATCCACTAGTATTATATCGTAGAACTCGTTAAGACAAATTAAAATATATTCTCTTCTATGGATAAATCTTTTTAATATACAATATTTTCCCACTTAAATATTATGTACGCAACTGTACAAACCAAATTACATAACAACTCCGTCAAATGAGAAAGTCCAACCTGGACTATCGTGCGTCCGCTTTTTAATGTTGATTCGAATTTGGTCGGTTAATAAGCCAAAATCGACGCGGCATAGTATTCATTTTTATTAATTAAACTATCGGGTATTTCTAGCTGAAATTTTGTGTACGTATTCTTGAAGTAAGGTAATCTAATTATGGTTAAAGCATTGAATAAGCAAACTCACTGAAAACCAGTGTTTGCCGTGTTCGAAATAATCCACCTCCAAAAACGAATAATACTTATCACTGAAAGTCGCCAATGGCTTAGAGTAGGCTGATGAAATTAGCCGCTACTATAAAGTTTCTGGGTTCCTTCGTTCGAGAGCCAGAGCCATTTTTCGTTTTTTAGAAAAAATATTATACCTGCTAAACCATGTTTCTGATGTTAACGAAAATTCTGGTACAATTGCCACAAATTTCTAATTTCGGGTACATTTACACAAGGTAAAGTACTGATTTTCTGCATCATTCAATCCTTGAAAGGAGGTAACATTTTGCTGGAGTAACCCATACAAAACGGCTCCGGACAAGCCCGGATTCAATCCGATTTGTATGGGGTTCTGAAAAATTCCGGATGTATGTAGTCCGAGCCTTAGTCTGTATTCCGGGCTATTATTTAGATTATATTAGTACGTAATGTAACGTGATTTCAAGTGATTTGATATTCAGGCATGTAAGACAGATTGCTCTGTATCCATTTCCTTAGATAGTATGTTCTGCTTGTAGATGTTCTAAGGTAGATTTATATGGCAGTAAATGCATTATCCAAACAATAGGTTTTTCGTTCGGAAACAGAAATACACATGCCATTGATGTAGTTATGTGCTCATTCACCCTCTCACTCACAAAAACAATAACTGTCTCGTTCGCACTACGTCAGTTATAATACGAGAGCCACCGGCGAGAGTAGACGTGTTGGTAGTCTGTCCATTAAGTGCGTGTACGAGCCTGCGAGACATCCCACTATAAGATTGGTTTTACAACTGAATTTGAAGTATTTCGGACAATCGATATCTATGTTGATAACATAGCACATTAAATTTAAAGTTGGTTGGTATAAATTATTGATTTTGTATTTTACCTGGATAAGCTTATAATGTCGTGGCCAGATCGTAAAATTGATCATTTCATGATATGACCGATTATTTCATAAAATGTGGTAGTATTTCATGACATAGAACAGAACACGCTGCCTACATCATGGTGTGGTCTGACCAGATCAATGAATACTCAGCGTTTCACGGTATAAACAGCTAAACTCACGAATACTTCATGAAATGTCAAACATCAGTGATCATATCGTAAAATCGTTACATTACCCACCGGCAGAGGCGCTAATGTTGCTTTGTTTTTGTGATGAGTAATAGCGGCGGACAAATATTTTAATCTAAAAGTGAATAACATTGTGTAAATTGAAGGTGAAAGTGCAGTAAAATATCGTTACGATACCAAGCTAGGCGATTTTTACGAAAGTCAACTCAATTAATAAAAATAAAACCGACTTCAAAACACTAAAATGCTAAAAATAATCCTAACACTTAAGCACCTAATCAGTTACTTTTGGAGTCGGTGCCAGCCGATGAGAGATTCAATGTTTTTGTTTGCACCGACTCTAAAAGTAACTGATTAGGTGCATAAGTGTTAGGATTATCTTTAGGCATTTTAGAGTTTTGAAGTCGGTTTTATTTTTTTAAATAAAATTTACTTATTTCATCAATTTTTAGTGATAAATCCTAATCTCACTGCTGAACACCGATTTCATCCCCTATTTTCCTACCCTTAGGGGTGATTTTTATTTTGTAAACTTTTAGCATATTATCTTTGAAGTATAAGCTATTTAATAAAACAAAAATCATCAAAATCGGCTCATATTTGTCGAAGATAGGTAACAAGAACCACAACCAAAATACTATCTGGGTATATATTTGTTGATTTTCTCAAAAAGTTCTCAATCAATTTCGATAAAATTTATATGGGACCACCTCTGAAGTATGATCTACCAAACAAAAAAAGAATCATTAAAATCGATTCATAATTGGCGGAGTAATCGCGTAACATACAAAAAAAAAAAAAAAACATAGTCGAATTGAGAACCTCCTCCTTTTTTGAAGTCGGTTGAAAAACCAGCGCAACGTCAAAAAGTTAAAGAGTTCGGTACGTAATTTGAGAGGTTATTTAGCTATTCCAAGTCTTTTCATTTCTTAGTTTTTGTTTAAAAATCTATTTAGAATGTTCAATTTATCTATCACAAGCAAGATTACAAATATTAAATAAATTCACGTAACTTGTAAACGTATTTTTATTTTAATGATATGGCCAAACGTGGATCGACATTTCATCGAATGTTGACGTTTAAACGATATGATCAGTTTTAGTTGGCAATATCATGAAATACCACCATTTTATGAAATGATCGGTCACAACATGAAGTGGTCAATTTTACGATCTGGCTACGACATATATATACCAGGGTTTTGAAATCAAAAGACACTTAATTAAGTCAAAGTATTTATTACCAGTACGTGACAAAAAATATCTTCACTTATCCACAAATGAAGTTTAATTCATTCCAGATATATGTATAATTTAATATCTGTAGTGGTCAGGTTTGTAAGGTCCTTCCACTGGAACACCGATGTATTTAGCTTGCTTAGATGTAAGTTTGGTCAATTTAACACCTAGGTGATCCAAATGCAAAGCAGCTACCTCTTCATCCAATTTCTTAGGCAATGTATGAACACCAATCGGGTAAGCGTTGTGTCGCGTCCAAAGCTCAATTTGAGCTAGTACTTGATTAGTGAAGGAATTGGACATAACAAAAGATGAGTGGCCTGTAGCACAACCCAAATTAACAAGCCTGCCTGCGGCCAGCACAATAATATGGTTCCCATTTTCAAGTTCGTAACGATCTACTTGTGGTTTAATGTTAACTTTTTTCGCATTTTTGTCCAACCAGGCAACATCAATTTCGCAATCAAAATGGCCTATGTTACAAACTATAGCATCATCTTTCATCCTTAATAAGTGTTCCTTGCAAATAATGTCTGTATTTCCGGTTGTTGTAACAAATATTTGACCAACTTCAGCTGCCTCTTCCATTGTAGTAACTTGAAAGCTTTCCATTGCAGCTTGCAAAGCATTAATGGGATCTATTTCAGTAACAATTACTCTTCCGCCAAATCCTTTAAAAGCTTGCGCACAGCCTTTACCTACATCTCCATAGCCTGCAACTACACAGACTTTTCCTGCAATCATTATGTCAGTAGCCCGTTTGATACCATCAAGAAGGGACTCTCTACATCCATATAAATTGTCAAATTTGCTTTTGGTTACGGCATCATTAACATTTATCGCTGGAACCTTTAAAGATCCTTCTTTAAACATCTTATATAAATTGTGTACACCAGTAGTTGTTTCTTCAGATAGACCTTTAATTCCTTCCAGTAGTTGTGGGTATTTCTTATGAACTAGATTAGTGAGATCTCCTCCATCATCCAGGATCATGTTGAGTGGCTGAAAATATAAGATTTTCCATTGAATTCACGTATGATAACTGGAAAAATAAATTGAAGATAAGACAGGGACTTGAGAATGTTGCTTTTAGTTTAAATTCAAAACAATGCGGAAAGTAAAATTTCTACTGAAAAATCATTGCTATTACGGATTTATGGCAAAATAATGCTATTCAATCCATACATTCTTTGCGTTTTCCCTTTGTGGTCTTCATAGATTAAGTTTGTAGTTGATGTAAGACAATTATCCACATTGTAAATATTTTATAGGTAATTAGGTTTTTTCCACTGGTATTTCTTGTCGACATTTTCCTGGTAACAGAATTGTTAACGCCTAACCCATATAGAGAATAAGCTTATTACTAGTTCAATACGGTAATATAATAGTTTGTGTATTTTAGAGTTGTTTTACTGTTTTTTTTCTTATGAACATAAAAATCAATGAGCTTAAATACAGCAAATAGTTACTATGTATACTAGTTATTTAACCTTGTTGACGTTTAGTTAGCCAAATGTTTGAGTTTAGTGATCCACAATTATTGGTCTATTTGCGGGTTACTCAATTCAGACATTAAGTTTGTAATTTTTTGGATATAAGTTTGACAGTTTATTTTAACTTACCTTTCCGTCTGAAAATATTAAAGTCTGCTCAATGCACCAAGTGTATTCCTCTTCAGTTTCCCCCTTCCAGGCATAAATGGGAATGCCTACAGCCACCAAGGCTGCTGCAGCCTCGTCCTGAGTGCTGTATATGTTACTGCTTGACCACTGAACCTGTAATCAAACAGATGATATAATTAAATAAATAGCTAAAATTCTAGCTAGCCTTGTCAATGTAGCGTTTACGGTAGTTGTACACCTAAGAGGGGGTTTAGTTCAGGACCCTTTTAAAATGCCAATTAAACCCTCATAAAACACGCTAGCTCCCGGCAAATCCGACAAATAAAAAAGGAAAATGTGTCGTGGTGATAGCGATAGACGTGTGCACGTGCAAGACGCACAATTTACTAAATCTTTAACAATTCTCTAGGTCTAAATTAATCTTAATGGAATTGGAAACTAGTTGTTAAGTAATAAGATTTAATTTACTCATTTCAACAGTAGTTGCGTGAGACATTCTAGATGTGTGCGCAACTCGGTCTCACAATCGCTTATTATTACTATAAGCAATGATTCACTGCATAAAATACCGCCTAATAAGCTAGCTAAGCTAACGCGATAACGGCTAGCTGGGTAGTGCGAAATGAGTAGGTACCCTTAGTCTCACACAAAGTTGTTTTTTAATTTCGGATTTTTGTTACATCATTTGTAGTTAAGGACCTTAACTTATATATCTGAAGCAAAATAATACAGTGTTTATTTCATTATGTTTAATCATTATTGATAAACTTAAGGTCAACGGTGAAGTAGGTGAATAAGTATATAAATATGTTTATCTACCAATATAGTATTGCCATAACATAAGCCAATACATATTATTAATACGTAACATAAAAAAAAATTACATCATAATTTAAAATATTCAAGACAAATATTTTTTATCTATGTGGTGTGGGTTTAAGGTCTCTTTTTAGGTTTTTTCTCATATATCAAATATCTTTATGAACAGCACTATAATTACTTCTGACAAAAGATTCTACATAGGATTTTATACAAATTTAGTTCTATTTATTTTTACTTTACGATTAATACTTTTGGAGCTACAACAGGGTATACTGCAACATGTTAAAAGAACGAACAAATTTACATAGCTACTTATGCCAAATTTCAGCTCATCAGATGCCAGTATTTGTTTATATAGAAATTTCATTTTTAGGGTGCCTTACTTCAAAAGGAAAAATGGAACCTATATAGGATCACTTTGTTGTCTGTCTGTCTGTCCATGTGTCTGTCAAGACCCTTTATCTTAGGAACGTGTGGAAGTATCGAGTTGAAATTAAATCTAATACTTCGGTCTTCAGACCCTTGAAGCTCTGAAAAAATCAAACATCTTAGCTAAGGCCACTTATGCCGCGAAAAACGTATATTACGTATCGTAACGAGGGTAGTTTCTGTTAACTTAGCTAACTAGGAAATTTGGCAAGTAATATCGCCTTATACTACAAATATAGGAAAAAATCTGAAAACTATACATTTTTAAAGAATTAAATCACAAAAAATATATTTATTTCAAGTTTTGGGAAAGGCTCTGCAATAATTGCGAGATTCGATTCCTGAACTGATTATTTTATATACCTACAAATTTGTACGGAACTCTCGAGTGAGCGAGTCCGACTCGCACTTGTCCGGTTTTTTTTACGGGAAGACTGACATACAACATGACAAGCAGCCAGTGCTCACGCACACAGGCCTCGCGCGCTTGGGGTAGTGTAGTGTAGTACCTGTCTCAGCGCGATTTACTAATGAGCTTGGTGTATGAAGGCATTATCTAATTCAAAAGGTTTAAACATTGTATGGGTACCCAAAAGTTTTAATTATTAGGGACAACAAACAATTGCACATGTGGATAAAATAAGAACTTAATTACAAAAAAAATATAAATGTGCAACCAGCACCGTTATCCACAGAAATAACGAAGAACATACGGTTACTTAGATCGTATGCATTAGTTAAACTTATAGTAAAAATGCTGACCACTCCCACCATGCAGCAGGCACCAGTCATTGTCAACAAAACATTGAAGCATTGAAGGCGTTCAAAGGTGACAAGGTTTTCGTTCTTATGTGCAGGGACACACATTAGATCGAAAACAATTGTTATAAGTTTTAATTTTAATTGTATTATCTGTGCCAAGAAACCATGAAGCTCCGCTATAAGTCGTAGGCTCAAGTATTAATAAATAAATCAAATAAGTAATACAGAATACGTAATAGTACTACCATATAGTACTATATAAAGATAAATTTGTCAGTTAAGTATCACACAATAGGATCTTATCATAACAATACATGTGTCAAAATCGTAAATAAGATAAGAACACAAAGCCTAAACCACAGAAGATAGGAACAAACATGCAAAGATGAAGCGATAAGCTAGCCCCGACGCCCTGAAACCTCGCGCCGGTCAATAACGTCAAGAGCCACGTCAATAGATTGTATTTTACCAAGAGTGTATTAAATTAATTATAATACATGTTCACCCTTTTATGCATAGAATAACATAATTGGTTCAAAACTATAATTTAATTTGAAAATTAAAAATAAAAATATGTAGCACACATTCATTTTATTTGATAGTAAGTGGTAATGGGCTAGTTTCCTAAATAAATCTAATTAGTCCGTCAGATGGATTAACAGAAAATAATGGACACATATTTTTTCTTTTCTTAATCAAACAAAAAATTATGAAGATATAGACCGTTAAAGTTCTGCGTAACGTCACGCCTTGCGACACTTTTTAGCAAGGCGTGACGTCACATGCTCACTTTGATGCGCTTTATCTTCGTCATTTTTTGTTTAATTGACAAAAGACAAAATATGGGTCCAATATTTTTTGATAATCTATCTGACGGACTAAACAGAATAATCTTTTTTTGACCCAGGAAACTAGCCTATTGATTTAACTATTCACACAAATTACACAAAATAAATTTATTAAAGTCATGTTAAATGTCTTTCTTATTTTTCAACAGCTCAGAGTTAGGTTTGAGAAATAAAATAAAAAGAATTACACTACAAGGAAAAACTGACCCTTTGAAGATAACTTGATTAATTTGTCTCTTTTACTAGAGTAAAGGAAAACGTGAATAAAAACACACTTACTTCGGCACCAAGTTCTATTAATGTTTCAATGAGGACTGCAGTTTGAACAGTCATGTGTAAGCTTCCAGCTATCCTTGCACCTTTGAGAATTTTACCTGGTGCATACTTGCGACGGCAAGCCATTAGGCCAGGCATTTCCTTTTCTGCCAGCATGATTTCATTACGGCCCAACTCTGCCAATTTTTCATCAGCTGAAATAACAAAAATTCAATTAGGTGAATTAAGTTTATTAATAAAACCTTATAATGTCTGGTGATATTATCGAGACATTTCTAATTTCACAAAAACACAACATTTCAAATTGTATAATCCATTGATTGACCTTGGTGTAAAGTAATTCCAAGGATAAAACGAGTTTATGAATAACACGGTAGTTCTTTAATAAACATAAGCTTTGAGAATGTACTCAGGGATATTCTGGTATGGGTTTTAAAAACTTAATTTACCGAATCAAAATAACGGAGATAATCAACAAAGTACCTGAATATTTCTGTACCACATACAGCATCAAAAAATAAATAAGTGGCAAGCATGGTATGAATAATGACGCGAAAACGGTGCCGCTCATGGTAAAACAAGATAATAGACAACATTACATGAGAAAAAAAATTAGTTTGAATTCATAAACCCTTAACAAAAGACTAACCTTCGAGTAAATAATAGCAATAAACAGATTTTTATTTTTTAACTAGCTGTTCCGGCAAACTCGTACGTACCGCCTTACATAAATTTGTTTTTATAGTTATTCTGCTATTCAGAGCGGAGACAAATTCAACAAAGCAAAGATCATAACAATCGGTCCCGCCATTCCCGAAAGTCGGGTATGGGTAACCCGACTTTTTTATATATATGTCGCAGAGAAATGTGGAAATCAGGGATTTCACGAAATTCCCAGGGATATCACAAAAGTAGATGTCGAATATTCTTGTTTATTATGTCTTTTTACTAACATTATCTAGTGATATGACATAATACTAATATAAATTCAGAGATATGTCATTTCACTAAACTAAATGTAGTGAAATGATCGTACCTATTAATAGGTACAATGAGACTTTCTCTGTTTGTGACAGAAAAAGATCTGGCCGTCTACGTAGTGTTCGTACGAAAAAGGTTAAAAAAAAGTTTCAAAGCAGTAAGGGAATGAATTCGAGGAAATCCTGTCCGAAAGCAAAAGATTTTATCTCGGGAGATGAAGATAACACCTAGAATCATGTCGCGTATTTTAAAATATGACTTAGGACTTGCAGCCTATAAGAGTCGTACGTACGTACCCTAGTCCCTACGTACTGTTCATTTCTTAACTTATAATTTAAAAAAGAATAGTGCGGTAAAATCGAAACAACTACTGAAGCAGTACACAAAGGGACGTTACAGAAAAATTTTGTTCACGGATGAGAAAATTTTAACAATTGAGGAACATTTTAACAAACAAAATGACTGTATTGATTCTCAAAGCTCTAAGAAAGCGTCCTAATTAGTCAACAGAGTGCAACGTGGGCACTACCCAACTTCAGTGATGGTTTGGTTGGTTGGGTATTAGCTATGAAAGAGTGACTGAGCCATACTTTTGTGAAAAAGGTATCAAAACATCGGCACAAGTGTATCAAGATACCATTCTTGAGAAGGTAATGAAGCCTAGTAAAGATTGAAAAGGCTAGTGCCTAGAGCTTTTTTGAGGATGGATTTATTGTCGAGCCTTTTAGCTTCATTTTATGTCTCGCCGCTTTATTGCCGAGCTTTTAGCTCCTTTTTATGGCTCGTCGCTTTATTGTTGAACATTTTTGCTCCTTTTTTAAGGTTTGCCGCTTTATTGTGAAGAACTAGAAGGCTAAATAGCTTTATAGCTTTTAAGCTCTAAACTTGAAGCCTAAAAATTCGAGTATTTTTCTAATGTAGCTTTTTTAGAAATTTTTTTTAGCCTAAAGCTTTTCAAAGAACTAGAGCTCTAGAAAAAGGTCTATTGAACTTGGTTGTTGTATGGTAGGTAGTATGTTGAGATCAAAGATATTATATACTCACATCACCCTCTCCTAAGGGATTAAAATCTTAAAGCAATGATCATATCATATCATTATAATGATAATTTAGCCTTTACCTCGCGTATTTCCCACAGACTAAAAGAGCACTTGAAAAGACTTTGAACTATTATTTATGGAGCCTGGCATACCTAAAGTTGAAAGTACCTAAAATTATGTATTTTGTTGTACACAAACCATTCGCTAATGGACAGATTCATTAATTACAAACAACAAATACTCTAAGACAAAATGTGCTGAATTATACTTTTTGCAGTAAGTATTTCAGTTTAAACATGTGAAATAAAATTACTTATATATTTTTCCTAAGAAATATATTTAAATGATCAATATTATACATATTTACAAAATCTGATTTTGAGGTTTTTTTTGATAACAACTTTTCTATTTTATTTTGTCATTCCAACTCTAAAGAGGAGGAGAATTTTAATCAGCACTCCAATAATTAATATGTTCAGCATTCAAAACAGTCATCTGTTAACTAAATACCAGTAAGTTTTTACATGAAAATCTTTAGACATTAAAAAAAAAAAGAGTATTTTAGCCAAAAAAAAAACAGCAAGAAAAAACAATTTATGTATATTGCGCAAGACAAAAAAACTTGGAAGATTTTTTTCAGTTTTTAGAATCACACTTTATTTTAAATTGTTAAGGCTGACTATTTATTTTTTATACAGCTGGTAGATCTGGTATTTTCAATAGAAGGGTTAATTTTAGAACATCTTGTTAATCATAAAATATCATTAATTTAAAGTATATTGAACCTTCTTTATCTAACAGATTATGTGCTTATTTTAACATAATATACATTACATTTACAATTGTAAATATGCATGATATGATGCTTATATCAGTTGTAAACTTGTAATCTTAAGCTGTAATTGGTTTAATCAAAAAATACTACTACTTTGATTAAATCTGATGTAAGTAGCTACCTTATTTTGATTAAAAAATGTATGCTAGGATAGTTGAGCAAGTAGTGTGTCATGTATTTTTAGCCACTGAATATTATTTAAGATACGCATGGTTATAACCTATAAATGGGTACGCCTAATGATTAAAAGGAGAATGCAGATTTAAAACATGTAGCATTTTAAAAAAAACGTACTTTCAGTAAGCACACGCTTTTAAATATGTATTCACAGAAAAGTACTTACCGATTTTGTACGGAGGCTTCATGGTTGCTTTATTTTATTCGAGTAATATTATGAATTCTAATATTATTAGCAGTGCTGATTCTAAAAAATAAAACTGAATTAAATAGAAAAAAATAATGTACAAATTCACTGAAAAAATCCAAAACTAAATCCACCTACAAGAAAGACTCGCACAACTACTGTCTACACACACCGGATCAAAAAAGAAAATGAGAAGAGGAGTCGGCCTGCTAACCAACTAACAATCATTCAATTGACTGACCACAGAGTAAATAACTTTGACTGACTTTTTTTTTTTTTAATTGGGTTTTACGGCTCTAGGTTCCAGCCCTTTTAAGCCAATCGTTGTTTTCATACAAAGAGTTAAAAGTTTATACAGTTCATTTTTAGATAAAAATTATCCGCTTGGAAGTGTGAATATGTTCAATGTTTTTCATAATTATTGTTCAATCATTTCACTGAAATTCACTTTTTCACCGAACGAATCACAGAGTACCGAGAGATGATACTATGAATTTGTAGAGAGCCTTGAAGAATTTGGGATCACTAAGAAGTACGTGCAGATTCTGAGGCACAGCCTTACACACTTCTTGAAGGTCGTTGATCATTACAAGTCTTTGTATGCCGAAGCTTCTACATTTCATAATTATGTGTTCTAAATCAGCTGCTGGTTCTTCATTACAATGTGGGCATTCGGCACTCGATATCAGGTTAAGTCTCTTCAGGTGAGTGGGAGTGTGACAATGGCCAAATCTTAGCCTATTGATGATGGTTATAAATTGTCTATTATCAATATAATCATTCTTGCGATGGTACCAAGGTTTGGCGGGCGGGCTTCCTTGGATCTTTGCATACCATTTTCCCTTTTCTGCACTTTTAATAGTCCAATACTCATGCCACAACTTTTTCAGATCCTTGCTGATCAGTGCTTGGTAGTCAGTATGAGGAATTTTCATCAAAGCAGAATGATCGATATCAAAGCCATTTCTCGCAGCGCAATCCACTATTTCATTCCCGCTGATGCCACGATGCGATGGTACCCACAAGAAGTGAATATTTTTACTGGTAAGTCTTATTATATCATACATTAGTTTTTTTATATCATAGATTAAATAATTTAAGCTAAACTTTTGTGAGTTGCATTCTAAGGCTAGAAGTACACTTTTAGAGTCAGTCAAAATAATGATATCTGTTCGTGTTTTAGAACTAATTACATGTCTTAGGGCTAAAAGTATAGCATAGCTTTCAGCTGTGAAGATACTACTGCGACAATCAATTTTATAGCTTTTGACTAAGCGAAGTTGAGGATCATAGAATGCTGAATTTACACTATTGTCTGATTTAGAACCATCAGTATACACTTTGTAATAGGGCTTACTGTTTAATAATTGGTCTAATTCAGTTTGATTATTTACTTTATCCCATATAATATTAAAATGTTTGCTGATAAGAACCTCGAAACTCACTTTATAAAGTGGCCATGGCTTATCTATATACATATTTAAGCAAAGATTATGTATGTACATAGCAATTCTAAGTAGTTAACCTGATATCTGCGTAGGAGGAGTTGAACTTATTTCAAATGATTGGGGTGGTAATATTTTATGCATTACAGATTTGTTATCAGAAGAAATAAGTTTAAGACAAAAATTGTAGGCCAGTTGTATGCGTCTTACAATTAGTGGAGGAATACATGATTCACACTGCATAGCATTGATGGGAGTTGAGCACATAGCTCCTGTAATTATTCTAAGTGCTTTATTCTGGATGACATCTAATTTTTTTAACAAAGTTACACTACAATTCATGTATGCCAAAGAGCTGTAATCAAAGTGACTGCGAACAAGACTTTTGTAAAGCATGGATAGTATTTTAGGGTCTAAGCCCCAGTTTACACCAGCTAGTGAGCGCAAAATGTTTAAAGCCTTAGTTGAATTTTTAATGAGTAGATTTATGTGATCTGCAAATGAAAGTTTTTTATCCAGGCACACTCCTAAAAACTTTTTCTCTTGAATCCAGGGAAGAGGATTGTTATTATAATAAATTTGAGAGTCACAATCATCATATTTTTAAGAAAATAACATAGCACCACTTTTATTAGGACTGATGTCAAGTTTTAGTTTGTTGCCATAAAAGTGATGGATCTCAGCTAAGGCTATATTTAAACTATGTACAGCAATATTTACATTCTTAGTTACAGTATAAATTAACAAGTCATCAGCAAATTGAAGAAACTTTACATCAGTCTGTTTTAAATATTGATTTATTTGACTAGTATACAAATTGTTTAGCAATGGGGAGATAGTAGCTCCCTGCATTGTTCCTTTATAAACATGCTTCGGTCCATGAAGAATATTATTGAATTTAACATACATTGTTCTATTATATAAAAAATTAAAAATCCATTTACAGACATGACCTGGTACACCAATGTCGCTCAAGATGCTAATAAGAATTGAGGGATTCACATTATCAAAAGCACCTTTCACATCAAGAAAGACACAAGTTGTTGCAGAATGACAGTGGAAAGATTTCTTAATATCAGAGATCAATGATGTAAAGCTTTCTGAAGCACTTCGACCTTTCCTAAATCCATATTGTTCATTAGGTAAGATGTTATTTGATTCGACATAGTGATCTAATCGAATTTTTAACATGCATTCAAATATTTTACCAATACAGGATGTTAAAGAAATGGGACGGTATGAGTTACTGTCATCAGCAGGTTTATCTGGTTTTAAAATAGGAATGACACATTGAGTTTTCCACGACTCTGGAATGACCTGTTCTTGCCAAAGTAGATTATATACTTGTAATAAAAGTTTTTTAGCATTAATATGGAGGCGACGAATGAGTTCATATGGAATCTCATCTAATCCAGGGGTTGTGTTCTTACGTAATTGCAAGGCTGTGACAAATTCTTCCCAAGTGAAAGGTTGAGAGAGAAATGTTGCTTTTGTATCACCATTTTGAGAAAAATACTGTGTTAATAATGAGTTGTTTATATCTTTTTCAGGAGGAGATGAAGGGGCATACTTGTTGAAGAAAGATGGAATCCATTCATCATTCTTTGGCAATTTCTGAATAGACAAGCGTTTAAACTTCTTCATGTAGTTCCATACTGTGCTAACAGGAGTGTATCTATTAAAAGATTCACATAGAGACTTCCAACTAATTTTCTTTTTTTCATTTAAAGTTTTCTTTTTGATGGCATCCAATTTCTTGTAGTTAACATAATTGTCAATGCTTGGATTACGTCTATAAAAATTTAAGGCTTGTTTACTTTCTTTTACTACGCTACTGCAGTCATTATCCCACCATGGTACTGGTTTTTTAATTAAATGAGGAGTAGTTTTAACAATTTTAGGTACGGACATGTCTCTAATATTAGTTAAATGATTGTAAAAATTATTGTATGTTAACATAGGATCAGAAGTATCAAAGTTAACACAATCAGACATTTTTTCTGTTTCAAAATGGAATTTAGACCAATCAGCCTTACTATAAACATACCTATGTACCGGATCACCAATTTGATATTTATCTACAGATGTCTGAATGTCGGTTATAGTGGGATAATGATAACTTCCCATAGGATCGTCGTGAACCTTCCAATCACATAATGGAGCCACTGATGGACTGATACAAGTTATATCAATTGCCGAAGGATTATGAACAGACCTACCTACTGTGGTTGGCGCACCTGAGTTGAGGATGCAAAGGTCACAGTCGTCCAAGATGTTATAAACTTCATTGCCACGACTATTGCAGGAAGCGCACCCAAATGCTATGTGGTGCGCATTAACGTCACCACAAAGCATAAGTGGTTTTTTTTTTTTTTTTTTAATATGGCTCGCGCGGTTTGCGCATTACCAGTGTCGGGTAAAAGCGAGGAAACGGGTATTTAGGATACTCAACGGAACGGAAAGCGGAAAAGGATTTAGAAAAGGATAGATCAGGAAAGTTTGTAAAGGTAAGTATACAATACTTATATGGCAATTGTTAATATATATGGCTGCTAATATTATCATGAACAAAATTTTAAACTACATTAAGAAAATACTTATGTACATATACTACATATTTTTAAAGTTTTAAATTATTTACGATGATAAAGTTGCAAATTATTTTATAAATATTAAGATCATTTGAATGTAATAAAGAAATTATGCTGGTAGGAAGAGGAATATTACAGGAAATGAGGCTATTAAGAAAGTTGGAGTGATCATATAAGGGACAAGAGAAGAAAAGGTGATTCAAATCACCCTCGTCCAACCCACACTCGCAAATAGAGGTATCCATAATATGAAGCCTGGCCAAATGTACTGGTGTGCACACATGACCAAGCCTCATTCGGATTAAAATCGAAGTAACATTTTTGCTGAACTTAGCTTTAAAATACCATGGTTTACGCGGGATTTGAGGCTGAATAAGGGAATACAATCTACCTTTACGTTGGCTAGATAACTGCCATAAACTAGACCAGGTATCATAAAGATAAATTTTTGGTAATGATAATAAGTCGTGACTAAAATTTTTGTAGGGAAACATATCACCACAGTCTACCGCCTCATTCGCCAGGCAATCTGCAGTTTCATTTCCATGTATCCCACAGTGACCCGGAAGCCAAGCAAAATGAATAGAATATCCGTTCAGTGCACATTCAAAAGCGACCTTTCTTATGTCAAAAATAATTGGATAAGATGATTTGAGATAAAATGGGAATTTTTAAGGGCCTGAAGGGCACTCATTGAATCGGAAAAAATTATAGCCTTTTTCAATTTCATTATACGGACATATTCTATAGCTTTAAATAGGCCGTAGCATTCTCCAGTAAAGACCGAAGACTCGGGAGGAAGCTTGACTTTTTGAACTATTTTATATTGAGCATGATAAATTCCAACACCAACACAGCCAGAAGAGGTATGTTTAGATGCATCTGAAAAGATATGGTGATAATCATTGAATTCTGTATCTAAAACAAACCTGAAGCTACACTTAATGTTAGGATCTGATTTGTCAACCAAATTGTAATGAATCGTAGGGGAAAAAGTTAAAATTTCGTAAGAGTTGGAAAATAGGGGTAGATGATTAGAACGGTGGGTGGGAGATGAAAGAGACAAGAACTTATGATAACTTATCAATAAACACGGTAAAGGTTTATGTAACCAATAACTATCTGTTATCATCTCATTAAGTGCCTGAAGTTTAGGAATAAGAGGGTGATTTTTAAACTGGACAACTTTAAATAGAAACCTATCAGATAAAAATTGTCGTCTGAGATGAAGTGGAGGTTCACAGGTTTCGACCTGAAGGGCGTTTATAGGACTGGACCTCATCGCCCCAGTAATAATTCTCAAGGCTTTATGTTGAATAAGATCCAACTTTTTAAGAGCTGAAATATTGGCAGGTTCTAGGAGGAATGTACCATAATCTAATATGCTTCGAATTAATGCATTATAAACTAATTTCATAGAGTAGGGGTGAGCACCCCACCAAACACCAGAGAGGCATCTTAACAAATTTAAAAGTTTTTCGCACTTCACCGAGACCAAGTTACAGTGCGGAACGCCTGTTAATTTTGAATCCAATATTACCCCCAGGAACTTAAACTCATTAACTATAGGGATTGCATTATGATCATAGTATAACTGGAGATATGGTAAAATACGCTTTCTTGAGAAAATAACCACAGCACTTTTTGACACTGATAGTTTCATGCCATTCTTATCCATCCAAATTTTAAAAAAATTCAGAGATTTTGATAGTGTATTTTGAGCTACTGCGATAGACTGGCTTGAGTAATATAATACCAGATCATCTGCGTATTGCAGTATGTTAACATTACTATATAAAGATGATTCCAAATCGTGGGTGTATATATTATACAAAAGTGGGCTCAAAACCGACCCTTGAGGAAGGCCTCTATTTACAGATCTCTTTTCATTAAAGTCAGGAACAGGGAGTACTATGAATCGGTCCGATAAAATTCGTAAAATAAAATTGCTTAATAGGTAGGGAACTCCCAAAGCGTCCAATTTTGTTTTTAAAACGGATAAAACAACATTATCGTATGCAGAATTTATGTCGAGAAAAACAGCTATTACGGATTCGTTTAGTGTAAAGCCGCGCCGAATATCCGAAATAAATAAACTTACACTATCCAGTGTACATCTACCTTTCCTAAAGCCGAATTGACTGTCTGCCAAAAAACTATTACTTTCCACATACCACTCCAAACGATTTTTCACTAGGTGTTCAGCTAACTTAAGTAATACCGATGATAACGCTATTGGACGGTAAGCGGATGCGTCAGAGGGGAGTTTACCTGGTTTTAAAATTGGCAATACTATCTGCGATTTCCAAGATGGAGGAATGACACCTGTCAACATTATGTCATTGATAATGGCCAAATAATAACAAAGAATATCATCAGAAATATTTACAAAAAATGAGTATGAAATACCATCTGCTCCAGGAGCAGAATCCTTGGTATTACGAATGACACCTTTAAGTTCATTGAGTGTGAAAGGAGAATTTAAACCAGTAGGTTCCTCTGAAGGCGAAGGGAATAGGTCAATGTTTTCTGGAACCCAGGGAGGAGCTAATTTATTCAGAAATTCATCAGCAAGGGATTCAGGGATTGTGTTGAAAGACGAATTAGACATAGCCGATCTAAAACGTTTAATGTTCCGCCATACTAAGGTTGGATGAGTATTTGGTGATATAGAGTCACAGAATTTCCGCCAACCTTCGAACTTCTTGTTTTTAAAAAGTTTTCGTGTGTCAGCGTTAATTTTAGATAATATATTAAAGTTGTGATCGTTCATATTATTCTTATAGGCTTTTTCTGCCTCCTTACGTTTCTTTATTGCTGCTGTACAGTCTCTATCCCACCATGGTGGAGAAGGAATTTTTGTAGGAGAATTGTTTTTTTTGGGAAAAACTTCATTGGCAGCATCTATTAATATTTTAGCAAATGACTCTACACATACATTTTGGTTACTTGAATTTAATGCTGGAAGAGAAGACACTCTACTTTCAACACAATTCCTATATTTATTCCAAAAGTGATCTGTTTTGTTAGGAAGATTGTATCTTAATCTAGGTTTGTGATTAGATTTCGTTGCCCTACTAAATGGAAAAGTGATGATTATTGGAAAATGGTCACTGCCTAAAGTAGACACAAATGTTTCCCAGAACAGAGTGGAGGCTAAATTAGGTGGACATATTGAGAGGTCAACAGCACTTTTATTATGGCCTGGTGGTGTACGGCGGGTGGGTGCTCCTGTATTTAATAAGCAAATGTTATGTCTATCAAATATTTCAATTAAGTCTTCTCCGAAACTGTTAGTGGCAGAGCTGCCCCAAGATTGATGGTGACAGTTGAAATCACCTAATACTAAAAAGGGCCTAGGAATGATAGAAAATAGATTGTTAATTACATTTAAAATAGCTACAGATGGGTAGGGTATGTACAAAGAAACTATACAGATGTTATATACATTAATAGCTATAATAGACATACATATTTACATTATGAGCAGGTAGTGTGACTATAGTGAATGGCACTGAATTTTTTATTAGCAGTGCAGCACCACCATACCCATCAGGTCTGTTATCTCTGACAGACGTATATCCATGCAATTTGAAATTATGCATGGGTTTGAGCCATGTCTCAGCAAGGGCAAAGACAAATGGCTCATATTTGTTTATCAAGTAAATAATCTCGCTTTTTTTACTAATAGCGCTGCAACAGTTCCACTGTAGCAGCTTAGCTTGCATTGCCATCTTGAATGACTCTCATACATTTTTCTATAATATAGGCAGCGTGGGACGGTGAACTTAAGTTAGACTTTGAAACTATATTAATTAATGCAACTATTAACTCCGGTAATGAACACTGTGAATCTTGATGTTGTTTATCTGATAAATTTAGAGCACACCCATTAGATGGGGAAGGCATTAAGTTTTCCCTAATTATTGCCTCATGAGCCTCTTGGTCATAGCCCTTGCTGAGCCGAGGAGGAGAACGAGGTTTTAAAAATACTGTTTTATTGTAAGATACACTAGGGTTAGGTGACTTTTCTGAGTTAACTTGCTTATCAGGTTTAGAAACAAGAATGTCAGCATATGACTTTGATACTGGTGGATGTACTTTGGAAGCTTCAGCATATGACATTGAATTTGTAGCCATTGAAGTTTTAATATTTTTTTGCCTAAGAAATTCAGGGCAAGTTTTACTAGTAGCATAATGATATCCTGAACATAAGCAACATGAAGCTTTGATTTCATCAGTTTGACAAGTATCACCAGCATGATTCTGGCCACATTTATAACATCGTGGCTTAGACCGACACTGTAACTTGGTATGTCCAAAGCGGCAACAATTATAGCACTGGATGGTGGGAAATATGTACAGTTCAACCGGCAAGGCATTGTAACATATAAATATACGTTTTGGTAAGACTTGGCCATCAAAAGTTAGTACTATAGACTGTGATGGTTTCCAAATTGGAGCACCATCAACAAATGTTGGTCTGGTCACATATAAGTGCATTATTATAAGAAAGACAGGTTTTAGTGGTGATGATCTATAACGAAATGAAATTTCTAAAATTAGTTTATCTTTCTGCACGAACAAGCTAAAAAGCGTCGTATCGTTACGCGCGAGTTTTTTTTTTTTTCAATCCAGATCCAATTACATGTTTGATTATATGTTTTTATTGTCAAATACTTAACATTTAAGACTTACTTTAGTGGAATTCTTCTTTTTTAAAATTTATACTAAAAAAAATTATGTGACCATCATGACAATAAATGTCCAATGTGACCAAGCATTTATCATAAATGACGGACGCTTATAGCATATTACCGTCAATTTACAACTCTAGTCTATTCTTCAGTCAACTTCCGCCAGCCCAAGGATCGACTAATGGCAGCGTTTGACCTTACAATGTCAAGACAAGTCCGGAGCCGCGTCCGTCGCCATTAGATTATAGATCACATTATGCTGGCACTTCACATGGCGATAGGTATACAAACGTTTATCTACTTTGTCAAATGTCATCTACGTGTAGACACACACATTTGCCAAATTGGCATAAATTGGCAAACTTGACATGAGTAAGCCAACATAACAAACATTTGGTATGACCAGGGTTGCCGTTAGCGTACATTTTACACATTTGACGTACCTTTTTAGCCTCTCATGTGTAATGTGTATTTTTGTCCATTTACGTACCTTTTGAACCTACTCAATATCTGTGTAAAACGATATTAAGGGCGATGAAAATATGGCGATATGTAAAGGGCGATATGTAAATCGGCGTTGCTAGGGGGATCAAGGGTGTGCGACGCCCACCCAAGAATCCTTTTTGCAG
Organism: Anania hortulata; assembly: GCA_963576865.1. Lineage (NCBI taxonomy): Eukaryota > Metazoa > Arthropoda > Insecta > Lepidoptera > Crambidae > Anania > Anania hortulata. The sequence goes on along the minus strand of OY756388.1, from coordinate 16,153,425 downwards.
TCGCAGTCGCCAATGCCGTCGCCGTTGGTATGCCCTTTAGTGTAAAAATGGCCTAATATCTCGAAAATATTTCGCGCTCGCTTCGCTCGCAGCTTTTTACAGTTACTAACATTAAAATAATACTTTTCACCACTAATAGTTCGATAGACGAACGATGGGTCACGTAGGTAAAGGGTTTTTTTTTATCTTTTAAAATGTTACTATGATTAATGTTATCGAATTGGAGTCTAATCTGACCCCCCCCCCCCCCCCCCCGGACCAGACTCGAAGGCTAGGGCCCTGTTTATGTACCTTTTGGAACTCAGTTGCGGCAACACTGGCTATGACACGTAGTTTTACCTGATCAGTGGCTATGACATTCGTCTAATTTGGCATTGATTACCACGTGTAGTAGACGTCAAAGAGGAAATTAATATAGGGGAAAAGACGTGCAGTTTGTGATATTTGCCAATGTATGTGTCAAAGCTTTGTCAAACTAGACGAATCCGCCAATGCAAATGCCTACCGCCATGTGAAGTGCCAGCATTAGATTATACCTTAAATAAATAGAGCTCATACCCTAGGCTATATAGTAGAAAGGAAATATCTTACGATTTGTTCGACAAAATGTTCCGCCATTTTTTAATCTGTTTTTGTATGGGCGAGCATAAGCAGAAGTTGTCATTTCATACTAAATGTAAGTGAAAAAAGAATCATCAAAATCGGTTTACATTTGTCGAAGATATTAGGTAACATAGATACAAGAACCACGAACCAAAACATTATCTGAGTATATATTTTGTTACTTTGTCAAAAAGTGCTGAATTGATTTCAATAAAATTTATAATTAAGGGACCACTTCTGAAGTCACCAATTTGACATACTTTTGACATTTGCCGGGCTAGTTAAGCGTGTTTTTCTTTACTCAAAGACAATAACCACTTACAGACACGTTTTTAAAAAGAAGGAATTTGTTTCTAACTTGGATTTATCCATGAAATTGAAAAAAGCAGATAGATTTTTCGAATTTTTTGGAAATAACTCAGTAGATCAGTAGATCAGGCATCACTGCTGACTCTAGTGTAGTGACTAGGCTTGTGTGCTTGTAGCTGCAACAATAATATCGAACAACAGTGAAGTGAGTGACATTGACTTTAAAATATCGATAATCATACAATCATTGACTTATACAGGATGTCCCAAGAAGGTGTACCAGCGGGCGTTCAGGTGATAGAGGACACAAATACTTATCGATTTTTAAGAATTGTTGGGATGATTAAAACATTTATTTATTCATCAACCATCAAGGATTACTTTGTGTTCTTTCACCAGGTAGATAAAGTACCAAAGTATTTGTACACAAGGTTTATTTATTTATTGAAGGTAATCCTTTATCATTGCTAGCAATGGACTTCCGAAAAATAACTGCAACATTACTAAGTAGTTTTGCAATTAATTTAACGTCAATTGCGTGCGTAAGATTTTCGGTAGTTACATTATCTGTCAGTAACGACTCATTGACGTTTCCATCATTATCGTAACGTATTGGACGTTTCCATCATTATCGTAACGTATTGCTATAGCAATGTTTTTGCGGTTATTTTATCTTTCGTCCCTTCTTCCATTACAGTAAACCAGTTCACGTCAGATTTCTAAATATATCTTTAACAATAGAAAATCGTACTGCTTCCAAGACCAAAATCCAGAAATTTCATTTTTATTGTCACTATCATTAGAATACGTTTAAATTTGTTCATTAGAATTGGTTTTTCGGATATTTAATACAAAAAGTAAAATATGGTACGAATTCCAAACCAATTACTATCATTAATCTAATCTAGTCTGCGCACACATGCTAGCACGCTTCCTAAGGTATGGGTGGTGGGAGAGGGTCCAGTAAAACGTCAATCTGAGTCCTCGTAAGAGTCGTAAGGCCATTGGTCGATCCCAGGGCTGGCGGAGATGACTGAAGGATATACCAATGGCAGCGCTTGACCTCACAATGTCAAGACGCGTCCAGAGGCGTCCGTCGCAGTTTGTCACCAGCTTAAATACCTATACCCTTTGCCTACGCTAGCCATAATTTGGAACTGTTATTTACTGATTTAGCTGGACACTTTTTCAACTTTCCGCCCGTAAGAAATAGTACTCCTTACTATTTACCGGACTCTTCGCTTCTTGTTCCTGATTGGGCAACATTAATTTTAGCTTATTGAAACTCTAGTGGTGTAGGCGAATATAAACTCGGACCAAGTTTGAAAACAATATTCTCTTTTCAAGAGAAGAAACTTATGACACATCACGTGACTTCCCTGTTGACACAAATAGCGATGTGCCCTAACGAAATCCAACCGTTTCTTTTTGAAAATCGAGAAAGTTTATAAAAAAAAGTGTAATCGATTTTATTCAAATGAACTTATTTAAACTAAGAGATATACTGCAATGTTCTACTGCCAGAGTGTCGTATACAGCTTTTTGACAAGTCTTTTTTCCTTTTTTTGGCATTTTACCAAATAAAAGCAAAACAATAACAAAAACTTTACAATAACAGTAACAAAAGTAAAAATAGGAACTTTGTGAAAAATTACGATAACACAAATCGCATACAAGGCAGACGCTCTCGTACTACTGACGTCAACGCATAGGTTTTCACAAGATGACCGAATCGGTTCATCGATTTATTTCCGAGTATTGTCAATGCCTATAAGTAAACGTTCCGTTTTACGCATCAAGTATTTGAAGGAAATTATTTGTAAAATCTTTAAGATATATTATTAGTTTGCACTATTTGCTTAAATTTTTAGAGGCAAAGATTATTGTGTTTTTCTAATGATATAAATTAAAAATATTTTTTATAAAATATTATCGTAAATAATATGGGTGAAACGGAAAATGCCAAGTGTCGTAAGTATCTTCATATCTTGATAGGACTTTAATATCGATTGATTAAGGCCAATTTCGGAATGGTTTCCATACAAGACGAAGGCGCCGCGCCGTCTAGCTGGCGGGCTAACGGAAGTGGACGGAAGGATCTTCAATTTTCCAATAGCAGCGGGCGTTTGACTTCAAGGAAAGCACAGTAGGGGTCACTGAACAAGTAATACTATGGTAGGGGTGTAAGTAAAGTCGAGCAATGTCACGAGGAGTCCGTCCTCCGCTTAGCAAGCGCGTATATTAATTAGAGGTGCGTAACTGTTTACCTAGAGCGTGACAGACATGAATATTTTAAGATTTCTTTTCATAGGTATGAAATTACGCTATTGCACTATAGAACAACTTACGTATAAACAGCATAATGACTAAATCAGCACCCTGTTCCTTTATTAGTATTTGTAATCCATCTATACTACCATTTTATGGAAATCATGATTTACTTACTTACAAGTTGCGAAAAAGAGTCGCTTTTATGTGGAGTTACGCTAGCGTGACGATTTGCGATTATGACGACTCGCTACTAATCCGTTTCATTTTAAACAATCTTTCAAATAAATCAATTCCAGCCGTCAGAATCGATATGAATATAGAGATAGAGATTTCGATATGAATATGAAAGAAGCGTCTAGGCGCGCTAGACACAGACATGTGCCTGGCCGTTTTTTCCCTGTCCACCCTACGGACGACGGCGCAAGCCGAGGTCCGAGCCTACAGAGGCGCCCTTGAGGCCCGAGTCCAACTCACCCCCAGATCGGGCACGCTAGAAAGGAGCCCGACAGCGGTCCGGCCTGTTTCGGCAGTTCCGGTCCCGTCGGCGCACCAATAGCGGGTTCGCCGCTTGGTAGCCCTTAGCACTCCACATTGGCCCGATCACGCCTGTTAGTATGGGGCTCGACACGTACTCGGCCGGGTCGCGGCGACTGCTAGCGGGGCGGACCTTGGCTGTGCGCATTCAGCGCACGCCACAACTGCCCGAGTTAAGCTAAAGCAGCTTAGGCCTTCTTCAAAGGCACTCAGCTCAGCGATAGGTCCGTCCATATAAAATAAAAAAAACAATTCCAAAACTCGGATAGAAAGTGATATTAATTAATCGTACCTACTCAGTTGATTACTCTATGATAAGATGTTTAAAAATATTTCTTCTTTGCTTAATAGTCCTAGAGCTATGGAACAAACTAATGACGTTTAAAGATATCTGAATAAAGTTATTTTATTTAGGGCCGATTTTCCAATCGCGAGATAACTTTTATACGACGAATAAAAGTGACGTATAGAAAATGTGTCAAAACACATTTTCTATACGAAAACTGTCAACATTCTTCAAGTTATCTGGCTGTTGGAAAATCGGCCCATATACAGGGTTACATTGCAAAGAGGTGCCAAATTTAAAAATAAGATCTAGGGAACAATATAAAGAAGCGTCTTAATCGTTTTTTTTTTATCGTATGTTGCGAAAAAAAATTACTTTAAAATATCCGAAAATAAAGTCAATAGAGAGATTACGAAAGCCGCACGGACATTCATTAGAGGCGTAGGTACGGCGAGCCTACAAGGACCTTATGCAGTGCACATGCGGTGTTTTTTTATTATGAATAAGTTAAATTATCCATGCGTACGATTTTTAATAGCGGATAGGAATAATAAAATGTGTTTTTTTTTGTTCTTTGCATAGTTCGATTAAGTTACTGATGCTAATCTACTCCTAAAGATTTGGCACCCCTTTGCAATGTAACCCTGTGCAAAGATCTCTTTTTTTTCTTTGCCCTGTGGTACAAAATATTTATTTATAGGTAAACAATAATGCTTTTTAAATAAATCAACAAATAAGTACTATTTTCTTACTAAAATTAAGTAATCGGATCTTTGCTAGGCTTATAATGTACTTACCGAAATCAGAGTGGCCTAGCCAAAAACAGCTGCAACTTACCCTTTCATTTCCTTAGGCATTTTAAGACCACCTCGTTGATTTTTCTTATCACAAATCTCTACATTAATTTAAAAAATATAAATATATAAAAAATATTATAAAAAATAACGACTTGTATACTTCCAGAGCTCTGGGTTGGCCTAGAAACAAATATACTTTAATATATCCATAACGCATGGACCACAAACTATATATCCAAACTTCCACCACAAGTTATATTTCATTGAGTACAAAATCCCTGGATAGGCAGAATCGGTTCCCTTCCCTTGGCAGGGCCTAAACGAAATGAGCTGCACCTAACAATTACACGGAGAGAGCCACTGCTAGAATCTGTTGCGCAGGCGCTTTATTATTTGATGGAGATGAAGCTTCTTAATAGTGTAAAAAAAAAATTTTGGGTAGAAAATTGGTCACGACGAATAGTTAAAAAAACGTATAAAGATAATGTTAGAACTATCGTAAAAAAGGTGGTCAGCCAGGTCAGCCAGCCAGCAAGGGGGTAGTATATATACAGGGTGTCCCAAGGATGGGTGTACCAGCGGGCGCCAGGTGGTAGAGGACACTATACCTATCGATTGAACCACCATGTATGTTCAGCGAAAATAAACGATTCTCGTGATATTTAGTTAGGAATGGATATTGACCTGATTGCGAATTGATTCAGAAAAATACGTGTGACAACTAAACGGCTAAGCGTAACATCCATAGAAGGCGTGAGCGGGACGACGCGGGTCGGGCCGAAAGTACTGCGGGTCTATTGGCATACATTTAAATGGGCGTTATTTTTGTCGTTTTAATATGTTTGGAATACATTCATTTAAGAAACAAAGAGGAAACATGTGCACCTCCTTTCATTTCTGTCGATATTTTGATATGAAGCTGTAGAAGCAAATGTTTGAAACTTACAGAGCTGTTAGTCAATTAAGTTAAGGAAGTTTTTAAGATACTTAACAGAAAATATTTTTGTGCATTATTTTCAGATAGAGCGAGACTAAGTTACAGATAATCGAAATTATCAAAATAATAAAAGAATATTTATTTTTTCCCAAATTGTTTAATGCTAATAATATTTTAATCGGTAAGCAATAATACTCATTAATTTTGTACATAGGCCCTCTTCCGGGCACATAAACACGTCCTAAAATATAGCTTAGTCCTACTGCCGCTTCGGGACTACATATTGGCTGGTGATAAGAAGAAACGGCGCAACAAATTCAGTCACCTTTGTCAGCCTTTTTTTACAGGAAAGACAGTTACAAGACATGTAGTAAGTGCGAGCTAAGCAGGTTAAGTCCATGCACTCTTGTCGTTTAAATAATCATCTATTTTATAATATCCTTTTTTTATAAGGATTTTTAAAATGTAATTTTTAAATTCTTGTACCGGTAAAGGTTACCTATCTTATGTTCGAAAAGTGGTTTACCGAATTTTATTCCACCGAAAACTTTTCGACTAATTTTGTTTCGCCTCTTTTCATTTCATCGAAATGACGTTTGCTACTGTATCAGTTGACCTATTATCAATTCGCTTTTTATTGTTACCCCGACGTTTCATTTGTTCGAAAAACTTATTACCGAACTTGGCTTGGCCGAAATAACATTTGTTCAAAGTATTATGTTTCAAGTAGGTATGTATTATGTATTTTGTTATGTTACATACAACATTTGCCAAAGCTATTAATGTTAGATGGTTTAGTTTCCAGAAAAATGCTTTCAACATTATAATAATTAATCCTATATTTATCCTTAGAATTTATTCTTACTTTTTAAGTGTGTGTGTGGTCACTGTTCTAACCTAACCTAAGCAATTTAGTCTTATTATATACGCAGTATTCTGGTAAATGAAAAAGGTTCAAAAGAGACTTCGGCCAAGAGTAAAAAGTTATTCTGAAAATCGATGAAACGTAGTTCGATAAAATGATACTTATGTCAAGAGATATGTCGATGAAGTAAAAATATGTCAAATGATACATATAGCAAAAGAAATGTCGGTCTATAATTTTCGGCCAACTGAAATTCTGTCAAGTAAATTACGGACAAGTAATCGGTTACCACAGGTAATTCAACATTAGTCTGTGGTACTTTATTGGAAAATTTAATACATTTCCCCAAGAATGAATTACCAACTTTGTGTAGTCTGAAGCTCGGAACGGCAAGTTTATTTTTATTTCGAGTATTATATTGATCAAATTCTCTTTTTAGGCTAAACAAACTAAGATTTTTTCGAACGTACATAATATTTTCAAATATGTATTGATAGGTTACTGTTATTATATTAATATCTTTAAAAATCTCCCTCAGTGAGTCACGAGGTCCAAGACAGTATATGGCGCGTAGGGCTCTTTTCTGCAACACAAAGATTGATTCAATGTCAGCAGCAAAACCCCACAGCAGTAAACCATATGACAACAAACTATGAAAATAACTAAAGTTTAATAGTCTTGCCGTTTCGACATCATTTAAAAGCCTTATTTTCCTCACAGCATAAGCCGCTGAACTGAGCCTTCCTGACAAGGAAATTATATGGGGACCCCATTGCAGCCGGGAGTCTAATGTAATAGGCTATTTGCCTTGTACCTGAATTGACTTATCTAATAATTTTGTTTAATAGTTTGCACCATATGAAACCAAAACATATCAATAGTTATTAAATATCATAAATAATTACTGTAACAAATTCATTTTCAAATGTTATATTTTTGTCGGTATTTTACATTGTCAAAAACGCCGGTGATAATGACAGGCACGTCACCATTGAGTAAATTTGTACTAGAACTGACATCCCAAAGCGAGATATTGCGCTACGTTCGTACAAATTATGAGTAGTGTGACCGTCGACAAAGGTTTTTAACATGCCTGTTCTAGTATTTTATAATTCAATGGATATTTAAAGGTTCGCGACGTCACGAACAAGTACATCATGGCCGACGGCGTTTTCGCAGGCTTTTAAAAACGTAAAGAATAAATTGCTATTTTTTATTATTCTCAAAGGTTTAAGAAATGAAATAAAATTGAAATGAAATGTTTTTTTTTAAATGAAATGTTTATTGGCATAAAATAGTGTCACAAATATCCTCCTAAGTATACATGTTTATTAATAAATATCACAAGAAAAAAATAACACTTAATAACAATTGTTGACCTTTTATTTGAATATTACCAATAATAATAACTCTATATCAGAAAACAGTTAAAATACCCTATTCCCAAAAAAGTTGTAGAATCGACTGCATCTATTTGATCATCTGAAATAATAATACCTATGCGTACTGACCTGTCTCACATTGAAAGGCCAGCTATGTCTTGGGGCTAACTATTAACCGAACTAAAACCAAAGTCATGGTGGTGTAAAAATTCGGGAAGCTTCAGCATACTGGCGCCTTATCGCACCTGAAAAAAGTTTAGGAGTTTAACTATCTTGGATAGATGCTAACAACAAACGCCTCCTGCGAGCCTGAAATCAGATAAAGAATCGCAATGTCGAAGAAAAGATCTGGAAAAATAACAAAACAAAAATGTCACAAGTGCGTACACTAATCTTATTTATCTTCCTGTATAGAAAAGACGTGGACCATTAAAGCTGCGGACATGGACAGAATAACACTTTCTAAATATGGTGCTATTGCTAGATAACTCCTCACAACTATCGTTCTTAGGCGATATCTACGATTATTTGGGCACCTTGAGCGGAAACCACCTGATAACCTGGAGAAGGCTATTCTCATCGGTTAAAGACGGGGCAAAACACCACGTGGCCGAAGTCCAACACGGGCGTCGGACGGGACCTACTTGTAAAGACCCTGGAAGTGCCGTTCCACGGGGCATTCATCAGACGGACATTCGTATAATGACTCGAGACTACTGAGTAGACGGGGTAAAGATCCTCAACCGCTGAGGTACAAACTATGAAGGAAGATCCTTAGAAGTTGTAACATTAAAATCGGTTCAATAGTAGTCTAAATGTGACACGTGCAAACAAACACACGTTTACTTTTGTAATTTTTCTGAGCGAATGAAAATAACTAACATTTTACCATTGATATATAAGTCAATGCATTTTACAGATTTTTTAATTTACTATTGTTTGCACGACGTTATTACACTACAAAATCTTGGTCAGGGGGTAATATATTTTGTTAGCATCCCCTTTGTAGGAATGCACTATATCGATCATGAGCGAGTTCATACTTCAACTCGCATTTGACCGCTTTTTAGAGTGGCTGTGACCACAACCTTTTTTGAGGGCTGGATCCGCGCCTGCACGTGTTTTTCTGGATCAATTCGCAATCAGGTCAACATCCATTCTTAACTAAATATAACGAGAATCGTTCGTTTTTGCTGAACTTACATAGGGGTCCAATCGATAGGGTCTTTCACCTGGCCGCTGCTGGTACAGTCGGCCAAGAAAGTGGTCTATCACCCTAAGGTTGAAAATTATTCGCGCGTCGTAGAATAATAGGATTATATTCCCATGCAAAAAAATTCTGATAGCTACTAATGCTCTCTTTGTCATATTACGTCAAAAACAAATAAATAATACGTCATAATTGTGAATCTAAGACATTGTTAAAAAGGTAAAAGTCCATGAGTTCAACCTTATTGCTATTTTACTTACACATAAAATTTTGTCAAAACTGCTAGACCACTTTCTTGGCCGACCATACACCCTTCTTGGGACACCCTGTACTGGTTTGGTTTGAGTATCTCGTTAGATCCATTCATCGTTCATTTATTTTATTTTATTTATTTATTTGCCAAGCTTATAACTATCATTACAGGTTTAATACCTAATGCGATAGTATAAATTACAATACAGTCTACTTATAGCTATGTGTAACAAATTATGAATAATGCAGCTCGTGTGAACTCACTCAGAGAACAACATAAAAGGTCTATTTCGCTCGGTAATGCGTTGATATATTGCGTGGCGCGAGTAAACGGGGCTTCCTTTAGTAGTTGGTTTTATTTAGTCACCAGATCGTTGCATCTCTGTGCCGCGAGTCTGTTTTTATATAAAACTAGCATCCGCCCGCGTTGAGTTCGTTGTCAACGACCCATGTCACTTCCCAGCTCAAAATACATAATACAATTAACCACATCAATGCCTCGCTCTTAAAGTCAAAGAAAAAGCGACGCTAGCGTCAATGCATTATTTTACAACACATTTTATTACCATAAAAAGGTTATAGTATATCCCGAAAAGGTAGGTATATGAATCCGTGCGATAAAGAATGCACAGATGCACGTCAAGTTTTGAGCATCTATCGTGGTGTATGTCAAGATTCGGTATTTTCTTGGGCAGGTCATTATAGAGTCGGAAACACGTATTACGGGCGAGTTTTGAGCCAGGTTAGTTCGGCACAGTCTCTTGCTGAATAGCCCGCTGGGGTAACGTGGATTACGTGCTGGCATGAAATTGGAATTTACTAAGTAACTGGGGACAACCAATATTGTTATTTAACAATTTGTGCAAGAACGACATATCCGATCGGATTCTTCGCTTCGACAGAGATTCAAGGTTTTTTGTCGTAGGTAGGTAGAAGGTAGGTAGGTAGGTTGGGGATATAGCAAAACAAAAACCGTAACTTCTAAATGTTTTTATTACCATAGAACAGTTTACATATTAGTTGTAGTCAAACCAAAGAGTAATAATAAGATGTAACAAAATATTAAATTGATTTTTGATTCGCGCAGGAAAAGTGGGTGGTATTCAACGACTGGATGCCTATGATTCTAATTCAGAACCTTTCATGGCATGGCACTAGTCCTCACACATTCTCCTATCATACTTAAAATAGAAGTACATATTTTTCGGAATTCTGATAGTAAATATCAATTGCTTCCAAAACTTGAAAGTTTAAAATATGTACATTAATATATATCCTTTTACGCGGTGTAACACAAAATCAGTAAATAGAAAATAATACACTTTTCATAATAAATCTTGCATAATTCGCGCAAACATCATCCCTGTCAGTGATGCTCACAGACTAGCAGACACTCAAAAACATAAATTTTAATTATTATTGCTGTTACATATCAAGCTCTCCATTGTGTAATGTGTTTAAAATAAATGAGTATAAAACAGATCCGATTAAAATGCGTGACGAAAGAGTTTTATCGTCGTCACAAATCACAACTGCGACAAAAGATATTTAATTTAAACATTCATAATTTTCATAGACTTCATGGTTTTAAAAACCTTTACTTTTTGTATTAAATGGCACAGATTTTTAACACTTTCATGTTATCAGATATGTGTTAGCAATTCTTTCTAGAATCGAATATTTTGTCTTAAACACAGAAACGATAAAATCTAATGATTAGGCTCTGTTGTTTCGCCTAAATCTATATTCTTCTATGGCAGGCCGCGGTCGGGCTCGCCGAGCTCGAGCGTGGCTAATACGCAGACTAACCTACGGCCAACTTGCACCCGTATGCAAATTACCGTTACATTCATTTTCCACGCTCAAATAAATACGTGTTAGTGACAGAAAGAGCATCCACGCTCTTGGCGGCTAAACTTACGTGTTTGGTTGGAGATGGAAGCAAGGCTTCTGTAGTTGTACCGTTTAGGTATTTATTCTGTGGCTTTAGTCGAAATATAGCAATTTCACTTATTCGCGATACATAATAAACGGACTAAAGGCCTAAATTTCGGGTATCGTTTCATTGTGATTTTGTTATCGTTCGAGTCAGGGTGAGAGGTTTCTAGTTTAGCCAAAATATGTTTCTCAAGAAAATACTGTATTATTTTTAATAAATTAATTATTATTACATGTCAGTGTTCGACATGTAAGTTTGGGTGGTACTTAATACATTGTCGCTTTTGATATTATTTGGAAAGAAAACAGCTTTTAATTACATATGTACAAATAACGTGACGCCGAGAATAGAAGGCAAGACTTTTTGTTCATCACAGTTCGATTCTAGATATATTTATTATAAACAATCAATAATTTAACGTAAGTTCAAAAAGAAAACTATACAAAGAAGACGCAATATACAATGTTCTATTCCTAATGTAAAAAATAGTGTAGCTGTTACTGTTTTTGTGTACGTTAATAGAATGTGATGAAGAAAAAGCAACTGTCACCAATATGGCGTCCTTCGACTCGAATAACGTTGACGGAATCCTATACATTACACCGACTTCCAAATAACATTGACACACCTAAGTTTAAAACATCTGCGATAATCTCGCACGCATCAATTCGTTCATTCATAGCCATTCACCAGCCCTTTCATACATCTTACAAAACAATAATAATTTATAAAATTCACAGTCCCTTGCACATGTGCATGCCTAAATTAACATACATCACCTTTCACGCCAATCTTCTCTCAAATAATCACATTTATATCATATAAGTAAAGATACCACAGCCACTGTCTGTATTTATAATACCAAAGAGGAAAAATGCTTTGACTTTAAAGATCATTCATTATGGAAAGATTACGGTCAGGCATACATAAATAATTTCAATATTGCTGCGCTAGGTGCATTAAATGCGAACAAATAGAATTACTAATTCTATAAAGGAAAAGGCTGGAATTAAACTTTCAGCAAAACTTATTCTGTTTTAATAAACAAAAATTTCATAAAACATTTTATCACCTAATAAGTCGTATGACATTTAAAAAAATATAAATTCTACCTAAGATAGCCTTGCTGAAAATTATAAAAAGCCCTTAAAGTAATGCACCTAACGACTTATATGAATAACGACATGATATGACCTGCCAATATATTATTTAAATTTACCAGCAATACGTTGTTTGGAATTGAGTCACATCAGTGCTGTGCCATGATGCTTCAAATCTGAAAAAGAATGTAGAATTGTGAATTAATTACAGATTATGAATAAACTGAGGTTTCAAGAATGTCATATTACATAACAAACTTTAGCTATAAACAACACAAAATATTTTTATAAATATTATTAATTACTTGATTTAATGTATTTTTTTTTAAATTACAATATGCTGTATTGTATAATAAAAAAAAAACTTCACAAATGTTTTTTATTCATACAACTCTTTTCGTATATCGTTTATTTGATATTGTTTTGTTAGATATACGCATCATTTGATATAGTATAACAATCATTTAAAATAATTTTGATTCATTTAATGAATAATTGATATATCTTGTATTGATTTAGTAATCAATTCATTTATTATATTTAGCCATATCATATACCAAATTCTCATTAGTATTTTTAATAATGTCAAGTGTAAGGCAAAATTATGATTAGACAATTCATCTTCAAACAACTACTCACATGTTTTGCAATTAGCCTATTAATACTTCATTGATTTACAGCCGAATTTATTATGCAAATATTATTACTTAGTAGTCAAAATTCAATTTAAGTCAAAACTTTCAAAACCTTAACTGGGTTAGGTCAGGTTAGAACAGTGGTCAGTGACCATACAAAGCGCGAAGCCGAGCGAGAGGAGCGAGCGTGCCGCCCCCGCATCAGATAGCGAGGGCTTTATTCTCGTTTAAAAATTGTGCCAATTTAAACCGTAATAGAAATTAATTTCGGTATTTCAAGCATGCTTGCCAAAATCAATTATTTACATACATCTTAGGACGGATTTTTTTATGACATACTGATATATGAACTGGTTGTTTTATCAACAAGTGTGCACGACGGCCAAAATTATGTGTTATGTGTTGTGTAAATGTTGTTTTATAATATTTTCGTTGTGATAGTTTTATAGTTTCGTTCTAAACAAAAACGTCAAACGTAAAACAATTATACAAACACTATAAAACGAAAGTTTCGTTTTATAGTGTTTGTATAATTTTTTTTTTCTTCGTCTACAACTCTGGGTTAGTGTTAAATAAAAGTGAGTAAGATACCTTGTTTGTAATAGATAGTATTTTCAACCGACTTCAAAAAAGGAGGAGGTTCTCAATTCGACTGTATGTTTTTTTTTTTTTTTACTATTATATAATTGCAAAAACACAATAACCTTTGCCTCTAAAAATCTAAGCATAAATCGCAAACAAATAATATATCTTAATGATTTAACAAATAAATTAATAGGATTTCCTTCAAATACTTGATGCGTAAAACGGAACGTTTACTTATGGGGATTGACAATACATAATCGGAACTAAATTAATGAATCGGTTCGGTCGTCTTGTGAAAACCTATGCGTAATTATGCGTTGACTACAGAAGTCTGAGAGAGTCTGCCTTGTATGCGATTTATGTTATCGTTATTTTTCGCATAGTTTCTATTTTGACTTTTGTTATTGTTTTTGTTTTGCTTTTATTTGGTAAAATGCCAAAAAAAAGGAAAAAGACTTGTCAAAAAGCACTCTAGCAGTAGAACATTGCAGTATATCTCTTATTTTAAATAATTTCATCTGCATAAAAATTTATTAAACTTTCTTTATAAACTTTCTCGATTCGGCCCAGTTGGCGAGTGTCTTGGTGCGCGCCGTGACCCCTATTGCACACACACCCAGTCGAGTACTCACCAGCTAGTGAGCGGCGCCTGTTGCTTGAGCTTGCGGATCTCCTTGGTGGCCCAGTTGGCGAGCGTCTTGGTGCGCGCCGTGACCCCTATTGCACACACACCCAGTCGAGTACTTACCAGCTAGTGAGCGGCGCCTGTTGCTTGAGCTTGCGGATCTCCTTGGTGGCCCAGTTGGCGAGCGTCTTGGTGCGCGCCGTGACCCCTATTGCACACACACCCAGTCGAGTACTTACCAGCTAGTGAGCGGCGCCTGTTGCTTGAGCTTGCGGATCTCCTTGGTGGCCCAGTTGGCGAGCGTCTTGGTGCGCGCCGTGACCCCTATTGCACACACACCCAGTCGAGTACTCACCAGCTAGTGAGCGGCGCCTGTTGCTTGAGCTTGCGGATCTCCTTGGTGGCCCAGTTGGCGAGCGTCTTGGTGCGCGCCGTGACCCCTATTGCACACACACCCAGTCGAGTACTTACCAGCTAGTGAGCGGCGCCTGTTGCTTGAGCTTGCGGATCTCCTTGGTGGCCCAGTTGGCGAGCGTCTTGGTGCGCGCCGTGACCCCTATTGCACACACACCCAGTCGAGTACTTACCAGCTAGTGAGCGGCGCCTGTTGCTTGAGCTTGCGGATCTCCTTGGTGGCCCAGTTGGCGAGTGTCTTGGTGCGCGCCGTGACCCCTATTGCACACACACCCAGTCGAGTACTCACCAGCTAGTGAGCGGCGCCTGTTGCTTGAGCTTGCGGATCTCCTTGGTGGCCCAGTTGGCGAGCGTCTTGGTGCGCGCCGTGACCCCTATTGCACACACACCCAGTCGAGTACTCACCAGCTAGTGAGCGGCGCCTGTTGCTTGAGCTTGCGGATCTCCTTGGTGGCCCAGTTGGCGAGCGTCTTGGTGCGCGCCGTGACCCCTATTGCACACACACCCAGTCGAGTACTTACCAGCTAGTGAGCGGCGCCTGTTGCTTGAGCTTGCGGATCTCCTTGGTGGCCCAGTTGGCGAGTGTCTTGGTGCGCGCCGTGACCCCTATTGCACACACACCCAGTCGAGTACTCACCAGCTAGTGAGCGGCGCCTGTTGCTTGAGCTTGCGGATCTCCTTGGTGGCCCAGTTGGCGAGCGTCTTGGTGCGCGCCGTGCGCGAGCGTCGCGCTGCCTGCAGCAGTTCGAGCAGCGGCTTCGTCTCCAGCAGTGGCAGCATGCGGATGCCGAACACCTAGTTTAGTAAACATACGTTTTAAATAAAATTGGTTAAGGTTGCACTCAATGCAATGGTTATAAACAATGGTTGTAAACAATTAGGATAGGCTATTTTACATGTAGCAAAGAAGATCAGCGAAGATCGACCCAATAATTTACGAAGCCGTGTTCGTTGGAAAACATAGTAAAAACTTTATGTAGGATTAACAGCTTTTGACCCTAAAATTTTATATTTTTAAGAGTTGGGAATCATATATATATAGTACTTCAAATTTTGGGGTTTATTTTTTTAACATTTAACAAGATGCCATTTCGGAACGAGTTTAAGTAAGCTTTATTCGATTTTAGGCTAATTCGGAACACACTTTTGATGTATGTTCATTTAGTGGTCGGTCAGTCAGTTATGTCAATGTCAGATTTTGTTGTGATACTTTATTTGTGTTATGTTAATAAGCAAAAGTATAAATACGAGGGCGGCACTGAAAATTTCGGGAATCAAGGAAGTGACACAACATTTCTATTTAAAAATGTATTTATTGCTTTTCAAATTATTCTCGGCGAATTTTGACACATTTTTCCATACGATGGAACCAATCATTGAAGCAACCATTCCATTCGGAAGTTTGGGTCTCCAAAATGGCCGTTTTTTAGGCGTCCTCAGCTTCTTCAGGTGATAAAAATCTCTGACCACGCAATTTATTCTTTATTTTAGGGAAAGTATAGAAATCATTAGGGCTTAGGTCGGGGTTGTACGGCGGATGGTCTAATAATTCTATGTTTTCTTGCTCTAAAAACTCTTTTGTTCTGTGCGCGGTGTGAGAACTCGCATTGTCGCGATGGAGGATGATGCGGCGGTTGCAGTTCTCTTTACGGAGTTCAGAAACGACCTGTGGCAAACAAATGCTAGCATACCATTCTGCATTAACCGTTCTTTGTCCCTCGAGAGGAATAGTCGCAACATGGTCGGTTTTGGAGACAAACGTGGCCACCATTTTTTTTGCAACACTCCGTGAACGAACAATTTTTGTTGGCTTTAACTCATTTTCGAACACCCAAACTCGTGACTGGTTTTTTGTTTCGGGTTCGTACGCGTATATCCAGGATTCGTCACCTGATACGATGTTGCATACAGCATTTGAGGATCCTGCGTGGAATCTTTCGAGAGTACTGACGCACCAAGTAACGCGAGCCGCTTTTTGCTCTTCACAGAGCGAATGCGGTATCCATCGGGAAAACCACTTTTTTACACCTAATTGTTTATGCAAGATTATTTGTATTTGACTCATGCCAATCTCTAAAGTTGCCTGAATTTCGCGGTATGTCACATGTCGATATTCCTCAATCATCTTACGCACAGCATCAACGTTTTTTTGGGTGACTGCAGTTTTTGGACGACCTTGACGAGAATCATCACTGAGCTTGACACGTCCACGTTGAAATTCAGCAAACCAGCGATAAATTGTGGTTTTGGATGGGGCTTCATTACCAAATGCAGAAATCATCCGGTCAACACATTGTTTTTGTGTTAAACCACTTCGAAAGTCATAATAAATCATCGCTCTTGAATTTTCTCGAGTCAATTCCATTTTCTCAACGACTAAACAAGTTTGACAAGACCTTGTGATAAGACCGAGAATCTTTTTTTAAATAAATAAATGGTATTCGATTTTGAAAACCAAGGAGTTTGCAATTAAAAAGATTTTAATATGACAGGAACAGTGGAAATATTCCATTCCCGATACTTTTGGTGCAGCCCTCGTAGAAATATTGTTTACAAAATAGCCTGTTAGGTTCCTTTTTAGGTCTTGCAGTTGAGTTTTACTTAGGTTTTTTTTTAAATGCTAATTAAAGCACAATAACCCATAACCTAACCTCAACTTCTTCATCTAAACGGGCAATCCCGGTTGCGTCCAAAGCCATTGCTTTGGAGCCCAGGGTCCGCTTTCCTTGATTTACTCCACTTCGGTCTTGAGCGTTTAGTTATGAGATCATTGGCACGCATGTCAGCCCTCACGACGTTAAGCCAGCATTTCTTGGGTCTACCCCTTTTGCTAGGACCTGGCGGTGGCGGCATGGCCAGACATTTGTTCCCGGCGCCCGCCGGGCGGCCGGGTCGCGCGCGGGTGCGGCGTTCGTTACATTCGTCGTGATACACGCATTCAGACCAAAGCACTCACACAGAGCGTGCGCGGTTCGTGCGCGAATCGAGCGCGCAACGGATGCCGCGCGTATACTTTATTTACGAAACATCGCACTATCCACGTCCAAACATGAGGCTGCATAACTACAGTCACCCATCCATTTAGTGTCCACCAAACTTGAGGTTGCTTAACCACGGTCACCCATCCATTTTGTGACCAAACTTAAGGCCGCTTCACCATCGTCACCCAAAAATATCAAGTTATAAAAGTAGATGGGTGACTGTGGTTAAGCAACTTCAAGTTTGGTCACTGATTGAATAGGTGACCCACCGTGGTAAATCAACCTCTAGTGTAGTGACTAAATGGAAGAGAGATCGTGTTAAACAAGCTTCTTATTATATGTTATTGACCATAGCACGATCCCGAGCCGCGCCTTCGAATCGCTCCAAAACCGCCACCGAGCCGCTCTGCGCACGACCCGTTCTCTGTGTGAAGACGACGAGCCGCGCCACTCACGTCCCAGAAACGACCCGTTCTGCTCACGCCTTCTGTGTGTGGTACGCTTTAAGTGAACCATCATCATTGTGCACGGCCGACGCCTTTTGCAAGGGCTTTTCAAAATAATTAAAATGATTTTTTATAGTATTAACTCATCCATCAGGCATGCCTAATCGAGAGACAATAGAAATTCCATTGTTATGTGGTTACATGGATGTTGACGAGAACAAAAAAAAAGACGACTCAAACTAATTTTTATACCTTTCAGCGTTATCCAAAATTGTATTTCTGGATCAATGGAAAAAAAACATGTTTTTTAATTTGTTTTACCGAAATTCTTTGGTTGAGCATTCATTGCACATCATAATGGTATAATATGAATTAATCGATAAAAATTTCAACAAAATGAAAGTATGGAGTAATAATTTATCTGAAGTTACCGTGCACAGGTCCCCCGTGAGCCCCGCAATGACCGACATGTGCCCGTCGGTGCGCTCCGCGTCGGACGCCACTTGGATCATGAAGTTCACGATCGCGGGCACGTGCGGCTCCACCAGGGCCACGTCTGACCGGATCTGAGGAATTACATTCATTAATAGACTAGGATACAAATAAATACAATTATTGTCTGTATGTATTGTCAACATAACAGCTATTACAAATGCATATGAAAGTTTATAGGGTATTTATATGATATATAAGGTGCTTTAAAAATATCTGCCACGGCTGAAATGAGTGAAAGTGTAGCTTATATCGATTACGATCGTAAAGAAATTTTATGTCTCGAACATCATTAAATTTTTTCATAAAAAAAAAATAGTATTAATTAAAGGCTAGGCTTTATTTTAGTTTCACGAAGATACAGCTAGATACGTATGTAATGCCAAACACTGATAGAATTAATAAACTCATTTTAAATGAAACCAAAATACACTTTCCAGAAATACAAGTAAAACAGCTGATTTCACGTTGGAAAATGATAAACTTTCTATAACACTTACAACAGGCTTTGGTCAAATTAGTGTAAATAACGTTATCACTTATAAGTGATTCAAAAGGGTTTTTCGTTTTGTTACAATTTTAAATAACGTAGGTCTACCGATAGTTAGATCGCGTTAAATTTAATTTACCAATTAAATAACGTTTATTACAGTAATCGGCGTGTTTAAAAGTTCATCACCATTTTTACAAAGTTATTATTTACACCACATTATTTACAACACGTATGCACAATAATAGCCTACACCTATTTACTGTTTTACATCGCACTTATTAGGATTATGTACAAAACGTATGTACCTACAATACGAGTCCATTACTTATTTACAAAAATGCTTTACACATCACTTATTTACATTATGTTTACAGCATGTCCACTACTTATTATCTACAAAACTGTAGAAGTTGACCTCGCGGTAGCAAAATAAATAAAAATTTCATGGTACCTACTCTTGAGTTCGGTCTCGCGACACGGGTCACGGACGTAAAACGCGCAAAACGCGCACGCGTATTCATCGAGGTTAGCTGCAGCGCACGGGCCGATAAATTGTGGCCGCGATGGGGCGCGTGCGTCGACTCGGGTGGCGACGGGTGCGAGCCGGGCGGTAAAATGTGCAACGTTAGCATTTTGGCGGTCACATGAATGAATTCGTAACCGCAGCGCGTAGGACGTAGTACGAGGGGGCTGGTTGGATGGATGGGTGTGGTCGGTTTGAGACAAGATAAAGCCTAGTCTTTTAATTATTACTATTTTTTTATGAAATAATTTAATGATGTTCGAGACATAAAATTTCTTTACTATCGTAATCTATATAAGCTATAATTTCACCCATTTCAGCCGTAGCAGATATTTTTAAAGCACCTTATATATTTTATACATTTTTGTCTCAGTTTACTGTTTGCTAATGTCTGAAACCACTAGACCGATTATAACAAGACTTTTACTGGCAGAAAGCTAATTTTATAAAGAGTAACTAAGGCTTCTCTTTAGAATTAGGATTTCGCGCAATAAACAACATATGAAACCTTAATTGTAAACATAATCTTATTCAAATAGGTAAGTTTTTAAATAATTTAAAGACCTTCCGAACGAAGTTGCGGGCGACAGCGAGCCTAACATAAATTTAATAATGCCCTCTGTTCATGGAGAAGCTATATACTAACACTTATCGGATCCGTTTGTATTTCCTGACTGAATTGAGGTCTTTTACATAACCCAATATTTTTTTATCCTACCACTGCTTCGGAACAATATGCCCACAATATTGTCCAAAGCAGTGGTACGGTAAAAATAATCGGAATGTGTAAAAGATCTTAATTCAGGCCTATTTGCAGAAATAAAATAAATTGTTTTTTATTGTAATATTATAATATCTATCCTGTTTTAGCGATAACGCCGCCTGATTGTACATTACTGTGTCTTGTTTGTAATAACCATTAATGGTTTTTTCATGCAACAAAGAGTCTATCTATCAATATCTGTATTAACAGGACTGGTTTTAGAGAATCTTTAACTGTGGTATTTGAAATTGATGGATGTTAAGATGCACCAATGTATGTTGACAATAACAAATTTTTAAGTATGTCCAAAGAGCAACATAAGCAAGAAGCAGCGCAAGAACAGTCTTTATATTTTACAAAAAATCGCGCGTGAAATTTACTTGTGCTTTGACGTATGCGCACATTACCGCAGTATGTTTAAGTTTTTAAATTAGTGTTGTTTTGTGGAAATTTTGATGCATTGCTTACCTCCCCATCTACACCCTTCAATCCTTGAATTATCCCAGTATATGCCTCGAGCACACTCTCCCGAAGTTCTCCTAGATATTCAACCATGTCGTAATCATTGCGATCGACTTGTGCGTTACTGGCCTAATAAAGAAAATGCATAATGAGTGGATAATAATAAACCATATTATGGTGTCATCAATATTGTTCTGATTGATAACATTAAATGACTACAAAATTTACTGCAACAACTTACCTGCAGTAGCATTTGCATTACTACATCAAAGTACTTAGCAAAATCGGGACCAATGCTGAGGGCTATATCGCCAAACACCGATAAAATTTGTGGCTTCACAGAGCGATGAATTGAAGGGTCACCAAGATTTTCCAGTAACAGATAAATAATTTCGTCACAATAGGGCAGCACCTAAAATTTTTATTCATTTACATATTTCACTTAAACCCAAGTAAAATAAATATTGACAGCAGCAAAAGGCACCATCAGCTCTTTGTTTCTTACCTTACTTTTTAGAGCACGACATATGTCACCAGTGACACCTACAGCAGCAATGCAAACCTGATACTCTTGGTGATTCTTAAGACCAACATATAGATATGTTTTAAATGCATCCATATATTTAAGAAACCCTTCTCCAAGTACTTCTACAAGAGTAGACACAGCCATTAGTGCGTCTTCTTGAACACCGCCGGCTTTACCCGCATTACCGGCGAACATGGTCAGGAGAGCAGTCATTATGGCATCAGATATCTGTGGTGCATCTTCAGGAGTCACTTTCCGAAGTACAGATTGTAAAGTTGCGCAAAGCAGACTCTGGAGATCATTGAATTGGGAACGGTCAGCTTGACTTGAAAGATGAGTTTCCATTTGCAAAACTTGTTGTAGTCGCTCCAGTATCACCATAGTTGTTTTTTGAACAGTTACATAGCAATCAGTAGGAGAATTTTTAACCATTTCCATAAGTGCCTCATAAGCAGCTGATCTTAAGTTATGTTGTGCTGCATCTTGACGATCAGTAGTTTCTAGAAGTCTTTGTATGATGAAGTCAAAGTAATTGGACATGCAGTATGTTTTAGGTTGATTAGAATCTCCACAATCGGCTGCTTCGTATGCTGCTTCAGCTAATCCAGTGAATGCCCAGCAAACATTTGCAGCAACACGAGGTTCTGCTTTTAGACCATTTACAAGGCTTTCCAACAGCGGTTTCAAGTATAACTCATTTATCGCTGCTTCAGGAACTATTTCACAGATCCTACCAAAGGTCCATGCAGCTGTATCCCTAACAGCAACACTGGAGTCATACATTGCATCTATTAAAGTTGGCATTGCATTTTCTACTAATGGTTTTAGACTTGCTGCTTCTAAGCCACCCAGAATAGATCCGAAAGCCATTAAGGCTGCTTCTCTGTATCGCCAGTTTTCGTTTTTAATATTTGAATTAATAAAAGGTAGGACATGTGGTACAATCTCATCTTCGCAGCAGTTTGATAAGAGCATCAAACACACTGATGCAGCTTTAGATGGGTTCCACTCTAACTCATCATCTGAGTCATCTTGCTTAGTAAGTTTTTGCATGAGAACTGGTGCAAGATATTGCAAGGCTCCCCTCGCATAGAACCTGGAAGTTCGGACTGGTGGCCTTCCTGTAAATAATTAAAGATTATGTATGCAACAATGGATACCTTTTTATAATTTTTAAAATAAAAAATAAAAGTAATAATTACCTGCTTCAGCAGCTTCTGCTTCCTCAATTGAAAGATCTATTTCTTCATCACTGACATTAGACCAAAATTCTATTCCTTGTAGTGAAATTTCATCAATGTCTGATTTCATAGCTTCAAGTGTTATAGGAAACAGTGCTTGTCCCATATATGGTTCCATATATTGGTAGTAGAGAGACAAGATTTTGACCTAAATGCATGTGAAAATTAAATTTTAAGTGTCTAAGGGAGTCTGTTCTGTTTGATATGTAAAAAAGAAGTTAGTAACTTACCAAGCACTGAAGTGCTGCCACACTTATTCTCATATCAGTAGATTGTGTTGCCTCACAAACTACCTCCATAATAAAGTTTCTTTCATTTTCTTTATCAAAGTTAGCTTTTGTAAATTCAAGAGAGTTAAGGAGAGCTTGTGTGGCAGCTAGGCGAACATGGTTGCTAGGCTCAGACGATCTCATTCCATGAATGATTGCAGTTAAAATTGGATTACTTTGTTCAGTTAGTACTTCAGCATCAATTTCTTGACAAATATAACCTGTAATAAAATGATTAATTTTTTCAGTTTAGCCAGTTTTAACAGTGCTTAACATAGATATTTTTTAGGATTCTTTTGATTTCCCAGGTGGCTGTGTTCTAGAAAGTGAAAAGCCTTATTATATGTAGTTGATGAATCCCAAGTAGTATTGTTAAATTCATTGTATTTTGCAATTATTTGGAATAAAATGTCTATTCATGTTTCTTATCTTTTTCATTAAGATGTGCGAAATGAAAGCAAGCATGTGATAGAATTAAGAAAATCAAATCAAAAGTTAAATTTTTTGCTTCATAGTGGCAGGCACACCCGTCACTCCGCAGTTTAGGTATATTTGGCTGGCTGGCGCGCCGCCCGAAGCGGCGTATGGCAGTGGGGTGTCGCTCGGCTCACACGTACGACAGTCGCGGTCAAAAACATTTTTTTTCTTTTCGACATCTAAACCTAAACGTCAATATAATCCATATGTCTGAATAAAATGAATAGTGAATCAGAACTATCATTCTTTTTTAATTCCACACGATATTGAGGTCGGCGGCGCGGCGGCGGCAGACGGTCATTATTCCTTAACTGATTAAGCATACGTAAACGAGACACAATAGAAATTCTATTGTTATGTGGTCTCATGAGACCGCTTGGATGTTTCCAACCGATTTACTTGATTCCAGAAGTCCTTAAGTACTTAATTAGTTGAAATGAAAAACCTTAAATAGTTGCCCAGAAACAATATTAGGGACAGGATAGGATAATGTTTACAAAGGAATACCTACACCCATGGGGATCGAACACATGACATTCAGATGGAATTTTTATGTTAACAGAAACAATTGTAATGCTTAATCTACTTATTTATCTTAAAACGAATAAATCAACTAGGTACAAAAATTTCTCAAGTGACAGCCTAATGCAGACTTTCGCAGCTCGGTCATAAAACTAAGGGCACAAAAATTCACGGTTCACATGCGGTCATAAGTTTTAATTTAGCTTGCAGGCAGGTAGCTCTGGCGAGTCTGGGTATATATTTATACCTAAACCTGACTTTTGTTAGGGAGTGAATCTTATGTATGGTAGTAATATTAGGTATTCTGTGACAGTGGCACTGATTTGAAATTTTCACAATATCCAAGTCAGTAAATCGCTTTCTCCTTTTTTGTATAATAAACTATACAAAAGAAGAAAAAGAGACATTAGAACTTAAATTAAGGTTAATAGAGACACAGGCTAATAACTTCAAAATGATAAAGAATAAGTTTGGAGAATATATTACACTAAAAAGTAAATTTATTTACCAATAGCTTCTAGTGTGGCTTCCTTTTTAAGTTCTGTAGATTGTGCATTGACTACATTTTCTACCAGCATGGGGATAAGGTCATTCCACTGCCCTACAGACAATTCTGCAACTGCTACATAAGCAACACACTGGGCTGCTGAACTGGGTCTGCTATTTTCTGTACCTATGGCATTCAAAATCTGAAACAAATAATTAATGAAAAATACCATGAAAAAACATTAAACATATTTTTGAAATCAATATTTAGCTTTATTAATGTTATTGTATCATTAATAGAATACAGTCCTTACATTGTTCTTAATATACAGTCGAATATCCTCAGGAAGTGCAAGCCACCTTTGTTGATACTGTTGTTTCATTGTTGGGTCTTTGGAAGTCAGGTGGTTTTTAAGCTGAAGACCAGCAGCCATTCTTGCCACCTGACTGTTGCCCCCTTGAACGAGTACATCAGATAGCAACTTAATAAATGTTGTAAAATTGGTGGCTGCTGCCTGGTCAAGGTATTTCTCTGCCGCCTCGAGTTCATTTCGATCTGAAAATCACAAAAGACTAAAATGTTAAAGTAAATAAGTACACATCACAAAATCATTGATTGACTAATCAGTTAATAGAGCAAGCATTCAAGTTATGTGTATGCAAAGTTCCAGTAATAACCTTCAAATTGAAATGGGATTTTAAATCAATGAAAAGTAGATTTTGAAGTTTTATCTTTTCAGACAAATATTATTGGTAAACACATTAATACATTCTGCTGGTTCCTTTCTCTAGTTATTTACATCTAAAAACATGGTTAACTAGAATCTTCCTTGCATGACAGTAAAGCGTGTTGAGCGAACTATTGTGTCGAGATGTTTTTTAACGTTATCATTACTAATGTATGTATGTTGGATGCTAATAATTTGTAGATAAGTAAAAGATTAAACTACATGTAAAATGATGATTAATATTTTAGACCAATGACATTCTACGCGAGTCCATTGACATAAACGCCATGCTCAACGATTATACGTAGCCGCTTACCTGGTGAAATAGTCTTCTCTAATATCTGTATAAGAGTTAACGTCGTCTCCGTATGCATCTTGATTCTCTTTATTTATACAAACTCAGGCCTAAAAGAGTAAAATGGTAACCGAAAAACTCAAGAAACCGGCACACGACGAACGAACGTTCACAAAATGTCGATGTTACCAGCAGGAAATATGAAATTCAAACAAATGTCAATGAACAAAAGAATATATATAAGCTGGTGACAGACTGCGACGGACACAACTCCGGATTCGTCTTGACATTGTAAGGTCAAACGCTGTCATTGGTCGATCCTTAGGCTGGCGGAAGTTGTCTGAAGGATAGACCAATGGCAGCGCTTGACCTCACAATGTCAAGACGAGTCCGTAGCCGCGTCCGTCGCAGTTTGTCACCAGCTTAGAGCCGGTGACAGATGGCGACAGACGCGGCTCCGGACTCGTCTTGACATTGTAATGGTGCCTCCATACGCTTGGTGTTTGTCACAAACACCAAACACGTGCCAAACACCGATCACAAACACCCAACACAAACAGGGTATCCACATGCTTGGCAAGAAAATATGAAGTCTTTAACGAGTTTTTATTTTAAAAAAAAGGAAATTACCCTTCTTATGCTGGTGACAAACTGCGGCGGACGCAGCTCCGGACTCGTCTTGACATTGTGAGGTCAAACGCTGCCATTGGTCGATCCTTGGGCTGGCGGAAGTTGTCTGAAGGATAGACCAATGGCAGCGCTTGACCTCACAATGTCAAGACGAGTCCAGAGTTGCGTCCGCCGCAGTTTGTCACCAGCTTATACCCTTCTTTTCTATCTTGAAAGAAAAGAACTGTAGAGACTTCGTCTAGAGGTGAGGCATAAATATCAGATTAGGTATTTGGAATAGGATTTTACGATACTAGTCGATACGTCTATATTTATTTATTTTTTTTCATTGAAAAATGGACTAAACTTGTAACCGAATGGTACCCTAGAGGCCAAAAGAGAGGCAGAGGCAGACCAATGAGGAGATGGGATGACGACATCGTGAAGGTGGCAGGGAAGCAGTGGATGAGAGTAGCGACAGACAGAGAGCAATGGAAGGGGTTGGAGGAGGCCTATGTCGAAGGGCAATCTACAAAAAAAAAAAAAAGCCTAGTATGTTAAAATAAAATAATGTAATTAAGTTTAAAGGTTTAAAAGGTGTTAAAAAATCAGTGTCAAATATTTTAAGGGTAATGAGTTTACGTTGTGACTAACAATTTTTGTGAGTTTTTTTTTTAAATTTAAGCCTTAGTTTTCGAGAAAAACACGATCGAAAGTTTGATAATAAACTCAAATATCAACATCCTATAACACCTGATCACTACTACGGACAAAATACTCCGTACAGCAAGAAACGCTCGCTTGTGTGTGTGCTACTATGATTTATTGCCAAAATCCGCCGAAGGACGAACGACTTTTATTCAATTATAAACTCTAAATCGATGTAAATCGATTTAAATTTCAAAATTTTATTGTAAAGGCGGCATTTGTCCAAATGCGAGTCAAAGATACCGCTTTAAAAACAGTCGATATTCAATTTTAGATTCTAATTCGTTATCATAAGGTTGATTTTATTTTTTAAGTTTCTGAAGGCGGCGGAACACACACGATTTAGGAAATGCCGAAAGACAGAGAAAGTACTGTGAACAAAAACAGTTTCTTATTTTACATTTCTTATGAATTAAAAAAGGATTGATGGCAAAGTGCTTTTAGGGTAAGGTTGAGGTCTTGGATCCGATCCCCGGCAAACTAGTTATGTTTCGGAGTACTCTTACTGACCTTGACCTAAGGTTAAGGACGAGTACGGTTATCTAAAATAAATAACAATTAATTTGAACCTGCTTTTTAAATGATTTTTTATGCTTTGTGTTGTGCGTTGGTTTATTTACTAAGAACTAAAAGTAAAGTCAATGAGCCAGACGTTGCGTAGGTACGCAATAATTTATAGGTATCAATAAGGTTAAACTGGGGTATACCCTGTACAACGAAACTGTTATTCGTCTCCCAAAAACTCAAACGGAGCATAATTTAACACATTCTTCTGAATCCCGTCTGGAAGTTGACTGCGATTACTTCACCACATATAGATACATAGTAAATTTACATGATAAATGCATTTTAGTAATTAGACAGATACATTTTTGATTGCTGTTTATTCAACGTAAAGGATAAAATGTTGAATACTTGTACTTACAGTATCCGGCAGTAGGGAATGCACGCACATGGAGCTAAAGAGGGAGGGAAAGAGGGTACAATTGGCTAGTACCTTCAAAACTTAAGATTGCTAAGCTACTAGTTAATACCAATTATAACAAGTTAAATAATTAGTAGGTGGCGCTAGAATGAACATCAAGCTAACGAGTAAGATAATCGGTTAGTTTCGGCTTTCATAGAACGAGAGATAATCCGTGCGATAGAAACGCGCACGGATTATCTTTCTTTTTAGCTCGATGTGCATACTGCATACTACCGCCGCGTACTGTACCTATTATTTGATTTGGTATCACTGGTAAGAACTAGTAGCAATCTTAATTTGTAGTTTAGCACGGTAATACAAGATTTGAATTGATAAGTAAAAAATAATTACATCAAAAAAACAATAACACCAAATAATTGAGTGTTTTTTTTTTGCTAACGCTACGCTTACACGTGCCATAGGTATGCGCTTTTTATTCATTATTACTCCTGCAAATTGCAAAACAGTCACAACAATCGATCAATCGGCGCTAGACCTTCTCTTGTGTTTGACGTTAATTGCGAAATTTGCGAAGTCTCACCATGCCATACAGGTATTCGGACTCTGATTACCTCAATATGGTTATGTGCTACCATGAGGCAAACTACAGTTTAGTGGAAGCAGTAAGGCTGTTCCACGAACGGCACGGTGTGCGCGTGTGTCCACGCACAATCTTAGGGGCTGAACAACGGTTTCGTGAAAGTGGTAGGTTCATGCCTTCTGGTGACGCTGGCAGACCTCTCAGTTCAGTACAGCTTGAAGAGGACGTGCTGAATTTCTTCGAGCTCCACCCGACCGCCAGTACGAGGGATGCTGCTGCCGTTTTCAACACTAACCATGTGTACGTGTGGAAAGTGCTGAAGAGGGAGCGAAGACACCCCTACCACTTCACGAGAGTGCAGGAGCTGATGCCGCAGGACTACGCGCTACGCGTGGAGTTCTGTCTGTGGATCCGGTGTAACAGCCTAGCCAACATATTGTGGACGGATGAGTGCACCTTCACCAGAGTGGGCATGTTCAATATCCACAATGCTCACTACTGGTCTGAGGAGAACCCACATCTGGCGCGTCCAGATCATTTTCAGACGCGGTTCAGCGTGAATGTTTGGGCTGGGCTACTAGGACATCAGCTGATAGGACCAGTATTTTTTAATCCGCTGAATGGCGCCGTTTACTTGGAATTCCTTGAAAGAGAGTTGGAGGAGTTGTTAGAAGATGTGCCGCTAAATCTTATGCAGCAGATGCACTACCAACACGACGGCGCGCCCGCGCATTACGACCGCCATGTCCGCGAGTACCTGACGGCACGTTTTCAGGATCGGTGGATCGGACGCGGTGGGCCTATTGCTTGGCCAGCACGCTCGCCAGACCTGACGCCGCTGGACTTCCACGTCTGGGGCCGTGCTAAGGATCTCGTGTATGGTCAAGATGGCCACACCATCACCAGTGCCGAGCAATTAAAAGCACGAATCATTAGTGCTTTTGAAACAATGGCGGCGACAGTGAAAGTTTAGTGCGTGTGCATAGGCATATTTTAAAAAGGGCTGCGCTTTGCATTCAGGAGAATGGGGGGCACTTCCAACAACTATTGTAAATAATTTTGTAAATAAGTGACTGTGATTTTGTACATAATAATGAACTACCTTTAAACACGCCAAGTAAGAGTAAGTAAACCTTGTTATCTGCATTGACTGATAGAAATAGCCTAGTAGTACCTATCTCCATAGAATTATGTTGCATTAAATCAGGTGATGAGTAATAAATTATTTTACGCTTACTTGCCAGTCCAAAGCCTGGAAAAGTGTGATGGGAGGTGGAAATTCTTTATTTGTTTTGTGTTCTTAAAATAAAAGTGATGTTTTTAGTAATAAGTGTATTTATTAATTGTCAACATGTGTAATTTAATTAAAAATGTTTTTTTTTATTTAACTGTATTTTTATTTTACCGTAAGAACTGATAGAAGTAATTAACATTAAAATTACAACATAAAAGTGACAAACTGTCAGTTGCTGAAGAATGTATTATCTTTAAAGACAGCATAAACACTTATTTTTCTATTTTGTGTACGAACGATTTGTTACAGACCTGCATTATAGCTATAAGTCGTCTTTAAAGATAATAAGGCCCAGTTTCAATACTTGCTGATAAGTTCTGGATAACCTATCTGGCACTTGTTTTGACAGATAACCCATACAATTAGCTTTCTTAAGCCTTTCTGCAACTCGCGGCAATTATCTAAAAGAAGTAGGTACGTCACACATGCGCACACACACACACACACACACAATGACATGAAACGAGTGAGACAGAAATGATAACAGTGTTTTTATCTCAAAGAAAATTCATTCATACACACACACCCAATGTCTAGCATGAGCTTGTGTGTCGTATGATTTTATGTGCGCATGAATGAGATCCTAGGGATTATGAATGGGTTTTGACTAGTATTAGCATCGTGCGAGAGTGTTTGTTTGCGTTTGTGGGAGTTTGCGATCATGTACAGGATGATATAAATTATTTATATCAATAAACATTTTCTTTTTTCGATTTATTCAAATCCGTTCTATAGTTTTAAATTTCTCTTAAATATGATCCATGTGGTAGTCTTATTTACCCTTTAAAATATTTGACATTGATTTTTTAACACCTTATATAGGTTTAATGAAAACTGTAATAGTCTTATGAAAGTGGCAATAAAGGCTTATATTATTATTATTATATTATTATTAGTCGATACGTAATTCGAGGCGTCAAATATTTCGAGTATTAGGTATCGCATGAAATATTTAAATGCAAAAGGAAAAGTCGCAACAAACGCAATCTAGGATTTCATCTAAATCTGTTCAGCCGTTTTTGCTTGAAAGAGTAACATACTTTTATCCATCCTTACAAATTTAGGTGTTTAAATTTTATCGGATCAGGTATTTGGAATAGGTATTTTACGATACTAGTTGATACTTACCAAATCCGAGGCGTCAATTATTTCGAGTATTAGGTATCATATAAAGTATTTAAATACAACAGAAAAGGTTGCAACAAACGCCATCTAGGATTTCATCTAAATCCGTTCAGCCGTTGCGTGAAAGAACAACAATAAAACAACAACAAAAGAACACAAATTTTCGTGTATAAATTTTATCGGATCAGGTATTTAGAATAGGTATATATGATACTAGTTGATACTTACCTAATCCCAAATATTACGGGGATCGCAAAGAACAACAATAAATATAAAGTAAATAAAATCATAATATTATACCATGGAGCACATATGTAGGGTCGTATCGAAAAATACCTATTCCGATAAAATTTTAACACGAAAATTTGAAAAGATGGGTAAAATTTGTTACTCCTTAACGCAAAAACTGCTAAACGGATTTAGATGAAATCCTAGATGGCGTATGTTGCGACTTTTCCTTTTGCATTTAAATATTTCATGCGATACCTAATACTTGAAATATTTGACGAAGTTTCTACAGTTCTTTTCTTTCAAGATAGGAAAGAAGGGTTATGAAGGGTGTGAGGAGGGTCATTTCCTTTTTATTTTAAATAAAAATTCGGAATAGACTTCATGTTTGCCAAGCATGTGGATGCCCTGTTTGTGTTGGGTGTTTGTGGTCGGGGTTTGGGGTTTGTGACAAACACCAAGCATGTGGATACCCTGTTTGTGTTGGGTGTTTGTGTTCGGTGTTTGGCATGTGTTTGGTGTTTGTGACAAACATTAAGCGTGTGGAGGCACCATAATGTTTGTATTTTCTTTGACTGAATTGTCAATCTTCTTGACATTGACAGTGAAGTGATTGACTTGACATTTCTCTCTTTTCATGTTGTAGTGGTGTTGTTTGCGGACGTTGTGCCGAATAAATCTAAAAAAATGGTAATAATCCATCATAATTGAAATAATCGTATTGCTATTTACTTTTAAAATCATTAAACTAAGATCAGTACTTTGCTATCCGTAAGTAACGATGAATATTTATGTGTAATATTGTGTTATTAATTTTGTTTCAGTCGCTGGTAATCCCGGACAAATTTCAGCATATCCTTCGTATTATGAATACGAATATCGATGGAAAACGTAAAGTTATGTTTGCTATGACTGCTATCAAGGGTGTTGGCCGCAGATATTCAAACATTGTTTTGAAAAAGGCAGATATAGATCTTGACAAACGTGCTGGTGAATGCACTGAGGAAGAGGTACCTTTTTCATTCAAATATTTTTACAGTGTGTATCAGGATAAGTGCAATCTCGAAGGGAGGTGAAACTAGACCAAAAATAATCGTCAAAAATAGAAAAAAAGTGACTAGTCATGATTTAAGGCTTTTATTGCTTTTTACGGATTTCATTTAAAGCTGTCCATTCCATTTAAATAAATAATAATAAGTTAAATACATGGCATTAAGAATAGTACTAAATAGTTGATAAGAAAGTGCCTAACATGACAGAGTTACATGGCAGTTATGAATAGAGTATTAAATATGTAGTACAATAACATCTAACAGCATATAGAAATATAACATCTGACAGTAAGGTTAGTTCACTGGCCTTACAACACCCCTCCATCTGTCCAGACAGCGTGCTGGTGAAGTATGGGCTAAACCACCTCATAATTGAGGTGAGGCTTGTGCTCTGCAGTGGGATGTGTATAGGCATACTGTATTTTTTTTACTAAATAGTCTACAAGATTTTTTAAATCATGCATGTTTATAAAATTGCTGATATTTTTTGGACCATTGAAAACACTGTATAGTGTTGTTTTTAAAGTACATTCACAGATACATGTATTTGTCCAGTATAGAACTTTTTGTATTGTATAGTAAGACTGTTGGATGTACAAATGATTTGTCACAACCATATTTCTAAACATGATCATCTTTTTCTTAACAAGTGTTTCTTCATTCCAGGTTGAAAAGATTATCACCATTATGTCAAACCCAAGGCAGTATAAAATACCCGACTGGTTCTTGAATAGACAAAAGGATATTGTAGATGGCAAGTACAGCCAGTTGACCTCCTCTAACTTGGATTCAAAGCTGCGTGAGGACTTAGAAAGGTTGAAGAAAATCCGTGCTCACCGAGGCATGCGACATTACTGGGGTCTCCGTGTGCGTGGTCAGCACACCAAGACCACTGGCAGGAGGGGAAGAACTGTTGGTGTGTCTAAGAAGAAGTAATTTGTAACAATAAAAGATTTCCTAAATCCATTTGACTTTCATTGTAATATACAGCAATTTATTAACCCACCACAAGACTTTAAAATTTCTTATTTAGGTATAATGAACTCAAGTTTTTATACCTCACCTTAGTCATTTTGTAGGATGTAGGTTAAGCTATAGATAAATAAATTAGATGATGTACACATTGTGAAAACACTTGTTGCCTTAATCCAGTTTTTTTTTTGCATTCAAGGACAAAAGCAATAGGTACCTGTATTCCTATAATATTATTGCATAAGTATTATACAAGATAGATTCATAATCTTCCCATGTTAAATTTAAAAGAATCCATTTGTTGACGTGATAACGTCTTTAAAATCGTTTTAGTCGGGTGACATGTTCAGAAACTTGTGTCACACCAAAACCTCACGAGCGCGATCGCAGGTATAACGAGAGAGAGACGGACCGATCTCCCGTCTCATCTCGAGCGCTGCCAGTCATTCCGTGAAACTTGTCACGCGGAATCCTCACGAGCGGAGGCTGGCATAGCGTTCGAGTGAGTGGACCGATCTTCCGTCTCTCTCACTCTAGCGGAATGAAACGAATGGAGATTTTCTCGTGCGGTTAAGTTTGATTTGAGTTAAAAACGATAGATGTAATTTAAAATTTGAAAAAATTGTTATCTTCATTAATTCCTTACTTCCCAAAAACTTATATCACCAATAAGACGTTATCACGTAAACATCTCGATCGTAAACCTACTTTACAAACAACCAATTTTTTTTTGTTTAATTTGAAACTAGTAGTACACAAATAAAAATAATTAAAAAAAACTTATAGAATTCTACTAACTAAAGGGCTCCGATTTTTAACCACCCCCTGTTAATATCGAGCTTCTATTTTCTAAGTTCCACCTATATTATTTATTCTGTGGTTCCACTTTACTCCTTTTGGTCTCTCTCTCTCTTCAAACTTTTACTTCCACCATGAGGTGAGTGATTCTGCGCTCACTGCTCAAATTTCATGTAATAAACATGCTGCGTCAGACAACATCAATTTAAATTTCCTTAAACAAAAGAAGAACGTCCTTGTGTTACAAGGTACCAGACAATTTACTATGCCAGGGGTGTCATCCAGCACACCCAGCCTAACAAGAAAAGAGAAGAAAAGATCGTTTCTGAATTCACACCGCAGTAGTCAATTGTCAGTGTCGGTGCGGGTTACGGGATTTAATTTGCAACCGCCTGGCTATGTCACATCACAGATAATGATAATACTTAATATCCAATATACAAATGTACTCGTCTGTGGTAGTTATTAAGGGCTTTGTAGTCCTGCCGCCCTTGCATGAGCACCAAAATACGATTATTAAATCGACACCAACTGAAGGCCCACATTGGGCGTGCGCGATCCTCGAGCGTGTGAAGGACGCAAACGCCGCGTGCGCGCGCTATAATATAAAAAAAACAGTAGGTTGGTCGTCGGGTGGTCATGCTAGGGGGGCAGAACGCGAACCACATGACCACACGGTTGTCGATTATTTATAGGTAGGTTACTACCGTTAGGCAGGTAGGTTGTTCACAGATTTTTATGTTGGTCAGTGCAAAAGTTGTTTATGAGAAATAATAAAAATCGGCTTCTAAAATCAACTGTGGCACAGAATCACGGACAGAACGCTCAGTGCGTCAGACTCGCTTTTGGCCGTTGTTAATGGATAAGGTAATGGGTTGTAGAACATCCATCGTTGACTGCTCAGTAGTACTGGGTAAATAAAAAAAAATACATTTATTAAAAATAAACTTTATTATTA
Organism: Anania hortulata; assembly: GCA_963576865.1. Lineage (NCBI taxonomy): Eukaryota > Metazoa > Arthropoda > Insecta > Lepidoptera > Crambidae > Anania > Anania hortulata. Next base: position 16,118,725 of record OY756388.1, on the reverse strand, counting down.
TAATTTGTCTTCATGTAAATATTTGTTACATTTTCTAAAATACCAAGATCAAACTTGAAAAGATATACAAAATCATTAACTAGGTCTACATTAAATGTGATGATAATAAAAAAAGTATGCAGAACTTCAATGATTTTATGCCTACATTTCTAGATCATTGGAACTGAGAAAGTGGAAAGAAAATTTTCCATACATAATTATTCATATTGTGCTATTAGCACCATCATGTAAACACCGGCTAAAAGAGCCAATATTTCTTTAATCGATTGAGACAATTTGGTTGAACTTTCTAACAATTCAGGAATAACGGAGACAGTTGCGATATAAATAAATCCTCCAGCAGTAAAGGGTAGTATGAGTGAAGAAACAAGACCTTCACTCGAGCCTTGAAGATAGATTGATATAACTGTTCCTGACACTGCTCCAAAAGCAGTCAAGAGTTGCAGCATCATTGCTTTTTTGCGTGAACATCCTGACTGTACAAGTATAGCAAAGTCACCAATTTCATGAGGAATTTCATGTAACAAAATAGTTACAGTAGTAATATATCCAATACTATTTCCTGCAATAAATGATGCTCCAATAGCTAATCCATCAGTAAAGTTGTGTGTAAAATCAGCCGCAAGATTCAGATAACCAGCAATCTTTATTTCATCCTTCTTATCTTTACCCTTTTTTTTCTTATCATCTGTTTTTTTCTTATCAGTTCCATGAGAATGTCCATGGCCTCCATCAAATAGGCGTACAGTCTTCTCAACTACAAGGAATGTTATAATTCCACCAAGGACTCCAAGACCCACAGTAACATCATGGGGCCCGTGTGATCCATCATCATTGGAATGGCTATGTGTATGGCTGTGACTGTGGCCAGCACCATCTTCGGTGGACATCAATGCATGAGGGATTAAGTGAAGAAAAGCATCACCAAGTAGACCCCCAGAGGCAAATGACAATAAGATTTTTAGTAATGGTTGTTTTTCTACGGTACCGTCAATGGGTATAAAGAATAATATAAAAAATGGCACGACGCTGATGAAAAGTGTAGAAGATAATGCTTTAACGTATAAGTCGTAATCAGACACTTTCTCTTCAGTTTTATGTTGTTCATTTGCACTCTGAGAGTATTTGTACGCTGGTGATTCATCTCCATGCGAATGCGAGTGTGAATGTCCCAAAACAGCCGCACTTATTGCACAAACTAAAATTACACATGGTAAAACTCGTTTCGTCGTAACAGACATCGCGTCTAACCTCATTGTGTAGATGTTTGCTGATAATTAAACTAAATACTCTAAGTTTTAACACAACACGATAAGCTAAGCTTCATTAAGGAGCGTGTTTATAAGAAAACAGTTCACTGAACTAAATGTTCTTTGCTGACATTGTAACAACACAAACAACCTCTCTCACTGGCTCACCCACCTCACTGCCTTCCTTTTGCTGCCAACGAAATGATTCCGGCTTAGGCCAAAGTCGATTTTAGCGTACATATTTATTACCCGTAACAGATGCTCCGATTTGGTTGGATTGGAACCAATCAGCCGACTACAGCCAAATTGGAACGTGTGTACGATGGTTGGCCCTACTTAATTATTATTATTACGGGTCGGACGTGGTCGGCTTCCGATTTGGTTGGCTTTAACCAAATTGGAACGTGTGGAAGCTTTGTTACGACCAAATGCTTCTCAGTCGCATTCGCAGCCACCGACGAGCGACGTAAAGATGACCGTCGTGTTTTTTAATTTTTAAATTATTACTGTCATTTCATACTTCTTTAACAATCCGTCATCTAAAAGTATATTTAAGCATATAGCCTATGTAATCCAGGGTTCTAACGATACCTCATACATCAAAATCGATTAAGGCGTTTAGTCGTTAAGGTGAAATAAATAAACTCACACACATAATACATGAGCCATAAAAACATTACACTCCTCTTTTGGCAGTCGTGTAAAGAACAGGCGACATGACGTCCGTACTCTGCCGTAGCAAGAGGCAACTGATGGTTGGATAGCCGACCGTCGGAACGTCTGTAGCAATATTGGGAGTGGTTGAAAGGTTGGCCCCGATTTGGTCGGCTCCAACCAAATCAGAGCGTCTGATAAGGGTTTAAACTATTTTCGAATTGATATACCCATACCCATAAAGTTAACCATACTGAAGTTAGATGTAGCTAAAATAATTGGTTTCAGCTCGATTCGGAAAAAGAGATACGTAAACCTACGCCATGAACGTCGTGTGTGTGCACGGCATAACGTGGCTTATCGGCTGCCTGCCACCACTGGTTGGCTGCCACCGTCATAATCAAATGGCTTTTTTTAAAAATATTTTTTGGTAGCCTCGGAGGTATTCACTTAGCCAAATCTTTAAATATCTGTATTGCCATCATTATAAAATGGATTATTCACTTTAAATTCAATTATTAATAATTCAAAAATTAAGTTTTATGAAACCCCTTTATAAATTTGGAGTGATAAAACTATTTATGTACTTTTAACAATACTGACAGCTCCTTAATACATATTTGTAAAAGTTTTTAATTCCAAAGGCTCCTGTGTGATAGTTCTGTTTGTTGATGATACTTCTCTAATCTTCAAATCAAAAAGAGGAAAATTGACGATGTCAAACGGAGCTCTCTCTAAGGTATTAAATTGGTTCACAAGTAACAACTTACTTACTTCTTGATAAAAAAAAACATGTATTAAATTCCCAATGGCTTTTTTTTTTATTTTATTTTTCTCGCAGGAAAAATGCATTTCGGATACCTACCACCGCGGGGGCAGCGATAGGTTATTTAGGACTCCCTCGTCAATACGACGAGGTATCACCCACTAAAAACTGTTTTTCTGGGCATTACATTGGATTCAAAGTTGCAATGGGGGTGGTTCCCATGTTGAGATTCTGGCTGGAAGACTTGCTTCAGCTGCCTTTGCGGTTAGAAAAATTAATCAAACTGACGTTTTAACGGCAAGCCTCGTGTATTTTAGTTACTTTCACAGTATTATGTCTTATGGTCTTCTCTTGTGGGGTTCTGCTGCGGACATCGATACCATCTTTATTTTACAGAAAAGAGCCATTCGTGCTATTTACAAACTAAGTCCGCGCGAATCCCTGAGAGATTTCTTTAAAGAAATCAACATACTCACCGTAGCCTCGCAATACATATTTGATAATATCATGTAGGTACGTTCGCAAAAATTTCGATCTTTTTTTATAAAAAAGTGATAATCATTCATATAACACAAGGAACAAAAACAAACTTGTAGTCCCAAACTTGAGATTGGCCAAAAAACGTAATTCATTCTTGGGAAATTGTATTAATTTTTTTAATAATATGTTAACGAACTTCCTATTAATAAATTTAAACCACATGTCAAAACTACCCTAATGTCTAAGAGGTACAATTCAAGACTATCTTGATGACAAGAATGTATGGTCAGTCTAACGTGATCAGTGAGTCCAGCCTGCAACTGATGTACCTACCTGTTTAATTTGGTTTTTATATATTTTTTGTGGCACTAGTGGTTACTGAGTTTGTTCCGGCGTTTCTTATCAGCACTTGCCAGATTGTCTGCGTCTTGTCTCGAAGCAACAAGGAGACATGTTCTGCCCCTTAGGGGCCAATAATCTTATTCAATAATGTTATTCAATAATCTCTTTTGTAGTACAAAGATAAATTCAATATCTGCTGCTGAGCCCCATAACAATATTCCGTATGACATTATACAATGAAAGTAGCTAAAATACACTAATCTTGCCGTTCCAACATCAGTCAATTGTCTTATCTTTCTCACAGCATAAGCAGCTGAACTAAGTCTTTCTGACAGTCTCAATATAAGCACCCCATTGCAGACGGGAATCTAAAGTTACTCTCAAAAAGGTAGTGGAATTACTATTATCCAGTCGTTCATCTTTTACAATGATATGTGTTGAGACCTGCCACACATTTGGCATTGTAAATTTTGTGCATTTCGTTTTGTTTGCATTGAGCAAAAGGGTACTAAACCAATGCAGAACCCGCGAGAGTGCATTATTTACATCGTCAAAAGATTCTTGACCTCTTATAATTGCTATTAATACGATTTATCGTATATTTTTGTATGTAAAGCGCTAAATCTAATTATTGAAACGTAATCTAATAAATTTGTTATAGAAATTTCTAGAGAGAGAGAGCAGAGAATAGTAAACTATGTAAATTTAGTAAAATTCGTTTAAGTTGAAAATAGTAGTTTTACTGCTATTTTGTATTTATAAAAAAATATAAAAACGAAATAAATGCCATGCGTAGCGGTTTTTATTAAATGTTTCCTTATAACACAACAAGATACGCAATTAAAACTATACACCTACATACAATAATTTTACAGAAATAACGATTTAAAGTTTCGTAAAAAATGGCCCCACCAATTTCGTGGATAAAATGGTTTAAATGTCAAAGTTTTGTGTCATGTAACGTGAAAAAGAAGGGGTTATACTATCCTAGAACATGTTGCAATTGCCTAAAGTAGGAATTAATGGTTACCAGTGACAGATGGCGGCGGACGCGGCTTCAGACTCGTCTTGACATTGTAAGGTCAAACGCTGCCATTGGACGATCCTTGGGCTGGCGGAAGTTGTCTGAAGGATAGACCAATGGCAGCACTTGACCTCACAATGTCAATACGAGTCCGGAGCTGCGTCCGCCGCAGTTTGTCACCAGCTTAAGGTTCAAAACCGGTTCTGGCGCGAGCGGCTGTCTGGCCGAGCGTGACCGTTCGGGTATTAACATTCGGCGGACGCCAGGCGGCCGCTTGACCGCGGGGAGGACACAACTGATACGGGAGTCTTTAATGCCTTTGAAAGGAAGCACCTTGTTTGTCCTTTGCCCTTGTTAAACTGAGGACGGACGCCTCTTGACATTGTGGGGAGAAACGCTGCCATTGGACAATCCGTCCGTTCACTTCCGGAACAAGAAGCGAAGAGTCGAACAGTTAAAGCAATGTCAAGAGAAGGCCAGACTCCATTTAGGGTTTTTTGAGGCTTTCTATTGTGTAGATTACAAAATATTATTCCCATTTAGTTAGGCTCGGCCTTTCCAACATTAGCTGTGCTCTGAGCAACGCTACGGCCACAGCACTGCACAGGTTAAACTTTCCCTACAGCGCTGGTCCGGCCTTCATTACTAAGATGCGGCGCTTTCCGCCAATGAAAGAAATGGTGTCCCAAATTATTCAGCAAAATTAATAGTCATATCTCACAGATAGAATGCAAAAAGTTAACCTCGATGGAGCTCTTCTGGAGCTCTATTACGCATGGGTGTGCTCCAGGGCTCTATACTAGGACCTCTTTTTTTAATCCTTATTAAATGACTTTCCTTATTTTACAATAGACCTTTGTGACATAGCAAGTATCATTGATTTTTAAAACTGACAGAGGTAAAGATGCCATTAACGATTTGATTAATGATCTCTCTCAAGTAGTACGCTGGTTTATCGCTAACAAGTAACAACTTGTTTCGCATATTAATATGTCAGACGATCATAAACAGGGTTGTCCAGGCCAGATGGATATACAAATTTTTTTAGGTAGTCGGCTTAGGGACCTATTTGTACCCGCCAGGAAAAAAAATACGCTTGTCAGCCGCTTACAAGATATATTTTTTTTAAATTTTAGAAATATCCACTAAATATCCATTGGAAAGAACCACAACCAAAATATTATCTGGGTATATATTTGTTGATTTTCTCAAAAAGTTCTAAATCAATTTCGATAAAATTTATATGGGACCACCTCTGAAGTATGATCTACCAAACAAAAAAAGAATCATTAAAATCGATTCATAATTGGCGGAGTAATCGCGTAACATACATAAAAAAAAAAACATACAGTCGAATTGAGAACCTCCTCCTTTTTTGAAGTCGGTTGAAAAGATGGTAATTCATTCTTGGGTATTAAAATTAATAAAGTGACTCTAAGGCTCGGACTAGCTAGATGCACCCGGAATTCTTCAGAACCCTTTAAAAAACGGTTTCGGACAAGCCCATATTCAATCCGTCGCTCAAGCAAACATAAAATGCTGACTACACACGATCCGGTTCCGCCGGGCGTTTTTTAACGGATCCTGCCAAATTCCGGATGAATGTAGTCTGAGCCTAGATTGAACTTAGGTAGGTCATTTGTTCAAAATCTATATTAAAAATCCTAATGAAAAAAGTAAGTTTAATAACAAGTTGACAGTTATTTAAACGACAAGAGTGCGTGGCGTGGACTTACCTTACCTGCCTAGCTCACACTTACTGCATGCCTTGTTACTGTTTCCTATAAAAAAGGCTGACAAAGGTGTCTAAGTTTGTAGCGCCGTTTTTTCTCATCACATCACCAGCCGATATGTAGTTCCAATGCGGTGGTAGGGCAAAGCTATATTGTTGGGATTTGTATAAGTGCCCGAAAGAGGGCCTATATCGTTATGTATTTCTATACATCTAATAACTTGTAACAGGTAAACTGTGACTTTGTTCAATTTTGTCTGTCTGACAACAGACAGAATGCGCGGCCAATATAAACATATATTGGCCGCGCATCACTCTGAAACTACTAAATGGATTCAAATTGAAATTCAAGTGAAACTTGGTATGATTTGATTTCATGCTACGAGGTAGGACATGATAGAATAGGATTTAGGATACTTTTTATCCCGAAATTCAGCATTGTTCCCTTGGGAGAGGGAAAATGTGTACATAATTGATAATTCACTAACGCGTAGTCCGATTTTATTTATTCTTTGTTTTTCTAGAAAAGAGGTTCTTAAGTTTAAGTAAAATATTTAAATATTTTTTAATCAAGTTTTTAAAAGATTTGTGCACAAGATTAGGTCGCGTACCGTGTCATACTCACAGAACAGAGTTGACACGCTCCGCTCCGCAAACCACACAACAGAGATACACTATGGCCCAAACACTGGCGTTTGTCGGTTGCACTGATCAAGTAAAACTACGTTAAAGTCGGTTGTAAAAGTTTCTCGAGGTATTATTATCGTCTCATAGGTACTCCAATACAAGTACAGGAAAAAATTGAATATTTTTTTATTTATATGTACCAACAAAGTACGGAACCCTCGGTGGGCGAGTCCGGCTCGTACTTGGCCGGTTTATTTTGTGATGTGACATTTTTTAAAATTATAAATACATCTTTCATGATTATAAGTCAGCGAAAAGTACCCACTCTATTCGCTATACCTACTCGTGCAAAGTGGAAAAGGTGGGCGCCGTCAAATCAATCGCAGTACGCAATCTGCCAGAAATGTGAAATAACTCTGGACTGTCATGTGTCAAATTGCTATATTTCCATAGAATTTCATACTTAGATTATTAAGTACTTTTAAGTAAACACGTTAAAATTCACGATATGCGTCACAGTACGAGCTGTGTTTTAAGGTGTAGAAACAATGGGAAAAACAATTCGTGCATTTTTTATTCGTTTCCAACATCAAGATGGAAATTGAAGCAAAGTATTAAATGGATAGCTGCTGTGAAAAGAATTAAGTTTTTAGGAAGTACGTGTCACAGACGTTTGTCTTATGATCACAGCTCTTATTAAGTAGCTTTGTCCGTTGTTTCTAAGCTCTTCAAAGTCTCTCACATTCTGTACTTATACTATTTTTTCCCCTTTTTGGACAGTTTGAGGTTGGAAATTAATATCATTTTGTATAGATTTAAATCCCGTTCATATTATAACATTCATATTTTAGTTCGAGTAAGAAAATCACTTATTATAATATGCATAAACTTTTTAGATATTTACATCTAATTTCGAAGAAAAACAATCCAAAAATCATTCTTATACCATTCAGTTTTTTATTTTATTTTTATGGACGGACCTATCGCTGAGTGCCTTTGAGGAAGACATTCTTCAACTTAACCCGGGCAGTTGTGGCTCGCGCTGAAGGCGCACAGCCTAGGTCCGCCCCGACCCGGCCGAGTGTGAGGCTTCGCGCAGCGAAGCCTCAGACTCGTACTTGTCGAGCCCCATACTAGCAGGCGTGATCGGGCCAACCATTCAGTTGCCATAATTTGAGAGATACTTGTAGTCACTAAGGGCGCTGTAATCGCGCACACAGCGAATAGGTTTATTGATTCCATTGGAGTGTATTAGGTACTTATCTTTTGATTGCGATGACTTCAATAATTTTATTTTTTTATAGTTCCAGATTGCAGACCTTTAAGTATTTGATATTAGTTTCAACTTGATACGTTCACGTGTGTTTGATAAAAAGGGTCTTGACAGACAGGCAAACAAACAGACTACAAAGTGATCCTTTTTTCTTTTTATGGGCCGTAACCCTAAAAATGGGCGACTGTAAATGGGTCACCCTGTATAGAAGACCACCTTAGATAATAAAAATGCTTTGTGAAACAAAACTTTTCGAGTAGGTAATAGGTATGTATTTCCTTTTATGACTTTTTAAAACAAAATGTAGCTTATGTTATTTACTTATAAATTGCAAAATATTGATTGATGCGAATGATGATGATTTCATGCAAAAATATACAATTTAAAAAAAATTGCGAGTTTTTGCAAATACTACGAATACACGTATTCGGTTTAGTTTTGTAAACCGACATTTACAACTTAAGTTAATTTGTAAACTTACATAATAATATAACCTATATAACTAACTTATATAACCTAGTTCATAAAATTATCTACTACTTAGAGTACTTAGTTACCTACATACCTACAATGTGTAAAATTACTTTGTTTGTGTGCAAATTAGAAAGTAGCAATCAGTTCAGCATTAAAACCAATATGTTAAGTTAATATTGCCGTCTCTATCCCTCTGTGTTTCAACTATACTCGACTGCCGGGCAAGTTTTCGCATTGAACTTCGCCTTATATCTGGTATTTCTGGTACATCGTCGTCCGGCATTAGAGGAGATTGGGTTAACTCTAACTGATCCAAGTTTTCGTAAGATTCCGCGTCTAAAGATTTCCTGCAAAATAAAATGTACAAATTATCAAATGGATCTAAGCTCGATGGCTTTACTACCTAGCCTCTTCAATGGCAAGATCCAATATCAAAATTATTTAGACTAGCTCTATATCCAGATCAGATGGTTTAAAATTATTTAAATGCAAATCGATACGATAGTTATAAGGAGGTGCAAATTGACTTCCGAAATGCGATTGGTTCATAGTTAGATAGTTAGTCAATTAGTTAGTTAGTAAACAGTACAAGAAAAGTTAATAAATAACAGTGTTCTTCACAATAATGTTTTTTTTTATACTCAGGAAACACGGTTAGAAAGCAAAGGATTGAAATACCTAAATGTCTATCGTTGCCAATGATGGACATTTAGAGACTTTTACATTCGACGTTTGAAGAATCCTACATAGATTTAAACAAATGCTCGAGGAGGAGTTTGGAACACAGTTTGATAGAATACTGGCTTACCTTTGGCCACCACACACAAAACAGTCTCTATATGTCCAATCTTTGCCAAACTCTTCTCCTTCCTCTGCAGTTTGCGGTAGAGAACAATGTAGCGTTTCCGGTAATCGGAGACACGATATTCCGCCAATAACTGATAAAATTCCCATGACTACCAGAGGCAAAACTAAGTTGCTAGAGCCCTAGAATTTAATAACAATATTTTAAAAGACAAATGAGTACCTATTTGGAAATAATACATTTGACGAAATATGTCATAGCGATTAATAAGTAATATGTATAGGGTCTACTTTGTACAAAGGTACATGATAAGGATCTTCGCTAAGAAAAGAAAAACATAAATGCCCTATTAGCATATACAGGGTTACATTGCAAGGTAGTGCCACTTTTTAAAAATAAGATCTAGAGAATATATATGTATAAGAGCGTCTTCGTTTTTTTAAACTAACAAACAAACTAGCTGTCCCGGTGAACTTCGTACCGCCTCGTTTTATTTTTGGGGAAATTTCAATGTTTTAATAGTTATTCTGCTATTCGGGACGAAGACAAATCCAAAAAATCATAAATTATAAAAATCGGCCCAGCCGTTCTTAACTTATAAATGGTGTAACTAACCCGACATTGTTATATATATATAGATTTTATTTATATATAAAAACTAAATGAGTTTGTTTTTTACGTGGATCGATTTAGTTACTGATTCTGAGTGGTCTCTGAAAAATTGGCACTACCTCGAAATGTAACCCTGTATTTTTAATTCATACCTACTCATTTATTGTTGTATGTTTTTTAAGGTTCTGTATCCAAAGAGTAAAAACGGGATCCTATTACTAAGAATCTATTTTCCGTCTGTCTGTCTTTCTGTCACCAGACTGTATCTCATGAACCGTGATAGCTTTAAAGACCGTTGAAATGTTCACAGATGATGTATTTCTGTTGCCGCCTTAACAACAATAAAAACCGAATAAAATAAATTAAGTGGGGCCCATACAACAAACGTGATTTTTTTGCTGTTGTTTGGCTTGATATTAATAACGGAAACAGGTAGACAACAATAAACACCTACATAATGAAACGTCAAAAATGACCTTAATTACCTATATGAATTTGACATTTTAGTCAATAAATTTTTTCTTTCCATTTTTTCTAGAGTCAATTTTTTCGATTATTTCTTGACATTTTGTAAAATCAAAATAAAATAAAATCAACTCATAAAAAAGAGAATATTTTTGTTACATCTATCGACAGAAATAGTTTCTAAAGATAACGAAAGTGAAGAGCCGATAACGCCCTATAGCTCGTTTAACAAGCGAGTTGAATTGATAGCTTTAATAAAAAACCTGGCTTGTTTAAATCTCACGCAAGTGATATTCGGCGTGAGATTGTTACCTACCTGTTGAGAGCTCAGTCAGACGAAGTGCGTCCTATCAATAAGTTTTATTTTTTACAGAATCACGTTAGAGGACTGATGAAAGGTCGCGAACTTCATTGGCAAGGACCTAGACGGACTGGAAGGAAGAATTGAACTCGAAAGGCAGAGGACCGGAAACTGTGACGCGGCTTGAGAAGGTGCCTGTGCCTAGCAATGGATAATACGCTGAATTCATTTGTAATTATAATGAGGGAAACGTAAAATACAAAATCCACACAAAAAAATAGCAGGCTACAAAGTAAAATGAAAACTAAGGCCTAATCTAAAGCGTCCAAGCCAAGCGTGAATTTAGACTTGAAACTTAATTTGACTTAGGTACTTATTGGTATTACGTTCTCTAAACAAACCTAGTTTTAAGAGTATATTCATGCTGCCACAATAAGGGCCGAATAATAATGGATAAGTGATTAGCTGTATACCTAATCAGTAATTATAGTTTAAGCAGGTAACTTAAACTATAATTACTGATGATTGATTGATGTGGATTGATGATTCATGTTTATATATAAGTCTTACCAAATAATTTATAAAGGGAATTATGATTAAACCCAAACCACCTATGTATGCAGATGTGCCGATCCCAACGCCTCTAAGTTCCGTTGGGTATAGTTCTCCAGCGTAAGGATATATAATTAAAAAGGATGCAGATATAAAGCATTTTGATATTAAATATAATATTAGGGTTTCTGTTATAGCATCTGTAAACAAATAACATTTAAGGAATTAGGTACAGTGCGACGAGCATTTGGTAGTGTTTTATGATTTAAAAAAATATCGAACGAGGTACAGGTAGTTTATAGCTGTAGCAACTTTTTATTTTATAGCGCCATCAAATTGCTTGATTTGGTTTGACTTGATTTGGGTGAGATGTGAGCTATTGATACCCAAATCCAAATAGGATTTGCAAGACAACCAACTAATGACCAATGAAAAAGTTACGGTCGTGCGCAACCCTCAGTGCATGAGTCCAACTCACACTTGGCCGGGTTTGGTAAGTATATAGAATAGACCCTGGTTTCCGAGTTTGGTGACTATCTGGAGGTATATCCTACCAATGGCATTATGATATGATGGGTTGGTGCTTTTGGCGTAAAACAATAACAGAAACGAATACGATAGGATAGCATTATTTTCTTTGACAGTACCTAGTTATCTAATTTGTTTAAAAACAGTAGAATTCTTATAATCATGCAGACAACAAAGGTTGTTTTTTGGTTTGTTGATATCTTATGAAAACTAAGGTAGAAACTTTTTAATGTTGTGAACATACCATTTGGTAGTAAAACAGTAGCGATGCAAAATATCCCACTTATAACCATCGAAAGGCAAAGTGGCCATCGTCTTCCAACACGATCCATTAGAACCCAACATACAAGATAACTTGGGATTTCAACAGCTGATGATAAGAAAAAACTCATATACTGATTATCACCAATAGCCGGGCCGTAGTAGCTTAACCCGACATAAACCATTTCTGAGGCACACCAGTTTAAAGTTATAAGACAGGTTTTTAATCTCATATTCGGGGTTTTGAACAATGTGAATACGCTTGCATTCTTTGCTGACTTGCATCCTTTTTCTTTTTGTTCTAATACTAATTTTTGAAGTTTTTTTGTGAACTCTTCTGGTAACTCTTTATTGTTCACTCGTGCAATATTCTTCAGAATAGTGTTAGCTTCTTCAAGCCGCTCTCTCATTAATAACCATCGCGGAGACTCTGGCAACACGAACCAGTACAAGTAATAAAATAAAAATGGCACTGATGTCGCTAATGCCAGGGACCTCCAGTCTCTGAGTAAATATGTTATAGCTGATAGTAAAATCAAACCCAACGTGTAAAAGATACAAGTCATGACTGTCACGAATGATCTGTAATTGGGGCCTGCTAATTCTAAAGCTGAAAATATTTTAGTTGAGTTAATTACTAAATTACAAATAAGCGATTGTGATAAAAAAAAACTACTTACAAATTATGAATGGTATTTGATATACAGCTGGTATAGTAAATCCCACAATGGTTCTGGCCAATACCCAGGTCCAATATTGGTATGAAAATGCTGTCAGTAAACTTCCAAGGAGTAAAGTGCTCAAACAGGCGAAAAATGTTTTTTTTCGACCAATTCGGTCATTTAATAATCCAAAAGAATAAACTCCTATTGGTCCTCCAACATTTAAAGCGACCAAACCAAGTGTTGGATATACGTCATATTCGCACACTAAATCGAACTGAAGGAAAATATTTAAGATTAGTAAAGTGTCGTGGTGGATGCTATACCTTTTTACGTAGGTCACACTATAAGTTTTGCGTAACTTAAAAAAACAACATGTTATAACCAAAATATTATGTTTATTGCTTTTCAAAATACTCTCCTTTACATTTTAAACATTTTTTCATGCGATCGAACCATTTTTTAAAACAGGAGGACCACAGATCTGAAAGCATGTTTTCTACGTGCTGATTGAACGCTATCACTGCCTCTTCGGAGTTGGTAAAAGTAAAACCTCTCATCAAATCTTTGATTTTGGGGAAAATACAGAAATCACAGGGTGCTAGGTTGGGGCTATGCGCAGGATGGATGAGGTGACTTTTTCGGAAGCTAAAAATGACTTTGTTTTGTTGGCCGTGTGTGAAGAAGCGTTGTCATGATGTAGGAGAACGCGGCTTTTGGGTCGTCTTTCGCGAACTTTTTCTAACACCCTGGGTAAACAAATGGTAGAATACATTAGCACTCGGTTACGGCATTAACACTCTTTTGATCTTCAAGTGGAATTGTACAGATGGGACCCGTAGCTGAGAAAAAAACGCGATAATTTTTTTACCAACGTTTCTCGCCTGCCTCACTTTTGTTGGCCTGTTCTCATTTTCAAACCCATTCACAAGATTGCTGTTTTTTTTTCAAAACAATAAATCCACGTTTCGTCTCCTGTGACAATGTCATAAACAGCATTAGAATGTCCGTGGTCGTACATCAGTAGCATCTGTGAGCACCAGTCCACGCGAACCCGCTTCTGCTCCGCTGTCAGTTCATGAGGTGAGGTGATGCTGTCGTTGGATTCTTCGTGTAAAATTTTCTGAATTTGGCTCATACCAATTCCCAATAGTCCTCGGATTGTCTCATAGGTAATCCGCGGGTTTTCTTCAATTAGCCGCTTAACAGTAGCCACATTATTTTCGTTGACGGCAGTTGAAGGCCGCCCTTCACGAAATTCATCATGTAAAGAAACTCGACCTCTCTCAAATTCAGCAAACCATTGCCTCACGGTGCTCAAACAAGGTGCTTTTCTCCCAAAAGCATTTTGAAGACGAGCGGCACAGTCTTGCGGAGAGAGAGAACTTTTAAAATCATAAAAAATCATCGCTCTAAAATCTTTTCGACTTAATTCCATTTTCGTTGCGTACGTAGAACTTTGATGTGTGATAAAAAACAATTGACAAATCATTTCCCGCCAATTGTTTTTTTGTTATTACTAAGAAGGTTACAACGTTTAAAAAAATATAACATTCGAAATTCAAATAGTTCCGATTAGCTAGAACTGCAAAACTTTTAGTGTGCCCCATGTATATACTAATATTATAGAGGGGTAAGTTATATTATAAAGAGGATGTAAGAGGTAATCTCTACAACTACACAAGCGTTGTAAATAATTATTTCAATTTACATTTCCCACAGGATGCAATATATATGTAAATATAGTCTCCCTTAAAATGATGTACTCGTAACTGTTCAGTTTTAAAAAAATCATAAAAAATAAAATTTAAATATTTTACTACGGACACAGCTAGTTAACAGTAAATATCTTAGGGCACACTTACATCAATTACGATTGAGGACTTAACTTCAGACGTATCGTACTCATAGCCATCCAAACAAGGTTCACGAGGCCAACTTTCATTAACCGTAATTGGATACTTGCTTTGAATGATTTCTTCCCAGTTCGTCGCGTACCGAGAACACTTTTCAAATGTAGTGTTATCATTGATCTAAAAACATTAAGGATTACCCATGAGCATTTCAGTCTAATGATAACATACTTACTGTACATAGGTACAGATTTGATGCAAGTACCTATACAGGTTGGAATAAATGAACCGTAGAAGGAAAATTAATTGAATTCAAAGGTTTTAAAAAATATACTTGCATAATCTGGTGATAATCGAACCCACTAAACTAAAACACCACCACCACTGACATATTCATCCTGGATCCTTTAAGTAAAATTTGCTATATTCAATATTTAGGGAGCTTTCCCTAATTTAACCCTGTATATAAAGTTAATACTGTATAAGAATATTATTATTGTGTACACTGATTACTAACCCAAATATTAAAATAAATACAGAACTTCCCATGTTATAAATTCAATACACAATACATTAAACCATCCGCAAAGAGGTCCACTTTATTGACTCATGTTTTAATTTATTTTAAATCGTTTTACCTACCATTATAGAATAAGAAAGAAGGTACATTTTAAAACGTCTCTTTAGAGCGCACTTATACAGGGTGTACTTTCGAACATACGCCAAATTTAACGAGGCGAATCTATTCATCAATACCAACGACTTCTTCTATGGGATCAACATCTAAATCGCTAATTTTATTATCATTTCTGCATACAAATTAACGCTTCACATCAATGAGTTGGTCCCGTAGTAAAAATCTTTGAAAGTTGTTTCAAGTACTGATGAATTCATTTGCCTCCTGAAATTTGGCTAGTGTTCAAAACAACACTCCTTATATGATGTTAATTTACCTGATGTGGTATAGACAGTAATTTACGTTCTTGTAGAGTTAAGTTTAATCTTTGAAGTTCGGGAACTCTGCACCAGTAGTCGGGGACATCCGTCATAAACAACTGGTTAAAAGCACAAAATCCACAGGGCAGACACGCTGGTAAGCACACAAGCCATAGTAAAAGTTTCTGGTAAAGACCAAATTCACCGATCTTCGGCAAAAGGTCATCTAAATCAATGGCGTCGTCATTTGTTTCGTTAGCCTATAATGATATAACACTAAATTAGTGATTAATTAAGTACGTTACAGGCGTTTAATTATAATTACAAATACTTGAATCACTGGTTTATAGCTACGGCAACGTGATGTTGCGACCTTTGATCGCGGCCGCGTGTCAAGGCCCACTCTAACTACAAGTTCACTGCACACTGCTCATTTATTAAGCAACCATGTTGATTAAAGAAATTTCTTCGTTTCTATAATCAACATGGTTGCTTAATAATCAACATCTGCTAGTGAATAAATGGATTAGCTTAATAAAAAATATATAAATACCGGTGAATTTTGTCTTGTGCCGTAGTTTGAAGATTTATGGTCATTTTTAGTCATTACTTAATAAGCAACAATAAGCAATGATAATGGACTGGAATTTCGTTCAGCTTCTTTGCGGGTGGATGCGAACTGTGTCCATTCACTTCTAGTGGCTATTAACTGTAGTGACTTTAGTGTAACAAGAAGCCGTATAGTATTAATCTAATTAATCAAGTGTGCGTGTTTATTGGATACGCCGAAACTATGGAAACATATAATATCTGAGTTTCATGCAAAGTTAAACATTTCGTGCATAGGAATGTGCCTTGTCTATAAATAGTATCTGATTGTTTAAGGAACTAACAAAACAATTCTACTTAGGTATACAGGGTGGCCCAAAAGGTGACACAAATTTTTTTTTTTTAAATTCCTGACATCTAGGTGTACCCGAAAATACCCCATGTATGTTCCGCGATTTTTTGTAGTTTTTGAGTTATCATTTTTTTAAAATTAAATTTGAGAATTTTCGACTTGACCCACTTAAATATATATTTTTCGGAAAGTATGCATCTTTTTTAAATATTTTTTTTGTAACATAGACCTTATGACTTGTACTTTCACCCATAAAATACCCAGCTTCTTGCCATTAATGTAAGGTACAAAAATATTGACCGAAAGTAAAAAATTGAGGTGAAAGCGAGTCACAATTCAATTCAAAAACGACGCCCCCGTCTTTTTTTCGGCGTGCACAAAGTTCACTGTCCATTGTTTGTGATTCTAGCGTCTGCGTTTTATTGTTATTTATGTTCCGCCAAAGATAAATCGGTTGGAGTTAAAAAACAATTTTCATAGTACAAAGACTGACTTGTGCTGTTGAAATGACACCGGCTGAAACTAATTTAAAATTCTAAATTTATTAACTTTACTAAATGCCAATTGTGTTATGTCAAACTTAATTAACCCTAGAAATTAATAATAAGTGTTTTAACAATAAATTATTAATTTAGAACATTCTACCCTTGTACATTTGAAGGCAAGTTTCGGCTAAAAAAGGCCTATTGAGCACCACGTTTTTTTTATTATAATTAAAGCTAAGGGTCTTGAGCAGTTTTTAAAATTACTTAAAAGTCATGGAACAATTTTTTTAATTTTTAATTCAAAGTTGGAAATTGAATTGTGACTCGCTTTCACCTCAATTTTTTACTTTCGGTCAATATTTTTGTACCTTACATTAATGGCAAGAAGCTGGGTATTCTATGGGTGAAAGTACAAGTCATGAGGTCTATGTTACAAAAAAAAATATTTAAAAAAGATGCATACTTTCCGAAAAAAAAATATTTAAGTGGGTCAAGTCAAAAATTCTCAAATTTATTTTAAAAAATCATAGCTCGAAAACTACAAAAAAATCGCGGAACATACATGGGGTATTTTCGGGTAAACCTAGATGTCAGGAATAAAAAAAAAATTTTTAGTGTCACCTTTCGGGCCACCCTGTATATTAGAAACTTTAGGGAATACACGATATACATAAAAAGATTTAATGTCTCTTTCTAAAAGGTCTCTGCAAAATGATCCTACATTATTATACTGTCAGAGCCGATTTCGGCTACAGCGACTGCTGGACGGACTCAGCTGCAGCGTCTCGATGCCCAGCACGGTCGTGTGCTCGCATATGACTGTTATATCCAATCTTGGCTTTAAAAGTCCTTGGGCACATCGGGCAAGTGAGTACGCCGCTGCTATAATTGTAAATTAAAGCCTTAGGTGCTCTGGCTTTCAACTCGTCTCTCTTTGCGTCAAGTTCATCTCTTCGTAAGCTTTCGAAAGCGTCGATCTTCTGCTTTAAGAGACATCTCCATTCCGGGCGTTTTGCAGCTACTGATTCCCATGTCAAGGGGTCAATATTGCACCTCTTCATATGCCTTTTGAGCATATCCTTATACCGTAAAAGCTGTCCGCCTTGCTTGCGCTTGCCTTCTTGGAGCTCACAGTAAAGAATGTGCTTTGCTAAGCGGTCTTCTGGTAAGCGAAACACGTGACCACACCACCTCAGCTGACGCCGCATCAGATAGGCTTCAATGCCACAGATCTTAGCGCGACGAAGAACCACTGTGTTTCTGATACGGTCCGTCCAGTGGATGCCCATGATATCCCGCAAGCAACGCAAATGGAATTGATCCAGTGCCTTTATGTGTCTTCGGTATAGACACCAGGTCTCTGAGGAGTACAGTAGGCTTGGCAGGACAATAGCTCTATATACCGAGATTTTTGTTGTTAGTTTGAGATCATGCGAGAGGAAGACCCTTGATCGGAGATTGCCAAAAGAAGCGGAGGTAGCAGCTATTCTGCTGTTTATTTCGGCATCAAGGTCGCATAGCGATGTTATCATGCTGCCTAGGTATTTAAACCTCTCTACACACTTCAGAACATCCCGACCAAGATAGATTTTAAGAGGTTCGTCTAATGCCACGCCTGACGTCATGACTTCCGTCTTGCTGACACTTATCTTGAGACCAAACCTCACACATGTCTCGTCAAGGCTAGTCATCAAATGTTGTAGAGAAGCTGGGGACTCGGCCAAGAAGTTGCGATGTTATTATCTCTGGGGTTTTTTGAAAAGTAAGGTCTATGCGAACCACCCTGAGACAACTGAGGAACTCAAAGAAGAAATTGCACGTCAAATTCGTCAAATCCAGCAGCCCTTACTGCAAAATGTACTGTAAATTTCGTCAAAAGAGTGCATACCTGCCAACAGACCAACGGTGGCCATTTAAGTGATATTTTGTTTATGTGTTAATGTCATCACTACCTCCATACATATGTAGAAAAAAAGGTTAATAAAACATTACATTTTTATTTTTTTAAATTCAAGTGCTGAGACACACTTTACTATGTCTGTCTCATGTGTCTGTTTATTTTTGACATACAGATAGACAGCAGGTCTACTACGAAAAACGAAATCCGTCAATACGACAATCGTTTTTCGGATTGCTTATTACGAAACGATTCGGATTTTTTGAAATAATACTATAAATAGCATTTTATTCATCATTTACGAAGTCGTTCCGAAAATATGGCGCATCCGATTAAAACATCGACATCCAAAAGTGTTACGTAGTTAGTAAGCCTATCGTTTGTCTTTCGTTTCGTCTCGTAGTAGGCTTCCTGAATCTGTATGTATATTAAAAAGCAAACAAAATTAAAATTCCTTAAAAATATTTAAGGTCAAAAATGTATACTTACAAATTAATTGAAGTTTTAATTAGTTATTAAAAAAAGAAACATTCCGTCACTTTCTAGTAGTTAGATAATCTTGATAAATAGTTGATCGTGTACCTATATAATAAACCTCTTTATTTAGAGCTGCTAGTTAGGCTCATTGTGCTGCTCAAACCGAACATATTTTACTCAGGCATCAATATCGATTTGATAACCGGCTATAAGGGTGAGTCGGACTCGGTCTCGGTTCCGTATAAACTTGTTGGTATGTAAACTTTACATGTGTTATTAAGACATTGCACCTTGCCTAATTTTGTGATTCTAGGTCAACGAAAAGGAGCCTATACGTAATACGTAAGTATCAAAAATGCAGCATAAACAGCAGTATCTTTTGATTGCCTTTACTTAGAAGTTTAATTTATCCTCAGCTGCAAGGGATTGCAAGCCTGAGTATTTGATATTAATTTCAACTTGAAATCTCCATGCGTTCCTGATGATGGGTCTTGACACACAGACAGACAATTTACATATTTTGCATATTTTGTTTACTTGATCATTTGTATAGAACTTTTAAAATATGTATTATTTAGATGCATAGCATCTTACTGATATGTTTAAAATTACAACAAAAAATGAATGTGCAACTTGTGTAAGTGCAACTGACACCAATATATTAGAACACTGTCTTTTTAACTGCTGGAGGTGGGAGCTGATGGCTGCATATTAGACGACGTTACCTAAATTATGTTTGTATACTATGTCAAAGAAAATATATAAAGTTATAGGGATCTTTGATTATGTGTGCCTGTTACAGAAAAAATTAATAAGCTTTGTGTTATCATCATCATCATTTCAGCCATAGGACGTCCACTGCTGAACCTTCCTGCAACCTTTATCGCGTTCTGTCCACCTTGTGGGTGGACGTCAAGCTTTAAGTGTCGGTGAAATATACAATCCAATCTTGACAATTCGACACGCAAAGGAAAACTAAAATACGTTTTAGTTTTGTTAAAATATTTTATTTGTGAAACGTAGATAAAATCGATACAAGTAATTAAAATTCTTACATACAATAACTTATAATTTTACTATAATGAAACTGTGAAAATTGTCTTAAAAACTTTAATATAGTTTAACCATCCAACGAATACTAGTTCCCCACAACGTTCGTTGTTTATTCGCAACAACAGTCTCAACGCTTCACATGCCAATATAATTCAGTATTCTATATACTATACAAAAATTGTCGATTATTTAAAGAATTGACATCATAGGTAGTATATAAAAAGAAGCCTACTAATATTCAAATTTTTGGGTGGTCTATCAGTTTCTTTATAATTCACTAATTTAAAAATTTACAAAATAGGAAAATAAAGCACTGTGCTTTCTTTCTATTTATCGATCTCATAAGATAACAATCGATTTATGTAGGTAAATATTTACATACATATTTTGCACATACATTTTTGGTGAACGTTTGTGGACATTCATAAATAGACATCTACATGTATCAATTTTGTGCTCTCAATATCACACTCAAGAATCGCTGGAAATGAGATTGACATAGATAGACAGACATGCTAAAATATTTGAGTTATTTTTTTACAACCAACTTAAAAACACAAAATGAACGGAGAACATTGTGTAGTCTCCCTAAACAAGTGACTGCACTTGAGACGCAGTATAAAAAAAAAACGACGGCCTAGAAGCGCCGTTGGTACTTAAATATTATAATAAATGTAGCCGCCTATGTCGACCATCAATCATCTTCTAAAGTCGTACGTAGTCATCAATCAAATTCAACAATTGCGGTTAAGGCGTTAAGCACTATCATCGAAGGCATAAACCTACAATATGCAGGTTCATTAACAACTCGTACTCCTTGCACTCGAAGTTTCCGACTAGTAGACACAAAATATCACTTTCGCACATAATATTTGATAAATAACAGTTTGACGTAGAAGTCATTATAATATATATTTTGCACTTTTATATTCTTGTCATACAAAGTCACACTTGCACAAAGACAAAAAAATACATACACTAGCAAATTGAAGTCCTTATTGACGAATAAATACGTTTTATAGTTGTTAAAGGTATATTAAAATGGTAACTCGTATCAAAAGGACCTTCTTAGGAATAGAGCTATTGATGCACAATATAAAGTGATGGTTTGGCTATTTTGGGTCGAGAAGTATTACAAATATTTACAAAATAATTGTCAAGTATGCAAGTAGAAGATCGGCGCGGCGGCGCCCCACGCCGGCGCTACGTGAGCAGCTTAAAGAACATTATGCCCAGCGAGATGTTGATGAAGAGCACGAGGATCACCAGCTGCTGCCGGGAAAACCAGTCCTGGAATATTTTAAAAATAGCATGTTATACTATCATGTAAAATGGAAGGTGCCCCTAGGTCAGAGACGCCAGCGCTTTGGTGTGATACCGGTGTTATGCAATCCACACCGCAGTTATGACTGGGTGACCTTTCCGATTATATTTTTTTCATTTATTACAACCAACTTTGGAAGGCGTACGTTCAAAGGTGGGCAAGGCTAAATAGCTCGATACTAGTCGTCTGCTTTATTACTTCTGACAGAAAGGTAAGTCAGATACGTCGCCCCATCACCAATCCGCACTGTATTTGCGTGGTGGAGTATGGTCTGAACCACTTTATAAACTCATATTTGTGAAGAAGTCTGTGCCATGCATTAAATGTGTGTACCTAAGCTCACATTACCCTACTATATTATCATAACTTTAGTGATTGTACTTAATCTAGGTACACCGACCTACGAAGTCAAGAACACTGTGCAGCGCATCCCTTCCGGTCGCGGTTTTTTTTAGTAAAGGTAGTAGTGAAGATGCGCAAGGACAAATTAGTCTCCTTACCGAGCCAGCTAGTTAAATGAAAACAAAATATCAATATTTTTTCATGACAATCGGTCGATATTCTATACTACGAGAATTACTACGATAATGGTATTTTTCGTAGCACCTGTAGTCTGGTAGGTAGCATGCTACGATGGGTCACTGCTACGACGCCCATACACGGTAGTCCTGTAGTCTTGTAGAAACTACGAGCTGTGTAAGCTATTATTATGAGGCGTAGAAGCTCAATAATAAATAGTTACTGTAGTACTCGTAGTAGTTAATATTGTATTCAAATCAATAGTACCAGCCCTAGACTAGATGAAAAAATTTATTAGTTTTGTTTCTATTTGATTTATTTCATCATTTCTTCGGAGAGCATGCTTTTTGTTATCTTTAATTGCTATTGATAATACAACTATGCTAATACGAGAACTATAAAGAACAAACTTGGTTTGGATATAGGAGGTATCTGGAACTGCTTATTCGATTTAAATAATTCTTGGACCAATGTTTATAGTAAACCTTTCAGATCGCTGGACATAAAAAAAAACAAATACATCGTATGTGCACGAATGCAATTAAGTAAGTTTACTTAAGTCATTCGTATTAGTTAATTATAGTTATTTTCTTTGCTTTATGGTTTTTATTAGCATCTACATGTCTGAGGTCG
The DNA here is from genome assembly GCA_963576865.1 of Anania hortulata. NCBI lineage: Eukaryota > Metazoa > Arthropoda > Insecta > Lepidoptera > Crambidae > Anania > Anania hortulata. The sequence continues at coordinate 16,095,839 of OY756388.1, read as the reverse complement.
ACCGAGATCGGGTCGGTCAAGACCGATTCTCGGTCGGGTCAATATAGAAAACGAATTTTTCTATGATGTACCGTGTTACTACATATATAATACAGGTGCTTTTTTATTTTAGTATCAGAGCAATGTTTGTGATGTTTATATATAAATTATTTACATATAATTTGCGCTTTATTGCATAGCACTAAAACTCAAAAAGTAAAAAACATGTCGATGTTTTCTTTACTTTACGATTTTGCTTATAATAATTGTGTTCGTATACGTAGGCTACGAAGAATATTAGAAAATAACAAATAAACAAGACCCGTAAAATAGAAAAGCAAATTTATTAATCCGTTCCATCGCATCGAGGCTCACCTTTACTTGTGGACTGACTAAGTACAGCAGAGGGTTGGCCCTGAGTTTCTCGGACTCTTCGTACATGCGGCGCACCTCCTCGCGGCGCGCGGAGCCGAGCGCGGAGACCTCCTCGCGCGACATGCCGCCGCCGTCCGGCATGCGCGGCATGCCGGCCACGTCCGGCAGCGACTTCTTGCGCTGCAGCGTCTGCGGCGTGCTCAGCATCTGCCGGACACGACACAATTTGTTGCGAACTTTCACCATTCAACAGTCAGAAATAACTTTTTGGAACTACTACGCAGATTTTGCCAAGTAACAATCGTAAAAGTTCACTAGGTTTTAAAAGTGGGTAAGATAGGTCATTTGCTAAAATTACAGAGCTACTCTGGTTATACTTGCAATGACAATGTAATAAATAATTTTACCTCCACCGGAGGAACGTTTATCCAGCTTTCGGATGCTCGTCGCGCTAGAATAGCTGGCGAACACATAAGATCTTCGTCTTCATCTTCCTCCCCTTGATACCACATTATGATTAATGTTTTATTTTGTTATGATTCCACTATTAATATTATTGACCTAACTAAATGTCAGGGAACACAGTTGACTTTGGTTACATCATTTATTTACCAATAACACAACTTATTTTACGTTTTTACAAATACTGTAAATCGTAGCACGCATTTCTAATGTATTATGCAAAAGTATTCCGGTTTTTAACACGTTTAACAACTTTTAGAAATAAATTCGGTTAAATATAGCGGAGAGGTGATACACGGAAAGCAGTAGCGAGTGACTGTCTCAATTTAGAAATAGAACGGGCTGAGCCGTCGAGCCGAGCGCCCGCCAACCGCCTGTTGCAGGCCGCCTACACGGCCGACTCAGTGCGCGCGCGCATGCGCCTCTTACCGCCCCTGCTACCGTGTCATAAGAGATGCTAGAGCCATTGTTATCTCAAATTAAGTAGTGTTAATCCCTTGTGTTTTAATTCAAGTATGTTTATTCATGGTGTTGTTTTATTTTTTGTGCATTTCAATAGGTATCATCCTTTTTTTAGGGTTCCGTAGCCAAATGGCAAAAATCGGAACCCTTATGGATTCGTCATGTCTGTCTGTCCGTCCGTATGTCACAGCCACTTTTTTCCGAAACTATAAGAACTATACTGTTGAAACTTGGTAAGTTGATGTATTCTGTGAACCGCATTAAGATTTTCACACAAAAATAAAAAAAACAATAAATTTTGGGGTTCCACATACTTAGAACGGAAAATAAAAAAATAAAAAATTATCAATCCCATACGTGTGGGGTATCTCTATGGATAGGTCTTCTAGATAGATAGGAAATGATATTGAGGTTTCTAATATGATTTTTTTGTAAACTTTGCGCGAGAGACACTTCTGTAACTTCTAAAATAAGAGAATGATAAAACTAAAAAATATACGAGTATATGATGTACATTACCATGCAAATATCCACCGAAAATTGGTTTGAACGAGATCTAGTAAGTAGTTTTTTTTAATACGTCATAAATCGTAAACCGCAATTTACCTAACGTAATGTTATGAATTTCATTTTGCAATAAAAATACTATAACTACGAGTTTAACTCGATTGTCGTGATGGGTGAACTTTTACTTATATAGGTACCTACAAGTTTGTACGGAACCGTCGGTGCGCGAGTCCAACTAGGACTTGGCCGGTTTTTTTTATTTTCACTAACATGGAACTAGGTATTTATCTGTATGCCAATTGCACTGAAAAAGTTTTTATTTGGTAATTTACAAAATTGAATAATTTTAAAGAATCGGCTCAACATCCAAATATAAAAAATACATAGTTTTATTCAAACAGATTCGTATTTTCAAAAAGAAATCAGTCTTAGTTTAGAGCTACATATTCGGAATGCTTGATTTTGCCAAATTGATTTTAAATTATACGATCCGAAAGGAAAATCGGAATTCGCCTACGAGATTGCATAAATATGTATCTTGTACGTGTTTCTTTGGTCAGAATCACGATCATGTAATGAATGAAATATAAACAACGACTGTACTTGCGCCACTATTAATAATAATAGTAGCTATATGAGGTCTTCTCAATTTCGAATCTGAGCAATCCTAGCCAATTCGCAAAGCTAAATTCGTCAACGTTAAAAAAAATATCATTTACGTGTACTAAAAATGGCATTTTGAGTGAAACCAAAGGGGTGATTTTTCTCTTATTTATTACTGACGTAATTGTGATATTCTTTATTTCTAACCTAAACATTTAATTTTATTACACGTTATGGGTTTGTTTACATTTAATTTTATTACACGATAAGGATCAACCTTATCGCCGATCAACCTTATCGCCTAGAAAAGTGTTCTCATAAAAGAAACGTGGCAATTTTTTATTTCAATTAGTTAGCAAAAATAACAATTGCACATGGAAGCTTACTCAATTTGAGTCATAATTAATGTAAAGGCCCAGCTTTCAGTACTTTCGGAGCTATTTGAGTCCAACTATTTGTAGATAGGTCCTACCTATCAGAGTATCGTTTTTCAAATAACGTGGTTCATACTTTTTCAGTAATTATTTCTTTTTGTAATAAATAACCTGAGAAACAGTAATAAACTTACACACCAAGTATTATAAAATAAAATTACGTATTTAGCTAAAAGTACCATAATATTACTGCCTAAAATTGAAAAAAACTAAACTCACTATTTTGGCCATATTTGAGACTCCAACTGACTGGCGGAGTGTTGTTTTGGCAAAAAACATGAATAAGTAATTAATTTAAAGCAGCCAGTTACAGAATAAAAAACTTCTTCTGATACTGCTAGAGATTTCAGAAAGCAAAGTAAGTTAAATAATAGTTATTTTAATACGTAACAAAATTAATTTAGGGGTAAACCCCCTAAAAGGAAGTTGACTTATAAATGAGGATTTTATATCTCAATTTTGATTTCTAAATTAATATGACCGGGAATTAAACTTATCGTTAGATGGAATCCTCACTGGTGGTTTACAACCGTGAAACAAAAACATCATCATCATTACAGCCATAGGACGTCCACTGCTGAACATAGGCCTCCCCCAGTGACTTTTCCAGATTGGCCGATTGAAAGCGGCCCGCATCCAGCGGCTTCCTGCAACCTTTACCAGGTCGTCTGTCCACCTTGAAGGTGGACGTCCTACGCTGCGCTTGCCGGTGCGTGGCCTCCATTCCAGAACCTTTCTGACCCATCGGCCGTCAGTTCTACGTGCTATGTGCCCCGCCCACTGCCACTTCAGCTTGCTTATCCGTTAGGCTATGTCAGCAACTTTTGTTCGTTTACAAATCTCCTCATTCCTGATTCAATCTCGCAAAGAAACGCCGAGCATAGCCCTTTCCATAGCACGCTGTGCAACCTTGAGCTTTCTTATGAGGCCACGTTTCAGTTCCATATGTCATCACTGGTAACACACACTGGTTGTAGACTTTCGTCTTTAGGCACTGAGGTATTTTGGACGAGAAGACGTTACGTAGTTTTCGAAACGGTGCCCAGCCGAGTTGGATTCGACGATTGACCTCCTTCTCAAAATTTTACCTAGGTACCCAACTGGATAACTTGTCCCCGGTAGACATATTTGCTAACAATTTTGAGAGTAGAGCTCCTAACTGATACTGGGTAGGGCGCAACATGGGCATTGGACATGATCTTTGTTTTGTCCATGTTCATCCGAAGGCCTACTTGTTGGGAAACTCGACTAAGGCCATTTGAGCATTGTGCCGAAGTCTTCAAGCGATTTTGGTTGGCAAGTGGTCATGGGACCACAATATCGTCGGCAAGCCTAAGGTGAGTGATATACTCGCCGTTAATGTTGGTGCCGAATCCTTTCCATTCCAGGAGCTTGAAGGCGTCTTTCAATGCAGCGATGAACAGTTTCGGAGATATAACATCTCCCTGCCTTACGCCGCGCTGCAGAGGAATCGCCTTCGTGCTCTGCTCCTGTACTCGGTCCGACATGGTGACGTTTTTGTATAAACACTTCAGCACCTCGATGTACCGATAGTCAATATGGCACACCGCTAGAGAGACTGTAGCACTGCCCAGGTCTCGATCGAATCAAAGGCCTTCTCATAGTCCACAAACGCCAAGCATAGTGGCAAGTTATACTCCTCGTGAGGACGACTCGTTATACGTGAAACAAATTCTTAAACAAAAAGTTTCATTGAAATCGGTTCAGTATTTCTGAGAAAAGTGGTAAAAACCAAGCATATTACATCTCACACTTACAACCCCTGGCACAAAAAGCATTTACCGTTTTCGTTTCGATCCAACGTGGGTAATAATGGATAAGCAATAGCAAATTTAGTAGGTATTTCTCAACCTAATTTTGAGAGAATCATATAGGAACATTACATGATTCTCTCAAAAAACGTGAGTATTTTCTCAGAAACATGGCATGCAGATGTCATGGTAGCCACGTATGAGGCCAGGTATTATAGGAAAAAGACTTATTTTACAGCTCAAGAAAAAACTATAAAAAGTGAATGTATTCCTGATTATTAAAGGGATATCGAAGGCAATAAACATAAAAATATACTTAGAAACAATTAATATAGTTATATGGTTTGTAAACCAGTACCATGTATGTATCTGAGTGTTGTTCCGAATAAATACATGGCTTTAATGGTAAAAACTTTTGTCAGCGAACACCAAACATCGAGTACACGATGTCAGCGACGGCACCGTCCCTACAACAAAATCTGAGACTACTTGTCGGTTCACATGCTTATAACGGATTTAAAATGAAACCAACCTGTTTTTTTTATATAGTAAACATACGGACCACGGATAAGATTGAAAAACTAATTATTTTTACATTGAAGATTGGGCATCTCAGAGATACTTTTTGTCATGTAATTAAGAAGTTTCACGCTAATGTTTGTGAAAATGCATGTTTGACAGGCATTTGACAGAAATATGTTTTTGTTTTATTTTCAATACATTTGAAGTTGGACCCTATGTACATACAAAGTGTTCAGGGTATCAGTAGCAAACTTTTAATGCTCTTCTCAATGAAAGTTTGATTTTTATAATGGAATATCCTAAAAACATGGAAAATTAGAATGCGTCATAATTTTTAATGCAGATTATGAAGTATGGCATCGTTCAGAATAAAAAATTACATCCCGCACGGCATACGGCAACCTGCACTGCCAAATTTCACTTGTCTTGTTATTTAGTTCGTTTCCATCATCTTCCCTGACCAAATGCTACTTGCAAATGTTTGACATTGATTTGAAACAAGAGAAAATCTCTTAAACCGCAAACTTACTTGACGTTCACAGTAGGTATCAAAAAGTACTTAAGGGGTACCTACGCTTGACGGGTATGATATTTACGGGAGCTTTTATTGACCTAACTAAAGCCGAATGAAATATATTTAAAAAAAAAGATGCCAAGGAAATGAGAACCTCCTTCTTTTTTGTAGATGGCGAAACAAAATACTCGTAATGTACTACGGAATCGTATTCTTAAAACGGTCTATAAAAAGTCTTCAATGGTAATATTTCTATCTCCTCAGGTTTACTTACAGCAATCATTATACTTATTTTTTTAGCTGTAAATTATTGTTTGCGAAGCTATTTTGACTAATTTAATAATGATCTGCCGTATCCAATTTAATACATAGTACATATACAATAACACATTAATGTAATATCAAAACTGCCCTTACAGCATAATTATCATTTAATAAATATTAAGACGCGGAAGGACCGCGTGAGGAACTCGCGCATCCGCGGTAGTCTTCGTGTCGTGAGACAAACTGCAGAAGAGTCGCCTATGCTGGTACGGCCATGTTTTGCGGAAACCGGCAAGCTACGTAGGAAACAAACGTCTGGCCATGCCGCCACCGCCAGATCCTGGCAAAAGGGGTAGACCCAATAAATGCTGGCTTGACGTCGTGAGGGCTGACATGCGTGCCAATGATCTAGATATACTAGACGCTCAAGACCGCGCGAAGTGGAGGAGTAAATCAATGAAAGCGGACCCTGGGCTCCAAAGCAATGGCTTTGGACGCAACCGGGATTGACCGTATAGATGTAGAAGAAAAAATATTATGACGAAAAAATTTCGCACAACAATAAACAGACGCATGAAACTTATTGCACTCATGCAAATCTGGGATGGGCCATTCATTTATTACTTATTACTTATTTATTTATTCAGTATCTGGGCATTAAACACGTTTTAAACATTGCATTGCCCTACCAACGCCTCAGGGACAGAATATAGGATCGAAGATAAGAAACAGCGGCGCCTGGAAGAAAATCTGTCACTACATGACAATCACCTATAAATTACAAGAAATACAGGTAGTAATTTTGTACATTTAGGCAGTTATGAAGTCCATGGGTGCGTTTTTGATGTTTAAATCAGTGGCGTAGCGGGCCCTGTAACAAAATTAGTTGGGGGGGCCAAATGAAGGGTAAAGATTTCTTACAAAAGAAACAAAAATGCTTGTATTAAATTAAAAGAAATATGTATTGATTATAAGTTATCGCTTCCTTCTAGAAATTGAGCTAGCCAAACAATCCAAATTAAATATACGCTTTTTGTGCCTTTTTTCGGCGAATTGATTTATTAAATTAACCATAGCTGAAGACGATTTCAGTTTTTCTAAAATGTCTGCCTCTATAGACAATAGTGACAAGTCTGATAGCCGTTGTTTTTTTTAAAATAACTTTCTCCCTATCTATTATATACTTTATCTTTTAATAGTAAAATTGCTTGCCGTGGTTTGTCATTGTATATCGGTTATTGCGGCCCTTGCGGGATTCCCCGGTGATGTAAGTTTTGGGCGCACGCTTAACCCGGTAAAAAAAAGAGATAACTTTTTTTACTTTTGTCATTTCTGAAGTGAAAACTCTATAGGCACGTATGACAGTTTTTTATGTTTTTTTCCCGGACAGCACGAGATTATGTGACGTTGTGGATAAAATTGTACAAATTTTTGCTTACACACGTTAGGGGCCTCTGTAGCTCGGGGGTCCCGTATCCTTGATACGGCTGATACGGCGGTAGCTACGCCTCTGGTTATTATCCGTTTTCTATGTATTTTTTTTAATGTTTAATTTTCTCAATAATGAATTGCAACTTTGTGTAGACTAAAGCTTAAAACGACATTAAGTATTTATTTTTCATAGCAACTGCACAGTGTTCTTCTTTTTTGCGTAAATAAAATAACATTGAGGACAGTGTTTATTACATTTTGTTGATTTAAATAAATATTTTGAAGGTAAAAATATTACTATCAAAACTTTTAAGTACTTACCTACCTTACATAAATTGAGGTGTTTGTCTGTTTTAATTTAAGGCAAATAAAAACTAATAATATTTAAGTAAATATTAGTGAAACCATACAGGTATTCGAAATGGCGAAGCATTTATTTTAACTACGTTGATTTTAAATCATAATATATTATTGTTCATGTTTCATTAATATGAAATGGCAGAGAATATTCTTAATACTTTAATATAAAAAATTAATATGAAAAACTTACCTTTCTTCCTCCTCCACCTCCGCCACCTCCGCCACCTCCACCACCTCCACCACCGCCGCCGCTAGGCATTGGAGCCGGTGGTGGGGCTGGATTTTGCGCCACGAACAAGCTTTCAGTCCGCTTCGGCTGATAAGGTGATGGAGAAATATCTTGTCCAAGAGTTCGCTTCCGTAGGAGTGACTCTTCGAAAGGTTGTTGATCCCGTGAACTGGCGCGAGAAATAGAACCACGGCCGGATGTCAAATGACCGTTGCCTGCAGGGGTCGCTGCACGTGACGCTGGGCGGGACGCAGGCGCCGGCTGCGGTGCAACAGAACCCGCCCGCGAGCCTCCGCTAGGAGCGGTAGCTTCCACAGATGGCTGTCGCGAGCGTCTACCATAGCGATCCACGCTCGAGTCTCTACTTGGAGGTCTTTTGTAGTGATCGAAGTAATCGATAGATGGCCGCTGCCCAACTTGCCGAGTTCCATTGGCGATATCTTGATCTGTGGTCGCAGTTTGTCGATAACCTTGTTGATCAGGAGGAGGTTGGCGGTACATCTGCTGATCAGGCGCTGATCGAGGATATCCTTGTTGGTCTATTGGTTGTCGGTAGCCTTGATCCATAGCTTGCCGATAGGCTTGTTCTGTCATTTGTGTTCGATCCAGTGGTCCCTCAGAATATACAATTCCGCTACGAAACTCATTTCTTCCGTACGCAGCAGTGCCCCCGTCCACAAAGACATGTTCTTGCGCATCATTGGGTTGCGCGAGCACGCTTTGTCTTCGTGGAAGATTTTGTGCTGTGCTCCATTCTTGAGGTTGTCTTTGATTAGGGGGTTGTCGCACAGCTGATGAAAGTCTTCGACCTTGATTTATATATTGCTGACTACTGGGATCCATACCTTGTTGGTGCGGTAATGCATCCTGCCGGTTTAGACGATAAGATGCAGGAAGTTGTTGCTGGCCACTCTGAGGAACAGATCCATAGGCATTACTTTGTTCATTTTGTAAGTATTGTTTTTGATTATCTAACATTTGTGTTTGTGTATTTGGTGATGACCAGCTATCTTGATTAGGTGAATAATATTGATCGTAAGGTCCAGGCACCCTATTATCTGTACTATAATTAGTACTGTTCGCGAGTCTTGGATCTGTAGATAAGGCGGGCTTAGGATATTGTGTATTGGGATATTGTGTAGAGGGCCGTCTCGAAGGCATTGCGTTGGGTAATTTGTTGGCATTAGGGAGTTGTGAATGCATCGGAGGGATATGGTTTGGAATGCTCTTTGAGTCCAAGATCTTTTCAGATTCTTGAGATACGGGTGTGGTAACTTGTGCGTCATAATGCTTTTGTCTGTATCTGTCTCTTAATCCTATTCGATCAAAGCCAGGATGTTTGAAATCTGGAGCGAATTGTTTGGCAGTCGTTTGCGCAAGATCACAGTCTTCTTTTGCTTGGTCTGCCGCTTCATCGGCTTGTTCCGCTTTACCACGGGCAGTAGCAGTTCTGTCGACAAATAATGTAATAACTTATACTCAGTCTATGATATTAGAAATCCCTAACTAGTATAATGAAAGCTTCAACCAGTTACACTAGTGTATTATAGTTGTTAGTAGTTTCTCTCAAATGTGCCTATTTTAATGTTTAAAGTATGTATTAGAAACAACTGTTATGTGTATACAGGTGGTTTATATTAAATAAGAGATATATGATATATAGAATAAAAATATATATTTATTGTACTAACCTTGATATGGCTATATCAGCTTTCTGTAAGGCGATTTTTGAGGCACGCTGCGCCGCATTGACGGCTGAGTCAACTCGTTCGCGAAATTTCGCGGAGCGCATCAGGAATATATGTTTCCGTTTCTGGCTTGTGATTAATACATTGTTTTTGTATTTGCCCTCTTCCTTTGTGCCATCCCGGAAAGTAGTGACACCATAGCCATATTTTCTGTTTGCAAACCATTCACCCTCGTATCGAAGCCCGTCACTGCGTTCACTAACACCGAATCCAGTGCGTTTGTCATTTTTCCATTCACCCAAGTATGTCTCTGTTACACTCGCATCCAGATGTTCATCCTGTAATAAAAAAGCTGTGTTTTAATCATAAAATAAATGTTCAAACGAGATTTGACCAACCAATGACATTTCGTTCTAAGGCAGGCCTTTTTCTAAATTTATATATACATGTATGTTTCGGAACGTATCATAATTTTAAAATGAACTCCAATGCGCGTAGAGATCTGTCGAGTGTGTCGTGAATGCCCCGCGAGCACGTAACTAGGTACTTATTAAAACCTGGTCTCAACACATCTTAGGGTAATTCATGCCCAAGCCTCGCATAAAGCGAACTTCACCATCTAGATATACAACCAGATCTGTACGCATCCTTAGGGTTCGGTATTTTTTAGTAGTTACTATTAACCTCGACCACGAAGCTCGCATTTGAGTTGGTCTGCAGCGAGGCGTGGGTCATGGCGGAGTGGGAGCTCTCCACCGACGACACCCACGAGGAGCCCGAGCCCCCCGAGCCGCCCGACCGCACCGAGCCCGTGCCGCGCTTGTCCAACTCACCGGCACTGCGCTGCTTGCGTAATTTCTGGAATTAACGATAATAGCTTCGTTACTGGTAAAGATTGGCAGACAATGCCCTCACACCTCATAACAAGGCAAAATGAGCAGTGAGTGTGAAGTCTGATGCTAAAGTACGTACTGTTGATAGCCACAGTGCTGTACTGGTGAGTCTTTGACGACGCAGCTAATTACACACATATCATTATTATCATCATCAGCCTTAAAAAGTCCATTGCTGGACTTACACACATAAACTTTCTGTATACTTCACATTACGCATAGGGTCCTGTTTTTATTTAGATGATAAATAGGTTTGTGCCTCTGTGCACCCGTAGGTATTTGCTGTGCAAGACTTCATAGCTCACTATAAATAAGGCACGCACATTCAAAGTGTGTCACGGCAACCATTACTCTAATACACATATAATAACTTTTATAAAGCCAACCTACATGTAAACTAAGATGCTCCAAAACTACAAGATTTCTGTTTTCTTAGAGTACATATTTTTGCTTAGTTTGCTTTGCTGTACGGATTGCAGACCTTGATTAATCATTATCACCGAACGAGCCTTGGATTCGATCGAAACATGGGCGGTTTTTTTATGCTCTTCAGCGAAGCGCCATGTACATTATTATACCTACTAAAGTTACTTAAAAACGTATTGTAACATTACTAAAAGCTTTTACCTATGCCGACAAAGGATAAGTGATCTAAGTCCAAATTTTGAGAGAGACGTCTTGTCGAATCTGACTCGGATAACCCCTAACCGGACGTTGCTGTTCGGAGCTGAACAATGACTTTTCACCGAAAGTTGTGTGAATGGCGTAGCTATGTTTAGTAGTGAATATCCAAAGGCTGAAATGATGATGACGCTGATAACTTAAGGTATTCAACTGAGTAAAAACTACTGCTATTCCATTCAGCAGCTGGCATCAGCCAACAAAAGTCATCAACAACCATCTACTTAGTCTGGCCATAAATACTGTTACAATTAAAAATAAACAAAATATTACATTTTGAAATGAAGAATTTGGAATCTGTTATTTTTATATAATTGTTCAAAGATCTGGCCGTCCACGTAGTGTTCGTACGAAAAAGGTGGATAAAGCAGTAAGGGAAAAAATTCAAAGAAAACCTGACCAAAAGCAAAAGATTTTATCTCGGGAGATGAGGATAGCACCTAGAACCATGTCGCGTATTTTAAAAGATGACTTAGGACTTGCAGCCTATAAGAGACGTACTGGTCATTTCTTAACTGATGATTTTAAAAATAATAGAGTGGTAAAATCGAAACAACGAAGGGAAGTCACAAAAAATTTTTGTTTACGGATGAGATTTTTTTTACAATTGAGCAACATTTTAACAAACAAAATGACCGTATTTATGCTCAAAGCTCTAAGGAAGCTTCCCAATTAGTCGACAGAGTGCAACGTGGGCACTATCCGACTTCAACGATGGTTTGGTTGGGTATTAGCTATGAAGGAGTGACTGAGCCATACTTTTGTGAAAAAGGTATCAAAAAATCGGCACAAGTGTATCAAGATACCATTCTTGAAAAGGTAGTGAAGCCCCTTAACAACACCATGTTCAATAACCAAGAATGGTCCTTCCAGCAAGACTCGGCGCTGGGTCATAAAACTTGGTCTACCCAGTCTTGGTTAGAAACGAACGTTTCGGACTTCATCAGAGCTGAAGACTGGCCGTCGTCTAGTCCCGATCTTAATCCACTGGATTATGATTTATGGTCAGTTCTAGAGAGTACGGCTTGCTCTAAACGCTATGATAATTTAGAGCCCCTAAAACAATCCGTACGATTGGCAGTGAAGAATTTTCCCATGGAAAGAGTGCGTGCTTCTATTGATACTGGCCTTAACGTTTAAAGGACTGTATTGCAGCCAATTTCATATTTTAAAAGCTTTTTAAAAGCTTTTTATATTTTAAATTGTTTTATATTTATGTATTAAACTAACACACTGTAAAACTAATTAAATGCTATTTGCAATAGAAAAATTTTTTTTTCTTTGTTTCAATATTTATGGCAAGACTAGGTATAACATAACTAAATTACGTCGCTGAACTCGTTCTTTTGGGCTTTAAAAATCATAATAACTACACTCACTGATAACAGTCCCTTTTTAGGTTTTTCTGCCAGCGATCCACGACGTCCCGGTTCGTCGGAGCTGGCCGTAAGCACGAAGCCTCCGCGCGCATCGTCCATGCGCGTGGTGCGCCGCTCCGAAGGGTCCGGCGTGCCCGCCGCGTCCGCCAGCGAGGACTGCGAGCCGCGGTGGCCCCGCGCGCCGCCCCGGTAGTGCGACGCCAGCCCGAATGGTGCTGACGTGCGCACGCCGTAACCGTGTCGCAAGCCGCGCATCCATTGTCCTTGGTATGTTCCTGGAAAGCACAAACATGGAAGTTAAAATAATACATACAAGTAAAAATAATACTTTTGGCAGAATACTTTTCCGATGTCATAGATAGAACTCGACTCCTATTGGCCACAGATATAATTGTTACACCAAAATAATTTGAATTTATGCGTACCTATTGTTCTACCTTTCGAAATTAAATTTGTATCTAACCCACAATAACAAGATGCGTGATATTGTTTTGCATTAGATTATGAGAATTCTTTCGAGGATCGTATGATCTTGTTTACCTTTCCCCTTCAGCATGAAATAGTTGTATGCAAGTAGGTATAATGTATATGCTCGGGTCAATATTTTTGATATCTTATGGCTTACTGGTTTATTATACCTACCATAGTGAAAATATTGATTGAAATATTGATATGAAAATAAGCTAACTAAAATAACCATCTGTTGATGAAATGCGTGTTGTTGGACCTATTGATCTTTTAATTAAAATAAAAATTGTTTTTCGAAATATTGTTTTTCGACATTGTCACACTCACTCCTGATAGTTATAAACTGAAAAGAAAAAAAAACAATACCTATGCTATTATTGTGTAAAATAGTAGTTTCTCTAATTAGATGGGGTTACCCCGCACCTTTTGACAGGGGAACATCTGATAAATTTTAACGTGAAATATTCGTGCCATCGTACAATATTATTATAGATATAGAAATATAGATATAGAAAGACACTTTATTGAACAAAATAATAAAATATTATTTTTAACAAACAAATAAGTAGATACAATTAGGAGGTCTATCGCTAAAAAAAGTTAGCCTTAAATTAATGATTTGACATCATTCGGTTTTTTGTAAATACTTTTTTAAAGTTTTTTTACCAACTTTTCTCGCCTGCCTCACTTTTGTTGGCCTGTTCTCATTTTCAAACACCCATTCTCAAGATCACTGTTTTTTTTCGGGTTCAAAACAATAAATCCAAGTTTCGTCTCCTGTGACAATGTCATAAACAGCATTAGAATGTCCATAGTCGGACTTCAGTAGCATCTGTGAGCACCATTCCACGCGAGCCCGCTTCTGCTCCGCTGTCAGTTTATGAGGGATCCAACGACAACAAAGTTTCCGAACTTTCAATTCTTCGTGTAAAATTTTCTGAATTTGGCTCATACCAATCCCCAATAGTCCTCGAATTGTCTCATAGTCAATCCGCGGGTTTTCTTCAATTAGCCGCTTATCAATAGCCACATTATTTTCGTTGACGGCAGTTGAAGGCCGCCCTTCACGAAATTCGTCATGTAAAGAAACGCGACCTCTCTCAAATTCATCAAACTATCGCCTCACGGTGCTCAAACAAGGTGCTTCTCTCCCAAATGCATTTTGAAGACGAGCGGCACAGTCTTGCGGAGAGAGAGAACTTTTAAAATCATAAAAAATCATCGCTCTAAAATCTTTTCGACTTAATTCCATTTTCGTTGCGTACGTAGAACTTTGATGTGTGATAAAAAACAATTGACAAATCATTTCCCGCCAATTGTTTTTTTTGTTAGATATTACTAAGAAGGTTGCAACGTTTAAAAAAATATAACATTTGAAATTCAAATAGTTCCGATTAGCTAGAAGTGCAAAACTTTTAGTGTGCCCTATGTATATATATGCACACACATACTAGATTTACTGCCTTAACCTTTATTAAATTACTAATACGTAAATATATAAGTTATATCGTGATGTTCCTGTAGACCGCTTATTGATAATTAACTATATAATGTACATTTTGCATGTAATATTCAAACTATGTTTATTAAGAGCTGTCATCATCATCATCATCATTTCAGCCATAGGACGTCCACTGCTGTACATAGGCCTCCCCTAGTGACTTCCAGATTGGCCGGTTGGTAAGAGCTGTGGATTTTGTTAAATAAATAAAATAAAATAAATAAAATAAAACTTTATGTTTCTGGCTAGATGAAAGACCAAAATATTTATTCTTACATTGATAAATAGTACGACACCAAAACAACATCACGGTCGAAGATATTGTCTTATGAAAACAATGAATTATAGTCAAGCATTTTTCATAGCGTTGTTTTCCATTATAGCGACGTATGTGAAAAAACAAATTCATACTTAATTAAGTAATTTCTCACACAATTATTTCAAAATGATAAAAAACAACGTGAGTGTTAATTACAATGCGAGTAAACATTATTTTTAACCACATTGGATTCATATTATGACAAGTAAAATGATTTAAAAAGAAAATTAAATTAATATAATATAGTTATGGTTAACGAGAGCGAAGAACAATTGATGAGCAGTTCAATATCATCCCACTGCTGAGAGTAAATTTCAAAAACTTTCTTGAGAAAATGGTGTAAGCTAACTGAAAAGTGCTGTAGGCGGCACTTTGAAGAAACAAAAACAATTAGAGTAGTCTATGGGCTCTATTATTATCAATTCTCACGCAAGATACAAGTAAAATAGTTATACTTTGATACAGGTTTGATAAATCGAGCCTCATCTACTGAAATATTTAAAAGTATGTTATTAATTAGTAAATAGTAAAGTACTAAAAATCCAGTGTTAGATTTATTAATTTTAGCGCATAAAGAAAACCACTAGGTTTACGCATCTGTAGGTGTCACGGCTAGAAACATATCATCTTTTGTAGCACAGTAGTATAAAATGAGTGAGTAGCCGAGATGATTGTGTGTCGAGGCGGCGCGGCGGGCGTGCCTGCGTCGCTATATTTAACCACCTACCGAGGGCCGCAGTGCTCGGAGACCACGATAGAGCCGGCCGCGCGGCCGCGAGACTACGGCTTTTAACCATTCAGTACATTCACATAGTAAGTCATCGATGCTCAAAATGCTTATTGCTATACATCAGACTCATTCATAGCTATATTTGATTTGTTAAGAAATGCCTACATAGACTTTTCGGAAGTACACGCGCCCTCACACTGCGCAATTAGTGACGATGACGAGGCATAATGAGCAGTGGGTGTGATGTACTGACGCATAAGTACGTACTGTTAATAGCAACAGTGCTGTACTAGTGAATATTTGACAACGCTGCTAACTACCGTGTTAGGAACACGCAATGAATGAACAATTTCGTATATAGCTGTTTCATGTCTGCTGAACTAAATATGGCTCCTGTATGTAAGCGATTTTAGGAATGTTTTCGTGAAAATATTTGACGTATCACAATATTATTATGATTATGACTCAATGGTATATTAATGTTCATAATAAAATATTGCGTGACGTTGTATGTGTCGTGGTATACAAATTAACTGTAGATCTATATAATATGGACTTGAATAACAGTGAGCTGATTTTTTCGATCCAGCTTCAAGGTTGAATAAATTCTAATTGGTCTCTAGACACATTGTCAGTTGGCACGATAACGAAATCGCCTAAATTACGACAGTAAAATAGCTTTTGCCGTGCTGTTTAAGCACAACAA
The DNA here is from genome assembly GCA_963576865.1 of Anania hortulata. NCBI lineage: Eukaryota > Metazoa > Arthropoda > Insecta > Lepidoptera > Crambidae > Anania > Anania hortulata. The sequence goes on along the minus strand of OY756388.1, from coordinate 16,079,560 downwards.
CTGTTCCAATCTTTTAAAACTACTTACTAGAATATCTAACGTCCGTCTCGAGTTGTTTTATGTTTAAAGTCTATGGTATTTTACTGTTAGTCGTGACCGTGTCTGCTGTTTGCACATAAATTATATTCTAGTGGTAAACATTGCATAAGCGAATGGAGTTTTTTTCCTAGTTCACACAACTTCAATCTGGGTCAATAGGTAGTAGTAGTAGGTAGTAACAACGTAGTCTTGTGAGCGATGAAAATAAAACAAATTAAAATATCTACTTAGGTAAAAAAATTAAAAGCTTGTGGAAATTATAAGAGTAAAAAATAGGTTTTGTAATTATGATCTAATTGTTTGATTAAAAGTAAAACCGCATTCTACCGCAGTGATTCAAAGTAAGAATGCCAGGGCCATGTAAACGTAATGATATGTATTTTCGTCGAGATTTCGTGAGTTGGCAATGGAAAAAGATAATTATACTGACCACCATCGGCGTAAGTTTCAGAGCCGTATCCGTCTTGGAGTCCGTTTGCCCAGGTGCCCTCGTACTTGGCGTTGCTGGTGGTGCTCTGGCGCACGCCGTAGCGGCCCTTGTAGCCCTGCGTCCACTCGCCGCGGTACAGCCACCGGTCGCGGGTCTCCACGCCCAGTCCATGTCGTTTGCCGTTCTGCCATTGGCCCTCGTATGCACTACCACTGAAATATAATACGTTCAATAATTAGGTACATCTGGATACACTTAAATCTTTCCATATTTATTAATATTTTTTATTCTTTAACAAAATTAAAAAGCATTGCCGTATTCAAGAAATGTGCCTTTTCTCAAAATCGTCTAGACTATCCTAAATTTAAAAAATGTTTAGTCAACCTTAGGGAGAAGAAAAAGTAGGTGCTTCAATTATCCTGATGAACGCTAAGATTTTTTCATAAAACTAAATAATAATTCCTCTGTCTAAAAGTAAGTATGATAAAAGGCAAGCGCGATAGATTGTATGAGCTTCATTTTATATTATATAATCTAGTATTTTTTGTTGCCTGCGACTTTGTTTGCGGGGTCTTTAATTCAATTCAAAAACTCTCGGGTGTCCTTACAAGACCGACCAAAACGTTGGTAGACGTTTTATAACACTCTGATCAATGGTTTATGAACGCATGCTGCTTATCTACAGTAAAATAAAACGAGGTAGGTTGGTATCTAGTTAATTTATCTAAATTTATTTGAAGAAACCAATAATATATCACGTTGAGTCAGAATTCCTTTCAGTTTTTATAGTCGCCTCTAAGATAATGGAATGGTCTGTTCTGCACATGAGTAGGTACAGTCGAAACAACCCAAGTCCAAACTCTATTTATATCGCGTTAGACGATTTGCGGTACCGTAACTGAATATTACAAGTGAAACTAATAGACTGCAGCTGTAAAGAGATACGGCCTTGATGACAAGGACGGGATTTCTTTTAGACCTTTCCATCAATTTATTAAGTTTACGACCTTCGACTTTGTCTGCGGAATTTCCACCATTGCATTGCGGAGAGAAGAGAGGAGCTGTGTTTTTATACAAAATGATAACACGAGCGGACTTTGTTTTTCTTGCTTCATAATATAAGTATTTATCTAAGATTTTCTAGCAACCTGTCTCTCCTCTACCTAAATCGTTGCTTTAAGAAATATGAAATAACTTACGACAGCAGTATTATACAAACTATCAAATCTAGGTCATCTAGGTATACCTATGCTTTACAAGTCAAGGAGTAATAGTCGACCAAAAATGTAACTTAAAAAGGTAAAATGAAAAATTTCGTACAATTTGTAACGGAAAACTAAAACCCTACAGTGCGCGTGGCCCGAGTCGGGCGGCCCGACATGCACTTGGCCAGTTTTTTATTAACTTATTTATATTATACTTATTCACTTTTACAAGTAAAGCTAATAGTTTTTAAATTAAGTGGGGTAAGATTAATTTGACGATGTAAGTAATGCTCTCTCGCAAGTGTTGCATTAGTATACTACCATCATCAATCATCATTTGCCTGCCCTGTTCCCAGGTCATCTGGGGTCGGCGCAGTATGTCTTTCTCTCCCATGCAATCCGGTCACTCGTCATTGAGTCATTCCTTCCCTTTTCAGTGATATCTCTCCTCACACAATCCATCCATCTCTTCTTAGGTCGTCTTCTACTTCTCCACCCATCAATACTCATATCCATCACTCTTCTCGTTACGTGCTCCTCTTCCCTTCTCATCACATGTCCATACAAAAACAAACGGTGTCCTTTCATCTTTTCTGCTACAGGTGCCACTTTCATACTACCTTTAATATATTTATTCCTTACCTGTCCATTCTCGTCACCCCACACATCCACCTTAACATTCTCATTTCTGCTGACAACATTTCTGCTGCATGCAATCCCTTTTCATCTACCTTTTTAATGGCCCAGCATTCAGAGCCATGTAGAAAAGCAGGTCTTATAACATTTTTTGTAGATTTTTCCCTTTAGCTTTAGGGGCATCTGTGGGTCGCATGTTGTTGCTGTGATCTATCGCCATTTCAGCCAACCTGAGTTAATCCGTTGCTTAACGTCCCTGTAAATGTCACCGTCGCTCTGTACGAGAGACCCGAGGTACCGAAAGTCGGAACAGACCGGCAAAGGCATTCCGGCAAGGGTTATGGGCAAAGGGCTGGAGAGACCGCCGAAGTCACAAAACAGATATTCTGTTTTAGTTCTGCTGACTTTTAAGCCCACTTTTTCCTGTCGTTGCCGCCACTCCTCTGTTTCCTCCTTAATCTGTTTAGGACCTCTAGGGCGTCGTCCGAAACCAGCACTATGAGGTACGGGCTAAGTGCCGACCCTTGGTGCAAGCCCACAGTCACACAGAAGTTAGTACTAGTGCCGACTACGGTCCAGACTTGAGTACTGCACCTGCTATACATAGCTCGAATCAACTGCATATCTTAAAAACATGTTTTCATACCTAAGTCAATCTCATGACCGCTCTCTCCGTTCCTCAGACAAAGCTCATCGTTCTTCTTTTGTCTCTAAATCTTTCGCTCTGAGGGCAATACGACTGTGGAACTCACTTCCCCTCGACATTAAAAAGTCAAAGTCTCATTTAAAAACAAAGTTCGCAAATTCTTAATAGATTAATTGCATAATATTGTACCTATATGTATGTTATTTATTTGATATAAGTATTTTACGTAATAACCTTTAATGTTTTTGTGCAATAAAGTGTCTATGTATCTATCTATGTATTATATCATAGTATTTATTTTGTATTTATGTATCTTAATAATTGTGTCTATATTTATATACAATATATTTTAAAGTTAAATACCTTAATGTACCTATGTGTTGCATTATATACCTGCTTAATGCTTCTTTTTTTTTTGTTTGTTTACCGCACCTTATTGCAAGCTTTCTGCATGACCTATAGGTTGACTGGCAGATAATGCTTTTAGCATTAAGTCCACCTTTTGTACACTTTTATTAAGTTTGTGCAATAAAGTTTAAATAAATAAAATAAAACTGCAGGTACTTTCCAGGCACACGTTTCTTCTTAAGGGCCCACCACAAAATCTCACGAGGTATCTGGTCGTATGCCTTTTCGAGGTCAACGAACACCATGTGCAAGTTTTTATGTGCCCTTCTAAACTTTTCGCACATTTGGCGAATGGCAAAGATGGCGTCTGCTGTTCCTCGACCAGGCATAAAACCGAACTGGTTTTGTGAAATTTCAGTCTCCTCTCTCAGTCGCTGCTCAATTACTTTTTCCCAAACTTTCATACTGTGTGACATAAGCTTTATTCCTCTATAGTTATTGCATTCTTGCACATCACCCTTGTTTTTAAAAACGGGCACCAGCAGGCTGTTGCACCATTCGTCAGGTATTGCTTCTGCGTGCAGCAATTTATTGAAGAATAAAGCTAACCACTTCCATCCCTCCAACCTTAATAACTTCCATATCTCGACCGGTATTCCATCCGGTCCTACCGCTTTCCCTCGCTTCATTCCATTTACTGCCCTTTCCACGTATTCTACACTAATCTCCCTTCCTAATCCTATATCAATTTGTGCATCTTCGAGCTGTTTATTCCAATCGTTTTCTTCATTCATCAACCTTTCGAAATAGTTCTTCCATCGCTTTTTTATAGAGTCATCATCTGAAAGTACCTTTCCTGTTGCATCCATTACGCATTTAATATGTGTAACACCAATTGTCTTCCTTTCTCTACCCTTAGCAAGTCGGTAGATATTTTATTGACCTGCAGGACTATAAGCTTACTGTAAAGCTCGTCATTGCCTTTAGCTCTTGCTATAGCAACGGCTTTTTTCTTCCATTCAATGTATTCATTCTTTTTCTCTGCTTTCACGCTTACATCTTGGTCTTCAACCCTTTGCCATTCTTTATTCAGAAGATGCTAAGTAACGTTTTTATTAAATAGGCGTTGACATAAATATCTTGAAATGTTTAAAAAGCTCTTAAGAAAAAAAAGGTTTCCTTACGTTCAGCAAGAACACTCCCAGTAGAAAAAGTACTCGTTGCACGGGCGGCGCCTAAACTGTCTGTTTTTTGTGGGGTTGCCAGAGTGGAACAAAACTTTGGTATAGGCGATACCGTTGAGGAAAAAATAATCTTTATTACTGTGTAATCTTCATGTTTATAAAAGTAAACTTGTTTCATAGCTAAATTCAACAAAATATATTCTACCTCGGTAATATATGCAGATTTTGGGGGGGTCGTTAATACCTGCATTTACTTTAATCTGCTGTAACAGTATTTTTATCGTCTAAGACAATTGTTCCGAAATGCCCGTCCGTCTATAGAATGAGGTGAGAACGCCATACTTTATAATTTTTGAGTGGCACCAATCCATGGCGTTTTGCATCTACTGTCAAGTTATGAGGTATACAACGAGTACAAAGCTTATTGACGCTAAATGATCATGTAAGACTTTTTGTACTTGACTCATACCAATACCTAATGTTGCCCGAATCTGATGATACTTATATCACCTATCTATCAGCGTCTATAATTAGCCACACTGCACACACGTTTGACACGTTATCATCTTCAGTAGTCGGCGTTGAAGGACGTCTTTCTCGGGAATCATCACTGAGTTTGCTTCGACCACACTTAAACTCATTAAACCAGAAGCCCAATTCCCGTAACTTAACAGTAGTCCCATTTCAGTGCCGATCCCAGTAACATTACCTACTATTTAAAACGATATTCTTAATTATTTACACTATCCCAATAGGACTGAAAATAGAAGAAAAACAAAACTTACTTGGTTTCTTCCATTTTTAGTCGCATTACCAACTGTTACTACAATTGTGTTGTTGTTTGTTTACGAGAATACTGTTTTAGATAGTAATGTTACTGGGAGCGGATTGAAACTGAATTGACTACTGTTAAATTACGGGGCTTTGTCATGGAATGCTAGTCGATTGTTGTTGAGTAAGACCGCAACCATTGCGCGAAAATTTTCTCTAGTGAAATCCATTTCGACCCACGAGACACATTATAGATTTCCGTCAATTTGCAAAGACAAACATAAGAATTCAAACATCATCATATTTCTAAACGTGCTCCATCTTGCTCCTTAAACGAAATTTTAATACCTACTTTTTTAATTGGCTGCTTTTCTTACTGGCCTATTCTAAAAATGTTCAGTGTGATCCACCTAATATACCTAAAGATGGCGTTAGCAGGTCATTACGGTCATTATCATAATGCCATGCCTAATTACTTTCTAAGTTACAACACTTACAACAGATGGCGTTAGTAGTTCAGTCACATTTTAGTTGATACGAATTAATATTATATTTAATATATTTGTTCACAAAATTCAAATTTAATTATGTTTAACACATCTAGACATTAAATTAAATTACTATGTTAAAGTTCAACCCTATAGGTGCGATCGTTTTTTTGTAAAGTGTACCACAAGAATGTATGAGTTGTGGGATATAGATAGGGCTCGCTTCGCTCGCCCGATTATTACAAATGATTCGATGAACGTCGCGTCGGCCAAGGACAGCGTTCATAAAAAAACTGTATGTATATGTACGAGAATCTGTATGTACCTAGGAACTTGAATTAAAAAAGAAATGAATATATAGGAACCAACTTAAACTTTTTTAGTCAATGCAAAAATCACACACGTAAGTATATGTATAAGCAAGACGAAGAACGAATGAAAAACGGCGCAGGCGCAATATGTGGTATTGTGGCACATAATATGATACAAATCGAATATCACTCATTGCAGCAAATGTAATTTGCAGTTAGTGTTGTACGAGTATCACCCGTTGTTTTATCTTGATTTTGAACCATGTTCAATTTATGTTTGTAAGCAGTTTGGTTTCACCAAAGCTTATGTATAAGTAAACATATATAAATAAATATAAATATTGGACAACGTTACATACATTGCTCTGATACTAAGGTAAGTAGCTAAAGCACTTGTGTTATAGAAAACAGAAACAACGACGGTACCACAACACCCAGACCCAAGATAACATAGGAAAGTTCGTTTTCTACATCGACACGACCAGGAATCGATCTCGGGACCTAAGAGATGGCAACTGCAAGTCTGGCGTGGCGTGGTTGCCTCTCGGCTGCGGAGGTCGTCTGAAACGTGACGCATAACTTTGATGCCTTTGAAAGAAAGCAAGATGCCTTAGGGGTTTTTGTGATTTGTCTAATTGTGTAGATCACAAATGAAATTATGGCATTATAGTTTCTCGAATGTTTCAGGAAAATTGTTAGAGTCATCCCTCACAGATAGATTGGAAAAAGTTAATGTCAGAACTGAGTCTTCTAGAGCTCCATTACGCATGGGTGTGCCCCAAGGCTTTTTATTGGGACCTCTATTATTCTTAATCTGTATAAATGACCTTCCTTACTTTACCAAAGAAATTTGTGATATGGTACTTTGCAGATAATACATCACTGATCTTTAAAACTGACAGAGGTAAAGCTGCATTTGTCGATGTAAATAATGCTCTCTGTCAAGAGAACGCTGGTCTACTGCTAACAACCTGTTACTAAACGCAAAAAAAAAACTAAGTGCATTAAATTCACTATGCCCAATGTGAGGCAGGTCGGTAAACATAATTATATGCAGTCGATTCAACAACTTTTTTGGATATTACATTAGACTCCTTCCCCATTTCAGGGGTCCCCATTGCCTCAGAAAGGCTTGTTTAGCGGCTTATGCTGTAAGGAAAATAATTAAGACTAATGGATGTCGGAACGACAAATACAGTAGTATACTTTAGTTATTTTCATAGTTTGTTGTCGTTTAGTATTTTTAGTATGTTGCTCTACTGCTGACATTGAATCAATCTTTGTGTTGCAGAAAAGGGCCGTACGTGCAATATCTTGTCTTGGACATCGTGATTTTCAGAGGGAGATTTTTAAAGATATTAATGTACTAGCTGTGCCCGTGGCTTCGTTTGCGTAGAATACAGTTTGTCACACATTTTACTCGCTTATGAGGTGAAATAAAAATAGAAGCTTATGTCCTTCAATTCAAGCTTTTTCCGTACAGAATTTCATCAAAATCGGTTTAGCTTCCACGACAAAAAGTAGCCTATGTCCTTTTCCAAGGTGCCATCAATCCCTATACTAAAAATTATTAAAATTGGCTTAGACGTAAAGACGTAACAGACAGACAGAGTTACTTTCGCGTTTATAATATTAGTATGGATAGTATGGATTAACGCTAACCTATCAATACATTTTTTTTTATTATCTACGTTAAAAAATCTTAGTATATTCAGCTTTAAGGTGATTTTGATCATTTTAATACTTGAAATAAATAAAAAACTGGCCTTTCCGAGCCGCAGACTACATAAAGTTAGTAATTAATTCTTGAGGTAATGTTAATACATTTAATAATTTTTCAGTAAAGTAAGAAAAAAAATTCAGACCGATCTGCAAATTTGAAGTACATTTCATTTCATATCAATGCAAGAATAATGACTTTCCTTGAAATTGACAGATTATTCGTAAACTCCAATTAAAAATTAAAAAAGCGGTTCAAAGCACTCATGATTTATTTTTAAATTGTAACAACTTATGCTCTTTCAATTGCCAAAAAAAAAGTTACGATTTTTTCAAAAATCTAACTAGGAAGAATCTACATAAAGTCATATTCCTCTACTCAAAAGAATTCATATAAGGAATAAAAAAAATATAGATAAAATTATAATGACTTGAAGTAGCTTTGGTCAGCAGGTTATAGAGCCTTCAAATGACAGCGTAGAGCTTCCGTGAATTTAGATTAGACGTTACTTTTAATTTTGGTCTTACCTTAGGAAGTTTGTTTAAGAGTTGTACAGTTGTAATGTCTATTGTGAGAATTCTAGAGGAATAAAATTTTTAAAACTTGTAATCTATAGATTACAAGGAGGAAGGAGAGTTTGGTTTAAAAATAGCGGAATAAGGACGCATAGTGCTCAAAAACATTCTGCGTTGTCAATTATAGCCAGAACTTGGACTGCATGCAGTAATTTCATGTTGCATAGGTACTACTTATAGTATTTAGAACGATTAGGCGTTCGCAAAATTACCCCTCTTTTACTCTGCCTTCAAATAAATAGTCAAGTAAAAAAAAAACAATAGTCCAGTTTTTTTAGTAAGACAGAAGGAAAGGGAGTATAACGACTTGCTATTATACTCCAGCTGCCAGGAATACGTGTGATAAACTTTGACGCGAGATCCTCTACCACGAACTTTGTAGGTGGTAAGTTCGTGGTAGTAGGTAGGTTAGTTTTAATAAACTAACCTACCTAAGCTACTGCTTAACATTTTATAAAGTTCTTCAACGCTTCATTACGATGGGTTTTATTTCTTTCCTTGTATTTCTTGGTATTATGTCTGTTTGATTGTTTTTATTTTCAGAAAAACTTTTATGAAATGTTTCCTTTGTATTTATGGAAGCCAAATGATTTTTTATGTACAAATGGTATTTTTTGCTTGTGGTAAAATAATTTTCACAATGTCCGTAGCCTTAAAAAAACAAAACTCGAAACTACCTAGAATCCTTTACAATAACTCCCCAAAAGTTCGGTGTGGGCATAATCATAATTTCAACATCCGTCCTAACCATGAACTTTAAACAGTACTTGTTGTATATCGTCTTGTTTTACATCAAATTCTATACTTACATATAAAGCTTATTAAGGTTAAAGTAAGTAATATATTTTTGAGCTCATATAACAGATCTTTTCAACAGTTTACATAAGAGCTAAGTATACAGGTATTTTATAGACATGATTTGGTATTTTATTATTTTTGAGAAAAAGAATGCAATGTGGCTAGTATTACAATGTGATGAAAGGTTCAGTATTGTAGCTATTAAAATAGTTCTTAGGTATAATGTAAAACGCGTTAAATGCACTATACAGGAAGTTGATTACAGGCTAAAATTGAGACGACATCGTGGTTTTCCTGCAAGTCGTAATAAAATCTTGCGACAAAAAAGTAACATCGTCGTGGTAAGTAATTGTTTTGTACAACTCCTACATCATCCATTTATTTACATCTATGAAATGCTATTTACAAATAAAAATTATAAAAATGGCCCTCGTGGTAGGCATGATGCTGGCAGCGTTACCTTGCTCGATTGCGATATGCGAGGTAGGTAGCTAACATTCTTGGGTCACCACATTTGTCAAACAATTTTTGCGTAACCTCCATAAATAAAGAGAGTTCTTTAGAACCCCAAAACATGTATTTAAAAGTTCTAGTAACACAGCAACCGACTAAAAATAAGAAAACGAAATGACTATCATTTCGATAGTCATTTCGTTTATTTTCTTTTTGGTCCAGCTAGAAGGTTTGATTAGGGGTATATATGGGGCTACAAGCCGACTATGGGCAGTTACTAAAAGTCTAGTGAAGCGGAAACAAAAGGAAGAAATAGGATGAAAAGTGAAAGTAGTGATGTGCAATATGAGTGTCTAGTAGTGAACAGTACAGTCCAGTATAGTGCGGTTTACGTCCATCAAGAGTGTCTCAAGAGGACCGTGTCAGTGTGTGTTAAGAGATCTACAACGTAGGTACGTCAGTCAAGCGGACCACGTCGGTGCTGTGTCCGTCAAAAGGACCATGTCAGACTACGAGACTACGTCAGTGCTACGTCGGAACTCTATCACTTGGGGCTGCGTCTGTGTGGCTTGTGTAAAGGGGCATATAGGTTTTTCTGGAAGATTTATCGTTTCCTTCCAATCTCCTGTACCCACTTCCGTAACATTATTAACGGCAATAAATTGAAGCCATTACTAACCTACCCTAATGTTTTGTTATTATTTTATATCATTTTAACAACAAAATGACACAATGTAGGTACCCTTGAATTTAAGTTATTTACCTACAAGTATAATGGCAATAGTTTAAACGATGTGATGCCTTTTACTACATAAAAGTATTTGCACACACATTTATTGTCACATTTCTTATGATAAAAATCAATTTTATTATTGGAGAGGCGCGTGAAACATTTAAAGTAAACCTTTGTATCTAACACGACAAATCTTTGAAAAATGAATTCACCTATGGGTACAGACAACGGCAGGTAAACCTACCCAAAAAGGTAAAAGTCATTAAACCATTTTTCAACTTTAAGTCCGACATGTAGAGATCAATATTAATTGAGAAAATTTGACTTTTGTAGTAGGTTGACGAGCTGTACACTACTAAAACATTCTATAAACCTCTAGCGACTTCACCACAAAAGGCTGGACATCCTTATAAGGATGGCATAGATTATATAGTTTTAAGTTTCGTTTACTATAAAAAGCTAGAAGTACCTTTGGGTACTTGGGTACCTTTATTGTAAACGAAACTCGAAAAGACAGTAATCTTCTTAAGAAAATTTCTTTATATATATGTTGACGATGAGGAGGGCTAAGCTCTATTGGGGTAGACCATTGTTTTGGGGTTGCGTTGAGAGAAACACCTGGAAGTGTCGTTGTTAACGAATTCTCTAAGAAGAACCATTACAACGTTCTCGTATTTAGTAAGATCAGCTACCACATCACAAAAGCCTTCAAAACTGCTACTAGATACTTTAAATTTGTGCCACGACGTCAGGATTTTGGCTAGCACCAAGCAGTTGTTGAGAGCCGCTTTTTCAACAGCCAGATAACTTTTATTTGAAGAATAAATTTGACATGTTGACAGTTTTTGTATAGAAAACGTTTAAAAGCGTCAGTTTTATTCGTCCAATAAAAGTTATCTGGCGATTGAAAAAACGCCCCTGTCAAACCACTTTCTGGCATAATATCATAGCGGCAAGTAGCGGCTACGTATAATGACAATTCCGATAATCCCGGATCTCGTGAATCTAAACCGATATTTAAAAGTTTCTATTATGGTCCGGTATCTCGGTATTTTCGATATTTGAGATCCTGGTTTGCGACCCGGACTGACATGAGCTAATAATGATGATGATGAAGTATCGTTGCAAGGGCGTACAGACAAATAAGTATGTAGCATGTAAAAAAATTTCGCGCTCGCTTTGCTCGCGGTTTTTTTTTGTTACATACGATTTGGGCCGCCTTTAACGGAGAGTTGCTATAAAATTATTGTGGTCGTAATCGTTCCGTACTCAATATCTTTTTGACCCTTAAGTTAAGTGCCATTTCACATTTTCAGCGCAAAATCTAATATTTCTTAGCGCCTAATTTGCGACCTTAGAAAAGATTTTAAGAATTTCAAATACATGCACAATTAAGCCCAATCATTTGTTTAGACGTTTGATATAGCAAATTTGCAAATAAAACCCTTTTTCATTTATAAAATTATCAATCCCGCCACCTCGATTTACGATAAGTGTTGGCTTTGTCAACTTCAAGCAACTAAATCATTCATTTAAATTTATCATGACTGCTAATAAAAGATGCCAAAATATAAGACTTATAATTTTATCGACGTTTAATGTACAAAAATATATTATGTGTTTTTATCACAATAACTCGAAAAAAAAATTTAACTTTTTGTGTACCTAATGTTCGAAAAAAATGGCGCTAGTTCACAACGGATTTTTGTTTAAAAGTAAGCATACTTACAATTAAAAGTTTGTGTCACAATACCTTTGATCTTTATTTATTCTAAATATGCAAAACAATCCAATCAGGTAATTAGACACAAAAACGTTATAACAACACCCTAATCCTAAATTTTCGAGGCACAAGCGCGCGCTCCATAGTAGCAGTGCGATTTTGTGAAATGGCTCTTAAAATTAATTCACCTTTTTATCAAAACTTTGAAAATTTATAAATGACGCGGGATCTCTGTCAGTTTCTTTTTATTTAATTCAAATGGCAAAAGTGGAGTGAAGGCATAAATGTATAAAAATAAAATTGTACTGCATAGCTTTTATACATTCTGCGTGCCGCTGCTGATGTCGCAGTCGCCAAAGCAGTCGCCGCGCCGTTGGCCTCTAGTGTAAAAATACCTAATATCTTAGAAAAATTTCGCGGTTCGCTTCGCTCGCATTTTTTTTTCGGTCACATTAAAATAATAGGTTTCGCCACTAAGTATACTTACTTATTTATATAATAAAATACTTCTCAAATATTTTAAAAGCCCAAAAATTTTTGGGAATCATAACACACACAAGGGAACATCATTTTTGTGTCATGAAAAATTATAACTAATATTATATATTTACGGGGTGCTGATTTCAGATCTGAAGTCAGATTTTTTGTATCAGCTTTAGTTTTGAGATATAAAAAAAATACGTTTTTTAAGAAAAAGAGTGTTTTACAAAGGAAATCAATAGAAAAACAAGCACTACATATCGAAAAATTTTCTTTATATGATTTTCTCGTTTGGCTTGGTTCGTAAGGGCTGTTTTTAATGCTCCAACAACAGTCCGCCATCATATGAGCATTCCAGTGACCCTGATATCGTTCTTCCATAGTTCGAATGTCTTGATGGACCCGTTCCCCTTGTTCTTCACTCAGATTACCAAGATTTTCAGGGAAACGATCCAAATAGCTATGGAGGTAGTGTACCTTGATGCTCATGTTACAACCAAGCTGCTGGAAGTATGACAACATCAATATTTTAATAAAAATTTAATGTGCTCGGAATAACTTTTATCCTTTTTGTTTCCAAGAAAATTTTGTGCAATCCATACAAATTCATTCCAGGCATTTTTTTCAATGTCAGTCATGTAGCTTATAAAATGTTCATCCTTTATCAATCTTCTTATTTGTGGGCCATCAAAAATTCCAGCTTTAAGTTTCTTAGTGCTCAAAATCTGGAACTTTTTAGAGATGTATTTAAAACAAGCACCATCCTTGTTCAGAGCTTTGACAAATTACATTCAGTTTTCCTGGAACCATAGCGTGCCTGCGAGGCCAATCTTTTCTAACCCAGTGCTCAGACTTAGCTCTGCTGTCCCAAAGACAAATAAAACATGGATATTTTGTATAGCCCCCTTGTTGGCCAAGAAGAAAATTCACCATTTTTAAATCTACACATATAAGCCACTTGTGTTCGTTGTACTTGATTCTATCCATAACAGAAGCCACAGTAGCATATTCTTCTCGCCACATCATTGGTGTTTGATACTTAAAATGGGATCTTTTCCTTTTAGCCCATGATCTCAAAGACTCCACACATGTTTTACATACCATATGCGGGATACAGTACTTGTCACGGGTGTCCAAAGGAATTCCAAAGTAATCAAAATACACCCGTTTTGTGAACTCCGACACACTTAGCCTACAATTTTGAAAAGTGTATTCACCACAGATGTTATAAAAATAGTTGGGATCGGTTTTACAGATACTTCTCGATGCAGACATTGTTAAACAAAAGACTTTTAAAAAAAACTGCTCGCTTATTTTGAATTTCAAATATGACTAGTACAAAAATACGACTTATAGCTGTATCTCGAAAACTAGAGCTGTTACAGAAAAAAAAAAACCGACTTCAAAACACTGAAATGCTAAAAATAATCCTAACACTTAAGTACCTAATCAGATACTTTTGGAGTCGGTGCCAGCCGATGAGAGATTCAATGTTTTTGTTTGCACCGACTCCAAAAGTAACTGATTAAAAGTAACTTAAGTGTTAGGATTATTTTTAGCATTTCAGTGTTTTGAAGTCGGTTTTATTTTTTTTAATAAAATTTACTTATTTCATCTATTTTTTGTGATAAATCCTAATCTAACTGCTGAACACCGATTTCATCCCCTATTTTCCTACCCTTAGGGGTGATTTTTATTTTTCAAACTTTTATCATAGCATCTTTGAAGTATAAGCTATTCAATAAAATAAAAATCATCAAAATCGGCTCATATTTGCCGAAGATAGGTAACAAGAACCACAACCAAAATATTATCTGGGTATATATTTGTTGATTTTCTCAAAAAGTTCTAAATCAATTTCGATAAAATGTATATGGGACCACCTCTGAAGTATGATCTACCAAACAAAAACAGAATCATTAAAATCGATTCATAATTGGCGGAGTAATCGCGTAACAAACATACAAAAAAAAAAACATACAGTCGAATTGAGAACCTCCTCCTTTTTTGAAGTTGGTTGAAAAATGAGGGTAGACTTGAAATCAGTGACCTAAAAGTAGTAAACAACAGGCATACAATTCCATGCAACAAAAAATTTTTTTAATTTGGTCCCTTGTGTAATCAATACTAATCGAATGGGAGTCTGACCTGACTGGACTTGGACAATGTGAACTTGTTTGTTGTATGTTTCGCGTAGGTGTCCCCATCTATTGCCCCCCCCCCCCCCCCCCCCGGCCACGAGCTGGGTACGCCCTTGTACCGTTCACAGCTTTTGTTAAGCCCCTAACTAAGCAGGATGTTTGTATATCTATCTACTTAATTGTTTGCCGTTAGCTGGGCTTACCTGCATAAGACTATCTGCAGCCTGTTTCAGGCAGGTCAAATGTACTCTGAAGAGATGAACCACCAACGAACTTAGTCAATGTATCTAATTATACCTACGCAGATTTTGTCATATAGGTGCTTATACTTGCAAACCTACTAACTAAAATGTACTTGTACTTCTCGTAAGTAAAATCTATAAATCTTTAAGTAATTTGTATCTAATCTTCTAGTGATCTATTTATACTAATGAGTATTAATTACTTAACATAAAATGATTGTTCGTTCGTGTCAAGCCAATTATCGATTACGATAAAAATTTAATGAGTTGTTGGGGATTAGTAATTTGAAATAAATACTACGCGAACGAATCCCGTAGCAAAGATAGTAGGTATCACATTAAAAATGATATTTTGTGATTTCGTATTTTTTTCGGTTTTTTCTTATTCTTGAGTATTCCTGTTAAGGTTTATAGATTTACGATTACGCGCGGCCCTGTCCTGTAATTTAATATTGTAAGATCTTATTACATAATGGCAATGTAGATCACATGATCGGATTACTTTATTAAATGACATCGAGTAATGTAGGTTCAATGTTATGGCTTTGACATAGATAATTTATTTATCAACTATATGTTTTAAAATTCTCATTTCGAATCAAAGTAAAGTGGGTCGAAAACTGAATAGACTTAAGAACAGGATATTGTATTTGAGCACTAGAATCAGTCCCTAGGTGGTTATTCGCAGTGATCGGAATAGGTAGATTGATTTGGGGTCAATGAACACAAACATTGATGTTAATATTGACATGCCTCCGGGATTCCGAAATTTCTTAGTATCAGTTTTTGAAAAAAAAAGGTATATCCATATTATGCTAGCACTACCAAAGTACATCAAATCAATCTACCTACTCTGATCACTGGTTATTAGTATAGTTGTTGACCGACCAGTTTTATGTGACTCTCTAAAGAGTGCACTAAATAGCTTTACCATTAAATTCAAGCTACATATTCCAGGGTTATCTGTTTGATTTGCAGTGTAAAAAACAATTCCGTCTATTTGACCAAAAAAAGCAACCTCCGTAGCCGAGAGGCGAGCACGCCGGACTTGGCGTTGCCATGTCTGAGATCCCGGGTTCGGTTCCAGGTCAGGTCAATGTTGAAAACGAAATTTTCTTTATTGTCTCTTGTCTGGGTGGTGTGATACCTCGGTTTTTCTGATTTCTATAACACAGTTGTTTTTGTCTACTGACCTTAGGATCAGAGCAATGTGTGTATGTGTTCTAACGATGTTGGGATTGTAGTCGGTCCCTCGGATCGTGACCTCCGTCTATTTAATCGCCTTGATGATGATAAATTTCGGCGTATTACGTGTTCATACACGTAAGACCACATGACATGACCAGCTAAGTGATGGTCATCATTAAAAGGCGACAAAAACCTGGATGAGAACTGTCCAAAATGGTTTGTTGACGATGGGCTTGACGGTAGAAATGACGAAAAGCGCCAAGAGTGGCGAAAAAGTACTAGGAGAGCTGACACCAAATAGGAAACAAGCAATCAGATTGATTAATTGGTAAGCCGTCTCCTGTCATCGCGATCCTGCGCGCCTGGCTGAATGCCTCGTCGAACGATAGTATCAGGGTATTTAGCCATTGCAGCGTTGGTCTGACCACAGTGTTGGTCTTCGTCTGTAAGTATGTATGTTTTGGCGGTAATTGTTAAAACATTACAATCCATATCACTACCAATATTAATAAATGCGAAAGTAACTCTGGCCTGTTTTATTTTCACGCCTAAGCCGCTGAACCCATTTTGATCTATCTTTCATCTATTTTTTATCTATTTTTTATTTTTATTTTTCGTAAAGAAATAGATTGGACCTTGGAGATGGACATAGGCTTCTATCTGTCGCGAAAACTGACCCCATTTTAATTAGCTTGAAACCTAGGGAAGAACATAGGTTACTATTTTAGTACGAGTAAAATAGGGGGATGACATGCCGTATTTTACGCGGGCGAAGCCGCGTGCACAGCTAGTAAAAGTACCTATAATTTAACAACTAAACACTTTTTCTCGAATATCAGAAATTTAAACCTTGCAGTTTGGAAAAAATACATCGTAAATATATAGAATTTTCAACGAATACCAGTAAGAAATAAAGAAAAACCTTTTAAAATGGAGGTCACGCAGAAAAAACAATCTCAGTCGGGATGCCCCCTGTTTGGGTGGAGCAATGACCTGATGAAAGTGGGTTGAACGGAGCAGGCGGTAGCTGTAAGATATAACCGGAAGGCCTGGCACTGCGTCGCATACTGACAGAGCCATACACCAATTATTCCATCGATCTAATAATGTTTTTAAATACATACTTATTTGAAATTTCAGTGTCTTGAATTAAACTAAACGCACACTATATAAATTGGCCATAGGTAATTTAATTCGAGGAGTAATGAAGGCGGTTAAAAATAGGCTACTGCAGGGTACATCCACATTGTACAGCAAATCGAAAGTAAAACCATGTTACATTTAGAAGGCAAATTAATAGCTAAAAATAACTTGGCTGTTGACAATCGTTACCGGGCAAGTGTGGTCGAGAGTGTTAGTGCGAATATCGTTAATTTGTTAGCTTGCTATAACTATGGAATTTTGTGTACAAAAATAAAACAAAATACAAATAAAAATATTGTTAGTAGACAGTTTATTATTTTTATGGTTTATCAGCATTAGTGTCATTTTAGAACTTAATTACATAAGTGTTAGAGCGCAAACGGTGTTAGAAAACGATAATAAAATCGCACCAATTTATCTAGCCCCAAACTGAGCAAGGCTTGTAGCGACTAGATAACGGATAAACATACTTAAATACTAATAATAAACATCCATATATGACACCAGTTTATACGTCATGATCCATGTGGCTCATCATACAAGCATTTGACCCTCGCGTTTTCGAACACGCAAACGCTGGGTTTTTTGTAGTCCGGGATGCCCACTAGACGAGACGGTCGTCATTTATAGTTAAAGTCAGTCATGGCATGGCTATTCTGTCTATCACAAGAAACTAACCATGATTAATCATCGACGATAGGCGCAGTGGCGGTCATTAACATTGAGCGCAAGGGTTCCGGGTTCGATTCCCCGTCGATAAAATAAATTAAAAAACGAGTCGAGTGCGAGTCGGACTCGCCCACCGAGGGTTCCGAACTTTGTAGATAAATATTATAAATAGTTAAGGAATCAAGTCTCGTAACGGAACCAATTTAAAAAGGCTAGTTTTTAACTAGTTTTTTTAATTGGCTCACATGTGGGGGTGCTGCCCAGCCTAGTAACCACCCCTGGCAAAAATCGTTGCAGTCCAGTACATCGAACAAAACACAAGGATGTTCGATAAATCGATGCGTTGTCGTCAGACGCCATTCATGTATTTTTATTATTGGCATTCGTCATCGTCCATTCTTAAGGATTACATGGGGAGTACTTCGGGTACGTAGGAACCTATGGTATGTGTGCATATTATAAATATATTTGATCCTACTTAGATGTTCCGAATGAAATATTGCTGTCTGGTAATTTGCTAAATAAGGGTCTTCCCTTCCTATATTCAAGGAAGTATCCCTTCAAAGATACTTTAAGGGGTGTAATAATAAAGAATTATAAATTCATATTTCGAAATGTCATCATCGTCACCTCAGCCATAGGAGGTCCACTGCTGAACAAAGGCCTCCCCCAATGACTGATGATCGGGGGGGATTGCCAATACTCGCCACGCTTAGCAGGCGGGTTGGCGGGCGCAGTTTTTTTTATAAGATTTCGCACGAAGACACTGCTGCCCGTCTCGTGCTACAGGAATTAGTCGACTCATACGACACGCCTCCTGTTGGCGGTTGGAATGTATATTCTTTACGGCTGTCCCCACACGGCACAATTTTGAAATGTCTCTTGCCTGAATCAAGAAACGAATTAGCACAAACAAAAAAAAATTCCTGTATCAATAATTTCTATCTCTCTAATCGATATAAAGGCAAAAATATAGATAATTTTTTTTAAATGTCGTTTGCCCATACGTTTCGAGGGTAGGTATCCTTTAAAAAACATTCAACACAGAAAACACACACACACACTCACTGTCCACACACGGGCATAGTATATGCGGAAGGGTTTGTGAACGAGGGTCGGCGAACGGCGGCGAACGACAGCGAGCAACGTTCGGCTCGCGAGCGAACATCGATGCTCGGTCGAACACTCCCTTCATAGCCTTTCAAGAGTGCGGTCACTGTATCTTCCTGCGATCAATCTTGGATTATACTCTTTTTATTATACAGTCCGCTTTTTACTATAATTAACATCTCCCACCACCGAAGGTCCTATCACTCACCTAAACAGTCCAAAAAAACTCCGGTAGCACAGAACGGAGATGACACGCTACGCGTGACCGATAGGCAGGAACTCTATATTTTCTTTTGTTTCGGGCTTTACCTTAGTGTGTGTGTAAAACACTAAGATAAGGTGTTATAGATTGACACTTTGAACTGTGTTAAATATCTTTCGCGACTCTCAACCGGCCCAAGACATTTATTCATCGACAGGTAAAGGATTGAGTGAGCTTTTTCGGAAGACGGGGTTTATGTTATGATACAGTTTTTTACAGGTACTCTCCTAAATATTGTATATTTGAAAGTATCTGCTTTGGTTATGTGAACCTGTAGGTACCAGAATTTAGTTCTGGGCGCGTACAAGTCACTGTTCAACCATTAATATTTTATTCATGATGAATGAACAACAGGAGCCGTGGAACAAAGACTTGAAACGAATGCTAAATTCATAAAAAGGCGCTGACTCGACAAAGTGCTTACTTTTTATATCAAACAGGTAAAACCAGTTCACAATACAATACGAGTAGGTGCTTTGAAAATAAGACTTCCCTGGTTTAACTTTTTCTCATAGCCCAACTATCATTATTTAAGCTGTAATGACTTAGAGCCGTCAAATGGTAACTAGAGAGTTTATGCTGCTCTTATATAATGTTTAGCAGCCGTAATGCAATATCCGAATGAATATAATAAAATGAATGGTTTAATTATAATCATTCGGATATTGCTTAAGGCTCATAACACAAACATTTGCCCCTTGCAGGATTTGAACCCGCAACCGCGGCTTTACCTAGTACAGGTCGTCTAAATATAAATGTGTGTAAATATCTGTTGTGCAAGTGCTTAGTTAAATTTAAAATTACTTAGCTCAAAAATAAACACCTTTAGGGCTCGAAAGAGAAATAATGTTTCCTACAGTAATACACTTACCATTAAAAAAATCGAAACACTTCCTTTTTTATGGTTTCTGTCCTTATTTAACACAAAAGAGTTTTCATTCCATGAAAAAAATCACATGATTGTTTAGCCGGCAATTTGGCCATTACAGTGATAAAATTCTAAATTAGAATTTCATTTGTTTATCCTATAAATGAAATGATTCACTGTTTTAAGACAAATGTGTGTTTAGAGTTTAACTCACTCTTGAAAACTAAATATTAGCGCTTATCTTTAAACTTTTTGTTCTGTATACTGTGTGTGTACTGTGGTACTTTGGGACGTCTGAAAAAGTTTTTTTTCTAAAACATATGGATACTTCGCCCGCAGAAGCCGCCCAAGTGGTGGCATTGCTAGATTGAGTCAGTCTACAAACGCTATCGGGAGAATAGTTTGTTCACGCGCCGTTCAGGATCTGGTAGGAGTCGGGTCACTTTCTGAGCTAGATGATCGATTTGTTGTAACAACTAAGCGTAGCGTATTCTAAGTCTATGGTAACAACTTCTTTACGATATCAACGCCTTAATGCTTTTCAACTGCAGCAGCAGCTTCATGTTTTACGTAGGGTGGCTGTAAGTGACTCTACAATTAGAAGAAGGTTGAAGGAATGTGGACTGGTACCGCACAAGCCAGCAAATGGGCCGAAAATAACTGCAGACCATCGATGAGAGCGCCTTAACTTTGCACGAGAGCACCTAAATTGGTCATACCTCCAGTGGAACAAAGTCCTCTTTTCTGACGGAGTAAAATTATGCTGTATAATAACGACGGAATGAACAAGGTCTACAGATGAGATGGAGAACACTTTGCACAATGCTGCATTGAAGAAAAGGTCAGCTATGGTGGCGGTTCGTGGACGGTTTGGGGAGGAATCAGCGCCGACGGTAAGACAGAGCTTGTCTTTGTGTCTGGGCCACGTCTGCCTGCACTACACAGTCATTGCTACATCGAATAGTGTCTTGAGCCTCACGTGATGCCCTATGCACATTTTATTGGCAACGGTTTCATATTCATGCACGACAATGCTAGGGCTCACACCGCGAGCGTCGTATGAGATTATGTTACCGAAGTCGGTATCTCCATTATGGAATGGCCAGCAAGAAGCCCGGACATGATCCAGATTGAACATCTTATAGGATGAATTAAAGAGACGAATTCGTCTAAGAGATCCTGCCCCAGAAACACTTAGCCAGCTGCAAAATGCCATCCAAGAGGAATGGAATGGAATGCCACATTTGATCGTAACTCTCATCCGATCGATGAAGAACCGTATGGAAGCAGTAATAAGAGCTCGGGGAGGGAATACAAGTTATTAAATAAACGTTTCTTAGCTTTTTTTAGCTGGATTAGCGTCTACAAAACCATAGTTAGACCAATCTTAATGTATGGGTGCGAGGCTTGGACACTAACCTTAAAGGAGGAAAACAAACTCTTGTTGGCAGAAAGGAAGGTTCTTCGTAGGATCTTGGGTCCAACACAAAGAGATGATGAGATGAGATGGAATCTGGAGGGTAAGGAAGAACAGAGGCGAGACAAAAGCATCACGACTTCGCTGGCTCGGGCACGTGGAAAGAATGGGAGAGAATCGTGCAGTCAAAAAAACATTCCTGGGACGACCATCCGGACGGCGCCCGGTTGGTCGTCCTAGGTTTCGCTGGATCAATGAAGTCACGAAAGACCTAAGTGAGCTCGGAGTGCCCTACTGGACGGATCTGGCACGGGATAGAGACAAGTAGCGAGCTTCGGTGTCGGAGGCCAAGATCCACTTCGGGTCGCTGAGCCAACGAAGTAAAGTAAGTAAGTTTTTTTTTTCATTTACGTGTGTTGTTTTATCAATTTCCTTCATACAGGGTAAAAATGACTTGTTAAACAAAATACGAAACGTATGAAAATTTAATTTGCATTAAGAACATTAACATTAGAATTTGAAAATCTTTTATTATTCACTATTAAACGACATTTGATAAATATTTCTAAATACACACATTTTTCTGATAATCCTTACAAAACATAAACTTGCAAGGTGTTTCGATTTTTTTTTTTGTATAAAATAAATAAAGAGATAAAGTTGGTAAGTATATTTTAATGTAGGATAGAATTATTTTCCAGAATATCCTCATTCGATTCAAATAATTCTGTGACCAAATAATAATATTCTAAAGAAGTAAGTAAATGCTGTTTGGATGTAGAGTAGTTAATCTTCAAAACTTAGGCACTCCTTCGACCAATGTTTATAACATTCCGGATGGACATACATTGTATAGCCTACTTTATATCCAGATTGTACATTTCTCGAGAGCTATACGGTCGCAATAGATGTCAATAAAGATAGCGCTAATCAACGCAGAAACATTAATATTATTTAGGCCCGATTTTTCAATACCCAGATAGCTTGAACTTGATGAATAAGTTTGACAGGTTGACAGTTTTTGTATCGAATATGTGTCAAAAAATCTAATAAAAGTTAACTGGGTATTGAAAAATCGGCCTTTAGTTTTTCATATAAAGAGCTGAATAGTTGGGTTTTGAATTTCTGTGTGAAGCCAAATATCCATGCAGGCGAAGCCGCAGGCAAATGCTAGTTATGCTTAAAGTCCATGATCAAGACCTAAGCTGGGGTTGTTAGTTTTAACAAATTAAAATTTTAAATAATAAGAGATTGAGTTTTTGTTTCTAGTTCTTATTAGTTTTCTGAACGACTATAGTCGTAGGTTTAGATTAGTTGAATAACTAAAGAGATTTTTTTGTTGTGTGGAGTATATGTATTAATTTGTATGATGACTACGTCTATCATTTCGTAAGCATTAATCACATCTTGAACTTCTAAGAAGTCGTAAACGCTCATGATGTTTGGTTGAATCTGGGGCCAGTCTTGGAATTTGAATCACACATTTGATAAATATGTGAGTAAAATTATTATAACATTTAGGTTTATTAGAAACATCTACTTAGAAGTCAGAAATTTTAAAATTATTTGGCAACCAACCTACCAATTTTATTACGAAGGAATATTGAACTTCATTGTTGACGACCACACAGTGTTAACTAGCTCCGAGGACACTGTACGGAATTGGATTCAAATTGATCATTCACATACTGATTTATTTGCCGTTACATCATTGAATCTTTAATGGCATCATTTACACAGTGAGAACACGGCCGACATTAGTACTTAATATTATGCTACCTACTGTTATCACGTGGCGTTATCAGACATAGATCGATATGAATATTTTCGCCGAGATTAGGCCATGAGGCACTTTCACCGCCGTTACACACGTTTTCTAGCGAAACACCGAACTCAATTATTAATAGCAGCCTATTTTTGGAGCGGCTTCGGACGCGGATTTGCGCTCGGGCATGTGCGAGGCCCGGGCGAAGTCACTATCTCACCTGGGCCAGGTGTAGACACCGGAAACTTCGAAGCCAAAGTGCCAGGAGCCGGCGTAGGCGCCCTGGCCTTTGGGTCCTGTACACACACCGTGGCCATGGGCTTTGCCGTCCTCCCACCCTCCACAATAAGTACCACCATCGTCAAAGTCGAAACGGCCACCGTTGAGGCCACGCTGCGGGGGGTTTCCGCTAGTGGCGTGCGCGGTGTCGACAAGTTCGCTCGGCTGCATCACGCGAAACCGTGGTGCCGCGGAGGGGAGGGCCTCCCGCGCGCACCCTCCACCGAGCTCGCGGTATAAATAAACATCAGCTGGGCATGTCGCGCCGTGGCGCGCCGCCGAGTGAACACCGCTCCGTTCCTGCGCGAGGAGCACTGCGCGCCCGCCCGACGGCGGACCGCCCGCCCGCGCCCCTGCCCGCCCTGCGCACTGCGCGCCCTGTCCGGCTGCCGACTGCGGTCACCACCGCGCGCCGCGCTGTCGCCACACTCACCGCCAGCCCTTAACCTCCAGTTTGCTTATTGATGAACCGAAGCAGTATAAGACAATACTATTTTCCATTTAAATAGCAAAACATGCAGTAAAACTTACATTAATTGGCTTGAATCAAAGTAAAACCAGAAACACGATTGATAAAACTAACAACAATAATTGTAACAATCCTTTAAAAAAGACTTCATAATAAAATTAACATACTCTCTCTTACCAGATTCTCCTGCAAAATCGCAGTCTTAAAATTTCTACTATCTCTTAATTACACCGAAACTGAAAACCTTCTTCTTCCGTTAAGATAAATTGAAGCCAGACAATTTTTTGCATAAGTATTCCGTTTCTTTCTTTAATTCTTTTGTGTGAGTGAACGAACTTATTTGCGACGTACTTTTCTCCTGACTTTGGTAAAATTATACTTTGTATTAAAACTGTGACACCTGGCCATCTTAAAGAGGAGAGTACCGGTCCACTGAAATACAGGCTTTCGCCTAGTTCAGGTACCGGTCTCTCACAATCTGTGTAATAACACCATAAAATATGTTTTACGAGTATCACAACTCTTGTAACATAACTTACAATTGTGGAGAAAATAAATGCATTTCTTATTTTATTAATCGTACTAAAGTAAGTCCTGTAAAGTAATTGTAATTTTATGTGAAACCAACATCATTATATACCTAAAAATATTTAACTACAACCTGGCTATCAGCCTTGCTACGGTATTGTATTTGATCTTAAATATAAACAAATAATTGCCACGCCCAAACGCCCACCAACACAACAAACAAATACGAGGCTTTTAATAGTTTTAATCCGATAATATATTTACTGTAATTTGACCCAATTTTTTTTTTATAGTTTCAATTTCGATTATTCTATAGCAGTCATTTTAATTAAAAGTATAATGTGTTTCCCTAAAATACATATATATATATATATATACTTTTAAATTTATTATTAAAGGTAACAAACAGTCATTAAAAAAAGGTAACATGGTTTTAATAAGTTTAACTATAAACCTATATTGCCTATGTAACCAAATACTAACTAACTTTAACAACATTTAATACTTACCTATTGAGCCATTCTTAGGGCTAAAGGACATCATAAACTCATTCACTAAGTTAAACAGTTAACATTAGTGTGCAAAGTGCAAGTTTGTAAAAGATATACCTGGTTATTTATTATCATAACACTGAAATAATAAATTAGCGAATTGAGAGCTGTAATATTTTCAGTGATAGATTGTTATATTATTCACTAGCCAAACTTTGAGCTTTGATATAATGATGTTTTAATAAATCAATTACTGTCTTTATTGTAAACGTTAGTGGAACGATACACAAACGAGTTACTTCAAGTATAATTTTGAGTGTATGTCTACAGCTTCCTCCGTAGCCGAGAGGCGAGCATGCCGGAACCTCAGACATAGCGACACCTAGGTGATCTGAGGTTCCGGGTTCGATTCCCGGTCGGTCAATGTAGTAAAAATAACTTACACTTCTGTAACAGAAGTGCTTGCAGCAACCACAACTTCGTTACTATAAGTCGTTTTTTTTAATTAAGCTGGAAAGTGTCTCTAGCTGACACATGCCGTGAAGGCAAACCTGTGAGGTTAGAGTTTTAGACTGAAGTCTGAAAAAGTTATAATTGCAGTAATAGGAACCAAAAAAACTAACCATCTCATTCAAATACTGTATAAAATAGGATCAAAAAACTGCGTGCGAGCTAGATTACCGTGTCTCTTGGTTGCACAGCTGTAGGTATTTTCGTAATTATTTAAGCTACGATTATGCATTCATTATATCTCAAAATTCGCAGTCAAATTGCAGCATAAGACTCCAAAATTATGAAAACTGTACTTATCTTAATTATAAAAAAAATAAAAACTGACTTCAAAAAACTAAAACGCTAAAAACAATCTTAACACTGTTTATGTACGTAATCAGTTACTTTTGGAGTCGGTGCAAACGAAAACATAGAATCTCTCATCGACTGGCACCTTCTCCAAAAGTAACTGATTAGAACTTTAGTGTTAAGATTATTTTTAGCGTTTTAGTTTTTTGAAGTCGGTTTTTATTTTTTTAATAAAATTAACTTAATTCATCTGTTTTAGTGATAAATCCTAATCATAACAAATCTTACGAGCGCAAACATAATTTAACTTCTGAACACCGATTTAATTTCCTATTTTACCATAGGGGTGAAATTTCTTCCGAAAATGTTTTATTATAGTATCTTTGAAGTAAGCTATTCATTAAAAAAAGAAAAAAATGAATCATCAAAATCGGTCCACATTTGGCAAAGATATTAGGAAGATAGATACTAAAATCAGTTGGCGTGGTACGAAGTTCATGCTATGTTTGATAATTTTCTTATAGATCCCATCATCAGAATTTAACCATATTTATATGGGACCATTCTGAAAGTACTCGTATTACCTTTCAAACAAAAAAAAATTTAATTGAAATCGGTCAACGTAGTAACGAATGATCTCTGATAATACATAAAAAAAAAGATTCCGACGAATTGAGAACCTCTTCCTTTTTTGAAGTCGGTTAATAAGTGTTTGAACTCGAACCCAGTATGTGTAAGCTGGTACACATGGTGAATTACTGTAATTGTATAAGCTAGAGTTTCGTTTCAAAGATAACTACCTAATACGTTTTAACTGCAGCACACGCGAGATCTGATATTAAATTTCTGGGCCTGTTATTTTAAAAATAAAAAACCTAATACTGTTTTCCCGCCAAAAAAAAACAAAGTAGGTACTTCTTCTTGAGATAGTCAAAGAGGTAGGTTAATGTCTCGGAAGCAGCTAAGCAAGCCGTTGCCGTTCCGTGCGCTACACTATTGCAATCGAGTTTAAACGTTAGAGCTAGCATTACTTTGAGTCATTTTAATTTCCGCTCTTAATCCTTAAAATTTCTGTTTTGAGAATTTTAGACTAGGAGCCGTCTGAAAGGTTTTAATTTTGACGACATTTCACAATCGGACCTTTTTTATTTTTATTTGATTGACAATGAAAGAGTTAGATTTGGCAAAATGATGCTACTAAAATTATGACTAAAACGTTTGATTGCTTCTGATATGCTTTAAAATAAGGCATGCTTAGAATCTTTATGGCCTATATGAAGAACCTGTAGACACACACACTATACATAACTTTTACGATATCGTAGAGTAATGTAAAGTGGTTTTGGACGTGAGGAGCGCACTGGCAGACGTACTCGGGAAACAAATTAATGAAAAACGTTATTTAGAATTTTGTAAAGAAATACAATATCGTTAATGTCAGATTGTATTGTAAATATGATACTATATTTGTCCTACGTGTCTCCCACAAATCTTGACATTGGCAGAATCACTGCTCGACATAAGGAGCGCTCACCATTTCATGTTTTCACTAATATCTCTTGAATCCCAGCTTTAAGAGGGTAAGGTCGATTTATTTTTTTGTTAGCCTTGCTTAGTTGCACGAGAAGCAGCTAATTTCATTAATGAATGGAGCCTCAAAACTTAGGTCCAGAGCTCATTCTATAAGCTTGCCATTCTTCTTTGACAACCTTCTAGGCCAATAATCAAGTAAAAAATACACTCATTGGAGGCACTGTTTATTGAGGTATGAGTTGTACTCGTATATACGGCTTATTCGTTTTGCGCTCACGGAGGTGAGTATGCTAGGCGTAGAAGCTCCTATTAGAGTACTCATCGAACTATGGCTATAATTTCGTAAATATAAGGGCATTATTTCTGTCCTTAGGGCATTATTTGGCATTATTCATGCACAATTTTTTAAAGTATGAATTATATTAACCACTAGTATGGTTTTCTCACACGAGGGTGAGTACGCTGTGCGAAACCTCCTCCTAGCTTACTCACCAAACTGCCTTTAATTTCGTAAGTTTATGGGTACTATTTATTTCCTTTAGGCACTATTTAGAACTATTTAGGAATCAATTATTAGCATTCATGAAATACCGCTGGTAAGTATGCCCGTCAAAGAGAGACGGCACTTTGTGTAGAACCCTTTTTATGAAGATCCTTCCGTCCACTTCCGCCAGCCAGACCCCGCTACCTACTTGTATGGAAACCATTCCGAAATTGGCTATAATCCATATTAGTGTTTTTAAACTTGGTCCGAGTTTATATTCGCTTACACCCATCGAGTTTCAGTAAGCTAAAATTGATGTACGCTCAATCCAGCCAGCTAAATCCAGCATGAGCACCAAAACACGATATGATATAGCGATATATCGACACCAACTGTAAAAATATGACAGATGTAGCCGCCATTTTGAATTTTTATCGAAACACCGATCATATTATGTGACTTCACAGGCACGGCGATTCAATATGGTAGCTTTATCTGGCATATTTTCACAGTTGGTGTCGATATATCGCTATATCATACAATATCATAACATATCCTGTTTTCGTGCTCATGCTAGGCTGGCTGAACATGAAGCTAAAACCGGTGACACACGGCTCCCAGACGCCAGTTTCGGAACAGGAAGGGGCGGAGTCTTACCGACGAGCTGGCGAAGTTGACGAAAGGATCGACCAATGACAGCGTTTGACCTCACAATGACATTGTCACAGACGCGCCCGTCGCCATCTGTCACCGGCTTTCAAGAGTCGACGAATGCGATACCCGAAGCAAGGGAAAAGAGGCTGACATCTATTGCTCGGACTATAATTCGGACATTTGGACTTTTTCAGAACCCCATACGAATCAGTTTGAATCCGGGCTTATCCGGAGCCGTTTTGTATGGAGTTCTGAAAAATTCCGGATGCATTTAGTCCGAGCATAAGGACTCGTCTTGACATTGTAAGGTCAAACGCTGCCATTGGTCAATCCTTGGGCTGGCGGAAGTTGTCTGACGGATAGACCAATGGCAGCGCTTGACCTCACAATGTCAAGACGAGTCTGGAGCTGCGTCCGCCGCAGTTTGTCACCAGCTTAAGTGTCATACCCATATAGCTTTTAAAGCTGGTGATAGACGGGGGCGGATGCGTCACTACACGCGTCTTGACATTACGAGGTCAAACGCCATTGGTCGATCCTTCCGTCAATTTCCGCCAGCCCGCCAGCAAGACGCCGCCCCTTCCTGTTCCGTAACTGGCTATTATTGATATTAGTGTTTTCAAACTTGGTCCGATTTTATATTCACCAACACCACTCGATTTTCAGTAAGCTAAAATTGATGTATGCTCAATTCGGAACAAGAAGCGAGGAGTCGACTGTCAAAGCAGCGTTAAGACGCGTCTGGACGCCGTGTATCACCACACCAGTTAAAATGGAGAACGGACGCCTCTTGACATTGTAGGGACAAACGGTAGGTTCCTTTCCGGAAAATTGGTCAATTGTTTCGTCAACTTCCGCCAGCCCGCCAGCCAGACTCTAGCCCCCGTTCTGTTCCAAAATTTACCATAATCGATATTAGTGTTTTAAAACTTGGTCTGATTTTTTATTCGCCTACACCATTCGTTTCAGTAAGCTAAAATCGATGTATGCTCAATCCGGAACAAAAAGCCAAGAGTTGACGGTCAAAGCAATGTCAAGACGCGTTCGTCTTCCGTTTGTCACCATCTTAATTTTACGCAATTTTACACGGACACTTTTTAACAATAAAGACAGTTCTCCTTCCTTACCCTCTTAATATTGGTGCTTCAAATGGGCATAAATTTTTTATCTGTCATTTGTATTGTACGGGATAGCCCACTGGATAGCCAGTATAACTGTCAATGGTTTGATTTTGATTGAATGAATGATGTTTGTAGGACACTGTTTTATGCCGGCTCCACACGCTTGGCAAACAGCGGCAAACAGCAAACAACAAACAGCAAACACAAGCGTGTGGATAGCTGTTTGCCTGTTTGTGATGTGATTGCCACTGTTCGGCGTCGGTGTCGGATTTTGTGCACAAATCAAAGGGTGTTCGACAAACGTTTTTGTGATGCATCCACACGCTTGTTTAGCAATCAGTAGTACGCGCGAGCAAGCGGGCGGCGGACGTTGTAGAGATAGGTCGGATTAGAAAAATAACATGTACTCTTATGTTTTATTTCTATTCTCGGTAGTTATAAAATATTATAAATATAATGTTTTTATAATGTCATATTTTTTTTCGTTCTAGTGTGTATTTATAATACATCGAGTACATACCCTACATATGTGCTCCATGGTATAATATTATGATTTTATTTACTTTATATTTTTGTATGGATAAAAGTATGTTACTCTTTCACGCAAAAACGGCTGAACGGATTTAGATGAAATCCTAGATAGCGTTTGTTGCAACCTTTCCTGTTGCATTTAAATATTTCATGCGATACCTAATACTCGAAATATTTAACGCCTCGAATTACGTATCGACTAGTTTCGAAAAAACCTATTCCAAATACCTAATCCGATATTTATGCCTTACCTCTAGACGAAGTTTCTACAGTTCTTTTCTTTCAAGATAGGAAAGAAGGGTATAAGCTGGTGACAAACTGCGGCGGACGCAATTCCTCACTTGTCTTGACATTGTGAGGTCAAGCGCTGCCATTGGTCTATCCTTCAGACAACTTCCGCCAGCCCAAGGATCGACCAATGGCAGCGTTTGACCTTACAATGTCAAAACGAGTCCGGAGCCGCGTCCGCCGCCATCTATCACCGGTATTAGTATATGAAGGGTAATTTCCTTTTTTTTTTAATTAAAAACTCGGTATAAACTTCATGTTTGCCAAATTTGTGGATGCCCTGTTTGTGTTGGGTGCATGTGATCGGTGCTTGGCACGTGTTTGGTGTTTGTGACAAACACCAAGCGTGTGGAGGCACCATTAAATAACGTAGTTTTACTTGATCAGTGGACACTGCTGGTTGAACCACAGATTAATAAATGTCTAAAGAGTTGAACTGCTGCGTTCACTTCACAGATTATTATCAAGTATTACTTGTTCAGTGAATAATAAATGTAAAGACTGTGTTTGGTAGAGAAGTTTGTTGGTGTTTCTCCGTTGTTTGGTGGTGTTTCTGCTTTTTGTTCAATGTTTTTCTAAATGTAATCTTCCAAACTGTAGCAGAACGTCGGATTTGATTCATAAAAATACTTATAAGCCCATACAAAACACTACAGAAGGACAAAGTTAGTGATTCTCGCTCGCTAAACACTACTGATTATTTAAAAATCTATTTGTTTTAAGTTTTCTTGTTCCCATTATGCATTAATCTCTGCTCTGTTAAGGCTATTTCGAAATAAATTGACGAAATTATTAAGTGGTTTAGAAATTATTTTAGTTTCGTTTAAAATGTAATCTTCCGCTGGAAAAAATATTTGTTATGCCAAATTTTATTGTTTGTTCAAGTCAAGAGTTAAGCTTATATTTTATTGTTTGTTTTTTACTATACTAAGTTCTAGCACCAATACTATCTTGGTAAAATTATCACCCGGAATTGGTTAGTAACTATATAATGGTTGGCAATTGGAGTAACAATCTAATGTTACTAAAATATAAAGTAGGCGTTTACTAACTGCCCACTTTAAAAGAGGTCTTGATTATAAATTGTCATTATAACTGTTGCCTACCTATTAGATGTGTTAGGTACACATATGTCACTGATACCTATCATACATAATGGGTAATGGGTAGAATATATTTAATGTGAATACTATAGTAAGAACTTGTTGCATTCAATGGAAGCCTTTGTTCAGCAGTAATATGTTCTTTATTAAAAACTTTTTAATTGACTGGTAATACCTGTATTCTATTCTAAATTCTCATTTATTTTAGAATCATGGATAATCCTGAAACTAGTAGTGACGCTAGGTCTGGCCAACTGTCCCCCACATCATGGTGCCACCCTGCAAACAGGGTCCACAGGTTTATAGCATTAATGTTCATGTGCTTTCTTTGTTTCGGTAAGTACTTAGTTTAAATTATCAACAAACAGTTTGTAAATTATATTTATAACCAAATTTGATGATTACTGGTAAAGCAATAGATTGAACCTCGGAGAAGTACATTGACATTGTCGCAAAACTGGTGTGAAAACAACCAATTTAGGTAAAATTTTGTATGAAAAAAGCTTGAACCCTAGGGAAGGACATAGGTTACTATTTTTCAATACACCTCCTTAGAGAATAAAATAAGGAGTGACATGCCGTATTCGCGGGCGAAGCCTTCGGTATTTTAAAATTCGTGATAGTAAAATTCGGAATTAAGTTTTTCGGATTTATGTAGTGTACCCATTATGTACATTATATGATAGAACATTAAAGTTTATAGTATAACTCTGTACCAATTTTTAAATTATTAATAAAAATATTTTTGGTTTCATATTTAAATATATTTTTGCAGGTTCATATTTTTGTTATGACACTCCAGGCGCTTTGGCTGATAACTTTAAAGATGACGCACATTTGAACACATCTCAATTTGCATTACTATATTCAATCTACTCTTGGCCTAATGTAATATTGTGTTTCATTGGTGGTTATCTTATTGATAGGTATGTAGTAGTTGATAAGTTATTTACTGTGATATCATCCTTGTTTACATCGTACATTTTGTACACTAGCGACTCGACGCGTGTTAGTATGAATATCTACGTACAAATTTGAAATGTTTACGAAAACTCAATATAATACGGTTCTTAACAGCGCGCAATGAAATGCGGCTGATAAACGACAATTGCTGCGTCTTTAGGTAGCAAAAATTGACGAAAATAATACTTTTCGCATGGACGCAATAGGCTAGTTTCCTGGGTCAAAAAAATATAATTCTATTTAGTTGTTCAGTTAGATTATCAAAAAATATTGGACCCATATTTTGTCTTGAGTCAATCAAACAAAAAATGACGAAGATCAAGCTCATCAAAGTGAGCACGTGACGTCACGGAACTTAAACGGGCTATATCTTCATCATTTTTTGTTTGATTGAGAAAAGAGTCCGACTCACCCCCAGATCGGGCCCGCTAGAAAGGAGCCCGGCAGCGGTCCGGCCTGTTTCGGCAGTTCCGGTCCCGTCGGCGCCACCACTAGCGGGTTCGCCGCTTGGTAGGGTGCCTTTTGCACTCTACATTAGCCCGATCACGCCTGCTAGTATGGGGCTCGACACGTACGAGTCTGAGGCTTCGCTGCGCGAAGCCTCACACTCGGCCGGGTCGCGGCGACCGCTAGCGGGGCGGACCTAGGCTGTGCGCCTTCAGCGCACGCCACAACTGCCCGGGTTAAGCTGACGAATGTCTTCCTCAAAGGCACTCAGCGATAGGTCCGTCCATAAAAAATAAAAAATAAAAAATGATTGAGAAAAGAAAAAATACGTGTCCAATATTTTCTGTTAATCCAACTGACGGACTAATGGATTTTTAAAGAAACTAGCCCATTGTTCGACTGAGCATAGGGTTTTTTACCCTATGCTCAGTTTATAGCT
Source organism: Anania hortulata (assembly GCA_963576865.1). Classification (NCBI taxonomy): domain Eukaryota; kingdom Metazoa; phylum Arthropoda; class Insecta; order Lepidoptera; family Crambidae; genus Anania; species Anania hortulata. Next base: position 16,046,084 of record OY756388.1, on the reverse strand, counting down.
ATTAAGTTATCGACGTTAAAACAAATGAAATCGGTCAAGCATTTTAAAAGAAGAAAGAATTAGCATCTTTTTTAAAATGATTTCAATATTTATTTTCTCCTGAAATACCTACTATATGTACCTACTAAAAACAAATGCTATGCTCAAAATGTTGTGTAGATTTTGACACTTCATAGCATATTTTTTAAATATTTTCTGACAGTTGGGTTTAATAGGTGTAGTAGGCTTTTGAAACCACATGCTAGTTTATATTTGGCTACTACACTCGCCTTATGGTACTGACACACATGTTCATTAGTTGCCGAAAAGCATGCCACTAGGTAGCAATTGCTATCTAGTGGCATGTGTGAACACGCCATGCCAGTAATAAGCATGCTTAATTTGAGCATGCTCATAAAACAACCGTGGTTTGATTTTTGAGCAAGCCACCTGTTGCGCGGGTAGAGGGGGGGTTGCTTTGAGCACGTCTGAGCACCTTTGCTTTAAAGCATGCTTATTTCAATTGACAACATTGCACTTTTGGGTTAGGTGCAAAATCTTGAAAACCATTTCGAGTCTCTCGGATACCTAACACGTTAAGTATTTAATTAGATTTTTTTGGCCTAAATGTTAATTGATAACGGTGTACCGGAGTTTTTTTTTAGTTACCGCAAAACGGCGCGCATCGCCCGACTCCTATGACAAGTAGGCTAGGGCTACCGTACCACAGGCGGGCACGACCAAAGTCGCGAGGCTCGAAAACGTTAACTCGAAGGATCATCACTGCATAATAAATAATAACATCTACGCATCAAAATCTCGATTGATAAAAGCGTAGCAAAGCATTGCCTCGCCTTCGAAATCACGTTAGACGTCCGTTTATGATGTAAAGTGGACACCAAATAGCTTTCCACGCCGCCACGGCGTTGATGTGATCATATGGCGACTGGGGCCGCGAAAACCTCTTCTCATATCTTACAAAATCCAAGTACGGTCGGCCAAGAAAGTGGTCTACCAGTGTTGGCTAAATTAAATGTGTAAGTAAAATAGCGTTAGGTTGAACTCAAGGACTTAACCTTATAAACAATGAAAGAGATGCACATTTTTGACGTATTATTTATTTGTTTTTGACGTCATAGAAAGAGCATTAGTAGCTATCAGAATAACTTTGCATGAGAAAATCAACCCTGTTGTTCTATGACGCGCAAATGATTTTCAACCTTAGGGTAATAGACCACTTTCTTGGCCTACTGTACCTATAGCCATAGGCACATCACATTATGATGCAGTTGAGGTTTCTGAACTAAGTTAATAGTTGGAAAGCAATATAAAAATAAATTGTACTATGGGAATGTGAAGCAGGGCAGGGCAGGCAGTCCGACTAAACTACTTAAAAAAAACTAAAACGCTAAAAATAATCTTAACACTTGAGTACCTAATCAGTTACTTTTGGAGTCGGTGCCAGTCAATGAGAGACCAATGTTTTCGTTTGCACCGACTCCAAAAGTAACTGATTAGGTACTTAAGTGTTAAGATTATTTTTAGCGTTTTAGTTTTTTGAAGTCAGTTTTTATTTTTTTTATAAAATTTCATCCATTTTAGTGATAAATCCTAATCAAACACACGAGTCTTACGAGTGCAAACATAATTTAACTGCTGAACACCGATTTCATTTCCTATTTTTCCACCCTTAGGGGTGAATTTTTTTCCAAAAATGTTTTATTATAGTATCTTTGAAGTATAAGCTATTCATTAAAAAAAGAATCATCAAAATCGGTCCACATTTGGCAGAGATATAGGTAAGATAGATACTAAAATCAGTTGGCGTGGTACGGAGTTTATGCAATGTTTGATGATTTTCTTATAGATCCCATCATCAGAATTTAACCAAATTTATATGGGACCATTCTGAAAGTATTACCTTTCAAACAAAAAAATATTTATCGAAATCGGTCAACGCAGTAACGAATGATCGCTGAACATACATAAAAAAAATTAAAAAAAGATACCGACGAATTGAGAACCTCCTCCTTTTTTGAAGTCGGTTAACAAAATAGGGCCCACCACCGCAACTTTGTTTCAATTCGTGTTAATAAATAACTTACAATGTAAGTCATTGGCAAAATCAAGCACTACCACCTCTTGTAGACATGTTTATGAGTTCGAAAGAATGTTTTGAGGGATAGCTTTTTTGTTTATCTTAAATGGTACACGGAAAAAGTAAAGTGCCTAAAATTGCCCTTTTAACAAATGTTGATTCATTTGTGGTTTCAGTCTCGTTTTAAACGCAGTACTTTGACCACACTTTGTTTGACGGTTGTGTCTCATTTGGACATTATTCCTGCTTACAATATGAGGCTCTCGTCGACATATGGACGTGGGAACTGCGACAAGGGCGATTGTCTTGCTTCACCTTCAGGGAGAATCGCAAAGACCCGTTGCAATTCGGCTTTGTGTTTCACGGCAAGCAATTCGAAACGTGTGGAAACGGTTCCAGGAGACAGGCAGTGTGGCTAGATGACGTGGTTCATGCAGAAATCGAGCAACAACTGCACACAAAGATCGGTACATTCAATTAATTGCGCGCCGGGACCGTACTGTGACCTTACAAACCCGACTAAAGAAATCTACTGGCACACGCGTTAGTGATCAAACCATTCGAAATCGACTGAGGACGAACAACGTTCCAGAATGCGTGTTATCCATCTCAAATTGACAAGGGATCATCGGGCAGCACATTTGAGGTTCGCATGTGAGCATTTGGACTGAACCACGGACGATTGGAGGACAGTACTCGTTTCCGATGAGTATAAGGTCAAGTTTTTCAGCGATGACAGAAGGGTAAGTGTATGGAGAAGACAAGGAGAACGTTTCACTGTGCCATGCATGCACGGAACTGATCATTTTGGCGGCCCAAGTGTGATGGTGTGGGGTGGAATAAGCTTACTAGGCAAGACAGGCCTGGTAATTTTAAACGAAGGGACTGTAACTGCTGCCAGTTACGTGGAACAAGTGATCCGACCTCACGTCATCCCATTTTCACAAAGAGTGGACGATAATTTTGTTTTTATGCAAGACAATGCCCGTGCGCATACATACGGCTCATGTCACTCAGAGGACACTCTGATGCCAATATTTCGGTATTACCATGGCCAGCGATGATCCCCGATCTCAATCCGATTAAACATCTATGGGATCCATTGAAAAGAAGTCTCAAAGCGACCTATAGTCATGTCAATAGTCAACAAGAACTCATAAACGCACTTAAACTTTGTTGGTAACGAATACCCGAGCAAAATGTTACTCATCTCAGTGAGAGTGTCCCAGATAGGTTCTGCAGGTCTACTACGAAAAACGTAATCCGTTAATACGATAATCGTTTTTCAGATTGCTTACTACGAAACGCTTCGGATTTTATGAAATAATACGGTAAATAACACCCTTATTCATTCATTCACGAAGTCGTTCCGAAAATATGTCTATGCATCCGATTGAAGCATCGACATCCGAAATTGTTACGTAAAGCCTATCGTTTGCGTATCGTTTGTCATTCGTTTCGTCCGAAACATCGTATTTCGTTTTTCGTAGTAGGCTTTCTGAGACTATACGGAGCAAATAGGCCCAATGCGCTACTAAAGAAAAAAATCTCAGCATGTTTATTTAAAAAAATCAGTCCAGTCCAGGTTTATATTGAGTAAATTTTGTGTTAATTTCTCCATAAATAACAAAAAAATATGTCGATTTGTATATCAATAAATTACGAGGGTATTTTGTTTTGAGTAGTTTATAAAAATAGTTGGTCATGGCCCGTTGAAGGCCCGTAGTTCAAAACTGGTTGGACAGAGTAGTTGGACTTCTGCTCCGCCTTCATTTTAGCTTGTCGGCCGATTTTATTTAGGTCTAATATAATACGAGTATATGAACAGAAATTTGATATCAGCTGATAGGAATCATCACAGTGGTTTGGTGTCATAGTAGCATAACAAGTACCATCTGTAAACTGTTCCAATTAGGTTTGGGTCTGTGTAACAAGAATATTACTACCTATGAGTATAAACATTAATATCAAGTATATTAATGCATGTAACCTTTGAAACAGCAATGAGTGCACTGGAAGTGTGCTATCGCTGCAACTTATATAAAACATAAACATGAGTCACATATCAGTACGTGTATCAATATCCCTTTCCCTTATTCACAAGTCAGACTCATCATCACATAGTAGATATCGTACGTAGGTAATAACCAAAAAATTGAGATATAAAGAGGTATAAAATATAATTATATTAAACATACTCTGTAAATCTATTTAAATAAAAAATGAATCTCTATTTCCCTTGGTCATCGCATCACGCGTGATCGGCTGGAACAATTTCGCTAATTCTTTTTTTGTTGTGTTTATTATTGTCAGGAGAAGGTTCTTCTTATGAAAGTAAAAAATTAGAAAGTTGCGCAGAAAATCCTCTATAAATAAACTAAAGACCACGCGAACGAAGTCGCAGGCAACAGCTAGTATTTAATAAATAAATCTTGCGTATAATATTTGCCTGCCTGGCCATATATTGGTCCATTATATCATGTGATCATCGCCGAATAGAATCGCATCGCTTCAGCTCCACCCATACATCTTGCTGCGAATCGGGGCGCGTACACTATATATTATATATATTTATTATATATAATATATTTATATTATTTATTATATCGTATTATAGCTTATTTTATGTATCATATCATAGTATTTTTTATTTATTTATGTATCTTAATAATTATGTCTATATTTATATACAATATATTTTAAAGTTAAATAGATATACCTTAATTTATTTGTTGCATTATATACTTAATGTTTTTTTTTCTTATTGTTTATTTACCGCACCTTTTTGCAAGCTTTCTGTATGACCTATAGATTGACTGGCAGATAATGCATTTTTTTTTTTTTTTATTTATTGAGAAACTCAACAGCTTTATTACAATGTACATATTAGCCTAGTTTAACAAAAGTGACACTTAGCCAATAACAGAGTTTCATAACATGCTTAATTTGTATTCGTACAAAGTTTCTTATTATAAGTAACAACAAAGTTAAACATCATTCATCCAGATGTGGCAAAAGTTGCTAGTTCTAACCAAGTAAGAGTACTGAAAAATTTTATTTTTTATTTTTTATTAATGTGAGTAGAATTGTATTTGATGTATTTGAGATAGTGCCGGTTGCCGCAATTTAGCATTAAGTCCACCTTTTGTACACTTTTATTAAGTTTGTGCAATAAAGTATTATTTATTATATAAAATAAATAAAATAAAAATAATTCGCGATATGTACAATAGAAGTTACAAATGCAGTGGGCTAGACCCAAATAGGCCTTTATTTCTTTTCAACACCCATAAATGACAACAAAATATATCTTGTATATCGAGATACTTATCTGGCAATCTTGTAGAATGGAAGCCAACTGATTTTTATAAGGAGATCATTTTAAACTAATATTAAGTAACGTATAAATTAGAAACGGTCTCTGTGAACAAGACAATAAGAAAGCGCGTGTAGTTTTGCCTGGAATCAGTCAAAATCGACTTTGATTGGTACATACATTATCATGTGAGCCTATTACAGTACACTGCTGGACTTAAGCCTGCCCCAAAGAGCACGATCTTTTTTAATTCAGCCACTGCCAGCCATCTTCCTAAGGTCATCGGTCGATCGAGCTGGGGGGTGGCCTACACTATGTACATATTAGTATTGCAAACACATACATATTAGTACAAATAGGTCACCTTAAAATTGGACTGCTCTGCTCGTGTCAGCAGACTACTGCCGTATGCCTGCCACATGTTAATGGATTGCGCACAGACGTTTTGTTTTCATAAAGTTTTTTTTTTTGTGTACGAGTAGGTACATCGAATCATATCACTGCCGTCTACACTAACGACGTCGACTGCTGAAATATTATGTTGCTATATTACATGTCATTTAAGTAACTTTTTTTTTCAGATACTTTGGAGTCAGATTGGGAACTGTGATATACATGACAATTGTATTTATAGGAGCAGTTGTTTTCGCATTTGGTGCTTATATCAATGCTTTTTGGCTGATGATTCTTGGAAGGTTTATATTTGGGTAAGAATGACTAATATAAATTAAAAAACCATAATAAAACTAAAAACTCACTATTAAATTGCAAAATGCCTGCGCTATATTCTAGCTTAAAAATATTGCAGTAGATTTTTTCACCAGAACTAGCCAAAGTAGGTACTTTAGTACTTAGTAGGTACTAAGATACCACCATTCCATTTACTGTTTTATGTAATTGCATTATCTTATTATTAGCATCTTACTTTATTCTCATTTCACCATTCTCAGGTCTGTTATTATTTATTTCCAACAGAATTGGAGGAGAGTCTCTGCAGGTTGCTGTAAACAATTACGTAGTTCTTTGGTTCAAAGGAAAAGAACTAAACATGGTCTTTGGATTGCAACTATCTTTCTCAAGGTTTGGCAGCACCGTTAATTTTTGGGTCATGGAGCCTGTATACCGATGGGTGGCGAATTATTATGCAGGATATGAACGTCTCGGCGTTGCATTATTTTTAGGTATGTATAGTAAAATTTCATACGCAGATGGCAGAATATAATATTTATTTTAAAGATTAAAAATCCGAAACATAATAAGATTTAATATCCGAAACGAGGTTATCCGACAGCAGACCAAAGTAATGGACATAGTCCTAAAATATAACAAGCTAAAGTGGCAGAGGGCCGGCCTCATCTGTCGCAGAACCGATAACAGGTGGAGTAAACGAGTGGAGACTACGTCTTGGCAAACATAGGGTGAGACGCCCTCCAGCTTGATGGACTGACGACCTTAGGAAGATGACAGCCAGTGGATGGAGGAGAAAAGCGGGAGATCGTGTTCTTTGGCGTTCTTTGGGGGCTTACGTCCAGCAGTGGACTGCAATAGACTGACATGATAATTCAAAAATAACTATTTAAAATGATTTATTTATCTATTGACTTAGTATTAATATTAAACAAATTCTTGCCAATTGAAATTTATTTTTAAATAAAGTTTGCTTAAAAACAATATCCCAACATAAAATACCCTAACAGATATGAACACCCTGTATTTACACGCGCTTTTGCTCGAAAGTGCCTGCTTACTCCCCAGGCCAGTAGTGTGGCAAAAGAACGGGACGTTACTTGGTTACCTCGCTTAATAAATAAACTACCCTCCACTTTAAAAGATACTTGAACCTAAAAAATTAAAAACTAAAACAGAAGACTTACGTCTTCCTATTATAATATTAATATTAGTGAGTTTCATAGTACGTAATAATAGTGAGCACGATTACCTAGTTTCCGTTTAATATGATTTGTACTGAAGTTCGTAGTGAACTTTTGTAAGAATAGTGATATTGTTTTCGCATTTATAATAACACTAGCTGTCCCGGCGAACTTAGTACCGACTCAATTTTTTTTTAATTTGAGAAATTTTATTATTTATTCTGCTATTCGGGGCGAAGACGAATCCAACAAATCAAAGATCATAAAAATCGAAACATCAGTTCTTGACTTAAAAATGGTGTAACTAACCCGACTTTGTTATATACTTAGTCTTGCAATAAATACTGAAACAAATATTTAAAAAAAATCTATTGCAAATAACATTTATTACTTTTACAGTGAGTTAGTTAATTACACAAATAAAAACAATTTAAAATATAAAAAGCTTATTCGAAGTGGTCTCCATTGGCTGCAATACAGTCCGTTAAACGTTGAGGCCAGTTATCAATAGAAGCACGCACTCTTTCCATGGGAAAATTCTTCACTGCTAATCATACGGATTGTTTAGAACTCCAAATTATCATAGCATTTAGAGCAAGCCGTACTCTCTAAAACTGACCATAAATCATAATTCAGTGGATTAAGATCGGGACTAGACCACGCCCAGTATTCAGGTCTGATGAAGTCCGAAACGTTCGTTTCCAACCAAAACTCCGTAGACCCAAGCTTTATGACCCGGCGCCGAGTCTTGCTGGAAGGACCATTCTTGGTTATTGGCTTGGTAAAATCGAAACAACTACTGAAGCGGTACGCAAAGGGAGGTCACAGAAAATTACCCGGACCGGAGTAATGTGAACGAATTTGCACCGGTATCTGTGTCCCCCGCTAGCCCCGCCCTCTCTGCTCTCATGTCATTTCTGCTCCGAATATTGAATAAAGGAGACGTGTAGCATGGATATAAACGCAGAAACATTCACCCATTAATGTTTCAATTCAAATATTCCAAGTGAAAACCTTTGCCGTAAAATAGAATGTATCCAATCTTTTTTTTTACTCTATTTAGCCTTCTAATAAGATACCACCACAGTGGGAACCCGGCCTATGTGATTTTGGATTCAGACTTTCATTTTACAACCTTTTAGCAACAAATACAACTTCTCTTTATAAAAAAAATACTATTTTTATTTTCACCCACTAGATGGAATAAAACCGGGTTATAACCCAAATCACCCAGTTTTAACCCAATCGGGTGGAATGGGTTTTAACCCACTACCCATCTCTATTGATAACTGGCCTCAACGTTTAAAGGACTGTATTGCAGCCAATGGAGACCACTTCGAATAAGCTTTTTATATTTTTAATTGTTTTATATTTATGGATTAAACTAACACACTGTAAAAGTAATAAATGTTATTTGCAATAGAAAAAAAAATGGTTTTCTTTGTTTCAGTATTTATGGCAAGACTAGGTATTAGATGACTGCTAGTTATCTGGCCGGGTCATTGTGGACAAACCTCAGTGGTTTTTGGCAATTAACCCTAATAAAATATGTATGTGGTTTTTGTAAAATAATTTATTTTTTATTTATTAATTAATAAATAAAATATATATATGCAGTTAGTTATCTCTATACGGATTTGGGCATCCACTTCTTTAAGAACTCACTCTGAATATTAGGATGAAGGCAATATTTTAAATTATATTTAACTTATCAATGATGGACCACACCGCACATTTTATCCCGATAGGTGTCGCATTGTGTTTGGTCTTGCCCGTAGTGTGTGAAATTCGAGTTAAACACGTGTGTGCGTGTTAGTCATTGGCAAATAAGTTTTGTGTTGAGCCCTAAAACGCTGGAGCCATTTGAGATTAGCTTTGCCAATGCTTTCCCATTGCTTTGTGAAGTTAAAACGATTTAAAGTTGAGTGAGCCTGCTATTCATAACTATCTCTGATGTGCTGTTACCAAGTAAAACTTATGGTATGTTGTTATTTTTAGCCTCAATGACTTGTCTATTCTCTTTAATTTGCGGTTTGCTCTTGGGTTGGATGGATTATAGAGCTGAAAAAATGTTAAGCCGCCAAGAAGAGGCTGCCAACAAAGAGCCATTTAAACTTAAGGATGTTCTACACTTTAAATCAATTTTCTGGATGGTCTCTGTAATTTGTGTTGCATATTATCTGGCAATATTTCCTTTTATTGCTTTAGGAAAGTAAGTACATAATCACCATTATTTCTTAAACTTACATGATTACACGAAAATTGAAGTACTAATTAATAAATGTTTTTTTTTTATTTTAGATTATTTTTTGAGCGAAAGTTTGACTTCATCCCACAAGATGCAAATAATGTAAACTCGATGGTGTATTTCCTCTCAGCCGCTCTAAGCCCATTTTTTGGAATTCTCATTGATAAAACAGGCAGGAATGTCACTTGGGTTATAGTCAGCATAGTGACTACAATAGGAGCTCATTACATGTTGGCGTTTACGTTCTTCAACCCGTACATTGGAGTGGTAAGATTACTTAATATGAAAAGCCAAAGAATGTACAGTACTATCCTACTATTTTTTCAAGACATATAAAACTCTAACCATAAAATTTACTACAGATCACACTGGGCATATCATATTCGTTATTGGCTAGTGGTTTATGGCCTCTAGTGGCAATGATTGTGCCAGAAAATCAACTTGGAACAGCTTACGGCATGTAAGTAAAAACATTTATGAAAATAATTTTGTTTAAATTAAATGCCTAGAATCGCAATAAATATGTGTTAGGTGATAAGAATGGAAGGCAATATAATTATGTTTCATAGATCGACTTTCATGGTTTGTATAAAGACGTGTGTACCAGATCTGGCAAATGCGCTTCACGCACGCACGCTGCACACGTGTATATAGTTACTGCTACTAATTAGTTTGGTTGTTTCTTTTTAATTTAATTTAATGTTAAAATCATTGTTTTATTTTAATAATTTCCTGTCTGTTTGTTTTTTTATTCTTAAAAATGACATTTTTATTTTAGTTGCCAAGCAGTCCAAAATTTGGGTTTGGCCACTGTTATCCTTTTGGCGGGAATGATAGTTGACAAATATGGTTACTTGATGCTGGAAATGTTTTTCTTGGGATGTCTTTTTGGTAAGATTTAGTTTCATGTAGAGAATGGGCTAGTTTCCTAAAAAAAATCAAATTAGTCCGTCAGTTGGATTAACATAAAATATTGGTTATATATTTTTTCTTTTCTCAATTAAACAAAAACTGATAAACAGTAGCGGATTCGGAGGGGGGGGGGGGGGCTAGGGCTCTACCCCCCCCCCCCAAACATCTAGGTTCAACCCTGAGAAATGTATTATACTAGGACATCCTAAATCATTTTTTTTTCACGTGACGTCACGTGCTCCCATTCCCAAACTTTGATGTCCTTAATCTTCGTCCTTTTTTGTTTGATTGACAAAAATATGGTCCAATAAAGACAAAATATGGTCCAATATTTTTTGATAATCTTACTGACGGTAATTTTTTTTTTTTTTACCTAGTAAACTAGCCTATTGTTGAAGTTATTTCAATAATGTAATGTAATAACTTTTTCAGTTTCATTGATTGCTGCTGTTATAATATACATAATGGATTCGACAAGTAATGGTGTACTTAATCTGTCTCCAAGTGTTCGAGATTCTTTAAAAGTGTAAGTACTTGATGCACATTATTTTATCAAACGGAAGTACCCAATAGGTTTAGTCATTAATTATTGGCAGAACTTATTTTCAAAATATCATTTCAGTGAGCCAAATCAAACGGATGAAACTGCTCATTTATTGGATAATGAAGACAATACTGACCATGAAGAAACTGATTCGAGGCCTAATGATGAATTACAGCAGTCAATTACACAGAGAGACGTGGCACAAGTACAATCCGACAGAATTCGGAGTAGATACTTATCACAAATATTGCCAAATACTAACATTCCAGATAGACAGTAGTACGATGTAGGTAGGTAGTATTATGTTACCTTACTAGAGTATAATATTTTGTTAGGTATGACTTACATTAGACTAAAACCATGAATGCATGTCAATCTTATAAGTTTTATTTTGTTAATCATAATTATCGTGTTTATATTGTAGTTTTATACTTATTTCTAAAATACAAAGTTAATATTATTAGTCCTGTTAGTTAAAATCAAGGCACATACGCATTGTACAAATCATCAAGTAAGTCAATATTTTATAACCTAGAAATCAGTGTAGAATAATAAATGATGACAATGACTAATATTAATTAGCAATTTTTATGTTATCTGCATTTCAAGAAATCCAGTTTTTCATTGACTAAATTCACACATTGACATAATCTTTGTATAATAGTAGTATTATGGACTATCAAAAGATATTTGATGCGTTTACGGATATTATTATGTTAAATTAAATCTTGACATCTTTTTAAATACATTTGAAAATGGACAAGGAATCTAAACATTTAATTTGATGAACGTGGTGGAGTATAAATGTACGTATTCTTCTAAATATCTAGCACATCTGTCCAGGGTCACTGTTGTTGCATGCGTCAAATTCGTCGTGGACTTTTTCTAAACAAAACAGTATCACAAATAAAACTATTATGTTACATTTCTAATAAGACTACAAAGTATGTACGCTGTTATCTATATTATAAAAATTAATCTCTATTTTCCTTGGTCATCGCATCACACGTGAACGGGTGGAACAATTTCGCTAATTCTTTTTTTGTTGTGTTAATTATTATCAGGAGAAGAATCTTTTGAAAGAAAACATTAAGAAAGTTGAAAGCAGAAAATCGTTTATGAATAAACTAAAGAACACGCGAACGAAGTCGCGGGCAACAGCTAGTTTTATAATAAAGATAACGGAATATCTTTACACAACAATTATTAGAATATTTTGCAGTATAAAATTCTATTGACAGCACTGTTTTACATAAAGTTCATTGCTAATTTGACATTATACTATGTACAAAATATGTGCTCAATTAAGTACAACAAATTTTCTTATAGTTGGTCGTATTTTGAAAAAATCCTTGTATACTCTTTGATCTTTTATACAGAGATAATTACGTAATATAGCTAAGGCTAATGCTTTACTGAGTCAGTACTTGGATGAGCTGTGTGGTGCGGAAGGCGCGAAAAGCGGACGCCCGGTTGGCCACGCATCAGCAAGAGACGACCCCTTCCACACCGCGTTAGGACAGGGGCGGCTCAAGATCACCTGCGCCAGAAATAACACCCAAGCACTTAATACAGTTTACCTATTTTAAATCGAATACCGTTGATCGAATAGCAATTGATTAAAGTTAACTCAAAGGATCATCACATCGAACAATAAAAATATTCGGAAGCTTATTGTATTAACAAAGATCGTAATGGTTTAACAGCGCGAAAGATCTTAACCACGTAAATCTGTGATTTTTTTAGGAGTTATTGCAGGCGCGCGCGTTCGGTATATATACACAAGTGGCGCAGCGCGGGTGGCACGATGCGACGCTCCTTTCGGATTTTTGTCTAAAACGTATGAAAACGATTTGGTGCCCCGCCCGCGCCTCCTTCGCGCCGCTCTGCTTGCGTATGTCTCTCACCGCTAATATACTTTTTTTTTGTACAAAATATAAAAGCAACAGCCTTGCACCCGCGCCACGCCGACGTCTCTCAACGTAATATTTAAATAAACTTACAAAGTTACAAGCAGTGTTATTTGTAGTCGGGCCATCGGGGGCCATCTGCCTTGGAAACCGACTCAGTTAAACGGTAGGATACTCCGCCATCATTCATCAAACTTTCCTTGTTAATTGGATTTTATCACAGTGACGAGTGTGCCTAATGAAGTAGTAGGATATAAAAAAAAATATTATAAAATTAACTGACCCCTTCAATCATTGGTCAGTTTTAATATTATTGTGTTCCTTAAATTGCTGTAGACTGCATGATCTCAAACAATAAAAAAGAAATACATTATTATTCATGAATGCATCTGAATTATTTTTAAATACTGGTCATGATTGAATTTTAATAAAAACTTTATGATATAAATTTTTATGACTATTTGAATTTACTCTCCCTTTTACTTATGGGGTGGTAGACATCTAGCCATTCCTATCTACCTTGCTTGACCTTACTCATATTGCGTTGTCATTAAGGCGACGGGTAAGGCAAGTGACCTTGAGCATTAAGCGTCGACTAATGCGACTTCTATTACGTGCCTAAGATAGTACAAATGCTTCTCGCAGACTAAACATCCATCCGTTGAGCTCCTGTGCAAATAGATTATCATTGCGAGCAAAATATCCGCTCATGGAAGAGTAGGTGCTAAGAGTAAAATCCATTAAAAATCCTTTTAATTCTTAATTTGTTGACTATTTGAAAAAAAAAAACTTCATCCACAGGGCGCGAATGTTATAAATAATTAAACCAAATTTGAAGCTAAACAAGAACGTCGTTTAAAATATAAATCTGTAAGCTCGCGATATTGGCGGTACTTGTTTTTTTTAAAGTGTTTATAAGAAATAATAACTAGTGTTTAGATACATCAGAAATACATCAGGAAAAACTTCAACATATAAGTTACATGAGATATTAATTTCCACATCCTATATCTAGTATTTTTGCCAGAAAACTTGTCCAAAAACACCTCTTTTACGTGTATTCTCCTTACCCGGCGCCTTAAGTTAATTTTTCATATATTACATTATTATTAATTTGAAATCTGCCCCAATACATTCTTAGATTCTCAAAATATTTGAGTACTTTGGTACTTAATCAGTGACTCGTAATCCGTGTTATTTAGGTATGCACAATACCTGGCTTTAATATTGAGTTATAAGTAAATCTATAAAAATTAAGCTCATACTATACAGGGTTACATCGGAAAGGGGTGCCAAATTTAAAAAATAAGATCTATGGAACATTATAAATAATATTATAAAGAAGCGTCTTAATAGTTATTATTTTTAATAGTCGTAAGTTACGAAAAAAAATTACTTTAAAATATCAGAAATTGAAGTCAATAGAGATTACGAAAGCCGCGCGATTTGCAATGTAACCCTGTATGTAGAGCGTAAAATTAAAACAAAAAAAATCTAGTTAGTTGACAACTGGCAGTCTGGCAGTTAAGAACACTTTCAATTTAATCTGTTGTCCCTGTCTCATTCTTTTTATTTGTACTTATCGTCATCGCCCCATTCAATGCCATTACCAGGTAATGAGCTTTGTATAAAAGGTGAAACCCATGTAAAATACCATTTAGTACCAAATACCTCTATTATATTTCTCTTCCATCCTTTATCATATTGACTATCTTTAGGGCTATGTTTTATTTCAGGAACTATTATACCCTTCAATAAATTATTAAAATGATAGATGAAAAGAAAACCTGTGAAAGCCCCTACAATAACATTTATTACAACTAAAAACACATAAAGGCTCTCCTTTCCAAAATCGATAACAAAGCTAGCGAGAGGAAACACAAACTTAACAACAACTAAACCATGATTCCATGTAATAAATTGTGCTAAAAACTTAACATTAAAATAAAATGCATAAACCATAGACACAAATATGTAAAATGTAAAAAAAATGAAATATCTATGATTGAAGTAGCCTACACAGCAAGCAAAGAATGTACAATGATGATCTCTTTTTAGTATGCATATGTTGCAAACACTGCAGTGCCATGCTCGAGGGGGGCGTATACATTCACACTCTGTACATTCAGTCCAGTTATTTTTTCCACAGCTGTCTAGAAAGTGCCCTTTAATACTGGTGTTTGTACACATACCATACATCAGATTTCCAACAATATTATGTAGTAAAAATGTAGCACATACTAAATGTCCAAAATAAGATGATGTCCACACATCACAAACTGCTGGCAAAACTATACATAGTTCGAAATAAAAGAATAAAGGAATCAAAACAAAAACAATTGCCAAATAAAATATGTGCTCCACTACCCTTTTGACTTGGGTATTTTTGATCGATTCTATTTTTATGATCATTGTAGATGTAAATGTCACAGTTTATAACTATGGTGTTACTTGTCTGAGTAGTAGTAATAGTTATGTTAAATCTATCAGCCTTGTTAATGAATGAGTCATTTGAATTTCAGTGCTAGGTATCTGAAATAGAAAAAAAAGCTTGTTATTTTATTTAAAACCAAACTTGATACAAATGGGTTCACCTACATGCATTTCAAATATCTATTGCGAGTAAGTAATGAAAGTATGTAAGTATGAAGTGTATGTTTATTTATTAATTATACTATGTTTATTAAGATGATAATATAATTTATGCAAGTTGAGCAAATACAAGCCAAAAGCAATAAAACAGTTAAAAGCTTATGAACACATTACATGCAAGACATTTTCTAAATCACCTCATTAACATGGGCGACATTAGTTTAAATTCAAGCTCATTGTATCTGTTTGGAAACATTACTGTACCTACCTTTAATTTTATGGCTTGTTCTAGGTTTTAAAGGGCATTATGTACTTAATTGTCACAAAGTCAAAAGTCATGATGACCCTAATAGAAATATTGCTTTTAATAGCATCGTTAATATACAACTAGCTGTCCCCGTGTCCCGGATTTTAATTTTGAGAATTTTTCGATTTTTTACTTGTTAATCTGCTTTCGAGGCGGAGACAAATTTAACAAATCAAATTAACAAAATCATCATAAAAATCTGTCAAACCGTTCTTGAGTTATAAATGGTGTAACTAACCCGACTTTGTTTTAAATAGATTTTACAAAGTATGCTGACGAATACTTAATTAATCACTCAAGCATGTGTAAACGAGACACAATAGAAATTACATTGTTATGCGACCGCCGGCGGTCTTATAATCCTCAACAGGTTAAAAAGTCAAAATGAGAATTTGTTTTGTAGGACCACGTCATAGCCAACAATCAGATTGATATATACTGACCAATGTTGCCAACTTCAGACCAGTTCAATTCGCCAGAAATTTTGCGCCAAGTAGCCTAAATTCGCCAATTTCTATTTTCCTATAAAATCGCCTTATTTAAGTCAAATAGCCTAAAATACTACTCTAAAAAGTGTTTTTTATTTTGCAGTTTCCGTCTTTTAGTCTATTAAATATTGAAGAGCAATACTATCGATAGTTCATTGGTTGGCAACGATCGAAACTATCGATACTATCGCTGTTTACCGATAGTATTGCAGTAAAAGAGATATCGATAGAATCGACAGACTATCGATAGCATCGTTTTTAATTCAACTATCGATAGACAATCGATAGGCTATCAATAGACAATCGATATTGACCTATCGAGCGGCAACACTATTTGAAACTATTCGCCGGGATACAATTTAATTACCTACCTAAAATTCTCCATAATTATTATTTATTTTTTCTCATTTTTTTCCAAAATTTCGTTTTCTCCTGTTTCTCCAGGAGCTATGACAGCTAATTTTGTATGCCGATTTGAAGCGCCACTATTCATTGAAAAACCGAAGTAATTTTGACGTTTGTGATACCGGTTTATTTAGTTAAATTGATATTTAACATCGGATTTTGAAACTATGTAATTTTCTAAAACTATATTTTTCGTTACTGCACACTGCTGTGATATCTTTGAATTTTTTTATCTTTGAATTTGAAGGGTCTGACTAAAGCTGGTGACAAACTGAGGACAGACGCGTCTTGACATTGCTTGACCATAGACTCTTCGCTTCTTGTTTCAGATTGAGCATACATCGATTTTAGTTTACTGAAAGTACTGAAACTAGTGTTATAGGCAAATAAAAGAAATATAGACTCGGACCAAGTTTGAAAACACTAATATCGGTTAGGGTCAATTTCGGAACAGGAAGGAGGCGAAGTCTGGTTGGTGGGCTGACGGAAGTGGACGGAAGGATCGTGCAATAGCAGCGTTTATCCCTACAATGTCAAAAGGAGTCCGTCCTTCGTTTAGCAAGGGCTTAACTGCAATAAAATATGTAAATATCGTTCTTTTTGAATTATGTATGTTTAAAGTTTTATCCACTGCTATACAAAAAAAATATCGACTAGAATATAGAAAATCATTAAAAAAAAACAATCTGAACCGAATCCAGTAGGTTGACAGAAAAAATCCATTGTCTATCTATCCACTGTAATTTTAAGTATTACTAAAAAAACATATTACAATCATTGACCCAACGTTTGCTACGGCGGCTCTTTAATTCTGTATTTTTAATCTTAAGTTTTACTGTAAACAGCCCTTTCTATTCTTGGCAACCAAGCACATCAAAAAAGATATTAATTTTGGATTGGGGACATCATTAATTAGTTTAGTTTTAGTTTCAAATACTGATACGTCTTACAGCGCCAAAATGGCGTTAATTAAATAGGCACAAATATAATTTGACAGCAGCCAGTCTATATTAAACAAGTTTGTCTTGCTTGAGCCGACCTCGAGACTACCCTGTCTAGCCTAATGCAGTCCACACGTAAGCACAGATTAGACTTAGTGCCGTCTTATAGGATGTTACGGCATGCAATTGTAGACTATAGGTATTCTTTTTTGATATACTTAATTGTTAATACAGAGTATGGACGTAAGCCAGACATGGAGCTCAAACCTTGTTGAGCAGAAATGTCTTAAGATTTGTTCGACAAATTTTCCCGCCATTTTTTAATCTGTATCTGTACTGTTTTTGTATGGGCGATCGCTGACAGTTGTCATTTCATACTAAATGTAAGTGAAAAATCACTTACTAGTTTCGGAGAAAGATGGGTTCGTATTGCTGCTCCTTATGGTATGTGCTCAATGGCCATAGAGCAATATCTCCCACTTTTTTCATCCAACCACTGCCAGCCTTCTCTATAGATCTTTTAGATTTATTGATCATCATCATTTCAGCCATAGGACTGATAGGACGTCCACTGCTGAACATAGGCCTCCCCCAGTGACATCCAGATTGGCCGGTTGAAAGCAGCCCGCATCCAGCGGCTTCCTGCAACCTTATTTAATATTTATTGATCCCTGTTGGATAATTTGGTTCCCTTTTTGGATTATTGCGACTGACTTTTCTTTAGGTAGGGATTTCTGATTTTCCCAGGTTCTCTAAAGTATTTCTAAATAAGTTAATATGCTCTTCCGAGGTTCTAGCACAGAAATCCTAGAGTTTTGTAATGTGTGAACTTTAAGGCGGTCATGCTCGTGAAGCGCATGTGATAAGGCATTGATGGATGGATAATCGGATAATCGTCTAGATATACACTCTAATTCTTTCATTCAATCTCTTCGGCAATATTTGAGACATCCATTTATTTAAATCATCACAAATTAAATTCACCTTTTTTGAGTTACTTAGATTAGTTTAAGACTAGGTTTAGTACCAATTACAATTTATTTTGGACCTTTACCGCACCCATTACCTGCCTTTCTGCATGATTCAAAGGTTGGCTGGTAGAGAATGCCCTTGGCATTAAGTCCACCTGTTGTACATTTTAAAGTTTGTGCAATAAAGTTTTAAATAAATAAGACATCGAGCACATACCATATAGAGCAGCATTACGAACCATCTTTCTCCGAAACTAGTAAGTGATTTTTCACTTACATTTAGTATGAAAAAACAACTGTCAACGCTTGCCCATACAAGAACAGCACATACAGATAAAAAAAAATGGCGGAAAATTTTGTCAAACAAATCATATGACATTTCTACTCTATTGGGTATGTGCTCCATGGTTTAAGACCACGACGAGACTTGAACCTTTTAACAAAAACCCTTTTAATTTCGCGGGCTGTACTGAACGATTCCCCTTATCTTCTATCTATCTAAAATCTCCATTAAAATTGAGTAGCAGAACTAGTCGATTCATTCATACAAAGATTTCGTATAATCCCCTGTTTAATCGGCGCGGAAGGGAATGGAAGCAAAGCGGATTTTTGGAACATAATTATACAAAGCATTTTGAAATCTGTTTCCAAATACTTATTGTTTGGTACTTTAAACAAGCAGCAGGCGCGCCACTTGTTCCCGTCCACCCCACCAAACATTTTTTGGTGGTTTTTTTTTACCTCTACTTGAAACCAACCGAATGCCATTTGATCGATTATCAAATCAATCATTAACTTGAAACCTAAATACTTTCATGCCTAAGCAGAGTATTAGCATTTGCTTAATATAATATTCGACAGAATAGTTTTTTTTTTTCAAATGCAGTAGATTAAACTAAGGCAGTTTTTTATTATAAATTATATTTTCTTGTAATATTTTCGTTTTGAAAATAGTATGACAATCTCAAGACTACACATCAATAAATAATATAAACACAAAAATGTAGCACTTTCCATTCAATACTCTTGTCATGCAACAAATATCCAAATAATTAGGTATAATGTGTATTAACTTAGGTTTTCCTTAACATCGTCCACTAAATATTCCTAAATAGCTAAAACGATTTCACGCTTCATTATTTTATAGCATGACACATGAAATAACAGTATTATGATCTTTTACACAGAGCCATAATAAAAAAATGCTCAGTTTTCATTGTATAACAACAATACAAGATAATAGAAACATTAATAAGATCACTTTTAAAAACATAAAAAATCACTCTCTATAGAACTTCTTGCTGTTATCTTTGGCCATATCAATTAAAGTTTGAGCTGGCTTAAAAGGGGCTCCATAGAGGCCATGGAACTCTTCCATCTTTCTAACTAATTTGTCAGCACCAAATTGATCCACCCATCTGCAAGCCAAAAATACAGAAGTTAATATCAAGTTTTCACAAAAATTCAACTTTTTTTAATGACTTGGTAAATCATACATATAACGTTTAAACTAGCTACCTGAACGGGCCACCTGTGAATGGAGGGAATCCAAGACCAAACACAGCTCCAACATCTCCTTCTAAGGGGCTATGAAGAATTTTCTCTTCTAAGGACAACACTGCTTCATTAACAAATCTGAAATAAATAAAAAAATGGGTAATCATATTCCTTTTGCTTGCGGCATGCATAATTTGATGATGCAATGCAATGTACTAAATGTAAATTATAAATCAAATAGAAGTAGTAAACACGACCCTATAATATTACCTTGATACCATTCTTAACTGCTGATCTTCAACTGTGTTGGCGCCACGAGGCTGCAAAGCGTACTTTTCTTTCATTATTTGAATGGCTTCTTGATTTACCTCTCTATTTTTTGTTCCTTTTTCATAAACATAGATTCCTTTGCCCGATTTTCTACCCATAAATCCAGCCTTCACCATCTCTTGCATAATGTTTAGGTCACCACCACTAAAACGATCACCAAATGCCTGAAAATTTAATAATGGGTAGTGTTCATCCAATTAGTCCTATTACTATATACCAGTTTGAGGGCGAAATGATAAGAACATTTACCAGCAAACCTGAAACTACTTACCTTAGAAAGGTCGACAGAGATGTGGGAACCAACGTCAATGCCAACTTCATCAGCTAGAGTTGCAGCGCCGACAGGGAAACCAAACTGTTTGGTCATATTATCTAATTCTTTAGGGTCGACTCCTTCCTGAAGTAACCTAAAAGACAAAAGATAACATATTTTTTAGCATAACCAGCTTTCCCAGCGGCACAGTATTTGATAGTATAGGGCCATTCATGGAAGCCACTTTTTCTTAAGGCTCAGATATCTCTCCCTCCTGAGTAAATGTTAACAGAGGAGACATACAAAAATTATAATTAGACACTGTGTTAAGAATAAAAATAATTTAAGCATAAAATATTATTGTGTAATAAAAGATAGAAAATGTTTGTAGTTATGTACCTGACTGCTTCACTCAACATGGTGGACAGAATTCGCGTAGTATAAAATCCTGGGCCGTCCCCAACAGTGATGACAACTTTGCCCTGCTTCAGGCCTATGGCCACCGCGGCCGCGGCCGTGTCGTCGCTGGTGCCCGGGTGCCGAATAATTTCCAACAGCTGCATTTTGTCCACAGGCGAAAAGTAATGCATACCTGCAGATAAGACAATCGTACGGGATGATTGGTTGAACAGCGAACACGTTTTTCTAAAGTCTTGTTTTACCTTTACGCTATCGCCTATTAAACTCGGATTTCTCATTTAAGATCTTATCAAAGGGTGTTATTACATGAAATAGTACATTACTGCCGCGGTCTGTAATGACAGCGTTGCTGGCAGCTGGGAAGGGCCGAAAGCGCGGCTTCGCGCAGCTCCAGACTGACACAGCTCGGGGTAAGGGCGGGTTACAATGATACAATTATGAATTCATGCCAAAATTTTAAAGCCAAACACTGGCATAAACAAAAGAAAAAAAAATCAGAGTTAACTATATTCATATTCATGAGTAGACTAGTAGAAGGATAGTTGCGAGTCTGTGTTCAAATAGTCAACGTCTTCAACGATAAAACTGTTAAGATTACCAAAGAATTTATTATTGGAATAAAAATAGAAATGTTTTCTACCTTAAATTTAATGAGTCTCCGATATTTCTACTGTAATCCCTTACAGTAGAAATATCGGAGGCTCATTAAATTTAGGAGCAAATAAGCTTGCACTGCGCTATGTACTTCAATTTTTTAATAGCCTGCCAACCATAACTGCAAGCGATAATGCACGAAAACGTCACAAGCGAGAGCTCTTTTTACTTTGACCTCTCATGGCCAGCTCATGCTTGCTTGCAAGGGCTACGACTTGCGTTTGTCAATTTAGCCGACACGCATGAAAGGGGTGTGTGTAAATAATTAGTAATGATTCCAATTAAAATGTAATATTACATTTTATTAAATGTATAACAACACAATTTGTAACAATACCTTGGTTGTATGATAAATAGCCCTGATTTAAAAAAATGACGATTGAGGAGTTAGTCGTTACGCAAGTAATTTTCTCTGTAAGTAATATTTTCTAAATTAAATTAAAAATATTTCCTTTTAGAATCATTAACGACTACGACTGCAAAATGAAGTCCTGTTTATTTTTGCTAGAGTTTACACACACCCAAATGCTATGCAATTTACATCGCCTGTTTCTTTTATTTTCCATATATATAATTATCGTAAATAAAGTTGAGATGCGTTTAAATAAACTGTCATATTAGTAGATGCATGACGCAAGTGACAACGAGCGCGCGTGACACCCGACTGATTTTAGTCCCTTAGAAGTTTAGAAGGGACGCGACGCATTTATACGGACCAAAACGCGGTGTCTAGGCCTGATAAAATTTTGACATAGTTAACAAAGATATTGATTTAATAAACAGTTTCAACTCACCGATTACTTTATCTGGTCGACTACTACCAGCCGCAATCTTAGTGATTGGAATAGCACTAGTGTTTGTGGCAATGACACAGTGCTTTGGTACAACAGCCTCCAGCTCTTTGATGACTTTGTGCTTAATATTAATATCTTCAAACACAGCTTCAATAATACAGTCGGCATTTTTGAACTTAGCATAATCTAAAGTTGGCAGTAAGTTTGACAGATACTTGTCTTTTGTGAGACTGAAAAAAAAAGTAACAATATGTTAGAATAGCACTCGATTAGGCCCAAGCTACAAGGGTACAGGCGCTTCGCTTGGTGTTTAGGGCTATGCAATGGCCATAACACTACTCACCAAGCGAAGAACCAAGCGGACCTTTTGTGTGACTTGTGCCTACCAAAACCTGAATTTTAGTCAAGAAAAAATTACGACCGAAGACCAATAACTGATACCACAATATCAATTAGATAGATATAAATTGACAACATTTTATTTTTGGTAAGGTACGAAAATTCGGAAACCATTTCGAGATTTGGCGATGCCTAACACGTTAAGTATTTTTTATATTTTTTCAGTTAAATATTACGTACAACAACCAAACTAGATTAAAATTATCTAGATGTAGTCCACTTTTCATTTTCTGTGTTTTTTTTTTAACCCGCGGGAGTAAAATATAACCGATTAAAGAATAATCAATATTTTTGTCCAAAATATTCCATAATTCCTTTAGTAATTAAGTAATTTACGGCATTCCGTTTGCACCTACAACGTGTTGCAAAGTTTGGGTTTGCAATAGTAGCTAGGTAGAACCAGTTCGGTAAAAGTTTTTGTGTTCGCGCACATTAACTCACATCGCAGTCCTTCGTCTTGTGTCGTTGCTATCTGTGCGTTCTCTCGAGTTTATACTGTTATTATCGATTACTTTAGGCATGTTTACTGGTTTTGTTTACTTTTGGATTGGATTTCGTTAAAATGGAGAAATGAAGAAAAAAAAACGTCAAAAATGTAGTAAAATGTATGAGCAACAATTTAATGTACGATATATATGTGATAACAAATGTAAAAAATAAATTAATAAAAAAAAAAAATATTGCTTTTGCAACAAGACAGACAGTACCCACAATAATGCGACCCATACTATCGTAAGATAAAAACATTTATCTGTTTATCTCACCCTATTTTATCTCTGTACAGCGTAGGTATGGATTCCATACTATGGTATCCATAGTATGGAATTTACAGATAATCCCACCTTTACAGATAATTCCAAAAAACTGTTAAGTTCAAGGATATCTAGGCATTCCAGACACTTACGCTATAAATATCCACTTGTTTTCTAATTTGCCGTTTTGTGGAAAAAAGCCGTTATCTGTCACTTTTTTCACGAATAGGCTATTTTACTTATAGCAAATTTTATAATAACTATAAGCAATTAACGTAGTTTGTATCATATGAAACTGAAACAAACTGGTATTCATTTAAAATAATAAATGATAACAGTAAAAGTTACATTCCCAAATGAGTAGCACGTCACCAATGAGTTAAGTTTTACTGGAACTGACATCCCGAAACAAGATTTCACACTACGCTCGCACAACTGTATGAGCAGTGTGTTGGACGATGGACGTATTTTGACACGCCTCGACTAGACCTTTATAACTCAATAGATATTTTGCTATACAGGGTTAAATTTCAAAGGGGTGCCAAATCTTCAGGAGTGGCTCAGAATTAGTAACTCAACCAAACTATGCAAAGAATTTAAAAATAAAAATTCACATTTGATTATTTCTATCCGCTGTTAAAAATCGTATGCGTGGATAATTTAACTTATTCATGAAAAAATTGCACCGTATTTGCACTGCGTAAGGTCCTTGTAAGCTCGCTGTACGCTACGCCTCTGATGAATGACCCCGCGGCTTTCGTAATCTATCAATTGACTTTATTTTCGGATATATTAAAGTTTTTTTTTTTTCCCTGACATACAGTTATTAAAAATAGTAACGATTAAGACGCTTCTTTATATTGTTCCCAAGATCGTATTTTTCAAATTTGGCACCCCTCTGCAATGAAACGCAGTGACATCACTAAACGATGCACCACGGCCAACATCGACTGCGCGGGCTTTTATAAAAAGTGAAGTTCAAATTGGATTTTATAGTTTTTAAATAGTTTTAAAAATTAAAAATTTCATAAATCTGTAAAAAAATTGCCTTTTGTATCCTTACCCAGAGGATAGAAAAAAAGAATTGAAAAAAAATATATATGAAAAAATTTACAGGGTTACATTACAAAATGGTTCCAAATCTTTAGGAGTGGCTCAGAATCAGTAACTTGATCGAACTATGCAAACAACAACAACCCTTTTTTTACATTTAATGATTCCTATCCGCTGTTAAAAATCGTAAGCATGGATAATTTAACTTATTCATAAAAAAATTGCACCGTATTTGCACTGCGTAAGGTCCATGTTGGCTCGCCGTACCGACGCCTCTAATGAATTACCGCGCGGCTTTCATAATCTCTCTATTGACTTTATTTTCGGTTATTTTAAAGTTTTTTTTTTTTCGTAACATACGTATATAAAAAATAATAACGATTAAGACGCTTCTTTATATTGTTGTCTAGATCTTATTTTTAAATTTGGCACCCCTTTGCAATGTAAACCTGTATAGGTGATACTTTTGTCTGTAAAGTATTGAAAAAACAAATACATTTGGTAAATGTAAAATATTTGAAATGTTGTCAATTATCATAATTGCTACGAGTTATTATCACTGCTAGTAAATGTAACTTACGCAGATATTCTTTTTCTCTTAACAGCATTGGCTAAGCCATTCTGTACCTGACCAACGCCTCTATAAAGTCCGGCGTTTGTTGCATCTTTCATAACAACATGGTACCCTTTGTCAATGGATACCTGAACTATGCCGGCTCCCATCAACCCAGCACCGAGAACACCAATCTGTTAAAAAAACTATCTTAAAACTAACTTTAAAAAAAATCTTAATTTAATAAAAAAATACAAACAGGAATTTCTTAAGACAAACAAGGTGGAGGTGCAAGTAGGATCAACTCTTACGGTTATGATATCATCAAGCATATTTATAAGACACTAGCTGTCCCAGCGAACTTCGTACCGCCCCTTCATTTTTTTTATTGTGAGTTTTTCCGTGTTTTTATCGTTGTTTGGGTTCGTATCGTGATTCGGGACAGAGACAAATTCAACAAATCAAAGATCATTAAAATTGGTCTAGCCGTACATGACTTATCCCGACTTTGGTTTTTATATATAAGATAATACGTTTTGGTTAAGATTTACCTATTTTTAATGAAAAATAGGGACTGTATCATTGAATGATGACTATCATTATCATTTCAACCATAGGACGTCTACTGCTGAACATAGGCCCTAGTGATTTCCAGTCCCCTAGTGATTTCCAGATTGGCCGGTTGAAAGCGGCCTGCATCCAGCGGCTTCCTGCAACCTTTAGCAGGTCGTCTGTCCACCTTGCTTGGATAATAATTCACAAAAATGAAATTTGCAAGTGTTGCGAAATTTGCAAGTTTTAGCAAGATTAATAATTTGTTTACCTTTTTTCGTTTTTTTAATAAGGTTAATATACAGTTAGACAATAAAGTACTGTCCTACATTCAATTTATCTGGTTTCAATCTATCCAGTAGTCAGTGTGGAGCAAAATGTAATCTAACTACTGATTACTAACTACGATTACAATTTGTAGTTAGTAATCATAATATTAGATTACATGAAATAAACGAATAAAGTAGTTAAACATTTTGAATACTAATACAAATTGTAGTTAAATAATAAAATAAAATATTACTTACTTACTAGTTGCAATCACGGTTACGTGATTACTTTTTGTAACTACTGAAGAAAACGTATGTCCAGAGGTCAAAAGCAGATGTTATAGTTTCCTATTATTTGTCAGATATGTAGTTTTTCACAGATACTCAGAAGTAAAAAAAGTATTCATGAAATAAAATAGCCCTTTACCTTGTTCGGCTCCAGTGGAAAGACTTGTTTTCAAATGCGAAAATGATAAATCACCCAAAATCTCACAAGCTATCAGACGAAATTTTCGAAAACGTGTTGTATTAAAAGCTAATTTAAATTATCAATTTTAATCTATAATTCTAATTATCCAAGATGTTTGCTGTGAAAAGTTTTTTTTTATCTATAAATCTACATAGTAATAAATAAATAAACATGTGACGCAAAACTTCTGAACTCAGCTCATAAAACTGAACAACTTTTGCTCTTTCCTGAAACTTTCCTGAAATCCCATGAAAATCTGATATACATACCATTTAGTTATGCGGCTGATCAGTTTGTATCATAATCATTTTTTTTTACATTTATCAGGAAAGTTTATAGAACAAAAGTAGTTCAATTTCATGGGCTTAGTTACCATCTGAAACTACGGGCAGTAGTTATGTAGTAATAGTGTTAAACTATCAGTCAAAGAGTCAACGTCTAATCGAGTCCTAAACTATTTAGGATATCGATATTATTGCTACGTGTCAATACTATCGATAGTAGTACGTTCAATAGTATTGATTGTATTGCAAAATTTGCCTGTAAAACTAAAAAATCAATTGATTTTTACAGATTTTTCGATACAATCGTAAGTAAACTCTAAGCTATGTATAGAGCTGTGTTAATAATATGTTTAATTGTTATTTGCTGCAATGGTGGTTAGTGGGCATGAGCTTATTTTAATATTACTACTACTAGTATACTATCGATACTATTATTCGTAATACCTATCGATAGTGGGCTATCGATAGGCAACATAAGTGTTATCTGTATATAATTTACTAGAAAATTACCGTTTTAACATCCACTTGTGATTTTCCAAACCGATTCTTTTTACACTCAGTCTGTCCTTTGAAGAGCCCCATCAGTCCTTTGCTTTGTGGTGTCATAGCTAGTTCACCAAAGCCTTGAGCCTCGGCTTCATAGCCTGCTGCAGGACCTTTGTCAACACCAACTCGGACTACTTCAAGAATCTAAAAATGTAACCATTTAATACTATTTATACTTATCGAGGTGCTTGTAGCTCAGTGGCAGCAGCGCTTTGATCGTGGTTATCAATGTTAAGCCACCTACGCCGCGGTTGTGATTGGATGGGTGACAATCATATATTTACTGACATTTATCACAAGCATCTTCATGCTTCGGAAGGCATGTCCCGGCTAATAACGCTTGATACTAGTCGTGAAGCCCAGTCAGAGCCCTTAGGGCGGCTTAATACCATCTGACAGTAAGGTTAAGTCACTGGCCTTACAACACCCCTCCACCAATACGCACTGAGCCCGCGTGGTGGAGTATGGCCCAAACATAGATTACCCCCAATAGATTCCGCATAAAGGGCAATCCACGTGCACCAAACATGAGTGCATTTGCACCCATGCTACCCGGCCACTGGCATTGCCATTTCAGTAGCGTCCAGATATTAGAGCTGCGCGTATCGCGTATTTTTGAAGTTAAATAAATATATTTTATTACAAAATGACCACTTGTGCCGCAAAATGGTGTGGGAAGTCGACAAGAACATCAAATTATAAAAATGGTGGCATAACATTCCATCGTTAAGTAAATACATATAGACAAGAACAGCTCAAGTTATAATGGCTATAATGCATTATCCCAACAAGCACGCGTTATTTTTTTTTTAAACGTATCTTTCTTTTATTTGCATTTTTACATTACACTATCTCTTTCTTCGGTAATGCTAGTGTCTTATAACTAGTTCTTAAAAATATGTCTATTATTTCTATATCATTTTATTATTTCGCTCACAATTTTAACCCTATGACCGCCGCGACTAAATTCCGAAGTCGTGCCCCCAGCGCCGCACCCATTTTTACCTATGATTTTGTCGCTCGATACGGTAGTGATGTGAGATTGTGACAAGCGAATTAAAAGTAATCTGTTTTTAAATCCAATGATGGTTTCATTCTATTCTTCAATCCACACAGCGAACGCCTGCGGCGTCGCCCGCGTGGACTACTATTTTATCACACGGGAAACTACTTACTGAAGGTGAAATAAATAATTAAGTGTATCAGTTTTGTTTTGACAATCACTATTTTTATTGGTGTAAGGTAAAATTTTATATTTGTTAGTTTGTATGGGAGATGCAATAAAAGTAATATGTAGTTTGTGACTTTTAATAGGTAAAGCAGCAATATAGTATTAAGTTAATTATTACTACAAGTACAAAGAATATTGGTTGCGCCACAGACTAATTAACACGTTTGTGAACTAACTTATGCCTTGTGACAGTGCGTGAAAGATGAAGTTATTAATTTTTAATAAAACTGGCGTTTTATGCTTAGGCGGGAATCGAATATAAAATCCTTTTTGGATTACTGTCGCAAATTTGGTTGACTATCAATATAAACACAAATAATAATTTTACCAATTCTAGGCTGAGGGTCTGCTACGTTTTGATAAAAACAAGTTCTTACCTCTTTATACTATCTGTTTTGCTGTCAGATTCTGAATTATAGACAAGATCATCGTCCTCTACACCTTCCAAAGTACGAATAAGTTCGTCACTGTCCATATTTGGAAATAAACTCAATTAATAAAATGCTTTATAAAAGCAGTAACTTAAATGCGTGCGATTGTGAAATGGAAAGTTTTACAGTATCATAATTATTTTCCTATTAGACGGTATACGTTTTTTTTGTCTACCTACATTTCCCAACACTTAAAAAGTTGCATTGCGTTTATGACGTCATAAGCGGACGACTTAAAGCGTCGTTGGCGTTCGTGGTATATTGTAGTGTACATGAAATAGTGCTGTACGGTAGGCATGTCGATGGTATTTTTGTAAAAAATTTATGACCTTAGATTAAAAGTATATTCAGTAAAAAATATCCACTTTAAAAAGTAAGTGCGAACTTCTTAGAAATAAAATACATATAGCGTAACATTTTATCTACTACCTACATTTTTAATAAAATATTAAAAATTGACACAAAGTGACATAACTACGAGACGCTTTAAGACGTCTACGGCACTGTGTAGGGTGAAAATACAACAATAATTTTAGGTCTTTGTTTTTAAGCTCTCATTACATAACTATACACCTTGTAACGATTTTTGTGAGTAAAAATAACTGTTAAATAGTTGTTTATGCATTGTGTGTAAATTTATTCAAGCAATATCTGTTTTAATACTACATATTTCTCGTGTAAACATAAGGTTAAAAATGACGCTTAAAGACGGCATCAGCGTCTGGATGAGAATCGCGAATGACGTTTAAAGGCGTCATTGAGGGTTATAGTGTTAATAATACTTTTATTATATATTTTAGATTTATATTATGAGATAGAATGCACGTAAAACGACTAAACCGACAAGAGCAAAGCGCTTAAATATGATGGATGGATTTAAGATCTAATTAGATTGACGCAACCTGTTATGATGCTCGTGCTGATCACATGAACAGTTGCCCATTGCGGGATTCGAACCCGCAACCGCCAAGCTTTGTAGTCCGAAACGCGAATCACTACACCAGAACGGTCGTCACTCGTCATAGATTAAAGGTCTTATTTAAGCCATGGACGTCCACTGCTAGACACAGGCCTCCCCCAATGACTTTCATCGGGGGGGATGGCCAATACTCGCCATGCTTGGCAAGGTGCAAGCGCAGTTTTTTATAACATTTCGCACGCAGATGCTGCTGCCAGTCTCGTGCTTCAGGAATTAGTCGCCTCTTACGACACGCCTCCTGTTGGCAGTAAGGAAGTGTATTCTTTACGGCCGTCCCCACGCTTATTTGCTATACGCATAAATCCTTCTCTGTGGTTCTTACTTTCTTCGCACCAAAATTCATCAAAATTAGCCAAGTAATTTGGCCGTTAAAACATGACTTATATTAAATGGCAGATTCATGAAAGAGAAAACAGACAGTCATTTTCGCATTTATAATATTATTACCTGAGATAAATTCTTTTACTTGATATCAGAATAATAAATGTCAATAGACTAGTTAGTATAACTGTGTCCTACCTACTACTGACCCAATGTCGAGTTTCGTATAGTTTTCTATTTCGTCCGTCCAGGGTTTGCTAGATATTGGACAAGTTAGAATAAGTGTTAGATTGAGGCGATATAATAATAAGTTTTGTTAATGTTGTTGTAATAACCTAATTAAACACTATGCAGTTTACCAAATTAAAATACCAACCTTCAATGGTGCAGGGTACAATCCACGAGAGGCCTTCATTACTTGTTCTTTGGCCTTGTTAAATATCATATTTTTGACAAACTCCCATTGCATTACAGTAGCTGTGATCTTCTCAACCAAACCATTTTTAGACCTATCTACTTTAAGGCTGCCGGATGCTATGTCTTTTGCTATCTGTATAGCTACATTTTCTAGGTATTGGGCAGTGTTAACTTCAGGTTGTCCCAAGCCTAAAAAGTTACACAGTGGTCTTAATTGTCAAATTATTGAGTTATTGAAGTAACAAGGTAATAATGTTATTCTAAAATATACCTGGGCCCAATGGAGCCACTAAAAGATCAACAATTCCTAGTTTCTTCGCTTTATCTGCTTTAACAGTTTTACCGGTGAGCGCCAAGTCCAAGGTTGTTGGTATGGAAGTGAGAACTGGCATCCTGAAAAAGTTGAGAAAAAACAATGTGTAGGTACCATTCTAGTTATTATTTGGTAATTTGGGAAATGGAAAAGTGTGTAATTGTGTGTGTTAAAAAAAGTGTGTTGTTAAATTAATTTTAATAAATACAGGACATTTTGGCTAGACGATTTATATTTCAATGATCCTTATTGCCACTGTGATGTACTCATCAGTGCCATCTTTTTGTGCTGCTGTTCCCCAGCAAAAACATTATAATACTAAATAAATAAACTCTTCCAACAATTGCACTATTTATCTAGCACCAAACTAACCAAACCTATGAACTATGCTGGATAGATAGATAACAGATAGACATACCTACTTAAGTTTAATAAAAACTTCCATAATTCAGGTACAAATGCACAATATGCTCATCACTCTAGCATTTGCCCCTTGCGAGATTTGAACCCGCAACCTAGCTTTGTAGTCCAAAGCGCAAACCACTAAGCAGACTGTCATTGAATACAATACTTTAAGCAATAAGCAAGGACCGGAACCGCTTACCAATAAAAGGGTTTTTAATTGGGTATTTCATAGACTTGTTTTCACAAACCCTATCAATTTGGTAAGCATATCATTGACTTACTCCAACGAAAGGCTAACCAAATGAATACAGTTAATTCGGGTAAGCACTAACCGTATCTGAAAGAAAACCCTATCGAGGCTTACCCTATGAAAGGGTTTTAAAAGCTCTCAAGCAATTGAAACTTCTATGTGCACACCATTCGATTCATTATTGTATAACCTTTTATTGTGTGTGGCTATTGCCACGGCGAACGTGCCGCACATTATCGCTACGTCAGATGAATGGCAATTTCATTATGTAAGGACCTAATATTCATATTTCAAGCACTTTAAGTTCATTAAAGCAGTTTTTCAGGATTCATGTTCATGTGCATGTTCCTTGCGGACATTCTGTTCCCGCAATCCGAACTTAAATACACAGACAGGTTAATACAAATCACCAGAATGCGCGAAAAAGAGAGACAATAGGGTAACCCTTTTATTTGGTGAGTGCTTAAATATTGAAGTTACCAATACCCTATTTGATTCTGTGGGCACATTGAAAGCAGTTAACTTTATTCAAAAAGGTTTCCTTAACGAAAGGCTAACACTAGAGTAGCTTATCAATAGGGTAACCCTATCTTTGGGTAACCTTCTAATAGGGTTTCCCTAACAATCAGCTTAATCAAAAAAAGAGGTTTTCCGGTCCTTGGCAATAAGATGAGAATACCTTTGTGTGCCTCCACCACCAGGTAAGAGACCTAACATGACTTCAGGTAATCCAAATCCAGTCTTCGAATCTTTAACTGCTATTCGGTAGCGGCAAGCAAGTGCTGTCTCCAAGCCACCACCGAGGCAGGCACCCTGTATTGCCGCTACATATGGCTTTCGAGATGTTTCGATTCTTCTAAATATTTCGTGTCCTTAAAATTTAATTAATCAACTTAATAATTATTTCTCATACCTACTTAAAAAGTTATAGAAATTATGTTAGGATTCTAATTATACCTTGCTTAGACACAGCTACAACTTCTTCTTTAGTTTTGAGGTTTTCAAGCATAGAAATATCAGCGCCAGCTATGAAACATCCTGGTTTTCCTGATATAAAAACAACAGCTTCAATGGAGGAGTTTGCATCAACTTCATTAATAATATCATTAACTTCTTGCATCACAGCTTCATTGAGAGAATTAACCTGCGATAAAACGTTTAGTTAGACAAATCGACGACTTATAAGTTGATGTACTTAACATCAATAATTTGTGATTCTTGAACATAATATCTCACCTTCTTGTCAGGGCTGTCCAAAGTCACAACACACACACCGTTAACTATCTTGCGTTTAGTATGAACTGCATTTGATGCAGCTGCGTATGTTCTGCTGTGTAAACCTAATATAATTAACACAATTATTAACAATCAGTCGAAGAAAAGTTACTTACTTACTTTTAAAAATGCGGTACATGAAAGTTTATATCATTCGTGTACATCTTACCAGATAGAAATTGCATATCTTTACGGTTCTTTAATAACTTCAATGCACCTAATATCTTGGAGTTAGCCATATTTATTGGTTTAGACTTAACACATACGAAAATAACGACTAAAAAGGGATTCTATAAAATAATTTTGGACCCAGACTTTGAACCTAAACTTTCGTCGTGGATGACGAAGTCGGAGGGGGTTGCGGGGAAGAGTGGGAGAAGAGGAGCGCACGAAAAATGTGAATGAATGAATGATTAAAAAACTGAGTGAGATACTATGCTGTGTTCCGATTACCGCTAGGGTAGGTAGTCGATTTCAGCTTGTTTTGTTTTGTTTGTTCGTTCGACGATCGTGATCGATGATTTCAAAACTGCCTGACGGGGCGGGCCTATTTTAGCTCGTCCTCCTGCATTAGCCTTTGCTTCATGAAGGATGGACTAGGAGTGGGCAATATGAATCATATCGGATTTTTGAAACTATATATCGTAGCAATATCGTGTATCGAATATTCGTCCAAATCGAAACTATATATTTCCAAAACACTATATTGTGCTGTACGCGGCGATTCGGGATATCGTATCCGAATTCCGATATCGTGTGAGTGAATCGCGTAGCGCCGAGTATCGTATAGACTTCGTACCGATTTCAACCTTAACGTCTTACATTTACAGATCAAAGTGACTTGAATTATAAGTATATTTCCATATGTTTCCTCTCCTTCTAAACTCCGATTGCTCGAAATATGGATTTTGGAATTTGAATCTTATACCTATGAATTTAGCAATAATAATTATTCTATTAAAAAAGTAAGTAAATCAAAGTAGCCAGTGCTAAACCAGGTTCATGGAAGTTTATTTGAAAATAATTGGTAAAACTTTAATTGTACCTAGATTAGATAGTTACTAGAAAAAATATAAGAATCTTAAACTGTTAAGAAACCTTATAAATACAATAAATCATATCATTATCATATCGAATGTCGTATCGAATCGTCAAATATCACAACAGTGCTTAAATACGAAAAAAATATAGTTTCAGAAAATATATAGTTTCCGAAAATATATGGTTTCACAAAATATATAGTTTCAATATCCGATATTGAATATCGATATATAGTTTCGATTTGATATCCTACAAAACCGATATTACCCACCGCTAGGATGGACGCGTCTTGACATTGCTATACCGTCGTAGACTCTTCGCTTCTTGTTCCGGATTGAGCATATATCAATTTTAGCTTACTGAAACTCGAGTGGTGTAGGCGAATATAAACTCGGACCAAGGCTTCGATTCAGAATCCTTCGGTAATTTAAGCTGGTGACAAACTGCGGCGGACGCAGCTCCGGACTCGTCTTGACATTGTGAGGTCAAGCGCTGCCATTGGTCTATCCTTCAGACAACTTCCGCCAGCCCAAGGATCGACCAATGGCAGCGTTTGACCTTACAATGTCAAGACGAGTCCGGAGCCGCGTCCGCCGCCATCTGTCACCGGTATTAAGCTCGTAACAAACGGCGACAGACGCGTCCCTGGACGCGTGTTGACATTGTAAGGTCAAACGCTGTCATTGGTCGATCAAGACTCCGCCCCTTCCTGTTCCGAAACTGGCGTCCGGCCCTCGTGTGTCACCGGTTTATACGTCTCTAAACCGGTGACAGATGGCGACGGACGCGGCGCCCTCCAGACTCGTCTTGACATTGTAAGGTCAAACGCTGCCATTGGTCGATCCTTGGGCTAGCGGAAGTTGACTGAAGGATAGACCAATGACAGCGCTTGACCTCACAATGTCAAGACGAGACGTCTGTCGCAGTCGCATACGCTTTACGTCGCATACGATTTATTCCGCCTATAACGGAGAGTTGCTATATAAATTATTATGGTCGTAATCGTTCCGTACGCAATATCTTCTTGACCCTTATGTTAAGAGCCATTTTACATTTTCAGCGCAAACTCTAATATTTCAAGCGCCTAATTTGCGACCGTAGAAATAATTTTAAGAATGTCAAATACATGCACAAGCAAGCCCAATCTTTTGTTTAGACGTTTGATGTAGCACGTAGCAATAACTAAAAAAACAATGAAACTTTTTGTGTATTTATCCAAAAAATGGCGCTAGCTCACAACGGATTTTTGTTTAAAATTAAGCATATTTACAATTAAAAGTTTGTGTCACAATACCTTTGATCTTTTTTTTTAACAACACCCTAATTTCGAAAATTAATATAAATGACGCGTGATCCCTGTCAGTTTCTTTTTATTTAATTCAAATGGCAAAAGTGGAGTAGAGGCATAAATGTATGAAAATAAAATTATACTGCATAGCTTTTATACATTCTGCGTGCCGCTGCTGATGTCGCAGTTGCCAAAGCAGTCGCCGTGCCGTTGGCCTCTAGTGTAAAAATACCTAATATATCGAAAAAAAAAAAAACTGACCTAAAAGAAATTACATTGCCACCCCCTTGGCCTTTTTTTTTTTGACGGACCTATCGCTGAGTGCCTTTGAGGAAGGCCTGCTTCAGCTTAAACCGGGCAGTTGTAGCGTGCGCTAAAGGCGCACAGCCTAGGTCCGCCCCGCTAGCAGTCGCCGCGACTCGTACGTGTCGAGTCCCATACTAGCAGGCGTGATCGGGCCAATGTGGAGTGCAAAGGGCACCCTACCAAGCGGCGAACCCGATAGTGGTGGCACCGAGGGGACCGGAACTGCTGAAACAGGCCGGACCGCTGTCGGGCTCCTTTCTAACGGGCCCGATCTGGGGGTGAGTCGAACTCGGGCCTCAAGGGCGCCCTAACATACTTCACAACATACTTTCAACACGCACACGGACTGTGCACACTACCAACACGCGATCTCACGCCACATAAGTCATTAAAGGGTCATTATTTCGACAGCATTCAAAGTGTTTAGCCGTGTCAAATAAACTTTTGACTAATGAGTCAGATGAAGATTTGGAAGAAGATTTGATGCACATTTTGGGGACTTATCCTACTAAGGGCCGATTCGACCAAACACAAAGGTATACCAGAATAACTATTACAGGTATAATTTTACTCCTTAAATTTATCCTTAGATACATCGATTACGTTTTTCGAGCAATACAGTATACTCGGTATTGTTATTCTATAGTTCAAGAGTGAATGATCAACGAACTGATAAACCTACTAAAATCTATGTAGGTAATCCATTTCTTTTAGGTTGACTTGAAATGCCACAACATTTCAATTTTATAGGATAATATAATGACAATGCTAGATGTTGACAACTTGTCAGTTTATAGGTGACAAGAGTGGATTTGACAAGTGACAACTTTGACATTTACTTATTCACAGTCTAATTTATACACTGTCAAAATCGCCCGTTTAAATATTTTTCATAGATTAGTGGTTGGTATAATGAAAAATCAGCTTACTCTAGATTAAGCAGTGGTATACTCTCAAGTTAAAACTTATACCAGCTTGGTCGAATCCGGTCTAATCCTACTAATATTATAAATGCGAAAGTTTGTGATTATGGATGTATGGATGTTTGTTACACTTTTACGCAAAAACTACTGAATAGATTTTGATTAAATTTGGCATACTGATAGACCAGTGCCTTAATTTAAAAAAATATTTCCCCTATATTAATTTCCTCTTTGGTTCCAGATAACCTATCTGGCACTTTTTTGACAGCTAATTGTATGGGTTATCTGTCAAAACAAGTGCCAGATAGGTTATCTGCTCTCTGGTTATCTGGAACTTATCAGCAAGTGGTGTAAGAGGCCCCAAGGCTTGGACTACATGCATCCGGAATTCTTCAGAACCCCACAAAACGGATTGAATCCGGGCTTGTCTGGAGCCGTTTTGTATGGAGTTCTGAAAATCCCGCGTGCATGTATTCGGAGCCTAAATCGATGTATCGGTTCGGTCGTCTTGTGCGTTGACGTCAATACGGAAGCGTCTGTCTTATATGCGGTGTGGTGTTTACGTTGTGCTTCGCGAAATTCCTATTTTGGCTTTTGTTACTGTTTTTGTTGAGTTTATCGTAAAGTTGTTGTAATTATTTGGTAAAATGCCAAAAAAGCCAAAAGGCTTGTCAAAAAACTGTATACGGCTCTCTGGCGGTAGAACATCGCTTTATACTTCTTATTTAAAAAAAGGTTACTTATATAAAAATCTATTAAACTTTCTTTATAAACTTTCTCGATTTTCAAAAAGAATCGATTGGATTTTTTTGGGGACATCCCTTTATGTGTCAACAGTGAAGTCACGTGATGTGTCACCAGTCCCTTTTATTCTTGAAAGGACTATTAATCGCACGGGTTTGTTATTTCGATTCGGTATGGAATATGTCAAGTCGATTGACGATACGGTTAATGTGAATTGAAATTATTAGAAATTGACTGATTTCTGACAGAATCGGTTGATAACAAAATTACCGTAAGGTTCTGAATCGAGGTGCAAGTTTGAAAAACTAATATCGATTATTATAGTCAATTTTAGAATGGTTTCCATTTCATATGGCAGGGTCTGGCTGGCTGGCTGAAAGTGGAGACGGAAGAATCTTTCAATAGTAGTTGGCATTTGATGACAAGGAAAGCAGAGTGGGGGCAAAGTCGAGCAATGTCAACAAGAGGAGTTCGTCCGCTTAGCAAGCGCTTAACATCATACAATATTGACGACCTCCGTAGCCTAGAGGTGAGCATACCGGACTTGGTGTCGCTATCTCTGAGGTCCCGGGTTCGATTCCCGGTTGGTCAATGTAGAAAATGACCTTTTCTATATTGTCTCGGGTCTGGGTGTATTGGTACCGTCGTTGTTTCTGATTTCTTTATCACACTACTTACCATAGGATCAGAGCAATGTATGTGATGTTGTCCAATATTAAAAAAAAATATGCCGACGACATTAACAAATGTACTATAAGGACGACATACACACGCTAATAATACTTACATGTAATAGTAAAAAATATATAAATATACATATATATAATAATTAAAGGACCAATAAAGTAGGACTTATTTTAATTATGTGTATTTTATTATGTTTTTTTTTTTTTAAATAACATAATTAATACATTGCTAACATGAGTTAGCTAAAACTTTAAAAAAACAACTGTTTGAGAAGTGTCGATGCCCACTGTCTTAAAAGGTTTCCGCTGAGCGGGGCTCAAGCTATATTATTTATTCTGTGCTCAAGCTGCATATTGAAATAAATGTAAAACTGTGTTACTTATATATTAGTATATTTATTAAAGAGATATAAAATTTCATTAATTCATTCATTCAAATGACACTGACTAACAGACTACTGACAGACAATACATTTTCAGAGATAATATTTGCGGAATAAAACAACAAATACAAAATACAACAAATATATAAATTCATTACATTACCGTCAAAGTGTGAAGAACTCATAATAACCATAAAAACTTTCCGTGTCAAACAAAAAGTTCAACAAACAATCTGTCGAGTTATTAAACAAACAAGGGAGTTAAAATTTTAAAGTGAAAGTCCGTGCAGGGTCCGTCCGTATTGATAGCGCGCTGATAGATAGCACTTATCACTGTGTGTGTGCGTGAGCCACAGATTGATTAGAGAGAGTACGTATAGAGAGCTGTGAGCTGTCAAGCAAGACTCGCTTTTTGACATGAAGATGAAGCATTTCAAGAGTAATAAATCCATCAGCGTTGCCGTTAGCGTACATTTTACACATTTGACGTACCTTTTTAGCCTCTCATGTGTAATGTGTAATTTTGTCCATTTACGTACCTTTTGAAACTACTCAATATCTGTGTAAAACGATATTTTGGGCGATGATGATGTATGAACATTGGCGTCTCTCTAGTGTAAAAATGCCTAATATCTATCTATCTATCTATCTATATATATAAAAGAAGAAACTGACTGACTAACTGACTGACTGACTGACTGACTGACTGACTGACTGACTGACTGACTGACATATCAACGCACAGCCCAAACCGCTGGAGCTAGAGATTCCAAATTTGGCATGTAGGTTTCTTATAAGGTCTAGGGGTGCACTAAGAAAGGGTTTTTCAAAATTCACCCTCTAAAGGGGTGAAATGGGGACCCAAAGTTTGTATGGGGAAACAAGATTAGTTAAACTATTTTATTCGAAACTTCACAGGAGTATTCCTAACAATAAATGATTAAACACGTGTTTCAGGTTTTTTGCGAAATCTACAGTCTGAAAATCAACATGGGTATTGTTTCTATGGTTTATCGGGTCGCTGATTACGAAAACAACAACAATTTTAAAATACAACTTTGCGGACGTGAAATATCATCCCCCTATTGGGGTGCGATGGGGTTGAAATGTCTAAATATCAATATGGGTGTCGATTTTATGGTTTTTTGGGATGTTAATTACGAAAATGACATCGATTTGGAAATTTAATATTGTGGACATAAAAAAATCTTGAATTCAACCCTTAAGTACCTACTTACCTTTTCACCTGAAAAGGGGGAAGAAACTATGTATTTCAGTTATCTATTTATATAAAATGGTAAACTAACTAATTGTTGATATATCAACGCACAGCCTTACCTTATACAGTGTAGACATCAATTAAGAAATAGTTTTTTGGAAATTATAGCCCTAAGGGGGTAAAATAGGGGATGAAAATTTAATGAAAGCATATCAGTTTCAAATAATAATTTTCAAATTTTGTATTATGGTGACGATTGAAAATAAATATAAGTATTACAGCGTTTTTGATTATTCAACCTCT
This sequence comes from Anania hortulata, assembly GCA_963576865.1. NCBI lineage: Eukaryota > Metazoa > Arthropoda > Insecta > Lepidoptera > Crambidae > Anania > Anania hortulata. The sequence continues at coordinate 16,006,162 of OY756388.1, read as the reverse complement.
GAAGGGGTAAAAAAGGATATTAAGTTGTGTCTTAAAAGTCCTTCATTTTTAAAGTTATAATCACTAAACTTATGTTTATTGTAAACTTACTCAATACATTGTTATTTTCACTCGGCTGCCGTAGGAGGGTTTTTCGAGCGTATGTATGTGTGTTTATAAGTTTTTGGCACGCTCTACAGCCTAAGCCGTTAGAGATGTATTTCATCATAATTATGAGATTCTTCTCAGTTGTGGAAGTGACATAAAGCATATCGTTTTCCGGAATTCCCATGGGACATAGGAATTACGCGGGGAACTCTGATCTCTAATGCTACTTATCTGATTTCAACCCTCGATGAAGGTCTGCTTTTAGATTAGTTTAAATGCTGTTGAAGTGTTCCAGAGACGGCGCCTGGGGTCTACGGGGGCCAAAATTTTGTTTATTTTGAGCTAGGACGCACCGTTTTTGAGATATCGAAGCGCTGCGTACACGACGTAGCAGGGCGGGCCGGACAATTTTGCCGCGAACAATAGACCAAAGGGAATCGTATACTGCAACGCACACGGCGTTCAATAATACCGCGCCGCCAGTGCCCACCCCGCACCGCGGCATGTCCGTGGCTGCCCGCCGTGGATCGAACAAACCAGTTTGTATACACTAACGCAGACGGCGGCGCGGGCGACTAGTTTAGTCTGCGTCGCGCGCTCTACTAGAATGGTTGTCCTGAACTGACCGTCGTGCACGTTGAGTACACGGCGCGGGCAGCCGCGGGCATCGATGAGCAGACGCGGTCTTTATTGCTTCACGGCCAAAAAGACCGCACCACTGCGTTGTATGCGCAGCACCTTACTCCATTCTATATTAATTAATCTATATACATATATAAAAGGCAAAAGTGATTGACTGATGTATCAAAGCACAGCCTAAACCGCGGGTTCTAGAGATTCCAAATTTGACACGTAGGTTTCTTATAAAATCTAGGGGTCACTCAGGAGCGTGCATTGGTTTCAAATGGGGGTAGGTTGTAAGTGAAAATTGAGTAAGTTTGCGTGAAACAGTAGGCGATCTCGCGGCAGCCTAACATTGGTTAAATTGCACAGGAACGATCTAAGTTGCGCGCTTTAGTAAGGAATAAGTATAGGTAGACGAAAAATGGTTACAGAATATTTATTGTTGAATATGTAATTAATAATTATGGTTAGCTGTTCTGTCAGTTTTTTATGAAGGTAGGCTCTGCTTAATAGCCTATATAGGATGCACGCCCCTGGGGTCACTAAGAAATGATTTTTCGAAATTCATCCATATTCATCATAAATTTCAGACTGCATAAAGTGAGTAATTCGTTCATAGGGAAATATATTCGCTTTTTTAACAAATTACCACAGTCTATTGTTGAACTACCCATGTTTGAGTTTAAATCGCATGTTAAGATTATTTTGATGAAAAAGGGTTATTATACTGTTAATGACTATTTAAATGACAAAAATGTCTGGAATTAAATACTGCCCTGCTCGCACAGGTATACATTATTTTCTTTTCCTTTTTTTTTGTGGCAGCTAGTGGTGACTGAGTTTGTTCCGGCGTTTCTTCTCAGCACTTGCCAGATTGTCTGTGTCTTGTCTCGAAGCGCTAGTAGGGCCCAAAAAATAAGGAGACATGTTCTGCCCCATATGGGCCAATAATGTTATTATTGACGTTCATAAGTGGCAGTTTTCTGCCCTAAACTGAATAAATGATTTTTGACTTTTGACTTTTTCAGATTTTTTGAAAAGTCAACCCCTAAAAAGGGGAAGGGGGCTGACAAAGTCTGAAAATCAACATGGGTATTGTTTCTATGGTTTATCGGGTCGCTGATTACGAAAACAACAACGATTTTAAAGTTTAACGTTGCGGACGTGAAGTTCCATCTCCCCTGTTGGGATGCGATGGGGTTAAAATGTCTATCAATATGGGTGTAGATTTTATGGTTTTTTAAAATATTTTGCGCTTACTTCGCTCGCAGTTTTTTACATTTACTTACATTAAATTAGTACTTTTCACCACTAATAAAGTTCTCTTAAAAATTTTAAAAGTGCAAAAAAAAAATTCGCGCTGATTACAATTTAACAACTGACTCCAATTATGATGGATCACGTAGGTAAATAATAGTAGTGTTTTATTTAAATTATTCTTAATGGGCTAGTTTCCTAAAAAAATCTTATTAGTCCGTCAGTTGGATTAACAGAAAATATAGGACACGTATTTTATCTTTTCTAAATCAAACAAAAAATGATGAAGATATAGCCCGTTAAAGTTCCGTGTAACGTCACGCCTTGCTACACTTTCTAGCAAGACGTGACGTCACGTGCTTACTTTGATGCGCTTTATCTTCGTCATTTTTTGTTTGATTGACAAAAGACAAAATATGGGTCCAATATTTTTTGATAATCTAACTGACGGACTAAATAGAATAATCATTTTTTGACCCAGGAAACTAGCCCATTCTGCGGGCAGAGAATGCGAACGGATTTCCTTTGATTACTTACGTCCTAATCGTTGTAAAAATAATATTTTAGCAGCAAGCGATTTTTAAATCTTTTAAATTGTTTACTGTGATTAATGTAATCGAATTGGAGTCTATCCTGACTGCACCTGGATTATGTGAACTAACCCCCCTCCCGGACCAGACTCGAAGGCTAGGGCCCTGTTTATGTACCTTTTCACCCCAAAATGTACGTTTTTAGCGCTGGCTATGTACCTTTTGGGAACTCAGTTGCGGCAACACTGAAATCCATGGCCGTGGACCATGTTAATAAGTCATATTATTATGTGTGTCTTTTTTTTAAATCGGAAAGATGCTGTAGATTCTCATGTTTAAATTTTTACTCTTCGGTAGTTTTATTATTAAGTTATTAAATAATCAAGTATGTACCTATTTATTTGTAGCTATCGTTCTCTGACCAATTTCCCGTTTTAAATAAATTAGCCAAGTGTAAACAAATAATTTTTCAGTATAATTAATCGTTACAAAACCACACAAAACGCTTGCAAATCAAGGCAAGCGATGTTTACCAAATCGGAAAATAGGATTTATCCAAACGATCACCTTTCGACTAAGAATAGATAGGTAAATAACTACACTTCTCATTAGATAAGTAAATTTTATTTAAAAAAAAAAACCGACTTTAAAACACTAAAATGCTAAAAATAATCCTAACACTTAAGTACCTAATCAGTTACTTTTGGAGTCGGTGCCAGCCGATGAGAGATTCAATGTTTTTGTTTGCACGGACTCCAAAAGTAACTGATTAGGTACTTAAGTGTTAGGATTATTTTTAGCATTTTAGTGTTTTGAAGTCGGTTTTATTTTTTTTAAATAAAATTTACTTATTTTATCTATTTTTAGTGATAAATCCTAATCTAACTGCTGAACACCAATTTCATCCCCTATTTTCCTACCCTTAGGGGTGATTTTTATTTTACAAACTTTTATCATATTATCTTTGAAGTATAAGCTATTCAATAAAACAAAAATCATCAAAATCGGCTCATATTTGTCGAAGATAGGTAACAAGAACCACAACCAAAATATTATCTGGGTATATATTTGTTGATTTTCTATCGATAAAATTTATATGGGACCACCTCTGAAGTATGATCTACCAAACAAAAAAAGAATCATTATAATCGATTCATAATTGGCGGAGTAATCGCGTAACAAACATACAAAAAATATATATATATATACAGTCGAATTGAGAACCTCCTCCTTTTTTGAAGTCGGTTGAAAAATCGAAACACTTCCCTTTTTATGGTTTCTGTCCTAATTTAACACAAAAAGTTTTCATTCCATGAAAAAAATCACATGATTGTATGTATAGCTGGCAGTTTGGCCATTTCAGTGATAACGAAAATTCAAAATTAGAATTTCATTTGTTATTCTAAAAATGAAACGATTTACTTAAAGACAGGCCGCATATTATCAGAAGCTTCTATATGAAACATTTCGGACCGATCCACTGTGGAATATTTCGGTGTGTTTCGGATTAAAAATCTGTAACTCCGTCAATTTGAAAGATAGAGCTATCAAATTTTGTTCTAATATAAAGTAATACATAAGGATTCATTTAAGTAACGTTTGATGAATTGGAATTACTTATGTGATTTTTTAAATATTTAATACAGAAAAGTCACAATCATTTAAAATAGTATTCATTTATTGAAATATATTTTTTACAAACATATCGTACATGTATTTCTTAATCCTAATTACTCAATTAAGATAATAATCATATTATAATGATAATATAAAATTAAAAATGGTAAAATACCTATTACACAACACTTAAATGCAGAAAAAAAAATATCGCAATATATTTTGCTTAGCAAAATTGACATCTTACACCATGTGAGCTTCAGGATTTGAAATAAGTTCATTAACCTTGAGAAGGTGTAAAGTATCTTACATTTTGTGCATATGGTTTTCTTATGCTCGTTATATAATCTGATCTGAAGTGTAAAGTAGTGTATTAAACACACCTTCGTTTGTAGCTATTCGAGAGCATTTCCGAGCATGGTGTAAGCGAAATTTTTTGGATCTGGCAGGGATCGGGTCACTTCTGAGCGAGATGATCTATTTATAGTAACAACTTCTTTACGAAATCGATGCCTTAATGCTTTTCAACTGCAGCAGCAGCTTCATGTTGTACGTAGGGTGGCTGTGACTCTACAATTAGAAGAAGGCTAAAGGAACGTGGACTGTTACCGCACAAGCCAGCAAATGGGTTGAAATTAACTGCAGACCATCTAAGAGCGCGCCTTGACTTTGCACGTGAGCACCTAAATTCGTCATATCCCCAGTGAAACAAAGTCCTCTTATCTGATGAGTGTAAAATTATACTGTATGGTAACGACGAAAGGAACAAGGTCTACAGAAGAGATGGAGAACTCTTCACAATGCTGCATTGAAGAAAAGGTCAGCTATGGTGGCGAGCGTTGTACAAGATTATGTTACCGAAGTCGGCATCTTCTTTATGGAATGGTCAGTAAGAAGCCCGGACATGAATCCGATTGAACATCTATGGGATGAATTAAAGAGACGAATTCGTGCAAGAGATCCTGCCCCAGAAACACTTATCCAGCTGCAAAATGCTATCCAAGAGGAATGGAATGGAATGCCACAACATTTGATCGTGACTCTCATCCGATCGATGAAGAACCGTATGGAAGCAGTAATAAAAGCTCGGGGAGGGAAACAAGTTATAAAATAAACGTTTCTTAGCTTTTTTTAGTTACGAGTGTTGTTTTATCAATTTCCTTCATACTCCATACAGGGTAAAAATGACTTTTTGCTGTCGTGTCGTGGTCGTGGCGTCAGTTAATTGTTGATCCGTTGGCAATTGTTGATCAGAACAGCTTTTGTTGATCTAATGCAGGATTCTTGATCAGATTCAAATGGGCCAATCAGAGGCTACCTTCACTACGATTGGTTGTAGGTATTCTATTGTGCGCTGTTGCCACTTCGCTACCTAGATCGCGCGACATCTTGCTATGCAGTGTTGCCAGACCTCCGATCACGGCTGATAGATCTCACTAGGTAATATTTCTAAAGTTGGAGGAAGTGTTTTTTGTGTCGGAGGTTTTTAAAAGCTTTATGTTAGCTTGCAATGTTTGTATGTAACATTAAACTTTCAAAATTTGCCTTACTTCCCGATGTTCGATTAAGCTAAAATTTGTCAGTGACAATGCAATATTTTGGTACCATCGAACTGGTCTGATGATGGAGCCGAAAGGTGGTCACAGCAACCAGTATTAAAACAATGCAATTACATCGAGTTTGGGCTCGTTTGATTTGTCTTAAAGGGGTCTGAAAATTCCTAATTATATTTAATTCCGAATTTGAGTATTCCGATTTTCTTAAATCCGAACTTCATAATTCCGAATTATTAAAATTTCAATTGTGTAAAATCACGAATCTTAGTCTATCGAATGTTAATAATACGAAGTCTTTTATTTTCGACTATCACAAGTACGAAAAATTAAAACACCGCAGTGTCATTAACCCGAAAACAGTATTCTGATTATCAATATAAGAAGACCTCTGTAGCCAAGAAGCGAGCAAACCGGACTTGGTGTCGCTATCTCTGACGTCTAGGGTTCGATTCCCGGTCGGTCAATGTAGAAAAAATACTTTTGTATGTAATTTTCAATTGTCATTGTATACCGTTAATAACTTACTTACGGTGTAGTAACACGTACGATTGCCTGGAGTTGCCTGTACAATGTATGCTTGCGTTTTTGGGAATTAAAATAACCATTTATTTTAATTCCCAAAAACTAATGTTATATTAAATGAGCTTTATAACTTTTAATTGTTATTTTAAAGTTAACGATTGTTATCTTAAATGAAATTATAAATTGTAAGATTACGGAATGTTAATTTTAAATTAAGTGACTTGTTATAAGTAAAAATAATACCTATATTAACAACACATCTGAGTTTTAGGCGTTCAATTTTCAGAATTTTTATTATTCGTAATTTTTATAATCGGAATTTGTATTTTTGATGTGTCGAATGATAAATAAGTCGGAATTTTGAAATTAGAAATTATAAACGTTAGGAAAATTGAGATTTCGGAACATTAAAAATCGGAATTATGATAAATAGGAAATTTTCATTTTCGGAATTTGAAACAGTTCGGAATTTTAAGTTTCAGTATTTTGCATTTCGTGATTGTAAAATTCAGAATAAAGTTTTTCGGATTTATGTAGCGTACCCGTTTTAAAGAGTATTTTGATCGAAGATAGAATCCTCCAGGATCTCTTGATGGAGTCAAATTGTGGCCATAGGAACTCTATAACGAAACGACGCAACCCCATCGAGTTTGGGCTCGTTGGATTTTTCGTGACAAATGCATAATTAGTACACGATATCTAGGGTCTGATTATGAAGCCGGAAGGTTGCCACAGGGACTCTGTAATAAAATTACGCCAGCCCATCGAGTTTGGGCTCGTTTAATTTGTCTTGACAATTACTCTGTTAGTAGATGATGTCCAGGGTATGATGATAAAGCCAGAAGGTGGCCAAGGGATCTCTATATTAAAATTACGTAACCCCATCAAATTTAGGATCGTTTGATTTGTCTTGTCAAGTACTCTGTTAGTAGATGTTGTCCAGGGTATGATGAAGCCAGAAGGTGGCCAATGGATCTTTGTTATTAAATTACGTAACCCTATCGAGTTTGGGTTTGTTTGATCTGTCTTGAAAAGTACTCTATTAATAAATGTACGATAATGAAGCCAGAAGGTGGCCAAAGGAACTTCTGTAATAAGAAAAGCGGTAGAACTATTGAATCAGACATGCCTTTGATAAGTCTTGACAAGTATCTGATTGTAGATGGTATTTAGGGTCTGATGATTGGAGTAGGAAGGTGGCCATAGAAACTATGGCGAAACGACGCCACCCCATCGAGTTTGGGCTTGTTTGATTTGTCATATAACGTGCTCTGTTGGTACATGAGAATCTACTGGCTCCATCATCAGACATTCGTCATCATGTGTAGCATAAGTTGCTCAAGATAACAAAGCAAAGAAGCCCGAACTTAAATATCTTAGCTCTCTGCATGATGTAATTCTAGGGAGAATCTTCTGCCTCTATCATCAGACCCTAGATACCATCTACGATCAGTATACTTATCAAGATAAATCACACTCAATTCTTAAAATTCAAATGTTCAACCATTTGCCATATTAAATAAACAAAAAAATGAATATTGGACAACACCACATACATTGCTCTAATCCTATGATAAGTAGTTTTAGCACTTGTGTTATAGAAATCAGAAAAACGACGTTACCACTGGGGGTTCCCAAACCCCAGATAATATAGAAAAGTTATTTACTACATTGACCGACCGGAAATCGAACCCGGAACCTCAGTGATAGCGACACCAAGTCCGGTATGCTCGCCTCTCGGCGTTTAATATAGAGTTCCTAATGCCACCTTCTGGCTTCATCTTCAGACCCTCGACAGTATCTACATGGGGCACACTAAAAGTTTTGTAGTTCTAGCTAATCGGAACTATTTGAATTTAGAATGTTATATTTTTTTATTTTACGTTTACGTTTTTTTATTTACGTTGCAACCTTCTTAGTAATAAAAAAAAAAACAATTGGCGGGAAATGATTTTTCAATTGTTTTTTATCACACATCAAAGTTCTACGTACGCAACGAAAATGGAATTAAGTCGAAAAGATTTTAAAGCGATGATTTTTTATGATTTTAAAAGTTATCTCTCTCCGCAAGACTGTGCCGCTCGTCTTCAAAATGCTTTTGGGAGAGAAGCACCTTGTTTGAGCACCGTGAGGCGATGGTTTGCTGAACTTGAGAGAGGTCGAGTTTCTTTACATGACGAATTTCGTGAAGGGCGGCCTTCAACTGCCGTCAACGAAAATAATGTGGCTACTGTTAAGCGGCTAATTGAAGAAAACCCGCGGATTACCTATGAGACAATTCGAGGACTATTGGGGATTGGTATGAGCCAAATTCAGAAAATTTTACACGAAGAATTGAAAGTTCGGAATTTTTGCTGTCGTTGGATCCCTCATGAACTCATGAACTGACAGCGGAGCAGAAGCGGGCTCGCGTGGAATGGTGCTCACAGATGCTACTGAAGTACGACCACGGATATTCTAATGCTGTTTATGACATTGTCACAGGAGACGAAACGTGGATTTATTGTTTTGAACCCGAAAAAAAACAGCAATCTTGTGAATGGGTGTTTGAAAATGAGAACAGGCCAACAAAAGTAAGGCAGGCGAGAAACGTTGGTAAAAAAATGATCGCGTTTTTTCTCAGCTACGGGTCCCATCTGTACAATTACACTTGAAGATTAAAAGAGTGTTAATGCCGAGTGGTATTCTACCATTTGTTTACCCAGGGTGTCAGAAAAAGTTCGCGAAAGACGACCCAAAAGCCGCGTTCTCCTACATCATGACAACGCTTCTTCACACACGGCCAATAAAACAAAGTCATTTTTAGCTTCCGAAAAAGTACAACTCGTACAACCCTGTGATTTCTGTATTTTCCCCAAAATCAAAGATTTGATGAGAGGTTTTACTTTTACCAACTCCGAAGAGGCAGTGATAGCGTTCAATCAGCACGTACAAAACATGACTTCAGATCTGTGGTCCTTCTGTTTTGAAAAATGTTTCGATCGCATGAAAAAATTTATAAAATGTAAAGGAGAGTATTTTAAAAAGCAATAAACATAATATTTTGGTTATAACATGTTGTTTTTTTAAGTTACGCAAAACATATAGTGTGACCTACGTACTAACACACTAATAAAGTACTCGTCAAGACAAAAAAAAAGGAGCGCAAACTTGATGTGATTACACTGTTTTGTTGCAACGTTCCAGTAGCCACCTTCCGCCTTTATCCTCAGAACTTCGACATTATAGTTATACTATCAGAGTAACTACTAAACAGGCTAAATAAAACAAACCCAAACTCGATGAGATTGCGTTGTTTTATTACAGAGTTCCTGTCGCCACCGTCTGGCTTTATCATCGGACTCTGAAATATGTCAACTAATAGAGAACTAACGAGCCCTAACTCGTTGAGTTTGCGTTGTTTAAAATATAGTTCCTGTAGCCACCTTCGACTTCATCATCAGATCTTGGACATCATGTACCACTAGAACACTTTTTATGACAAATTAAACGAGCCTATACTCAATGGGGTTGCGTCGTTCGGTCATAAAGTTTTTATGGCCACCTTCCAGTTCTTATGACCACTTTCCAGACCCTAGATACCATTTACAATCATTTTACTCGTCAAGACAAATAAAACGCAATGCCCAAACTCAAATATCTTAGCATTTTCCATATTACAGAAGTTCCTATGGCCACCTTTTGGCTTTATAATCAGACCCTGAACACCATTACTAACAGAGTATTTCTTGAGTCAATTTAAACGAGTCCAAACTCAATGGGGTAAGTAGATAATTTTATTACAGAGTTCCTTTGGCAATCTTCTGGCTTCATCACCATACCCAGGGCATCAACTGCTAATAGAGCTAATAGAGTCCTTGTCAAGACCAATCAAACAAGCTTAAACTCAATTGGGTTACATTGCTGTATAACAGAGTTCCTTTCGCCACCTTCTGGCTTCATCATCATACTCAGGACATCATCTGTCAAGAAAAATCAAAAGGCTACGTTGTTTTATCACAGAGTTTTTGGCCACCTTCTGGTTCCATCATCAATTCATCAGACTTTGGACATTTTAAAGTAAAGTCAAGTCAAGAAAAAGTTTATTTTGTATAAAAACTTAAGCTACATACTAATAGAGAACTCAACAAGAAAAATAAAACGAGCCCTAACTTCTTGAGCTTGTGTTGTTGATAACATAGTTATTGTGGCCACCATTCGGTTTCATTATCAGACCCTGGACATCATGTACTAACAGAGCATTTGTCAAGACAAATCAAATGAGCCCAAACTCGATAGAATTGGGTAATTTTATTTCAGAGTTCCTGCAGTCACCTTTCAGCTTCATCATCAGACCCTGGCCATCATGTACTAATATATCACTTGTCCCAAAAAAACCAACAAGCCCAAATTCGATGGGGTTGCGTTGTTTTATTACAGAGTTCCTGTGGCAACATAACGTTCGTTCGTCATCAGACCTTGGATACCATCTATGATTAGAATACTCCTTAAGATAAATCAAACGAGCTCCAACTCGATGTTATTGAATGGTTTTAGTTCTGATTTGCTGTGGCCAGAGTACTAGTCAAGAGTCAAGACAAATCAAAAGACCCCAAACGCGATCGGGCTACGTTGTTTTATCACAGAGTTCCTTTGGCCATCTTCTGGTTTCATCATCAATTCATCAGATTCCGGACGTTGTCTACTAATAGAGAACTCAACAAGAAAAATAAAACGAGCCCTAACTCGTTGAGCTTATGTTATTGATAACATAGTTCCTGTGGCCAACTTACGGCTCCTTAATCAAATCAGCTCGATGATTCCCCTCTTTAACACGTATTGTATACAATGTAACAAAATGTAAATCCAATACTTCTGTCTGCTTTGTCACCAAGAAAATGTATTCTGTACTTAAGAACTGTGGATTTTGTAAAAAATAAAAATAATAAAATAGTACAAAAATATTGCATTATTACCGTCTTTCTTTACATACGTTTGCCTTTCAGCTCAATCGAACAGGTCAAATTGTAGTTGAAAATTTGAAGGAGACCTCTTACATACGAACATTGCGAGCTATTGTAAAACTTGTATAAACACGAAATTATTAATGATAATAATTTTGTTAAAAAACAATTTTAATGGAAATAAAACCAAAATCATTTTAAAATATACAAGAAAAGACAAAGGAAAAAGAGGTACAGTCCACGCTGCCACGACACTGTAGGTCTCGGGCCGCACTGATTTTCAAACCCTGCTGCTCTCGACAGATGATATTTAATTAACTAATTTCTATAGGTAAACTTTCAAAATATGTGACGTCGAGCGTGACCAAATAATGTGACCAGCTGTGATAAGGAAGGGAACATGATCAAAAAATCATGAAACCGTATGACGTATTCACTGTAATTATTATTTATTAGATTTAATTTAAATTCGACGACCGTCTGATGTAGTTGTTTGCGCTCTGGACTACAAAACCAGCGGTTGCGGGTTCGCATCCCGCATGGGGCAAATGTTTGTGTGATGAGTACGAGCATTTGTTTCTAAGTCATGGATGTTTGTGAAGTACAAGCTTTGCTTAGTTTGGGTCTAAATAATTGGTGTGATTGTGGAAAACATTTTAATTTACGGATGGCCCCTTAGGTATTACAAATGACGAAACATAACAAAATAAATTAAATACCTGTATATAATAAATTGTTCTAATGTGAATTTGTTATTTGTAGACTCAGTTTTGAAAATTTTGATAGAAAATAGGCGACTTAAAAATCCCTGACACAAAAATGCGCAAGGCAAAGCTGTCCTTCATCTCCTATACAAAAAATAACACGTCATCCAACTAAAACCAATTGTTTGCACGCGACACTTGACACTGGACACAAATTCTGACTGAGCTAGGCCAACTTACTTAGAATTCGCAAAGACACGGGCACACTTTCTATCTCGCTCTAACATATACTTACGTCTCGTTTTCGCAACGTTGCCGATCTGCCGCTGAGTGACACAAAAAGCAAGGATCCGAGGCAAATGTTGATCAAACGAAGTATATATTGATCAACAAAAGTATCCTCAGTGTAAAATAAAAGACCGTTAAAAGATCAACAATTTCCGTTACTGCCGATGACGAGCTAGAGACTTTGCGGCACATTTAAGCACAGCGTCGTAAGGCGGAGAATTCTTATATAGCAGAATTAGCACGTTACATTCAAAACTTCCTGAGTGATAGGCGGGTAAAGGTGGATTAACAATTAATGCGGATTTCGGCCGGATCAACTATGGCCGAAGGGAGGACAATATATATATATATATATATATATATGGACCTAATATTATTCACTATTAAACGACATTTGACATATGTTCCTAAATAACCACATTTTTCTGATAATCCGTACAAAACATAAACTTGCAACAGGGTGTTTCGATTTTTTAATGAGAAGTGTATCTATATATTTACCTACTTACAAGCAAAGAATAAGGCAAAGGAAAGAGCTACGCTTTGTTTATTAAAGTTCATCGAAACGAAAAATCTAATAAACACGTCACGTCTGATGAGGCCAGATGAGGCTATATAAAAGATAACATAAGGGAGGCTGCCATTACTATGCTTAGGTTCAATCGGACATCGTATCGCTGAGAAAAATTTAATGTACAGACAACAGCTTGTCAACCTACCACAAAACATAATTTTACGTTTTGTGGTAGGTTGACGTGCTGTTTTCTGTACCTACGTTGCACGTTTAATGGGTGAAGGCCGCTTACGTTGTATCATACAAAAGGTGATGGACTTCGTACATGTAGTTCTGGCTGTCTGAGACACCTGTCCTACAGAGATCTCGCATATCTTGGTGGATAACAAATCGTAAGTGACGCCAATTTACCAAGGTTTCGTCGTTTGTGACGCAATGCTTTCTTTGAAAAGTGATAAAATGTTGGTTCAGCCAGCCAAAATTTGACCTTTTTCGACACTTTCGATTTCAGCATCTAAAGGGTTATAGGGCCCCGTTTCTTAACAAAAGCAAAAGGATGGTGACGTGACGCGTGACGGCATCTAAAGTGATTTCATCCATTATGATGCAACACACTTCAAGAAATTTTGAAAAACGTGTGATCAGCCAGCCATAAATCAGGCAGGCAACCATTTTATTAAACAAAATCTCGATATTAAACGAAATATCACATTTCGGACCGATCTTAATATATAAAAGTCTTGTGACGCGAGATGTGACGGCTCTCGACCACATTTTAACCTCCGTGACGCACGCGTGTAGGAGTTATTCTAAAAAAACTTGATGGTTCAGCTGGAATTTTCTGGCTGTCTGAATATATGGTGATATACTAGCACTTCCAGCTGTTCTACGTAGCTGGAAACTCGTCTGACGGCGAATACGATTTGTCGTTATTGACGGCTCTAAGTGCCAGCAAATCAAAGTTATAAGCATTTCTTTCTTTTCCCATACATTGGTGCAATTACACCAACCAGGGTGACCGCACTGCCCTTTTTTATAGGAATTCATGGATATCATAGTTCAAATCTAGGCAAAATGTCCACGTATGATGATGGTTGATTGCCTTGTCGTTTTATTACATGTAAATAAATATTAACATTATTTACCTACCTCATAATACGATATACATTTAGTGCATTAAATGAAAAGTAAAATAGTTTTATAAGTAGGTAATATAAACTTACCGACCGTAGAAGTATATTATACTTACAGATACTACAGAATTATACAGGGTGTAACAGGGGGGTGGATCATCGTAAGTCAAGTCTATCGATATGTATGTTCCGCGATTTTCAATGGTAAACCTCTTGGACTTATCATTTTTGTTTAAAGTATTACGGTATAACGTCGACTGCCCGCAAATCTCAGGGTGACGTCTAGAGTACAAGAAAGCCAATTACGCCACTAGCTCCACCTCTTCGCAGATCAGTACTAAGTGCTTCCTCACCTATCCCGAGGTTCTGTAAACTGCTCATTGAGCACATACCCTATAGAGTGGAAATGTCATATGATTTGTTCGACAAAATTTTCTCGGTATCTGCGCTGTTTTTGTACGGGCGAGCGTTGACAGGACTTGTCATTTCATAATATATGTAAGTATAAAATCTCTAACTATTCGGAGAAAGATGGTTTGTATTGCTGCTCTATAGGGTATGTACTCAATGAAACTGCTGAATGGATGCAGCGTGTCAACTGACATTCATGCGGACACTTACGGTTTCGCAGAACAGTTTTTGATAATTTTAAATATTATTAATTAATTAATTTGTGGTAATATTTCAAATCAATTGTACTTAAGTAGTTAAATAATATTGAGTACAGTAGGTAGGTACTCAATGTTAAACTCTACTCACACTCCTAAAGTGTATTTATCGTATGTGGTGTTTAACTGTAATTAGTTTTATATTTAGATTAATACTTTAATTAAGTATCATACCTATAATGTAAAAATTTACCACTGTTGGTGAACCTAATAAATAAAATAAAATAAATATAAGAAATTTATTTTTGTTTTAGTTATTTTCCAGGTTAAATAATTAAACTTACTTAATTTTTTTCGATTCTAATCATCAAATTGATTCTAATCATCATATTATTGTTTCGTTTCGAACTACTTAAATGAGTAATTTGAATCGACTTGAATCCATTTTTTGATTCGTGCGTGTCCCTTCATTACAACCAACAAAAAAGAAAACATTCTCACGCAGTGTCAAAAAAAAAAGAGAATCCACTTCCGAGAACAAACCCTCGTTGCCCGACCATAAGGTTCATAATAACTTTGCATTGCCCATCCATTCAAAACCGCAGCCACAAGCTTAAATTTAGGTATTAGAAAGCTAATAAATAATAGAAGTCCGTACGTATTTTTGTCCTTTGTTTTATTTTTAATTTTTAGTTTTAGCTGATACTTTTGTCGATATTTCATAGAAATTAGAACTGAGTAACACTAAGTAGATAATTATAGAATTCTATGTAAGTATATTTTACTAATACACTCTGTAAGTATATATTTCTTATTCCAATAGTTATAATATGATAGGTCATTATATCTTTAAATTACGTAAATACTCACTTTTTATACATTTAATTAAAGGACAAGGCAATCAACCACCATCATACGTGGACGTTTGGCCTAGATTTTAAACTATGTTGTCCTCGCATTCCTATAAAAAAGGGCAGTGTGGTCACGCATTTGCACCAATGTATGGAAAAAAAAGAAATGCTTATAACTTTGGTTTGCTGGCACTTAGAGCCGTCACTTACGACAAATCGTATTCGCCGTCCCCGTCACCTTAGATTACACGAGTTTCCAGCTACGTAGAACAGCTGGAAGTGCTAGTATATGGTGTTTCAGACAGCCAGAAAATTCCAGCTGAACCATCAAGTTTTTTTAGAATAACTCCTACACGCGTGCGTCACGGAGGTTCAAATGTGGTCGAGAGCCGTCACATCTTGCGTCACAAGACTTTTATATATAAAGATCCGTCCGAAACGTGATATTTCGTTTAATATCGTGAAAAATAAAATGGTTCAGCCAGCCTGATTTATGGCTGGCTGGACACACGTTTTTCAAAATTTCTCGAAGTGTGTTGCATCATAATGGATGAAATCACTTTAGATGCCGTCACGCGTCGCGTCACCATCCTTTTCTTAAGAAACGGGGCCCTAAAACCCTTTAGTTGCTGAAATCGAAAGTGTCGAAAAAGGTCAAATTCTGGCTGGCTGAACCAACATTTTATCACTTTTCAAAGAAAGCATTGCGTCACAAACGACGAAACCTTTCAATTCAATTCAATATATTTATTGCATTCTATAATGTTACACAGATGTTATAAATAGATACATAAAACAGATCATTATAGACCCTGTAGGGCACAACAATAAGATAAGTATTGTGGGCAGAGAGGATGACGCCATGCATAATTAGATCAATTTGTTTATTTTAAGAAGTTGTAAAGATTTAAAATACATTAAGAAATCATATGATAATTATTGAATAATATATTGAATAACATAATCAAATAAATAGTATTTTTAGGCATTTAAATATTTATTTATCTTTGGATTTCATTTATTGTTTTAGATTATTGTCATTTAAGTATTCGTTTATTGTGTAATAACATTTTTTTATTAACATTAATTTTAATGGTTGTATAAATTTTAAATCATTTTCATAAACTCCGGCAATCTGTTATAAATTGGTATGGACATAACGTATGGGCTTTAAGAATGAATCTTTAGACGGACAGTAGGTAGAATCAATTTATTTTTATATCTTAGCGAGTAATGTAGATTAGCGCGGTTTTGATATAAGTTTGGGTGTTTCCTAACAAATTTACACATTTCTAGAATGTACATACATGGCAGGGGAAGTATGTTAAACCTTTGAAAGTATGGTTTGCAGCTTTCAGTCTGTTTTATATAGGCTAAGATTCTAATACGTTTTTCTGGAGAATGAAAAGGGTAGATGCGTCGGTACTATTTCCCCATAGAATGAGACCATAGCTTAGCCATGCGTTTGCGTAGGCATAGTAAGTACTGAGTGCCGCTTCAAGTTCAGTTGTCTTTTTAACCGACTTCAAAAAAGGAGGAGGTTCTCAATTCGTCGGTA
Source organism: Anania hortulata (assembly GCA_963576865.1). Classification (NCBI taxonomy): domain Eukaryota; kingdom Metazoa; phylum Arthropoda; class Insecta; order Lepidoptera; family Crambidae; genus Anania; species Anania hortulata. The sequence continues at coordinate 15,989,370 of OY756388.1, read as the reverse complement.
TCTTTTTTTAATTTTATTTTTTATGTATGTTCAGCGATCATTCGTTACTGCGTTGACCGATTTCGATAATTATTTTTTTGTTTGAAAGGTAATACTTTCAGAATGGTCCCATATAAATTTGATTAAATTTTGATGATGGGATCTATAAGAAAATCATCAAATATTGCATAAATTCCGTACCACGCCAACTGATTTTAGTATCTATCTTACCTATATCTCTGCCAAATGTGGACCGATTTTAATGATTCTTTTTTTAATGAATAGCTTATACTTCAAAGATACTATAATAAAACATTTTTGGAAAAAATTTCACCTCTAAGGGTGGAAAAATAGGAAATGAAATCGGTGTTCAGCGTTTAAATTATGTTTGCAGTCGTAAGATTTGTTTTGATTAGGATTTATCACTAAAATGGATGAAATAAGTAAATTTTATAAAAAAAATAAAAACCGACTTCAAAAAACTAAAACGCTAAAAATAATCTTAACACTTAAGTACCTAATCAGTTACTTTTGGAGTCGGTGCCAGTCAATGAGAGACCAATGTTTTCGTTTGCTGAGGTGTTAATATCTATATGTTTAAAGTTTGTAAAGATATGATCTAGGCATGTAGCTGACGTCCGCGTGACTCGTGTTGGTTTGTTTATGTGTTGGGTATAGTTATATTGTGACATTAGATCCAAGAATAGTTGAAATTTTGTATTAATTTTTAAAACGTTAACGTTAAAGTCTCCACCGATGTTTACGTTTAGTTTACTGTATTTATTATTTATGTATTTTAAAATTAATTTTATTTGATTATAAAATACGTCCTCCTCTCTTCCATTCCAATACATTGTAATTAATAAAATGTTATATTTAATTAGTTTGACTGCACACAATTCTAATACATAATCAACAGACATGATTTTAATATCACTCAATTCGATAGAGTCGATGTGTTCTTGAAGCAAGATGCATACACCGCCACCTAACCGAGATTCACGGCAATATGCTGTTGCTAATTTATAGCCTATAAAATTTATCATTTCAAGTTTTTCATTAGTTAACCATGATTCCGAAACGCATATAGCCTGGAAAATGGGATTTTGGTCTATATATGCTTCCAAAATATTATTATGTTGTTTATTAAATAGACTTTGAAAGTTTTGGAAAAATATTTTTAAACCTTGTTTTGTGGTTTCGAAAGGAATTGTTACTGTCTCTAATATATTGTTTTTTTCTCTCGTAGTGTTGTGAATTCTTGTCTCGTTGGTTGTAGTCTATGCGGTTTGGGGAGGAAGTAGTAAAATCTTTAGTAGTGTTTTGTCCCGAATAGTCAAATGGTTGTCCTTCCACGTATAGTTGGCTGTTACGGATTACAGCGTGTAAACCTTTTTTGCGGGCTGTAAACATTTGGTCTCGTAGTTTTTTTCTTTCCACTCTTGCAGTTTTGTCCAAAAATTCTGTAACTGATAGCCCTGTTCCTTGGAAGTAATTATTATTGTTTAGTATATATTTGGTCATTCTCTTACTAATTAATTCTATTACAATCGGGCGGTTTACACTTCGGTTTCCACCGGTCCGGTAAGAATCTTCGATGTATCCGACCAAGTCAATATCCATGATATCTCGGAATACAGTTATTATTCTGTTGTGTAATTCGCCTTCCGATTCCCTGAAATGTTCTGATAAGCCGTGACAATCTTTTTACTGTTATCTTCCAAATAATTGTTGTGTAATAATTGTGGTGTAGTAGAAGTAATTTTTGACTGTAACTCACTCATTTCCTTTCGTAAAGTTTCGTTTTCCTGTTCTATGTTTATAATTTTATTTTTTATTGTTTCAATTTCTGTGTTTTTTAATTTATCTTGTTTGTTTATAAAGTTTGTTTCTTGAAGGAGTTCATTTCTTTTGCTTTGCTTATTTCTGTTTGGATTGTTGTTTGAATTTGAGATAATGTTATGGTTATTTTCTTTTATTTTTGTGCAATTTTTTCACTTAGAGGTACTTTGTATGGATAACGTCTCAGTGTAGGTACTTATTTTCCCTTTCCGAACTATCTTCAATAACAGTATCGCCTAGTATACTATCATAGTATGATGTATCGACGGTTTTATTAGGTCTTCTTAATGTCACGTTATTGTTTTCAGGGGAGGAAGACGGTTCGCGGATAGCGTCACAGTCTTTGGGACGTATTGGTGTATTTTTGTTTCCGACTTTAGGCGTTTTACAGTGGCATTCCTGACATTTCCAGTTTTTCTTATGATCCGGGGTCATGGTGTTGTAGAATCTCTTGCTAGGGACGTTTGCACAGTCCAAATCATATGTGTTGTTGCACTTTGCACAGGTGAGATATTCCCTGTTCGGTATATCTTGTAAACATCCCGCACAAGACGTCATTTTTTAATTTGCCTTTCGACCTCTATGTTTAGTAAAGTACTAATACCTACTATGGTTCAGTCTATAAATCTGATCGCCGGTTTTATAGCACTGTTCAATTTGTATCGGTTCGGCTGTAGGAAGTTTCTTCTGACATCAATAGATGGCGCTGTCAGCCTATATGTACCTTGGTAGATTGCCGTCACTTACGATTTGTTATCCACCAAGATATGCGAGATCTCTGTAGGACAGGTAGGTGTCTCAGACAGCCAGAACTACATCTTCGTACACGCCGAATGACCTTATTTCACTCTTATTCATAAATGTAATTCTTATAATATAATAATATAATATCGAAACTAGTAAAAACACTTTCATAGAATAGTTGCATTTTCACCTCATTATTTAATTCAGCACAAGTACCTAAGAACTTAGTTCATTTAACAAATAAAAAAAGATAGTTATTTTTTAATAAAGAATATCGGTATATGTAGCACTTTTATTTGTATGTTTTAGGCTCGGACTACAAGCATCCGAAATGTTTCAGAACATATAACACATAATTACAAAACGGCTCCGGACAAGCCCGGATTCAATCCAATTTGTATGGGGTTCTGAAAAATTCCGGATGCTTGTAGTCCGAGCCTTAGTTAGTGTCTGTACTAGTGTAATCATTTTAATTTTCTTTTTTTTAAAAACCTGATAAGTATTGTTCTGAGTTTACTTAAACTTAATCTTAAATAATATCTGTTTGTGTAAGGCTCGCCCACTCTCTTTTTAAGGTGTCCGCTAAAAACCAGCGTCGCGGCACTCTGTGCCTCGGCATATGCTGAGCCGGGGGGCCTATTTGGTACTATGCTGATATGAAAATGTAAAACTGTGAATTGTACTCTTTCAGAGACGATATTGTCTCTGTATTCTTTTTAAATTGTGCCAAGTAAACCTCATTCATTCATTCATACATTGTTAAACGCATCGAGCATATACCTAGGTAAGGTACCCTATAGAGCAGAAATCAGACCATCCAAACAGACCATCTTTCTCCAAAACACGTTAGTGATTTTTCGAGTGAAATGTAATGTATGTAAACTAAGTACATTAGTATGAACTGTCAAGTCCCGTCAACTAGTGATGTACAAGGCTCGAGGCCTCCGAGTCCTTTTGTCTAGAACTCGGTGTCGTTTACAGGGCTCGCCTCGTTTGTATGAAGCTCGATAACACGGGAGTCTTTTCAAAGCTCGGGCCTTTTTGATAGCTCGAGCCTTTTTGAGAGCTCGATCGATCTAACTAGCCTACCGAGCTCACTGGGTCCTGCCAATATGCCTCGAGGCTTCAAAAGTAGAACTCGATGCCTCGACGTTTGTTCATCACTACCGTCAACTCTTGCCTATACTAAAACGGTACATAGGGTATGATGTGCTTCATACGTGGTAAGTGCGCCTAAGCCGTTTATGCTGCAAAAAACGCATACTTCGACACTCTCAAGGGAATCAAAATTAATAGGATACTTCTCGTTGACCTAGAATCATGAAATTTGGCAAAAAGCAATGTCTTGTAGCACAAGTAAAGGCAAAAGTACATAAAAAAAATTTTTTACAAATTCGGAAAATAGGTAAATATCTTCGAGACTCGATTTCCGCTGTAAACAAATTATTTACATAGCTTTATCTTGGTACGGAACCCTCGGTGCGCGAGTTCGACTCGCACTTGGTCGATTTTATATAACTGTTTTTCAAAGTAGTCAAAAGAGATGAACTTGTGGAATTAATCGGCAAAAATCTTAAAGATAGAGGTGTTTTTCGTCAAACAAATGTTGTTAGTACATACAGTTTAAATGTCTTCAAGGGTTCTTGTTTTATTTTACTCCTAACTAGTAACCTTGATATTTTTTTACAAAGATCAAAAATTTAAGCTCAAACCTGTCGAGTTGGTTAACTGCGCCATAATGACTGTTCATCATATGGGGCACTTTTCCGTAATCCAGTCTGCCAACTTTTAGAGACATGAGTTAGTTTTAAAAAGAGCAGTAATTTTTTTACACTTTATGGAACAATATATTTTACAATTTCATACACGTCCCAAAATATAGTTTCGCCCTACCACCGCTTTAGGGACTATTATTGACTGGTGATGAAAAGAAACGGCGCAACATAGCTGATCAAACAGATAAAGGTAATACGACTACGTGTGAAAGTCCGAGTTGGTAGCTTATCCCAAGCAGCACAAAACACAATTATAACAAATAATATCTATATAGTACGAGTTCATGTGCAAAGCATTTTAACCAAATCGTATAATATCAGGTGTATTTCTTTTCTTTTCTTTTGTTTCTTTTTAGGGTTCCGTACCCAAATAGCAAAAAACGGAACCCCTATGGATTCGTCATGTCTGTCTGTCTGTTTGTCTGCCTGTCCTACCGTATGTCACAGCCACTTTTTTCCGAAACTATAAGAACTATACTGTTGAAACTTGGTAAGTAGTTGTATTCTGTGAACCGCATTAAGATTTTCACACAAAACTATAAAATATAAAAAAATTAGGGGGTTACAACTGAAGCTCGACAATTTTTTTTCATTAAACCCATAAACTGAAATAGGTCTTCAAAAATGATAAAGTTTCTAATAAAAATAATTTAATTTTTTTTAAACTGAATAGTTTGCGCGAGGGACATTTCCAAAGTGGTAAAATGTGTGTCCCCGGGGCTCTGTAACTTTTAAAATAAGAGAATGATAAAACTAAAAAAATATATGATGTACTTTACCATGCAATCTTCCAACGAAAATTGGTTTGAACGAGATCTAGTGTTTTTTTTTAAAACGTCATAAATCGTAAACCGCAATTTACCTTTTATTCAATCAACTCAAATATAAAAATATAAAAAATTTACGTTTTGTGGTAGGTGGAGGAGCTGTCGTCTGTACCTACAAATTTGTACGGAACCCTCGGTGGGCGAGTCTAACTCGCACTTGTCCGGTTTTTTAAGTAAAATTTAGGCCCCCCTTTGGACAGCTTTGAGCTTTAGGTATAGGCTGTTTAATAGCATTACAACTATTGATGTAGGTATTGCATCATTAATGAAGTCAGTAAAGGGCCTGTAATTTATTTATTATTTATAAATTATAGGTAATAAAAATGGCATTTTTAGCGACTTTCATACATAGAATGGTTGGAATAAGTATGGTTTTTAAAATCACAATTAAATATTGAAATTTTATCACTTATAGTGCTTACTGTTTTATAAACTTAAAAGAAAAGAAATCTCAAAAAAATTTACCAGTGTTTTCAGCAGTGTACGTCCTATGGCTGAAATGATGATATTTTTTAATATTGGACAACATTACATACATTGCTCTGATCCTATAGTAAGCAGCCAAAGCATACACTTGTGTTATAGAAATCAGAAACAAAGACGGTACCACAACACCCAGACCCGAGACAATATAGAAAAGGTATTTTTCTACATAGACCGACTGGGAACCGAACCCGGGACCTCAGAGATAGCGATTAGCGACACCAAGTCCGGTATGTTAGCCTCTCGGCTACGGAGGTCGTCAAGTATTAGTTAACTATATAGGTGACATCTATTTTACAATAGAACACTTGTTGCAAAAGTCCTCCCATCGGCGTTGTCATGGTAACATAAGTGGGATGCCTCCGGCCTCATCCCACAATTCACTCCCGGGGAGAGGAAAGCTCTTGTGAAGTCGAGAGCAGAGAGCGAACCTGCGTCACAGAGTAATTACCCGTCGCCGAGCCTTTAGGGGCCAGCGTTGTACGATCTGGATAAATTATCGACATCGACGGTCCTTTACGTCATGATTTATAGTCAATGACTTGCTTTCCTGTTTATTATCCGTGTAAACATTCAATAAATGCGTAATATTAGTTTGCTTTTAGCAGGAACTAATAAAATTATAAATGGGTATTTAGAGCATAATTAGAGCTAAATAATTACCTAATTAATTACCTAAGTACTTGAATAAATATTGTGTCTCGTTTACGTATGCTTGATCAGTTAAGCACTTGTGTTACAGAAATCAGAAACAACGACGGTACCACAACACCCAGTCCCGTGATAATATGGAAAAGTTAGTTTTCTATATTGACCGACCAGGACAAGTCAGGACAGGAATCGAACCCGGGTCCTTAATTGACTACACACTGAAGTTACTACCTCTTACCTAGGTAGATAGATAGATAGGTACTCTTTATTGCACACCACACAAAACAAGCAGTACAGAGGAAAAAATATACATTTAGAATAATAAAATTTAGGCAGTCTTATCGCTAGAAGCGACCTCTTCCAGACAACCTTAAGTATGTACTTTGATTTACAAAAGTGATTTTAAATCGTTTTGAAAATGTTACAAAAAACTCACTTTTGCGTTTATTAGCTCAATTGTTCAAAAATCAAGTTTTATTGTGTACCCACTTACCTCCTAGTCTCTTAGAGATGCGAATAAAGTGGATGGTCTACTTTGAAAGTCGGATTTTCCTTAGTTATCGCATCGTCGTCGCTCGTCGGAGGGAATTGATTCAATTCCGTTTCCCTAGGGAGAATCTCAAGAAGGGGGAACTCGTGGTAAAAGGGTTGTCGCTTACACAGATAATACTTAAAATAAAAGTTTCATATGAAAAAGGTATTTTCTTAATCTTTATCTATAGGTACTTCAAAAAAAACTGTATCTAATAGGTCAAATTTTGTACATTGAAAATTATTAAGAAAAAAATAATTTTGGAGGGCCCTATAATAATCGAAACTGAAGCCAAAACTGTATTTTATTAAATTTTTGTCTGTCTCTCTGTTCTTGGCCGCGCATCACCGCAAAACTACTGAATGAATTTAAATAAAACTTGCCATGACTTGAGTTTATACTACGAGGTATAATAGGACATAGGGAATGAAAGTCAAAATGTTTAGTTGTAAATCTGCATACTTTTAAATCATTGTAAATCATTAACGCGTAGTCCGATTTCATTCATTCTTATTTTGTTAGAAAGGACCCCCTTTTACATGTTACCCCGTAAATATGTCAAGGTTATCGGTTTTGTGGTTCAGAAATTACAGACATCACAACCCTCGATACCAGGTCCAAATAACTTTAAACCCGTAATGTCTAACATTTGAACCAACGGTTAATTTAAGCTGGCTGCACCCATTTTATCGTTAAGGCTTTAAATGGATAGGCCTATTTTCAAAGTCAGACTACTCCAAAGTAGTTGCCAAAGTACAAACGATATTTTCCATAGTAAGCAGGAAAGTTTCTAATATGCAATTTAATTAGTTATCATGTAAGTCCAAGCACTTCTTCAAAAATCCGATTCATTCTATTCAAAAATTTCTCGCTAACGGGACAGGAATGGAGAAGGCCCTTTCCTGATACTTAGCTTTTTATTGACATTTTGTTATAATCTTCTTACTCAATATCCTACTAATATTATAAATGCGAAAGATCGTGAGTATGGATGGATGTTTGTTACTCTTTCACGCAAAAACTACTGAATGGATTTTACTTAAACTTGGCATACAGATAGACCATGCCCTGGATTAACACATGTATAGGACTTTTTATCCGGGTAAGGTCAACGCAGACGAAGACGCGAACTGAAAGCTATCCTACTTCCTAATAATATTATAAATGCGAAAATAAGAAAGTTGCACAGAAAATCCTTTAGGAATAAACTATAGACCACGCGAACGAAGTCGCAGGCAACAGCTAGTTATTTATAATTTTTATTTATAGGCATCTATGAAAAAACATTAAATGATTAGAGTAGGTATTTTGGGACTTACCCGTTAAAAACCAGCTAGAGACTATATGGATCAACTAAGAGACAACGAGGCAAGAGGGTCAAGAGGGCAAAGCTTGCATTTTTTTTACCAGATACATTTCGGGCACTATGCAATAGAACTGCACAATCTAATAGATCTTCGTTTCACCACCAAACAAGGAGAACTTTGGCGAAAAGACACTGTTTTACAGTTGAAATTCCCAAGACTCACACAAAGAACTTTGCTTTTATCGTGCGATTTAAAAATCCCTGATCCGAATGTGCAACATCAGCTCAAGGCCTCGATTATTATTTATTTAACATCTGCTTATTGAGACCATTATTATGAGCCCAAACACGCTCTAACTGCAGTAATTTGCTCAGGAGTTGGGAATCCTACAGATTCCTTGATGGTGCAGCATCAGTTTAAGGTTGTCGTGTCTTGAAAATACTACTAAGGTGCATCATTTCAAATCAATCGGACCTGTGAAAGTTTGCAATAAGCAAAAAAATCCTTTTGTCAAGTAGGAAATGAGCTGTTAACCTTTAAACAGCTGAACAGACCTTTATAAAATATAGTTAAGATCCATCTCTGTATTATCAGCTTTAAAAATAAAAATACATCAAAATCGGTCTATTCGTTTGGGAGCTACGATGCCAGAGATAGATACACAGATACATAAGTTAAACTTATAACACCCCTCTTTTTCGTCGGGGGTTAATAAAAACAAGTCAATTATTAAGCGACCTGTAACTGACAACCCTACTATTTATCTACGACTACGGTATATCCCGTATACTTATCACAGATTTCACTCGGTGAAGTGTGCGTGCGTTCTGATGTTGAAACGTTCTGCTCAGTATTTTTAGTAGGTAGATAAAACCTTCCAAAATGAACCCTGGCTCACCAGCTTGCATTTTCGTCTTTGTATCTTTAGGTAGCATGGATGTTCTTTTTGGTTTCTCTTTTTTCCCCTCGCAGTTTTGGGAGTCTTAGAAGGTAAAAGGATTTTGGAGAGTAAGTAATTGGTGATTAGATACTCCATCCCCATCACGAGCACAGCTCTTAAATTAAGATAGAGTGGAAATAATAAAAAGAGAGACAGAGAGAGAACTACTTAATTAGACCTACAAAGCACTAATAGGCCTATGTGGCCTATTAAGTAATAACAGGAACTGCCTGTCGATAGTTACGAAAGGCTGCTGCTGTAGATTACTGCACACCAACTTGACAAAGTTGTTAAATTATTATGGAACTTAATTAAATTAAAACATGTTACAATTAGGAATTGAACGTTTTAGGCTAAAGCCCACGTGAAAATGCGTCTTGTAAGTAAATGCTAAACGCGGTTTTTTACAAGGCACTTGTTCACGAAAACCTTCAGGTACCTTCAGGATTAGCATAATAGTAGTTAAATCATTTTTTGAAAATTTATATTATGTATATTAATGTAGCCCTTTCCGCTTCCAACCGGCCAATCTGGAAGTCAATAGGAGAGGCCTATGTTCAGCAGTGGACGTCCTATGGCTGAAATGATGATGATTAATGTAGCACATCAGATACATTAGGTAGTAGTTAGGCAGAACTTTGTAGCTGGTGTGCTAAGTGTCTTGGTATCTAATGGTAAAGTATTGTAGTCCTAAACTTTTAATTCTCCGAAAAAGTCTGTGAGTAGGTATGGATGGACAGACGGACATAGCGAGTGTCATTGTTTGATAAAGCGACCGTAAAAACATAGGTAAATAAAGTTATAATATATTATAGGTAAAAACATATATAAAACTATTTGCTCGCGATTTCGTTCGCGTGGTCTTCAGTTTATTCATAAAGGATATAATAGCTCTGGCTTGCAACTTTGTCCTCGTAGATGTCGATGACATTAATGTTAGTCACTAATCAACCATAATTAGGGTTGTCCCTCGAGCAGTGTAGGGACCAAAATGCAGGACAGTTATTGGTCCACAGCAAGGACCAATAACCAATAAATGAGCATTATAACAGTAGTCACATTTACGGGGCAGGGTAAATTTGACTATTGTGTATACAGGGTAACATTTCAAGGTAAAGCCAAATTTAAAAAATAAAGACTATAGAACGATATAAAAATACTAAAATATCTGCATACGCCGACGCCGCTCCAACAAGAACCTCATGCAGTGCACATACGGTGCAATTTGATTGAGTAATCGTAAATTTTCTACGTATTCTATTTTTTAAATGCAGAATGGCAGAATTTAAAAAAAGGGTTTGTTTTTTACGTAGATCGATTTAGTTACTGATTCTGAGTTGTCCCTGAAAAACTAGTACTACCGTCAAATGTAACCCTGTATATATGTATTCCACATGCTATGGACTCGGTTCTCAGAATAAACTATAACATGCAGTCAACCTTAAGAAAACAGACAGTGGCTAGTTCTTAGGGATTAGTTCATAGGAAAAGCCTAGTTTTTGTTTTTCAACCGACTTCAAAAAAGGAGGAGGTTCTCAATTCGACTGTATGTTTTTTTTTTTTTGTATGTTTGTTACGCGATTACTCCGCCAATTATGAATCGATTTTAATGATTCTTTTTTTGTTTGGTAGATCATACTTCAGGGTGGTCCCATATAAATTTGATCGAAATTGATGTAGAACTTTTTGAGAAAATCAACAAATATATACCCAGATAATATTTTGGTTGTGGTTCTTGTTACCTATCTTCGACAAATATGAGCCGATTTTGATGATTTTTGTTTTATTGAATAGCTTATACTTCAAAGATGCTATGATAAAAGTTTGCAAAATAAAAATCACCCCTAAGGGTAAGAAAATAGGGGATGAAATCGGTGTTCAGCAGTTAGATTAGGATTTATCACTAAAATAGATGAAATAAGTAAATTTTATTTTTAAAAAAAAACCGACTTCAAAACACTAAAATGCTAAAAATAATCCTAACACTTAAGTACCTAATCATTTAATTTTGAAGTCGGTGCAAACAAAAACATTGAATCTCTCATCGGCTGGCACCGACTCCAAAATTAAGTGATTAGGTACTTAAGTGTTAGGATTATTTTTTTCATTTTAGTGTTTTGAAGTCGGTTTTATTTTTTTTTATAAAATTTACTTTTTTGTCTATGTACAGAAATATATTTACCACGGAGAGAAAAAAGAAATAGAATTGTCTCAATTAAGCAGTATAAGCAGCAATAAATGGCGTAGCGTTGTTAGCACAAAACACTTTCGTCTCAATAGGTATCAGGAAGCTGTCATCCTTGAAGCGCCTCATATTCTGTTTTTGTCATTTTAATAATGTAATTGTTTTAAAACTAGTACGCGTTAATGAATGGCAACTAAGTACACTTTCATCATCTCCCTAAGGGTACTGTGCTAAATTTCGGGATTAAAAGTACCCTATGTCCTACTCCGACTTCGTAGTATGACATGAACTCCAGTCATGCAAAGTTTCATTTGAATCCATTCATTAGTTTCGGAGTGATATGCGACCAAGATCCAGACAGACAGTCAAAAATAAAACAAATACAGTTTTGACTTCAGTATAGTATAGATTATAGAGTACCATCCAAAAAAAAATCTAAATATCTCCAATTGGACCTGTTACAGTTTTTATAAATGAAAACAATTTCAAAGCTTATTTTCTTTTAAAAAATATATTCTTTTAGTGGTACGATAGTAGTGAAATGTAACTACATAAAGCACTCTGCACTCGGGTCGGTAAGCCTGAAAGCAATTGTTTGGGAAGCTAGCGGCCGCCATGCTTTACGTCATTCCCAGTATTTAAAGGGCACTTGAGTAAAGACCGATAATACAGATATTTCTGGGTACTACTATATTATAAAAATCTCAAATTACTTTAATAAATCAATTTATTTGTTAACGTTAAAACGTAAAGATAATGAACAAACTATTTGTTGTACCTACCCAATATTTGAGTTTTTATGATTCAGCATTTTTGATCATGAAAGAAACTATGATATTAATGCCACAGCAACAGCACAATGCCATTTTTTTTCTGTGACCTCCCTTTACCTACCGCTTCAGTAGTTGTTTCGATTTTACTACCCTATTCTTTTTAAAATTATCAGTTAAGAAATGACCAGTTACGTCTCTTATAGGCTGCGTAGACCGACGCAGTCTCGGTTGGAAACGAACGTTTGGACTTCATCAGAGCTGAAGGCTGGCCGTCGTCTAGTCCCGATCTTAATCCGCTGGATTATGACTTATGGTCAGTTTTAGAGAATACGGCTTGCTCTTAACGCCATGATAAATTGGAATCCCTAAAACAATCCGTACGATTGGCAGTGAAGAATTTACCCATGGAAAGAGTGCGTGCTGCTATTGATAACTGGCCTCAACGTTTATAGGACTGTATTGCAGCCAATGGAGACCACTTCGTATAGACATTTTATTTTTGAAATTGTTTTATATTTATGTATTAAACTAACACACTGTAAAAGTAATAAATGTTATTTGCAATAGAACTTTTTTTCTTCTTCTTTGTTTCAGTATTTATGGAAAGACTAGGTAATTGCCTTATCATAAAGGCTCAGTTCAGCGACTTATGCTGTAATTAAAATAAGGCTTTTCTGATGTCAAACGGCAAGATTAGTATACTTTAGTTATTTTCATAGTTTGTTGTCGAATGGTACAAAAAAAAGAGGCGCTACGAAGTTTTCCGGGACAGTTAGTACTTTCAATTTATAAAACAAAGTCGGGTTAGTTACACCATTTATAAATCAAGAACGGCTGGACCGATTTTTATGATCTTTAGTTTGTTGGAAAATTCACGATAATTTGTTTTTAAAGAGGCGGTACGATGTTCCCCGGGACAGCTTGTACTGAATAAATGACTATTATGGTCGTCAGATAAAAAACGCCAACATATCTAAGTAACTTTTATAAATGTTGCTGGCCAGATTTAAACTCGGAACCTCTAGAATAATAATCAGAGCGCCTATCGAATCAGCTATCAATGCTTGCGCTTTTGTGACTTAAAACTTAAGTTTTGTAGATACAATTTGTGAATCGAACCTAAAGCTCACCGATGATGTGAGCGGCGGTATTTTTTTCACTATGATGCGTCGTCCCGAGTAACGACAAACACACAAGAGGTACACACCAACTCCTGAGGTGTCCAAGATAGTCTATTTTCTGCAAGCTGCAAGCAATAAGAAGCGCAGTCAGTAGAAACTATAATTTAATTTATAATTTATAATTTAAAATTTTATTTACTCTTCACATAGGTTTACACAATACATTCAGTGCGTAGCTAAGTATGCATACAGATAATACCTATAATGTGAGAGTCTGGTGCCTGACATAGGTATAAAAATACCTGTATTACAGGTCACCAGGCCCCACTCATCGGATTACAGTGACAAAAATAAGCATTACAGTGCTAGTACAGACTTGATAAAGTATTAGATAAGTAAATTTATAAGATAACAATGTAATAATATAAACAACAATACGAGTGTGGTTATGATGCGATTCCAGAAGTGTGTGTGTGTGTGTGTGTGTGTGTGTGTGTGTGTGTGTGAGTGTGTGTGTGTATGTATGACAGTAAGTGCGTGCATTTTTTTTTTTTTTTCCTTTTTTCTCTCTCTTTTTCTTTTAGCTATCTAAGTAATATTAATAGATTTTCTGTTTCTTGGTAATCAAGGGATTTTAACTGAACTGACTCAAAAGTAGCGCAAGAGTAATGAGGAGGATGTCGAAAAGCGATACATACTTACTTAGATGCTCTTTTTTCTATCAAAATCATAATTACAACAATGCTTATAATTTTTTATCATTTTCAATTTTTATTTTTTTATTAATATATAAAATAAAAAATATATGAAATAAATAAATTTTATTTAAAAAAAAGAAACCGACTTCAAAACACTAAAAAGCTAAAAATAATATTAACACGTAAGTACCTAATCAGTTACTTTTGGAGTCGCAGCAACGAAAACATTCAAACTCTGATCAGCTTGCACCGACTTTCCAATGTTTTGAAGTCGTTTTAAAAAACAAAAAATTGTTTTAACGAGGACCTGAATTTGTTTGGTTTAAGACAAAAATATCTAAGTGACAATATTTAAAATTAAATAATTTTATAGATCTAAGGATTTTTATCCTTATCCTTCATGAGCATAAATTGTACGGCAAGTGGGAAACCGAGAATGTATCACATGATTTCATGTTCGCTCTCGGACATCGCAGCAGCAAGGATATTTTTTCCTACTGTAATAAATTAAAAAAACTGCAGAAATTACAAAATCTATATATGTACATATAAATGAATCTTTATTTCCCTTGGTCATCGCACCACGCGTGAACGGATTGAACAATTTCGCTAGTTCTTTTTTTATTGTGTTAATTATTCTCAGGAGATGGTTCTTTTGAAAGAAAAATCTAAGAAAGTTGCGCAGAGATTTATGAATAAACTTAAGACCACGCGAACGAAGTCGCGGGCAACAGCTAGTTATTTAAAAAATAAAAATAACCAAAAAACTAGCTTCCAAAACAGGTGACCACTTTACATCACGATACGTTTGAAGTAATAAATAACTAATGGCGTCCATAAAAATCACAGAACAACTATTCTGTGATAAAAATGACTGGTTATTATTTGCAATTTATGGAATTTCAAAACTGGCCTGAAAAAATAATTGTACAACAATGGTGACGCAATAGTATGAAATCATATGAAATTAAAAATTTACAAATTCTATAGCTTTAGCTTATTTAAATATCTTGATTATAACTTAAGAGGCCGTGCACCTTTTTTTGATAAAGCGTCAACAATGTTGATCCTTTACAAGATAATATTGTTAATTTATTAAGTAGTGGACGTCCTACCTAGGTTTGAAAAACGTTCGGTTTTGCGCGCTTGATTTTATAGTTAAATTTGACTTAGTTTTACTAAAATTTTTTTTTGTTTTTACATAAAATAAAATAAATATTATTTTAAAAATATACCTGAACATTATTATCTTATAATAGTTGTACATAACGATAGAAAAATAAATGATATTTGAATAAACAATTTCTAAAATTTTATGTTATTTCAGCATTTTTTTTCTGCTATATTTTGTAAGAAAGTAAAAAAAGTATTCAACCTATGTGCAAACTGACCATATCTTTAATTAAATTTTAAAATCGAATTGTCAGGTAGTCTCCTGTAAACCGATGTTCAAAAGTAACTCGAACGTCATTTTTCTGAAATAAGGGTAGTTATTTTGGTGATTTACTTTTATTTTTCAAATGATATGAAAAATCCATTCGCGCTACATGCAAGATTAAGAACTAATCTTTTAAAATCAGGTGTTATTTTGTTTCAATTATTATTCACGTCTTTACAATTACAGAGCAAAACGTACGGAAATTCGACAATTCCTAGGACGGCCTCTTAATATGCTGATATTGCTGATACCGTACGAGCAAATAAATTAATCCAAAACTATCATTTACATAGACCACCCCCAATGACTTCCAGATTAGCCGGTTGGAAGTAGCCTTCATCCAGCGGCTGCAATCTTTTTGATGAAAATATATCATTTATATGACTATAGGCCAACATTCTAAAACTTTTACTCTTAGGCAAGCGGGACAATGAATTACTTTACGTAGGTATTAAGAAAAATCGAAAACACTATGGAATAAAATGGTCATAGAATAAGTGGCAAAATTCGCCTGTGACCAACCTACTCCTATCTAAACTGGCAGATATTTAGATACTGAAAACCCAAGAGAAAACGAAAAGATTTCTTTCTAATTCGAGTAAGTTGGTACGAGTAAGTATTTGGCGAATTTGACAGAAATCACAAGCTTTGGTTTAGATAATAAATATTATAAAAAAACTTTTTTTTAAAATATTTATTACATAAACGACACTAAGTACATACATTGCTCTGGAGACGTATTTTTGAATCATGCGAATTCCAATCCGAATACGAAATCGCAAGACTCGCATGCAAATACCTATAATCACTATTTTTGAAAATTCATTCCGTGAGTTCTGCTACGAGTGGTCCTACCCACACGTTTTTCGATTTCTACTAGTAGAAATTACGGAAGAATGACATTGACAGGTAAACATATGATTGACAGAGATTTGACATAATAACTTTTAAATAAAGTTTGTTGATGAGTTTTTGCTTTATTGTTTATAATATTTTCTGCGTGAAACAAAAATAGTTACAACAAGATTTCAATTTATTATCAACACTTATCGAGTAATTCAAAAATGCGTAAAATCTGAAGCAATAGAAACCATTTTCATACACGAATTGTTTTCGTGTTCGAATTCAAGATTCATTTCTAATGCTTCAAAAATACGTCTCCTGATCCTATGATAAGTATCTTCAGCACTTGTGTTACAGGTGTAGGCTCCTTCATCATCATTCATGAATTCGTCCATACTTTTTGTTTAAAACCTCATTTTGATCACTCACATTTGAAAATTAATAAAATACAAAACGTCATGTCATTAATGTCAGTGGTCAAGAAATACATGGTTCACTACACACATCAGTTTTCAGATTTTTATTTCCTCCATTCACACTCCTTCTAACTCCACCTTACAGGAATCAGAAACAACGACGGTACCACAACACCCAGACCCGAGACAATATAGAAAAGTTATTTTTCTACATTGACCGACCGGGAATCGAACCCTGGACCTCAGAAATAGCGACACCAAGTCCGGTATGCTCGCCTCTCGGTTGGACATGTAGCACTACACTAGCAGTTGCCCGCGACTAGCCTCGCGTGGTCTTTAGAATAACTATGATTTTGCAGAGACCACGCGAACGAAGTCGCGGGCAACAGCTAGTACGTACCTTGTAAACATATTTCTATTTTAATGATATGGCCAAACGTAGTTTGACATTTCATCGAATATTGACGTTTAAACGATATGATCAGTTTTAGTTGGCCATATCATGAAATACCACCATTTTATGAAATAATCGGTCACATCATGAATTGGTTAATTTTACGGTCTGGCTACGACATATATATAAAACAAAGACGCTCAAGACCGCGCGAAGTGGAGGAGTAAATCAAGGAAAGCGGACCCTGGGCTCCAAAGCAATGGCTTTGGACGCAACCGGGATTGACCGTTTAAATGAAGATAGAAGATATAAAACAAAGTCAAGTTAGTTACACCATATAAAAATCAAGAACGGCGGGACCGATTTTTATGGTGTTTGATTTGTTAGATTTGTCTCCGCCCCGAATAGCAGAATAACTATTAAAACATCGAAAAATTTCACGATAAAAAAACGAATGAAGAGGCGATACGAAGCGGCGTACGCCGGGACAGCTAGTATTTTCATAAAAATTGCACCTGCTTCCTATACTCTATTATGAAAGTAGATTCCTTCACAATTTCATATTACTTATCTAGATAGATAGATACTCTTTATTGCACACCATACAAGTAAAATACACATGATTTTTACAGAAAGATGTACAATTTAGGCGGTCTTCTTTATCTACATTGTCAAGTCTGTAACTAAGTAGTACTTACTTACAATGCGAAAAAATGCAATTGTGATATAGTTTTGCTATTGGCACAAAATATAATAGTAGGACAAGTTGCTATTGGGCTGTTCGGTTCATGCGCCGTGGTAGTCCTTAATAGAATTGGCTACATACTGCTCGTATAAAAAGGTAGAGTGGCCGGCGGCGCGGGCGTAGTCCGCACCGAACTCAGAGTCGGACGCACTGTGATTTAGCGGCCCCTCACTTACGCGCTAAAACGCTAAATTATACTCACGGGTAATTTACTAAAGTGCATTGTGTTACTGTGTTCGTAGAAAAGCCTTGCTGCTAATAAATTTGGTGAGTATTTTACCTATAGTAATCTAAAGCCCCTTTCATTGTGATTGGAAATAAATTGGCAATCTATTTAAAAAACAGAACTTTTGGTTAGTTAAGTGAGTTCTTTAATTGTGATTGTGTGTTCATAAACAACTTATCAAGTATACATTCACTTTTTTAATTAAATACTTCTAATATAATTCAAAGTAGTATTACCATTTTCGTATTCTGATCTACTTATTACCTACATATAAAAGATTTTGAAAATTATGTGTACGAGTAAGTAGTTCTAAAATCTGTGCGGGGTCGAGTGAGTTGATAGTGTATATATACAAAGTAGTAAACTGTTTCACAAGTCCTGTATTGCCCAAAGTGTGGTATTAAAATGTATTAACGTCGTAAGGAATTGTTTTCGGAAATTATTCTTGACTTCAGAAACCTGTTACCTACTTACTGGAATATTAAAGCTAGATATTAAAGATGTTGGCCTTGAAATTAAACAATTTACAATCAGATTGTACCTGCAGTTCTATTATTAAAATGGCCACATGAAATTAGAAGTGGTAAATGTTATAGGCACTTTTGTGTATTTAATTAGGACTAACCCAGAATAACTTTTTGATACATTTTTAATTAATTCATACGCAATAGCATAAGTATTTCATTACTTAGTGATCATTTATTGTTATTAGATATGAATTAGTTAACGTTTTATTAGTGACGATTTGCTATAAGACCTGGAAAGCATACCTACACTCTACAATGTAGAGTCTTTTAATTTGTTGATCAGAAGTATATGTTATTACTTGGTGTCTATATTTACGTATAGCGTTATGCTGCTGCTAACATCGTTTTTTTAAACTCTTCTCCGTACAAACTGTATTCAGCTGGTCGGCAGTTTAGTATGGGGAAGTGTTTTTTTTACGATTACGATGTTGTTATACAGTTTATATAATTGTTGCTATATTTGAGCAGCGCAATCACCTCCTAAAAGAAAATTAATTAATAAAATAGGATTAATTGAACTAACTATACTTACTCAAATTTATAAATTCAAATCAAATCAAAAAGTAAGCCTATTTACTAACGCTATTTTTGTAATTAGATGCTAATTAATACTTACTTTTAAAATCCTATTAAAGCATTTAAAAAACTGAACAATTATTTGCGACGTTCCCACAAATTGAAGAAGCGTGTCAGCAACAACTTAGATAAATATTAAAGTTAACACTTTGATAAAAAACTTTTGCGAGAAGCCTTTTTAATAGTTTTCTGGTTCTTGGTTTTGCACTTATTTGCAAAAGACCAACCACCAGACATAAAAGTTAGAATCAAAACTATTAATAGAACTACCTTTTAATAAGCACTCCCCAATTAAATTTTATCATCCTCCAAAGAATTCATAAAACAGTTAATAACCAGTAACAGTACTGATTTTTTTTAACCTGATGCTTTTGTATTTGCATAGTAACTTTGAACATTAACGCCAAGTCAATCACTGACGGGTATTTTTTTACTGGTATGCAGCTAACTGTTACGGTCTGAGAGATAAAACGTAAATATCCTGCTAGACGGCATCATTATGACGTTTGCGAATGTTGACATCTACAAGGAAAGTGAAGTCCAAAACAAAACCAGTTCCTTGAGTCACCAACAACGTCGGCTATTTCAAATGAGGGAATACCCAATACCAAACACGATGTGATTTTCCACTTGCGGGTGAAAATTGCGTTTAGTAATTACCAGTACACTACCTGGATACTGGAGGTCCACACTGATATCGCAACATTGCTCAGATTTCATGTCGCAAAAAGATTGATTGACTGATAGGTATTATTACACACCATATCTCGAAATAATTAAAAATTAAGATACAGACCAATTCTTATCGCATTCTTATCGCTAAGAGCGATCTCTTCCAGATAATATAAAGGAAATAAGTAATTTTATAATAAGTATCTATTAATTCAATCTGATTGTTTATGACTGATTAAGGTAATCAATCACAAGTTGTGTGCCAAAAAGTTATGACAAGTAGTTAGGTACGCCTAAAACCCAAGGGTCCCAGGACGTCACCTACATGTAATCTAGAGTTCTGTCTGGGTCAAAACTAGGACTACCTACTTTATTTAATAAATAGCAACCGAATGGCGAGGTCAAGAATACAAATCATCTAAATTATTATTTATGTAACTTAAATCAAAGTAAAGATAAAAATGATTTAGAAACTTCGGCCAATGAGGAGCTTAGGACGGTAATAGAGTGGTTAAAACAAAACAACCTCATGATAAATCTAAATAAAACAAATGCTTTACACTTCAGACCGTATAATCAGATGAATGCATGTGTTAATATTAATTACAATTATACATACCGTATACAATAAGCCAACTCTGTCACGTTTTTGGGTATTACTATGGATAGCCATCTAAACTGGAAGGAACACATAGATGAAATATGTATAAAATTAGACAAAGTATTTGCTTTGCGTCGTTTAAGACTGGTAGCTTCCCTAGAAACCGCGTTATCGGCATACCATGGCTATGTTTCTTCTGTTTTACGCTATGGTCTTAATATATGGGGATACTCAGTAGATGTACAAAGAGGATTCAGAGTACAGAAAAAATGCGTCCGAGCCTTATGTGGTGCTGCTACCTAGACCACTGTAAACCACTTTTTAAATATTTAAAAAATTTACCATTGCCATGTCAGTATGTACTTGATATCTGTGTATTTGTTAGGAAACATCTGCATCTCTTCCCTCTACATGACACAGTGCTGGTGAAGAGTAATAGCAAAGACCCGTATAAATTATATGTGCTAGCTCAAAGACTGAAAATTAATTCCAATAATGCATACTGCAATGCAATTAGAATATACAATAAGCTTCCGAGTAAATTAAGAGCAATGACATTGAATAAATTTAGATATACGAGTATATTAAATAATTGGCTTCTGCAGGAGAGCTTTTATTCCATTAAGGAGTTTACGGACACAAAATTAAAAGCTGTATGTTTGACTATTAACTGACGACTTAAGAGAATTTATTTAATGTAATATTTTTTCAGTGATGTAAATTGATTTCAATCTCAATGTAATAATTTATCTTTATTATACTTTTGTACTTCATAGTTTAAATTGAATTATTATTGTGCGTCTGATCCGAACTGTAGTAATCGTTTATATTTCTACGCCAACATACATTGGCAGAATATGTCGAACTTGTCTCTTTTATCCAAGATCTTATGTTGCCATGTTCTATGAAATAAATAAATAATCTTATCTTATCTATCTTATCTAAATTGCATTATTCCACTGACTTTCAAGGTGACTCTTAGGTTTATAAACGTGGAAGGGAAACCTATTTTAAGTCAAATTATAACAGTAGAAAGACAATGGAAAAGTATTTATAAAAAACATATTTCTAATGTAAATGGGTTATACCTAATGTCTACCTATATAACTAAACCTAAGTTTTTCATTGAAATAGAACTTGTTAGTAACCATTACCTAGCTAGGTAGACGCTAGAAGTCATTAAGAGTCAGAATTATTGTTAATACGGTGTCAATTTTAGATATTTACATTTTTACTTAGTAATTAGGTTTTAAATCGAATTCGTTCTTTCATCTTGATTATTGGGTCATCGAGTGTCTTGATTGGTAGCGTTTTTGTGTTCTTGCTTCAGTACTATCGCGTGTCGCTTTAAACCTCGCCTTGGCCCTAACTCAGTAACCGCGATACGAAAAATATAACTAATTCATTGAATAGAGTTATGACGTGACTTCGAGGGAGGGAGTATTTGCACGCTTAATCAAAACATGGCTTAGCCATGATAAGACATTAGCCATGATTAACGAAAAGCCTATCGTATGACGTGGTGATTGGGTGACTGACGAAAAAAATCCGATATTTTGTACAATCGCTTCAATCAAGTAATTTGCTTTTGTAATTAAATAGGATGTCTTCTATCATCTGTCAGTTATCATCAAAGTAGGTACCTATTTACTTAGGTTAAAGAATTCTTTTTATGAGCTTCAGTTGTACTTAATAAAATCTTGAAGTCTAGTTTGACCTAGGTAGGTACTTCTCGATTCTATTGATTTAAAACTTTTTAGGATATAATTCGGACGACGATAGATATAATAATTTAAAAATATCGAGCTGATTTCATAATAAATTCAGGAGGTACAGACAACGGCAGGTCAACCTACCCAGAAAGTTAAAGGTCACTGAATTGATTTTCAACCTTTTAATCAATATCAATTGAGAAAATCTGACGTTTTGTGGTAGGTTGATGTGCTGTTGTCTGTACATAGGGAATCTCTACAATCGCGTCAAATCTTCGTGTTTGGGAGCAATTGATCCGTTTTGACGAGGCATATAGGTACATTTAAAAGTTTGTCCAGTTTGTCCTATAGTTTCTTTAAAATTTACATAATAATATATTTTAAAAATTACTTAAAAAAAGGTTTCCTAAGCTTTTGCCCAATAACCTTCTATTTACGAGTAATACCATGCGGCTTTCTAAGCCAGTGAACCATAAATGAACTTAGATATTTACTAATTTGACATGAGAACTACTACGTATGAAATTTTCTTTCTACAGAAATTGGCAAATTAGAAAGTAATTTTAGGCACCTACCAATAATTCCACCAAGCCAATAATTGCAATCATTGACAATACTTGCAATGTTAATACCTAACATACCGTTCATAAAACGATTTCAATTGTCTGCATCATTGTTAGAAATATTCTAAATGTCGATGCTAAAGCATTACAAGCAATTGAGTAACGAGTTTCTTGTTGTGAAATTTGACCGAAGGTTTCAAATATTTAGTTATAGGTCTTTAGATATGTGTACAGGGTTATATTGCAAAGGGGTTCCAAATCTTTAGGAGTGGCTCAGAATCATTAAATTAATCGAATTATGCAAAGAACAAAAAGGGCGCGGCTCTGGCCGTACTTACCTACGCCTCTGATGAATGACCGCACGGCTTTCGTAGTCTCTCTATTGACTTTATTTTCGAATATTTTTTTTAACATACCTACGATTATTAAAAAAAATAACGATTAGGACGCTTCTTTATATTGTTCTCTAGATCTTATTTTTAAAATTTGGCACCCATTTGCAATGTAACCCTGTATAATATCTAGGATTATAAATAAGTTATATATTTGCAGTACCTACTACCTACTACCTAGTACTAGTTCAGCTCAGTAGTCCCTAATTTTATAAATAAGATCAACCAAGTTTCCAAAACTTATGTCGTTAAAAGAACTTTTGGTAGATACCTTGATTCTGTAAATTGGAAGAGTTCTATTCGCAGAAGAGACATCTGATGCTTTTCTCCTACAGATTACTGTATTGAGCCGGATTTGTATGTATATCGCTGGATCGATAACAAAAATTGTGTACTAGGATTAATATTAAGCTATGAATATTAGCAAGGTGTTTTTAGGTTGATAAGTGGGTCCATCCGCAAAAGTAAATTTAATCCCTGTCACTATGTATATATGTTTACTGCAACTCCTGTGTAGCAAGATCTACTGCTTATCAGCTGTTAAGGTACCTACCTACCTACTCTCAACGAAATTCTTCACAGACTTTACAGTAACAGCACCTACTCAGTGTCATAAGTCACAACTCTGTCGGTCAGTGTGTAGCTAGGTAAGTTGCTATAATCAGCTTTAATACCTAAGAATAGTGTACCTAGTATTTCTACCTAAATCAAAATATAAATTACACTGTGGTGTGCGGGCCAGACAAAGTAAAGTCGTACGTACCTATAGTATTATAGGCACGACTATTATTATTAGTATTCATCTACTTACTTTGATAATAAGTATCACATGTATTACCTACAACTTTTAGGGGAAACCGAATCATTTGACAGATAAACGTCAAATAATTAATTGTTTTATTAATCGAAAAAAAGCGGGTGGATTTTAAGAGCATATAAAACAGATATTTACAGCTCATAATCGAATTTGAATAAAAAAATTGTTCTAAATAAACCTATTTTCTTTTAAAACGTAAACCCGTTTTGTGGTTGTTTCCCCTACGATACCAAGGTTTTTATCTGAATTTAGACCCTGAAAACAAACGTACCTTAAGCATGATAAGTAAGATAGATAGATACACAAGTACAGAAAAAAATACATTTACAATAGCATAATTTACCTGAAGGTTGTCTGGAAGAGATCGCTCTTAGCGATAAGACCGCCTAAATTGTACCATTCTAAATTTATTGTTTACTCTGTACTGTTTTTTTTGTGTGGTGTGCAATAAAGAGTATCTATCTATCTATCTAATTTAGGTGGTCTTATTGCTAAAAGCGAATCTCTTCCAGACAACCTTCAGGTAGAATATCGTTCAATTAAAGTAAAAGGGGATAGAGGTGAACAGTATCAAAATCTACATATCTATACAGGGTATAACGAAAAGGTGAAATAAAACTTTATGGGGTTATACTACGGCTAAATTACATCAACTTTTTAGATGGGACCAACATCTAAATCGCAAAAAAAAACACTTTCCCATACTAAAACTCGACCAGCTGGCATCAGTTTGTATGGAAACGTCAATTTTTTTTTTGAGATTTTGATGTTGGTCCCATAGAAAAAGTTGATGTAACGTAGTCGTAGAATAACCCCTTAAAGTTTTATTTCACCTTTTCGTTACACCCTGTATATATAAAACAAAGTTGGGTTAGTTACACCATTTATAAGTCAAGAAAGGCTGGACCGATTTTTATGATCTTTAATTTGTTGAATTTGTCTCCGCCCCGAATAGCAGGATAACTATAAAAACATGGAAAAATTCACAAAAAAAATATTACGAAGTACGAAGTTTGCCGGATAAAATTTACAAGCATAAAACAAAATTATCGGTCTTATGATATGTAGGTATCATCTTAACCAATTATTACTATTTTTATTAAGAATATACTTATCTTAATACCAATAATAATACATAATTATCATAATACCAAGATAAATATAATAGATTAGGTACATAAGATTATTAATATGCCAGGTATCCCAAAAATAGCGGAAGTCAACAGTTACCTAGAGCGCGCTTCTAGAGTTTATTCTATACCGGAACTAGACCCGTTTTTGAGAGGACCAACATAAAAATACAGACTTGCTCCACACAGAGAAAGATAAAATAATAAATTAAGTAGAAAAAGGCATTTTTACGGGTTCCGGTTTTACAGCAATAGGCTACCTGACAGGTAACGGATTAATAAAACTAAAAATCAATAAAACCCTACTCATCTATACCAGATAGAGCATCGCCGAAACTGTTTTCGTAAGTGTATAACAACTTATAAAAGAAATGGGTAATCTTTGAGCCTCTACACAAATTCATAAAATTGTAATAAAATTTGTGACGATTTAAGCCCTTATGTTGCACTCATAGTTAAAGTTTCGTATAAGTACTTACCATCAGCAGTATCTACCCGCACTCGTAGTCAACAACTCTAGAAATTATAGAAATAATATTTTTTTTCAAATTGGACCGGCCGAGCACGAACAACCAGCTAGACCCAGACCACCGTCACTGCCGGTGCCGTAATATGTGTTGCTTTGATTCTTCTCCTGTCTTGCCGATGACCATATAGACGGGCTCCACGCAGGTTTAGGGGCACAAAACGCCTCTATTAGTAATCAATTATACTTTCTGTTGCTGAAATACTTGGATATAAAACCTTATACAGTACTAAGTATAATAATCACTTAATTTAAAATGTTATTTTGCATTTCCAATGCTGGTATATATATAGAAGATCATTTCTTTTAAAATAAGAAACGCAACATCAATGTATTCCTTTGAAAGAGGTATATGGTATGGTCAGTATACGTAACTTACCTACATAAACCCCCCCATCATTAATGCATTTAAGTCTTTTGTTTCCCAAACATTATTAATTACTTGTAATTTTTAATCAGATTAACCAAAAACATGTCTCGAAAAGTTTAGTCATAATAAAGTTTAATGTAGTAGTAGCTGTCACTATCATCGGGAGTTATAATTCATCAATCTACCTACATATTATCAATGCTTTGGTTGGATTAAGATATTATTAAGTCCAAGTATCATAATATTCATGACAGTAAAATACAAAAATATAAAAACGATAACGGTTTACAAAGAATTAACTGTTCGTATATTTGGCCAGGAAACTTCAGTAGATTGCAATCCAGCGTACGCGCTTGGCTGCGAAATACCAAATCAGTGGCTGCGAGGTCCGTGGCATAACCTCGCACCACTTGCTCGCAGGAGTTTGCGCAAGCGCACCGCTTGCCGCCGTTCTCTTGGCATTGATTGTGACCCACGGCCCGTGATTACGGGATCGCCGACATTATCTAGTCAGTAGACCACCACATCTAGGTGTCATTTCTATTAAAATTACAATAATAATGTAAAACAATTAAATAACGACAGAATTCACGAAGCCACGTTTAGTTATAATCTCATGCTTTAATATACGCCTGTAAAAATCGTTTCTATTGATCATTACTTTAAAACCATTTTTTTCAACATTTAACCACGTGTTAGAACTTAAAAGTGGCTATGGTGGTTAATGTCGAATATTTGAAACTTTAAAAAAATCTGCAGTTTTAGTACTACCTATAGTCACCGCTGCTGTTACTTTACACTTCACCGACGCCAGTGTCATTTAGATAACCTAACGCTTTTGGTTGCAGCTGAATACTAAAACAGAACTAACTAACATCAATCTACGAGGACCTATTTGATTATCGAGTTGTTTTACCCTATTGCCGCCTCTATATTCGTAAGACAGGAATTAGACGTAGGTAATGAATCGCATAGGCGTATTGTTGAGTCTGAACTTGTTTTTTTTTCTTTATCTTTGGAGTTTCTAGTCCTAGTCTCCCTATCAGGCAGGCACGTCTCAGGGTAGCAGATAGGATAGACGAACAGCCTCTCAAAATCATTTCCGTCTTGCCTCTTGCTGGTGCAGAACAACTGATTTCAGCTGACCCTGACGATACCAGATTCTTTCAATTAAAATTATGATAAATTGCCTATTGTTTGACGTGAATATGAGACGTGTTCCGCAATCCGTGTGTATTACCTATTGTAAACAGCATATTGACAACATTTCTAGATATAACTTTTCTGTTCGTCATATGTGTGTAATAAATTTAAAAGTACCTCTTTGGAAGCCTCCAATGGTAGCAGATGTTAGAACTAAGAAATGGCTAAAGCACGGTGGTTAGAGTACAAAATATTTTAAATGCATATATTATTTAAAGCATTAAAGACTTTCTCATGGACATTTGTGACCTCAAAAACCTAGATACCTAATTCTTTAATTCTAAATGATGGTAAAAAAGTCCTATACTACTACTATTATACCTACTTTAAAAGAAGTGTAGGTATTTATCAAGTATTTACTACCCACAATCACGCTATTCCGTATTCAACACATAGAATTACCGGATGTTAAAAAAATCACTTACCTATACTAAACCGTCAACCATCAGACATCAGTTTGTACGGAGAAATAAAAAATAAGATGTTGGTCCCAGAGAAAAAGTTGTTGTATTTAGGCAGTAGAATCACCTTTTCAACCGACTTCAAAAAGGAGGAGGTTCTCAATTCGTCGGTATCTTTTTTTTTTTTTTTTTTTTTTTTTTATGTATGTTCAGCGATCATTCGTTACTGCGTTGACCGATTTCGATAATTATTTTTTTGTTTGAAAGGTAATACTTTCAGAATGGTCCCATATAAATTTGGTTAAATTCTGATGATGGGATCTATAAGAAAATCATCAAACATTGCATAAACTCCGTACCACGCCAACTGATTTTAGTATCTATCTTACCTATATCTCTGCCAAATGTGAACCGATTTTGATGATTCTTTTTTTAATGAATAGCTTATACTTCAAAGATACTATAATAAAACATTTTTTGGAAAAATTTAACCCCTAAGGGTGGAAAAATAGGAAATGAGATCGGTGTTCAGCAGTTAAATTATGTTTGCACTCGTAAGATTTGTTTTGATTAGGATTTATCACTAAAATGGATGAAATAAGTTAATTTTATAAAAAAAATAAAAACCGACTTCAAAAAACTAAAACGCTAAAAATAATCTTAACACTTAAGTACCTAATCAGTTACTTTTGGAGTCGGTGCCAGTCAATGAGAGACCAATGTTTTCGTTTGCAGGTACTTAAGTGTTAAGATTATTTTTAGCGTTTTAGTTTTTTGAAGTCGGTTTTTATTTTTTTTATAAAATTATAAAGATTCACTTTACCTTTTTTTTACACCCCGTAGGTAGATTTTATTTTATAATTGGTATTATTTACCGTGTTGCTACTATTAATTACTATTGTGGTACTGAGTTGATTAGTTTACATTAAATTAGTGAGGAGAAAGTAGATTTAAAGAGTTATCTTTAATCAATTTCAGTTACAATGGACGCAGCTGATTTCAAGGATTTCTCCAAGGCGATGAGCGATTACATCGTGGAGTACTTGAGCAATATTAGAGACAGGTAAGAATTTTTATTTTACACACCTAAACTAAATACACATTATCTTGACGTGGTAACATGATGAGACAGGACATGCAAGATACATAATGATAGGTACTGTAGTGATGGTTCTATTTATTATTTATATATTTATCTTTAGTTAAAAAATATATCAACACTTGAACTGGAGAACCCTCTTCTCTGTGAAACCCCAGTTGTTGATATATTTTTTATGACATTAGGAAAAGTTAAATCTACTTAAGTGTCTAATTCAAGTATTTTCATGGTGATCAACTAAATGGTAGAATTTAAAGTTAAGTCATAGACGCTATAATATTATGTAGTATGTAATGATGATGAACGTGCACGGAAAAAACTTCGGATAACTTTGATTACGATTAGCTTCTTTTCTTCGTCTGGTTTTTAGGCAAGTGGTGCCGTCGGTGAAGCCAGGCTACTTACGGCCACTGGTGCCGGAGCAGGCGCCGGAGAAGGCTGAGCCATGGACCGCAGTAATGGCTGATATCGAGCGCGTGGTCATGTCCGGGGTGACCCATTGGCAGTCGCCCCGGTTCCACGCGTACTTCCCTACTGCAAACTCATACCCTTCCATCGTCGCTGACATGCTGAGCGACGCTATCGCCTGCATTGGATTTACTTGGGTAAGAAATACAGGGTAAAAAACTCCTTAAAACCACCTAGGTACCAATTGCTCGTATCAACCTTTTCTATGGGAGCAACATCGAAATGTAATATTTTTTTAGATACTCGTATTATCATCGAGGTAGCGAGTTAGTGCTGCTTATCTACGTGGTTTTAAGAAGTGTCCTATTCTTTTGTATCTACATACATCTTCTTAATAATTCTACTAGCTACAATATTCTCTGCAAACCTACTTACTTATGTGGTTATTAGTTTGTCTATTTCTCATTATCTAGACACAACAGAGCGGTTATCTCCTTTTGTAACCTCGTTGTGTAATTAGGCTACTACATTTTGTTATTAAATTGTAAACTTACAATTCATTTTTAACTAGTGATTGAACTGCAGCGCCGCCTGATTTAATATCTATGTGCCAAACTTTATCCAAATCCGTTTAGCTGTTGACATGTGATACAGTAACAAGAATCCAAACATGAAAATATTCACATTTTATTATTACTTCGTAGGATTGACCAATTTATTAACTTTCTTAGGACCATTTTAATCTTCTAACAAAAGTTAAGTACCTACTAAAAAGTCACTTATATATAAGTACCTATAACATCTCGGTCGAAACCCTCGAGAGTAATAGTAAGCCAACTTTTCCGAAGTAGATTGTTCCTATTTTTTTAAATAAACCATTAAGGCAATTGAGGTCATTTGATTTTGAGATATTTCGCAACTTGTTATCTATTTAACGTGACCGGACGTAAGAAGGAACAGGATATGTAGGAGGTAGCTACCTATTGTACTTATCGAGCAACTGGATTGCCTTGTACGCATTTGCACCGTGCACGACATTGACACTGGCCTTTACAAACAATTTTAATTTTATGTATCTACCTATATACTCGTAGGACACACAGAAAGTTCGTCAGTCCGTAACTTAGCTCCGAAAAAAAAAACCCCTTTGTCGGCGTGATTAATTAAAATTTTTCGAAATGACGGCTTTCTAGTACTACTTTAGTAAAAAAATAATCCCCTTTGTAGTAGACAGGGTTTTTTTTCAAGAATTTATTCTACCTTACACGTACCGTACAGTGGGTTTTTTTTTTCAGTGGGGGGTGTCGTCGTTGTACAGCTAAGTGGTTTAAAACATATTGTGGATGTGCAACACTACCATTTTTCGATCTTTAAAGTGCAGTTTTTTGTTAGAGTTATGTGTCCTACCCTCTGCCAGCAAATATGTTACTCTAAGAAACCATTAAAAATACGACATTTAATAACGAAGTTAAAACATCACAGCTAAATAGACTTTACATGTTACCGAGTTAACTTGTATAATGTACTTAGAGAAGAAAATTAGTTAGATGATATTGTTAACTATTTAAAACAGGTAGCAAATACCGCATATTGTGACAGGAAATTACGTGCGCGAGTCCGACTCGCACTTGACCGTTTTTTTTTTGCCTACTATACCTATGTATAGTGAGACTTTATCTTATCATCTACATATCCTTAATATAGATTGCCAGCCCTGCATGTACCGAGTTGGAGGTAGTGATGCTGGACTGGCTGGGTCAGATGATTGGCCTGCCGGAGTCTTTCCTAGCCCGCTCCGGTGCTGAGGCCGGCGGAGTCATACAAGGCACGGCTAGTGAGGCCACGCTAGTTGCCCTTCTGGGAGCCAAGGCCAAGACTATGCACAGAGTCAAACAGGAGCATCCAGAGTGGACGGACTACGAAATACTATCTAAACTTGTTGGATATTGCAACAGTATGTATAAATACTTACTAGACTAGAAATTTCTAAGGGTTGATAATTACTCCATAATTTGGTTATTCTGTTATTTGTTTAAGCACTTACTAGCTTATTCAAGTAAATATTTAAGTTCTTTATTTATTTCAGAACAAGCTCATTCATCTGTTGAACGTGCTGGTCTTCTGGGTGGTGTACAACTCAGATCTTTAAAACCTGATGGGAAAAGGAAACTACGGGGAGAAATTCTCCAAGAGGCAATTGAAGAAGATATTCGCAACGGGCTCATTCCATTCTTTGTAAGTTAATTTCTATCTCTACATAGTATTTTTGGCTTTCACATCTGAAAGATGGGGTAAAAAGTAAAACATATTGGTTATTAATGCAATAGTTCTATTGTCGTAATAAAAACTATAAATTCTATTGATATTTTAGGCTGTTGCAACGCTGGGCACCACTTCCTCGTGCGCCTTTGATGCACTGGATGAAATCGGCGATGTGTGTAATGCTAAGAACATCTGGCTCCACGTCGATGCCGCTTATGCTGGCTCGTCCTTCATTTGCCCTGAGTACCGATACCTGATGAAGGGCGTAGAAAAAGCAGATTCGTATAACTTCAATCCACACAAGTGGATGCTTGTAACTTTTGACTGTTCCGCCATGTGGCTTAAGCAACCGCGATGGATCGTCGATGCGTTCAACGTTGACCCGCTCTATCTAAAACATGACATGCAGGGAATGGCGCCAGATTATCGCCACTGGCAAATCCCTCTGGGACGTCGGTTCAGATCCCTTAAGCTTTGGTTTGTATTGAGGCTTTATGGCGTTGAAAATCTTCAAAAGTACATCAGGAAGCACATTGATTTGGCTCATTTATATGAAAAGCTTTGCACCTCAGATGAGAGATTCGAATTGTATGAAGAAGTCACTATGGGTCTTGTCTGCTTTAGATTAAAAGGTAACAATGATATTAATGAAGAATTACTCAAACGTATAAATGGAAGAGGAAAAATTCACTTGGTTCCTTCTAAAATTGACGATGTTTATTTCTTGAGGTTAGCGATTTGCTCGCCATTTAGTGAAGAATCTGACATTCATGTATCCTGGGAAGAAGTGAAGGCGGCTGCTGATGAAGTAACTAAAGCCACTCAAAAATAAATACTATTTATCGATAAAATAATAAGGATAATCTAGAGCTGAAAATGATAAAAATATTATATGCCTAGTGCATTTTGAAGTATTTTAAAAATAAGCATTATTTATTGAAATAAATAACAAGATGTACCTTAATATTAATCTATATCTATTTGGATTGCTTCAATATAAAGTTGTATTTAGTTAGTAGGTATTTACCTACTTAAAAACAGTGTCCCATTTTAATAGGCTCTGGGGGAAAAATACATTATTTAGCAACGAAACTCGGCTCTACTTAAAGTTTTTTTATTTTTTTACTAGTAAAAATACATTAATGTCTTCTTTTAGTATTTCCTATTTTCAACTTTTAGAATAACATTCCTCCTGTGCCCAATGAAAGGGAATATTTACGTGTACTAAATTTAAGAAATCGATCTCGTCTAGTAGTAGAGCTGAGCTTCGTTGCAAAATCATACAAGATACATTTAAATGGTACGAGTAATGATTGCTATTCTTTGTACGACTGCCAAAACAAAAAACCTATATTTTCAGGGTTCATGTATGTTTGTAAGTTCTTTTTTATTCCATCATATCTTCTGCTTGAACCAATACCTAAGATGAGTGTGGTATTGTTAACATCCTAGGTTATTCCGAGTGAAAGTACCTGAACTTATTTATTCAGTGCCTGAACCCTTAGAATGACAATAGGTAACTCGCACGCACTATCAAGCTATTTTTGCTAAATGTTTTTATTATGTAATAATGTATTATTGGTAAATGTATTTATTAGTAAGTAACTTCTTTAAAGATACGAATATGACAATATGAAGGTACGAATTTGTGGAGAGCTTGATAAGGCTTACGAAGAGGATCTTCTTTTTTAAAGAGAAGCTAGAAGGGAAAGATGGGTTCAATGTTATAACAAAAATTACCGTTCTATTGAATTTGGGTTTTATACTTGTTGTTTGTTGACACTTCACGTAAGTATTATTAAGTTTTTAACAAAATATTTTTTTAAGAGGTTGTGAAATATTTGAGTGTACTTACGGTACCTGATTTATGGTATACTTACTTACTATTATCTATAAACCCGTGTGAATGTGATGTTTTATTGAGATTTTACGTCTTGTAAAAACTATATACCTATCGGAAATACAATACTTATAATCGATTTTTATGGATTCTGTTAGACCTTTTTGATAATTAGTAATAAACTCTCCTATTTTTACTACTTATGTATATTGATTACCTGTGTACCGTAGGCTTTTTTATTTAAACTATTGTTATTAAAATAAGTTCCTGACCAATTGTAAAAGTAAAAGCAGTATTTAGCTATAGTTTAGGGTATTGCATACGACTAGGAGCTATATGAGACGTTACAGAGTTGAAATGTATTTACTTCTTAAAAATGTATTTGTGAAATATAATCATTATAGTAATTGAATAAAAATTCACTATATTTATGATGTAGCAGGCAAATGTACCTATCTGTTGTACTTGTATGAAATAAAAATTGCTTTAAAAACATAAATTTGTAATAATGAAACCCCTACACTGCAAAAAGTTTAGAAAAGAAAATACTTTCTGCTCTATATTCGCCCAATCCAGGCTCGCACTGGATATTAGCCAATAAGATATTTAGTAATGGCTATCACTGATCAAGTAAAACACTAAAGCTGACTATCACATAAAACAGCACTTAAGCAAGGTGCCCGACAATGACAGTATTACCTCAGAGCTTCTGAAAGGCACCAGGACTGGTTGTCATGTGCAGGGAGTCTGTTTCAACAACCTCAGTTATGCGGACGATATGGTGCTGCTCAGCCCCTCGATCGGTGGATTGCGAAAACTTCTTGCTATCTGTGAAAGATTTGCTGCCACGCATGGCATTAAATATAATACAAAAAAGACAGAGATGATGATCTTTCGTGCTGGTAAAGGACCGGAGAAGGTCCCACCCGTTTACTTGAATGATTCGCCGGTCCAGGTTGTAAGGCAATTTCGATACCTTGGCCACATACTCACGGAGAATTTATGTGATGATTTGGACATGGAAAGGGAGCGACGGGCCATGGCGGTGCGCTGCAACATGTTGGCGCGAAGGTTTGCAAAGTGCTCGAGGGATGTCAAGGTAACCCTCTTTAAAACATTCTGCACATGTTTTTATACTTGTCAGCTGTGGCTGAAGTATACAAGGAAGTCCTATGGGATCCTTAGAGTACAATACAACAACGCGTTTCGCACTATGATGCGATTGCCGAGATGTTGCAGCGCTTCTGCCATGTTCGCGGAGTCCGGCGTTCCAGACTTTTTTGCCGTACTGCGTAGTCGTATAGCCTCGTTCTGGCAAAGAGTGCGGGACTCGACCAACGAGATGCTGTCTGTGGTCAGCAGTGACCTTTATAAAAATAACTTTTTTACATACTGGCTATCTGTGCACCGTGCGTGAGTAGGAGAATAGGAAATAACATTTTTATTTTTAAGCGTTAGTAAAAAATTTCTAACATTGACAATTTCAATTTTACAGATTGTATTTATTTATTTTACTTTATTTTTAAATAGTTTAATTTAAATTACGTTTGAATTTAAATTGAAATTTGTATCTAATTTTAAGTTAATTTGAGTAATTGTTAATATTGTATGTATTTTTTGTCTGCCATATGGGTGGGTGTATTTACCTGAAATAAAGGTCTAATAATAAATAATAATAATATAATAATAAATAAAAGCTTTATCCGGTAGAGGTAGATGAGATTTAAAAAACCCTTGAAATGGTAATAGAATAGAATATTACTTTATTGCTGTAGATGTGGTTGAAGAAGATGCAGACCCTATTTAGTTTAACACATTTCGCGCCTCTAAATTAATATTGGCTTAGCATGCAATAATAATATAAAGTCGCATGCATAATAACTTATGCACTAAAATAATCCTAATTGACACAATCAATAACATTAAAAGATTATTTTCAATAACATTCAGTTTGGTCAAGTTCATCATGGGATCTACCTATATATGAAAATCATCAAACATTGCATGAACTCCATACCGCTCCAACAGATTTTTGTATCTACGAGTATGTTCCCAATATCTTCAGCATATGTGTACCGATTTTGATGATTCTTTCTTTATTATATATTTAGTTTATACTTCAAAGATAGTATATTTAAAAATTTCGGAAAAAAATCATCTCTAAAGTCGGAAAATCGGTGTTCAGCAGTTAACTTTTCTTTGTAACTCTTATGATTCGTTTTGTTGAGGATGTATCACTAAAAATAGATGAAATAAGTAAATTTTATAAAAAATAAACAGAATTCGCACCGACTCCAAAAGTAACTTATTAAGTAGGTACACTTATGTGCTAATATTATTTTTATCTCTTTAGTTTTTTGAAGTTTTTAGTTTTTAGAGGCCAACAACCTGGAAAAGCTGGTAGTGACAGGCAAAATCGAAGGCAAAAGACCCAGAGGCCGCAGCCCGAAAAGATGGTCGGACCAGATCTCCGAACAGCTGGAGCTACCAGTCAACGCCGCCCTTCACCAGGCGACGGACCGTATCGGTTGGCGGCAGACAATGAAGCGTCTAAGGAGTCACGATCCTCAGCAGTGGGGGAACGATTGAGAAGAGAAGAGTTTTTTGAAGTCGGTTTACTTTTTTTAATTAAATCATTATTTTTTAAATGTTATCTGGTTGTTTGGTTAAGTAGTAGGTAAGTACATTTGGCAATTAATTAAATAATTTCACTGACTTAAAATAACTACTTTTTTCGTAACTTGTTGTTGAACAAGACGGTATTACCAATCGATTAGGATACCAGTCGAAAATTTACACGTCGGCCTTTTTTTAAATGAATAAACTATTTGTTTGTTCGTTGTTCATTCATTAAGTCCTGGAAAAAGGGTAAGCTCATCGACTCGTCGACTTTTAAAAGTTACAGGCCTGTAATGCCCACTCTTGAGTTAGGTATGTGTACAAAAAGGCATCAGGATCACACAATCGTGATAAATTCTGTTTTATATTTATTTTTATAAAACACTAAATCAACAATACAATAACAATAAATAACTTAAAACTAAATTCAGGTTCAATAACTACCATCGATACAGTGGAATGAAAAGATTTCATGTCTTCATTCATTCATGTGTTACAAAAAAATCAAAAAATAGTGTAAACCGAAAGTCAAAGATAAAGTTTAAGATAAAGTGCCTAACCCTAGGCATCTAGGGCCTTATGCCCTATCCCGTACTTAAATCACCCTCATGTAGGTAAGTACCCATGTTCTGCGATTTTTTTTAGTTTTCAACTTTGTTTTTTTTCGTAATTTTATAATCTTTGTCTTGATTTTATGAGTATTATACAATATTAGCCACAAAGACATGAATTTGTTATTGAGATATAAATGATCTAAGACACTTGCTTGATTTTTTATTGAAATACTTAAGTGAATATATGAATTAATGAATGAAATTTCTTTAGCACAAATAAAAAAGAATTAAGTACTATACACAGTTTTACATTTACCTACATACAGTCGCGTACCAAATGTTAGGCTCCTGCTCAGCATAATATTTTGCATTGCCGAGGCACAGAGTGCTGGAACTGATACCATTACGCTTTAAAGAAGTTAGATAGGTAGGAACATACCAAAGTTAAATGAAATAACTGATTGTGATTCGAATACCATCCTGGACATCCTGATTATTGACATATCTAAGTAAGCATTGATAATTAGATATTTTCTCCCTGTCAATAATCAAAATGAGGTAGTTTTGTTTACATACTATAGATATTAGTTTTACGCTCAAATAGCAGACATTCCAACAGTTAAAGTAATTGAAACCGATGCTTTATCAGTCAAATATTCGAAATCTAATTTACCTCATAAACTACTTACCTCATAAGATAAAGTTGATTGGTGATATCTGTCTGTATCTAGATAGGACGTGGTAGGTCTATGTTTTTAAAAAGTTTAATTGTCTAGAATATTTTTTTGCTTATTATAATTTTAAAACCCTTAGTAACTATAACTTATTATTCCACCATGACTGGGACTCACAGGACAACAGGTTAATAGGCTAAGCAACACTGTTGGTCGCAATTATAATAGAAGGATTAATAGATAGATAGATAGATAAAAAATATAAAAAAGTATTACAAACAAGACAATTTGGAAAAATGAGGCGTCTTATTACCGAAAGCGATCACTTTCAGAAGTCTTCGGGTATAGGTAGGTAATTAAGTTTTATCGTGTTGGGATTGACAGGCGTTCAGTAAAACTGCACTTATAAATGGAGTCCCTAATAACATCGAACGCAACGTGTAGGGTTAACTCCAGAAACCACTACTGAAAAATCTTCTGCCTGCTTAATGCTTAGAGCAACAAGCAGGTAAAACCTTTTCATCAAAAAATTATCAAAAATTACCTACACTCTTGTAGTATGTGTGAAAATATCTTAAAAATTTAACAATTAATAAAAGAAAACTTTTAATAACTAACTTAACCTAAAACTAAAAACTACCTACTCAAAATTAAAAGCGTGTCCGTGAGGCATGGAGGCGAGGATATTGGCAGCGTTTTCTCGCTGAATTGCTAAATGAAGCCTTTGTGCGAGGAACGAACCAGCTTTTTTATTTTCCGAAATAAAAATCAATTTTCCACGCTGGAACCTCGTGGGTTGGTCCGTGATGACGGCAAGAGATCTGCAGCAGAAAATGCCAAGCGGCGCAAATACGAGTCTCTTGCAAGTGGCTCTGTGTTTGCGCTATTTGGTGTAGAGACGTTTGGACCGAATGCTAAATTACTTTTTAGCAAAATAGCACCTCTTGTAGTTAACTTAATGAATAATAAATAAATACATATTGAACAACATAACATACATTGCTCCTATGTAAGTAGCCAAAGCACTTGTGTTACAGAAATTAGAAGCAACATATACCCTTGGGAAAATTGTTCATAGAGTATCTAAGTGCATAAATAGTGCATTCGATTATTATTTAGGTTAAGTATTTCTTGTTAGGCGTAGTGTTGTCAATTGAACTATTATTCATAGCTTGAATTTATCAATGATCATTCTATCATAAAATACCTTGCTTGCTAGAACTACTCGTTCTCAATAGTTTAATTTACTTCAATGTTAGGGTTTTGTCAAAGCAAACCAAATGAGCCAAAACTTGACGATCTACATAACCATTTGAGAGTTTTACATCCCTATCCCCTGGATGGCTCCATCTTCTTTAGACCCTCTTCATGAAATGGAATGCATGGAACTCGTCAAAACAAATGAGCCCACATTCGAAGGTTTGACTAGTGGCCACTGAAGCGTTCTACAAACACAGCTCCTGTGTCCATCATTAGACCCTCGTTACCAAAACTGAATGTATGAGACTAGTGAAAACAAACCAAATGGCCCAAACTCATTCTTATCAAGTCATATATTATTAAGGAAAAAGTCATATTTTTAGATAAATTGTAAATGCCTTATAGTGAAAAAAACTAAATTACAAAAATAATCTTCTTTTGTAATCTATGGCAGAGTAAACTGTCACTTTCATGATTTTTGGAATCTCAAAATTGAACAGTGTCATGTGATTTTTACAATGTTTTAAATGGCTTTACAGTTTATTATTAATTTAAATATTTCAGTATGAAATTGTCGCGTTTAAAGTTAATATGGCAAGGGACCCCTAGGGCTATCATAAAACGTAGGGGTTCTAGAGAATTTGATAGATTGGGCGGCATACCGATGACAATCCGTCAAAGACTTTCTAGCGATGTGAGTGCAGCGGGCAAGGAACAATGTATCCTGGACTCGTGCAGCATCAGCCCCAGCTGCCAGGAGCCGCGCGTGATCATTGTGGGCGCGGGCATGGCGGGGCTCTCGGCTGCTCACCGCCTTACACAGTGTGGAATTAGAAACTTTGTTGTTCTCGAAGCTAAAGAAAGGTAACCTATAGCTGCTTTTGTTCAGTTTAATAATTTACATTAAAAAATAGTATTTCAAAATGTTGTTTTGTGTAAAATGAGATTTCTACGTACCTTTTCCTACTTAGGCGGTGCCTTATTGAAATTATGTCAAAAAAGTTGGCATGCAGTTAGCTTTATTAATTTCTGTTTTGGCTAAGATCACGGTTCTGGTAGTAAATCGATGATTTATTCATCATTTCTTTCTACGCTAGTATTGTTTGTTATAAACAAGTTTTTTTTTATTTGCAGACCAGGAGGGCGCATCCATTCATGTTGGCTTGGCGATGCAGTCATCGAGATGGGTGCAGAATGGATATATGGTGCTTGTTTGCCGAATACTGTATATACGTTAGCGTCCCAAGACCGGCTTTTACAAACTCCATTACCACGGTTAGATTCATCACGTGGATTATTCTGTACTAGTGAAGGAAGAGCCGTCGACTTGCCGGTCACAATCACAGCGTACCACACGTTTCGGCAAATAGAACAGCAAGCAGCTAATTTATTTAGGCTTGGCGGTGAACGACAACATGGTACTTTGCTGAATTTTATGGGATTACGCATACAACAAGAGTTATACAATTTTCCCGAGGACCAAAGATACGATGCGGCAAGAGTAATGTTCGGACTCACAAATATCTTAAGGAACAGATGTGGTGATGACTTGTCACTCGTTAGCGCAGATCAGTATGGAAGTTACATAGAACTTCCAGGCGGAAATGTTAGAGTACCACTTGGCTATGTAGGTGTGATGGCACCCTTACTCCGGGGACTTCCTGATAACTGTATAAGATACAATAAACCAGTAAACGTAATTCGATGGGGTAAGGGTCGGGCAGGAGCTGGTCGAGTACTTGTCAAAAGTTGTGATGGAGAAGAAATAACAGCTGATTACGTAATCGTTACGATGTCGCTTGGTTGTCTTAAGTGTCAAGCCGACAAACTTTTTGCTCCACCTTTGCCGGTTTGTAAATTAGACGCAATTTGCAATCTAGGATTTGGTCTAAGCGACAAGGTTTTTCTTGAATACGCCGAGCCCTTTTGGGTATGTCATGAAGGAAGTTTAAAAATGGCCTGGTCGGCTGAAGAACTTCATTGTAGATGCGACTGGCTTCGAGGTGTTTGTTCTATAGATGAAATGCCAGGTAGTAAACATGTGCTTTGTGCATGGATTTCGGGTCAAGAGGCCGCTGTAATGGAGTCGATGGCTGATAATGATGTTGCAGAAGGATTAACCCAGTTGCTACGCAGATTTACCGGCAATCCTTGTCTACCTTATCCACAAATGATGTTACGTTCACGCTGGGCATCGGATCCACATTTTTGCGGCGCTTACTCCTACATGAGTTGCTGTTCAACTGTTAGCCATCAGTGCGAGTTGGGGACACCAGTCCCAGGACCTTGTGATCCACAACCGCCCATTATTCTATTTGCTGGGGAAGCTACGGTGCCTGGATACTTTGCGACTGTTAATGGCGCCAGACTTAGTGGAATACGGGAAGCCGAGAGAATCATTCAGCTGACTAAAAAATTTGAAGGTCCTCCTCGTTAATTGTAATTTGGAACCGTTTGTATTTTGTTTATCGCTGTACCTGTCTAAGTACATTATAAACATTATTTTGTTATCTCATTACTATTGAAATTTTTTTTAAATAAAATTAAACGTATATAATATTTAGTTTTATTTAATCAATCAAATCAAATACATATTCTTTAAGTTTTTTACATTGCAAATCATGCGATTGTAGATACTCGTATTCGAAACAAATGTAAAACAGTTTGACATAGGTAATCCCTTCTAGGGGCCAAAGATAATTAACTACTAATGGCAAATGATATGGGTATATTTATAAAGCGATATCCGAAATAACTATTCCAAATAGTAGCAACCTTATTCAATTCCATAGGAACTTTGTCTATCTGTACTACCTGCCTCACAGTAAATTAGTATTTACCTATTACTAGGTACTACTTAGTCTAACTGCATAAAGCATTCAACAAGAACGTCTGATTCTGTGGGGGTAGTCGAACGAAAAGCATAGTCGATCTATTTTAATGGTTTTTATTTATCATTTAAAGAGCTTTAGAATACATGGTTGATGTAGTTTGTGTTTTAATATTTGGTGAAGTGTTAAAGATCTGAAACTATTAAAATATCATTGTAGGTATTCAACGCCGCGTTGTTGCTTTAGATCCGATAGCGTCTTGAAACCTGCTTCTACGGGAAGAGTAGCCTTTACTGAATCCAAGAAAAACAATAAAAATTAAACACCCGTTATTTATGAACGTCAGAACCACGGAACCATGTCAAATATTTTTGCATGTTGAATAATGTAAGTAATTAATCTATAACTTTAAATGAATTATTGTGAACACTTTATTAAGAATCACTTGACATTGGCAGAATCACTGCTCTGCTTATAGAGCGGGATTGAGTCCATTAAAAAAAAGAACGTAACTGACATATTTAGCTTTCAGCTTTACTGTCAGACTGTGGGAGCATGTTCTCCGAAAAGAGAGATTGATGGTAGGTGTATGTAAGGTAGGCTAGATATGCCTACATACCAACATACCTAGTCTTGCCATATATATCTACTGAAACAAAGAAAAACAAAAAATATATTTTGCAAATAACATTTATTACTTTTGCAGTGTGGTAGTTTAAAACATAAACATAAAACAATTTAAAATATAAAAAGCTTAATCGAAGTGGTCTCCATTGGCTGCAATACAGTCCTTTAAACGTTGAGGCCAGTTATCAATAGAAGCACGTACTCTTTTCATAGAAAAATTCTTCATTGCCAATCGTACGGATTGTTTTAGGGACTACAAATTATCATGGCGTTTAGAGCAAGCCGTAAACACCATGATACTGACTTTAATCTGACCATAAATCATAATCCAGCGGATTAAGATCGGGACTAGACGACGGCCAGTCTTCAGCTCTGATGAAGTCCGAAATGTTCGTTTCCAACCAAGACTGCGAGACCGAGCTTTATGACCCGGCGCCGAGTCTTGCTGGCAGGACCATTCTTGGTTATTGAACATGGTGTTGTTAAGGGGCTTCACTACCTTCTCAAGAATGGTATCTTGATACATTTGTGCCGATGTTTTGATACCTTTTACACAAAAGTATGGCTCAGTCACTCCTTCATAGCTAATACCCCACCAAACCATCACTGAAGTCGGATAGTGCCCACGTTACACTCTGTCGATAAATACGGTCATTTTGTTTGTTAAAATGTTGCTTAATTGTAAAAAAAATCTCATCCGTAAACAACATTCTTCTGTGACCTCCTTTTCTCTTCTATGCGTACCGCTTCAGTATTGTTTCGATTTTACCATTGCACCCTATTCTTTTTTAAATTATCAGTTAAGAAATGACCAGGGCCCTTACCATAACCTCTTATAGCAGGCCTGCTTTTGAACTGCCCTGCTAATTCGTACTATGACATGTTATTAGCAGGACTTCCGCAGGCCTGCTATTTCGACGTTTAGAAAAACGTTCACCTTTCTTTTGTATAGACTTTTCGTACCATGACAGCCGTTTCGATAGCAGCTGAGCGTCTTTTGAACGTCTCTAATGTCACTTTTGCCATCTTGAAAAAAGATACTATTTAAACGTTTGTAGTAACTAATACACAAACAAACATTGGTAAGCATTCTACCAAATAAAATGGATGGTTTCTTAGAAACAGCAGTTTAATTAACATTCCATTCTTTGTTGTAGATATGTGAATATGTTGGATACGACTTAATCAAAGAGTGTGCCCGGACTTCATAAATAAAGTACCTATGAAAATACAGTGTCATTGTAAGATGAATAAAGGGAATTTACTACTACACTACAGATACAACTGGAAGAAGCAAGAATCACTAATGTATCAACAGAATGTAATATGTATAAATTTAATTTCAAATAAATCAAAAGTCCAATAAATACAATAATGAAAAGTTGACAATTCATTTTATTGTTATATAAATTATGAATGTTTGAAGGTATTATCAATAATCCAATCATCAATCAATAAAAGTATTATTAAACCCGTTAACATCCAAACAGGCTCAAGAGACCTCATAACAATGGAATGTCTATTGTGTCTTGTTTATGTAATCTTGATCAGTTAAAATGTTTATCGCTGTCTATATTTGAATGTATTTTTAATTTGTTTAAAAACATGTGTCTGTGGTTCAACTGTGAATTTTTGTTTTGTGTAAACTAGCAGGTTGGTAAAAATTATTGTTTTCGAATAAAGATAGGATAACGAGTGGTTAGGTGTTAGAAATATAATAAATAAAAACACAGCTAGTTCTAAGTATTTACAGTTAATATTACCTACGTAAACAATAAAATACGCAACGAAGGAACGGTATTCTCTTAACACAGGTTAATTTAACTTAAAGATAGGATTCCGCCAACAAATTTTAACAAGATTTGGAACAATATACTTTTTATTCATCATTTTATTATTAACAATTAATGTTTGAACTGCATTCATTTAGAAAATCATACTCTGGGGGAGCTAAACATGTTGCCCGGTACACAGACAACATGATCTTCAGTGCTTGTGTAGAAGATGTTGTTGTTGTTTGTTGGTGTTACAGGTGAACTGCTGCAATAAAAACAAACGAAATAACAAAATGCAACATCAAATTCTGATTTTATTAAAATGAATCTTGTATGTATTTTTATGTGAACTTTATCAGCTTAATAGCAAAGCAATATAATATATTGCTGCTATGCTCTTCTGAAAGAATTTACAATGTGAGTAAATTATCTAACCCATTTCCTATGTTGTTGATAAAAATCTTCATACTTACTTCTTTTACATGTTTGGTCCACTGTTGGTTTTTACGTTTTGTCGGACCTATCGCTGAGTGCCTTTGAGGAAGGCCTGCTTCAGCTTAAACCGGGCAGTTGTGGCGTGCGCTGAAGGCGCACAGCCTAGGTCCGCCCCGCTAGCGGTCTCCGCGACCCGGCCGAGTGTGTGACTTGTACGTGTCGAGCCCCATACTAGCAGGCGTGATCGTGACCGGAACTGCCGAAACAGGCCGGACCGTTGTCGGACTCCTTTCTAGCGGGCCCGATCTGGGGGTGAGTGACTCTGGCCTCAAGAGCGCCTCTGAAGGCTCGGACCTCGGTTTGGGCCGTCGTCCGTAGGGTGGGCAGGGGAAAAACGGCCAGGCACATGTCTGTGTCGGCCGAAATGAAAGACGGGACCTCGCACCCTTCGGCGGGTGCGGTGATGCGAAGGTCCACTGTTGGACATCTGCCTCTTGCTCTTATGCGGCAATTCTTGTCTAGGTCGGTCCTGCCTGCATGCTGTCTTTATAATATCATCCGACTATCTGGCTGGTGATCTGCTCACTCTTCGTCTTCCTGTACGGGGTCTCGGGTCTCCTGAACAAAACCTTGTGACCACAGTTTAATATATGGATAATGTCTAAAGACCTGTGGTCTTTACGGCATTACGCCACTGATCCAGTAAAACTACGTGTATAAGTGGCCTGCCCATTGCCATTTTAGTACTTACAAAAATATATTACAGATTACAGGAGACGTATTTTTGAAGCATTAGAAATAAATCTTGAATTCGAACACGAAAAAAATTCGTGTATGAAAATAGTTTCTATTGCCTCCGATTTTCGAATTTTTGAATCACTCGAAATAGGTGTCGCTATTAGATTGAAATCTTGTAACTATTTCAGTTTCACGCAGAAAATATCATAAACCATAAAGCAAAAACTCTCTAACGAACGTAAATAAAAAGTTATTAAGTCAAATTTCTGTTAAACATACGTTTACTTGTCAATGTAATTCTTCCGTAC
Organism: Anania hortulata; assembly: GCA_963576865.1. Taxonomy (NCBI): domain Eukaryota; kingdom Metazoa; phylum Arthropoda; class Insecta; order Lepidoptera; family Crambidae; genus Anania; species Anania hortulata. The sequence continues at coordinate 15,944,591 of OY756388.1, read as the reverse complement.
TTTCTACTAGTAGAAAACAAAAACGAGTGTTCGTTGCAGAATTCACGGAATGAATTTTCAAAAATATTTATTTTAGGAATTCGCATTCGAATCTTGCGATTTCGTATTCGGATTGGAATTCGCATGATTCAAAAATACGTCTCCTGGTATTTTAACGCATTAGAAATTTTGCGCCAAAACTAAATCTGACAACCGTTCGAATCGCTTTACCGTGTTGAATCTATTTCCCATGTTTACAACAACGATCATTTTTAAATAATGTGCATGTTTATTGCTTTTTCATCATGAAATTTGTATACAAAGTAATTTTAAAATTAAATGGAAAGTTTGAATCTACTTTTTCTTTGTTATTCTTCTGTCTCATTCACTGAGTTGTCTCACTCTTTCAATCTTTCAAGTAACAGACCACAGACAAGAATAACTGTTCACCTTGAGGTCTAGCAGTGCAAAAGTTCACCTTTTTAGAGCTAATGGTACGGCTTCCAACCATTCAACTATTGCCCTGCTTTTGAACTGCCCGGAAACTGAATGGTTTTCTGTAAGCTTATGGTAAGGGTCCTGGACCCTTACCATAAGCTTAAAGAAAAAAGTCTCAGTTCAAAAGCAGGGCAATAGTTGAATGGTTGGAAACCGTACCCTAAGCTCTTTTTTTTTTTTTTTTTATGGACGGACCTATCGCTGAGTGCCTTTGAGGAAGACATTCGCCAGCTTAACCCGGGCAGTTGTGGCGTGCGCTGAAGGCGCACGGCCTAGGTCCGCCCCGCTAGCGGTCGCCCGACCCGGCCGAGTGTTAGGCTTCGCGCAGCGAAGCCTCAGACTCGTACGTGTCGAGCCCCATACTAGCAGGCGTGATCGGGCCAATGTGGAGTGCAAAAGGCACCCTACCAAGCGGCGAACCCGCTAGTGGTGGCGCCGACGGGACCGGAACTGCCGAAACAGGCCGGACCGCTGCCGGGCTCCTTTCTAGCGGGCCCGATCTGGGGGTGAGTCGGACTCTGGCCTCAAGGGCGCCTCTATAGGCTCGGACCTCGGCTTGGGCCGTCGTCCGTAGGGTGGGCAGGGGAAAAACGGCCAGGCACATGTCTGTGTCGGCCGAAATGAAATATGGGACCTCGCACCCTTCGGCGGGTGCGGTGATGCGAACTAAAATGTTGTGCAGTACTTGAAGTGCTTAAGGCGGTGTTGGCTGTTGTTCTACAGTACGCGGTGTAGGAATCGTCAGGGTCGTCCAAAACGTGCCGAGGCCGACGGAGTCGGGCAGCGACATCCTCCTGGGGCGTGGCGGCTTTGACTATGAGCGGATTGGAGTGGTTTTTTGCCTTATCAAAGAAGCGCTCAGACGCTTCTTTCATATATTGGGCTACTGAGGGCATGTCGAAATCTTTGTGGAGATTCTTGCGGCGTACGAACCACGGTTGACCCGAGGCTCTCAGCAAGAAATTGTTTTGGAAACTTTGCATTTTCTTAATGCTGTTTGAAGAAGCGTGAGCAAACACCGGACTGGCGTATGTCATCACGGGGCGGATGCAAGTTTTGTAAATTGTCAACTTATTTCTAAGCGACATTTTACTCTTGCTACCGACAAGGTGGTATAGTCGGTGGGTATAGAACTTCGCTCGATTGAGAACGCGCGTAATGTGGGGTACAAACGATAACCGATGGTCGAGAGTGACACCTAGATATTTGACCTCCCTCACCCAGGGGATCGGTCGGCCAAATAAGGTGACGTTAAAACGGACTTTCTTGCAGCGGGGTTGTTTGGAAGGCCGCGTTTTGAAGCGACCTCGAGTAAAGTACACTGCTGCACTTTTCTCGGGGTTCACCTCCACGCGCCACTTCCTGAACCACTCGCCGAGAGCATCAGCGGCGCGCTGTAGCGCTATCGTGATGTAGCGACGGTTGTATCCTGAGCGATAGAGAGCGGTATCATCTGCGAATAGGGCTAACTCCGCGTCCGGCGTCTTGGGTATGTCGTTGACATAGATCGAAAATAGTAACGGCGATAACACCGATCCCTGCGGGACGCCGGCGCGGACGGGGCGGGGGGACGAGCGGGTGCCATCGACGCGGTAGCGGAAAGTACGATTCGATAAGAAGTCTCGCAAGATGAGTACGAGCCTATCTGGCACACCGAGTTGGTATAGCTTGTAAATCAAGCCATTGTGCCAGACTTTATCGAACGCTTTCGCCACGTCGAAGAATAGCGCTCCCGTCTCTATAGAGTTGTTGAGTCCGTCCAGAATGTGTTCCGTTAAGCGGTGCACCTGGTGGACGCAAGAGTGAGTGGCTCTGAAGCCAAACTGCTCATTAATTAAAAGATTATTAGAGAAAATATAATCTTTTAGTCGGGAAACTAATACTCGTTCGTATAACTTGCCCATGGTCTTTAGGAGACTGATGGGCCTGTAACTGGTGGGGTCTGACCGGTTTTTACCCGGTTTAGGGATGCCTATGACCTCTGCCTCCTTCCACGCAGCGGGAAAGATGCAGTGCGCCATGGCGGTGTTGATGATAGACACCAACAGACAGAGAAGCTGTGCGGGGAGGGCGCGTAAGACTCTGTTAGAGATACGGTCCGGGCGGGTCCCTTGTTGGGACGGAACCCTTTAATTATCGCCTGTACCTCGTCCACACTAGTAGGGGAGAGAGGGGGGGCGGTGGGTGGGAGTGACGAGCGGTGGTCGACCTCGGCGTCCACCGTATGGAGGTGGACGGGGTCTACGGGGAGAGTACTAGGGGCGCACTGCGCCTCGAAACTGTCAGCCATACATTCGGCTTTGTCGTCGTCGTCAAACGCTAAGGATTGATCGGGACGAGTCAGGGGGGGCATAGACGCTGTTTCATCCGACTTAAAGGACCTCGCTAACTTCCAATAAGCTTGGTGAGATGGCGAGATCTCTTTTAGCAGATCGTCCCACCGATTATTTCGGAGCTCCGCAATACGCTTCTTGACAGCGCGCTGCAAGCTGCGTAAGCTTCTCCGATTTTCCTCAGTGGGATAAGCGTCGTAGGCTCTAGTAGCCGCGTTCTTAGCTCTCAGTAGTTCTCGCGCGTCGTCAGGCAGCCTGAAACGATGGTCACCCATCGCAGGCACCTGCCTAGACGAATCGCCTATGGCGACCGAGATGTGGCTAGTGAGTGCGTCAATCGCATGAATAGCCTCGTTAGGCGAGGTTATGTCATCGGGGATCGAGGACAGCTGGGGACTGTCACAGTTCTCAAGTTTGCACTTGAGTTTGTTCCAGTCTACCACTGTTCTCATTTCAGGGGAGGACTCAGGAGAGCCGAGTTGGACCACCACCGGGCGGTGATCGGATGTGAGGGCGTGAAAGACTTCTATCGAGCATAGACGTAAGCCTACGTTCTTTAGAATAGCCATATCTAAAATGTCGGGGCGGTGGTTGACGTTATACGGGTAGTGTGTCGGAGACAGGGGCGGTATAACGTCAAAATCGAGTTCCTCAGCGAGCGTCCTCAAGTCCGTCCCGTTTCGGGTAGTACATAAGCAGCCCCACTGAGTGTTTTTGCTATTAAAGTCGCCGCCCAAAATGACGGCGTCGTTCATAGCGAAGAGTGCCTCGAAGTCGCTCCTTAGGGGAGCTTTGAGGGGTGAGATATACACCGAAGCGATGAGTATAGATTGATGACCGGTCATGCCAAGCCTACAAAGCGAGACTTCCATGTCGGTCAGGGGCGGAGGATCAACGGGGGCGCAGTGCAGAGAGCGCTTATAATAAATAAGCGTTCCGCCGCCACGTGTGGGTCTGTCGTTTCTAACGAGACAACCTCATCCCTCTGCGATTTGAGGCCGTCCGCATTGAAAAATGCTACGGAAATCGACCGTGGTTTCTTCCTAGAAGTTGTGATATCCATTTTTATGGAACGGAATAGGTGATTGACGCGCAGAACTCTGAGTGTTCTGCGAGGACGGCCATCCTCAGAGTGAGGTTGCCGTTAGAGGCGCGGAGTTTCTCCGCGACGACGTCAAGCTCGTCAAAGTCGATACCTCCCATAAAGGAGGCGACAGCGGCGAGGTCGGCTGCACGTTTGTGCACGCCTTCGGGGGTCGGGGCCGTAGGGGCCTTAGTGGCTGCCGCCTTAGGGGCGGCAGCTTTAGGGGCGATCGCCTTAGGGACAGTCGCCTTAGGGGCGGTTGCCTTAGGGGCAGGGGATGCGCGCGGGACGGCCCCCGACTGGGGGGGCGGTGACGCGGGTGCGGGGGGCGTTGCCTTGGGAGAGCCCAAGGGCTTGGCCCATGCATTAGGCCTGCATAGGCGGAGTTCGGGGAACGCCGAAGGCGCTACAGTCACACGCGTAGAAGACGCGTGCGCCGTCTTAGGGGCGACAGGGGCGGAGGCGCGTGGCTGGACGCGTGGGGCCCTGGGGCATCCGCGATAGTTCGCGGGGTGTCCCAGACCGCCGCACAATACGCAGCCGGGAGGGGTGGTGGCCGTCGCCTTGTCACGGACACAGTCGGCTGTGCCGTGATCCCCGAGGCACTTGACGCACCTCGGGCGGGCGTGGCAATTACGGGCGGAATGCCCGTAGAGCTGGCAGCGGTGACACTGCCCGGGAGCCCCTCGCTTACGCGGGGGTTCGACCTTCAGGCCGGAAATAAAGCATACCGTCTTCACATTGAAGACGGCCTTGGCTTCTGAGGAGTGGTCCAGGACTACCTGGACCATGTCGTAGGCCTCGCGGGAGCGGGCCTTGTACAGGCGGTGAACCTGTTTGGCGGGGTACCCCTGCGCCTGGAGGTCGAGGAGAATGGACCCGGTGTCCATCTCCTTAGGGAGACCGCGGATTACAACCCGCAGTTCCCTTTCCTCCTGAAGGGGGTATGTGTGAAAGCCGATCTTCTCGGCGTCTAAGAATTTGGTGAGGGCGCGGTGGTCCATCGGAGATGGTACCACGACCTTGATGCCAACGGCACAAGCCCTGGCGTGGGAAAACTCGCAAATTTTCCGCTCCTTTAGAGCGGAAGACACGGTATTCCAGGACGACTTGTCCTGGATGAATACCGGCGGTACTTTGCCGGAAGGGCGGGGAGGGGCGGGAGTCCCAGAGGACTGGGACTGCGCCACCCTAAGCTCTAAAAAGGTGAACGCCTTTTGCACTGCTAGACCTCAAGGTGAACAGTTATTCTTGTCTGTGGTCTGTTACTTTGAAAGAATGAAAGAGTGAGACAACGTAGTGATTACTTGGTCAGTGAATGAGACAGAAGAATAACAAAGAAAAAGTAGATTCAAACTTTCCATTTAATTTTAAAAGTAGTTTCTACACAAATTTCATGACGAAAAAGCAATAAACGTGCACATTATTTAAAAATGATCGTTATTGTAAACATGGGAAATAGATTTAACACGGTAAAGCGATTCGAACGGTTTTCAGATTTAGTTTTGGCGCTGTTGAAATACCTTTTTGACGTGATAACGTCTTTAAAATCGTTTTAGTCGGGTGACATGTTCAGAAACTTGTGTCACACCAAAACCTCAGGAGCGCGATCGCAGGTATAACGAGAGAGAGACGGACCGATCTCCCGTCTCATCTCGAGCGCTGCCAGTCATTCCGTGAAACTTGTCACGCGGAATCCTCACGAGCGGAGGCTGGCATAGCGTTCGAGTGAGTGGACCGATCTTCCGTCTCTCTCACTCTAGCGGCATACAAAAGAATGGAGATTTTCTCGTGCGGTTAAGTTTTCGTTGAATGTTTAACAGTGAAACAAAATAAATAAATAATATAATATAATTATAATTATATTCATATAATGTATGAAGAAAAATGTATATCATAGTCGAATAAGTAAACTTGTCATTTTACACCCGAAATTTATCATCAAAAGTGTGAATAAAACGATAGATGTAATTTAAAATTTGAAAAAATTGTTATCTTCATTAATTCCTTACTTCCCAAAAACTTATATCACCAATAAGACGTTATCACGTAAACATCTCGATCGTAAACCTACTTTACAAACAACCAATACCTTTTTGTAAGTATTATGATGTTACCCCGATGTCAGCAAAAAGATGGCATAACTAAAATGGCAATGTGCAGGCCACTTATGCACGTAGTTTTACTGAATCAGTGGCGTATGCCATAAAGACCACAGGTAAAGACGATAAAAGATGGTCACAAGGTTTTGTTCAGGAGACCCGAGACCCCGTACAGGAAGACGAAGAGTGAGCAGACCACCAGCCAGATGGTCGAATGATACCTATTATAAAGACAGTACGCAGGCAGGACCGACCTAGACAAGAGCCTTAGCCGCATCGCCGCATAAGAGCAAGAGGCATATGTCCACCAGTGGACCAAACATTATGCAGAAAAAGTATGAAGATTTTTATAAACAACATAGGAAATGGGTTAGATAATTTACTCACATTGTAAATTCTTAAAAAAGAGCATAGCAGTTATTTATTATATTATCTTGAATTTTGTGAATTAAGCTGATAAAGTTCACATAAAAATACATACAAGATTTATTAAACATTTTTTTTATAGTGTGATTTATAATCAGATCTTGATCATTGATTTAAAAAGTAAAGATACGGCTGACAGAACAATTCACATTACACTTTCGCCATACATGACACACTAACGCCATCTATTAGAGTATAATGTCAACTGTTTAACCACATCACAGATGTAACCTTGTCGGAGCGGCTTATAATTAAAGAGGAACTCCGTAAAAAACTTCTTATTTTACATATTATAATATTTAAAGAGTTATCATAGTAAATATGTATAACTTCTTGCTTGCTTAAATAAAAATACGACACCGTGTTTCATTTCGCCAAGGATCAGTAGAAAATCTACAATTAAAAACGTAGTTATTTCTTTGTACTTTACACTTACTACGTTAAAACACAGTTTGATTTCCTTAAATATTAGATATATCGAAACTTCAGATATTTTTTCATCATGAAACATAATATTTGTATGACATCACCTGTAACCATGATAGTGCTCACAGTGTTGAACTAATGCACGCCGCTACGAAGTTATATCGGACATTCGTACGGTAAATATGGCGTCGCTTTGTATAATTGACAAGAACGATAAAAAAATATTAAAGTAATGTAAATAATTATCAAATGTACGATTTACTAGTGAAATTTAATATTAGAATTATTTTTGGTGAACTTTCGGTCGTAATTGACACAATTCTTAAAAGAACATCCAGGCATGTAATTTTTTCTTAGGACACCGGCTCCCGATGACAGCCGACCACTGACTACGTCACTTCGGCCCTAGGTAGGGTCAGAGTAGGGCCCGGTTATAGGCAACAGCCTGACGTGCGGTCCGCCCTGTCCTTACGAAGTAATATATAAGTCAATGATCTTGATATTATTTGTTAAACTGTCCATTGGGTGAAGTTGATCTTGCATTTTGTTATTTCGTTTGTTTTTATTGCAGCAGTTTACCTGTAACAAGAACAAACGACAACAACAACAACATCCACTCCACAAGCACTGAAGATCATTGTTGTCTGTGTACCGGGCAACATGTTTACCTCCCCCAGAGTATGCTTTTCTAAATGAATGCAGAATCATCAATTGTTAATAATAAAATGATTAATAAAAAGTTTATTGTAACAAAAAATGTTATAATAAGTTTAATTAACCTGTGTTGAGAGAATACCGCTCCTTCGTTGCGTAATTTATTGTTTACGTAGGTAATATCAACTGTAAATAGGTACTTAGTATTAGCTGTATTTTTATTTCTTATATTCCTAACACCTAGCCACTCATTATCCTATCTTTATTGGAAAACAAATATTTTTACCAACCTGCTAGTTGACACAAAACAAAAATTCACAAGAACACCCACAAATATCACCCACTACCACTAAGCCCTACAGTTGAACCACACACGTTTTTAAACAAATTAAAAATACATCCAAATATAGACAGCGATAAACATTTTAACTGATCAAGAATACATAAACGAGACACATTAGAAATTCCATTGTTATGAGGTCTCTTGAGCCTGCTTGGATGTTAACTGGTTAAATAATACTTTTAGGATTATTGATAATACCTTTATACATTCATAATTTATATAACAATAAACGAATTGTCAACTTTTCATCATTGTATTTATTGGAATGAGGATATGTACTATGAAATTTCCCCACATCTTTTTTATTATAGATTTTTGCTACACTTAGACAATTTGAGTTGAGATAAAGAGTTTTAAATTCTTTATCTTATTCTTTACATATATTGGAGAACAAAACATTTGCACTTTATACATATTACATTCTGTTGATACATTAGTGATTCTTGCTTCTTCCAGTTTTATCTGTAGTGTAGTAGTAAATTCCCTTTATTCATCTTACAATGACACTATTTGTTCATAGGTACTTTATTTATTAAGTCCGGGCAGACTCTTTGATTAAGTCTTATCCATCATATTCACATATCTACAAAGAAAGGAATGTTAATTAAACTGCTGTTTCTATGAAACCATCCATTTTATTTGGTAGAATGCTTACCAATGTTTGTTTATGTATTAGTTACCTACTACAAACGTTTTTGTAAGACACTAAAACGGAAACAAAGTATATTCCTACAAGTTCAACTTTAAGTTTCACAAAAAATATTTATCAAAATAGTCGTAAATCCACATACATCTACAAAACAATCTTGAAAAAACTAGTAAATAGTAACTTTTTTCAAGATGGCAAAAGTGACATTAGAGACGTTCAAAAGACGCTCAGCTGCTATCGAAACGACTGTCATGGTACGAAAAGTTAATACAAAAGAAAGGTGAACGTTTTTCTAAACGTCAAAATAGCAGGCCTGCGGAAGTCCTGCTAATAACATGTCATAGTACGAATTAGCAGGGCAGTTCAAAAGCAGGCCTGCTTTAAGGGGTCATGGTAAGGGCCCTGTATGTTTCTTATAGGCTGCAAGTCGTAAGTCATCTTTTAAAATACGCGACATGGTTCTAGGTGCTATCTTCATCTCCCGAGATAAAATCTTTTGCTTTCGGACAGGATTTCTTCGTATTCTTTCCCTTACTGCTTTGACCACCTTTTTCGTACGAACACTACTTGGACGGCCAGATCTTTTTCTGTCACAGAGGTCTCATTGTACCTATTAATAGCCCGGTACACAAACATTTTACTAATACCAAGCGTATGGAGAATTTTCAAAATTGCAATTGGTTCCATACCTACTTTGTGTAATGCAATCACAGCGATTCGGTTCTCTTTATCACCCCACTCCATTTGAATATCGCAAAACATTGTACAATGTATTGGCGCCAAAATGAGAAAAATCAATGAACAATCATATAAAAATGACAGATTCCAAATTCAAATGTAATATTTTGTTTATTTTTAATTGTAACAGTATTTATGGCCAGCCAGACTGACTAAGTCTATACAACGTGTAGGTTATGGCAAATACGCAAAACCTCAAGGGCTGATTTTGGTGATCAAATAATACCTACCTACAACCAACATCGTAAAAAATATCTTAACGTAGGACCAACATCGTAAAAAAAAGATGTCCTATTAGGTATTACGCTACTGGTAGATACAGTACGTCCTACTGACTGGTAACTTATTGGTCACGTGAAATCATTTTGCATTTATATTTTTTCGTTGTTGGTCTCATAGAAAAAGAATTGTATTTAAGCACCAGAATCAGCCCATAAAAGGTTTTGCCGACTTTTGCGTATTTCGCGTTACACGTTGTATATTTACCTACTTACCTTCTATTCTGTGGCGCTTTATGAAATAGGTCATAAACTTACCTACCTACTTTTGAGCGCACCCAAATAACCAAACCAAATACATAGATAATAAATTATGCAGCAGGTACCTACAAAATGCCACGCGATGGCCGTATAGAAACTATGATGATAAAAACACCTACTTAGTACTTACCCAACATACCTACCTACTTAAAGCAACGATAGGGTAATATCGTTGACTTATAGCCGCAAGAAAATGCCGCCCTGTATTATTGTGCCAGTCGATATTGTTGGTAAAAGCGTATTAAGAAAAACCGTCCTCGAACCGAAATAATAATAACATCAGTAAAAACCGGCCAAGTGTGGGACGCGCAATGTAGAGTTCCGTAGTTTACTGTCACGTGTCACAACATGCGGCATTTTCTACTCGTTTCCCGTTTTACATAATTAACAGCTTCATCTATGTAATTTTCTTCTTCAATTACATTTTTTAAGCTAACTTGGTTGGTAACCTTAAAGCCTACCTAGCTGTGATAGTTTTCTTTTGTACTTCGTTACTTTAAAATACTTTAATTGTCTTACTTTTTTCATATTTTTGAAAACAACTATTTAGCTGGCTGAAGGGGGGAGGGCGACACTTGACTCTACATAAAATGCACTTATAGCTTAATAATAGGAACGCAAATGGATCCCTGAATCAAAACATCTACACGAGCGGGATTGACGAGAAAAAATAATTCATCTACATACAATAACGTGTTGACTACGGAACCCTAAAAACGATGTTGAACGAAGCAGGTAGTTACCTACTTACCTAATCAAAGGACTAAAGCAATAGGTACGATATAATCTTAAGTATAAAAGCAGGCTCTTTTTAGTTTTTATTACACCACAGCAAAACAGCTGAACTTGATCTAGAGACCTTGAGATCTCGTAAACGACCGAGCCGATAATTAGCTTCATACACACAGCACCAACACAAGTCATTTTACTTACACTTTACGTGTAGGTAGGTCTGTACCTACGTCATAAACGGTTTGGCTTGGCATACTAATGCGTGCTCTGTGTTGTATTTATGCTAAGTGGTAAGCAAAGAAGCTATTTATTGTTTCTCCATTTTAGAATATTAAAGGAGAAAAGTCTATTCTAGGATTTTTTTTGTTAGTTACTGGTAATGGTTTGAAAATAAATTTCATTTTTTATCGGCTTTTTACACATGTTTTGTCATTTGGATCTAATTTATTCTTAACTTTAGTATTCTTACTTATGTTGGGAAAAGCTACTCTACCCAGTGGCGGATTTACACATTTGCCACCAGTAGGCTATTCCAATTTTGCCGCCCCTACTGACCTCTGCAATTCGATTGTCTATAGTTCAAAATCATCAGCGGTCAAACGACCGACTGGCGTACGCCGAATGTCAATGTCGTAGCCAGATCGTAAAATTGACCAATTCATGATGTGACCGAGCATTTCTTAAAATGGTGGTATTTCATGATACGGCCAACTAAAACTGACCATATTGTATAAACGTCAACATTCGATGAAATATCAATCCACCTTTGGCCATATCATTAAAATAAAAATATGTTTACAAGTTACGTGAATTTGTTTAATATTTGTAGTCTTGGTCAATAGATAATTTAACATTTAAATACCTAGTTATTATTTTTAAACAAAACTAATACTTAAATAAAAACACTTGAATAGCTAAATGACCTAACTAACCTCTCAAATTACATTCCGATCTCCTTGATTTTTTGACGTTGCGCTTGATTTTTGAGTGACTTTCATAAAAGTAGAATAAAATATTTGTCCGCCGCCATTACTTAACACAAAAACAAAGCAACATTAGCGCCTCTACCGGTGGGTAATGTAACGATTTTACGATATGATCATTATAATAATATGTTTGACCATTTCATGAAGTATTCGTGCGTTTCGCTGTTTATATCATCAAACGCTGAGTATTCATTGATTTGATCAGACCACATCATGATGTAGGCAGCGTGTTCTGTTCTATATCATGAAATACCACCATTTTATGAAGTGATCGGTCACTTATCAATTATCAATTTTACGATCTGGCCACGACATCATTATCCCAACGGTCACGCGGCCGCTCGCGCCAGAACCAGTTTTGTACCTTATTTCATGTTCTCTGACTCATTAATTCCTACTTTAAGCTATTACAACATGTTCTAGGATAATATAACCCCTTATTTTTCACGTTACATGACATAAAACTTTGACATTTAAACCATTTTATCCACGAAATCGGAGGTGGGGCCATTTTTTACGAAACTTTAAATCGTTATTTCTGTAAAATTATTGTATGTAATGTAGGTGTACAGTTTTAATTGCGTATCTTGTTGTGTTATAGGGAAAGATTTATTAAAAACCGCTACTCATGGCATTTATTTCGAAACGGATATATAAGGTGCTTCATAAATATCTGCAACGTCTGAAATTGGTAAAAGTATTGCTTATATAGATTACGATAGTGAAGGAATTACGTGCCCCGGATCAGTAATTAATTATTTGCGAAAAGACAGTAAATAAATGGTTACTTGCTTCAATTTGCATGACACACTTCTTCATCCGCCCTTGACACTGCGCGGGAGCGGTATAATGTGAAACGTTAGTATTTTTGGACAGATGTCGACGGTTTGAGACAGAATAAAGCCTAATCTTTATTTAATATAATTTTTTTAATAAAAAAATTAATGATATTCTGGACATAAAATTTCTTTACTATCGTAATCTATTTATGTAATACTTTTACCCATTTCAGCGTTGCAGATATTTATGAAGCACCTTATATATATTTTTTTCAATGAAATGTCAATTTTATGATTAGTGGACTTTCATCCCCATTATATCAGCTTTTTCTCGTTAAAAACAGGGGAACAGGAGGAAAGAACAGGGGGAAAGTCATGAGATTAATCCCCCACGATTAGGAGTGGACTGACCTACCCCCGGGACAATTCCCCCCCCTCTCGAAAACGCTTAGTTAACGAGATATGTATAAATTTATTGATTATTGATAGGACCTAACCTCAAACTGAACAAGTTTCAAATTGAAATTCAAATGCGTTTATTGCCAATTAAGTTTTGGGGTGAGAGGAACAGGGTGTAAAGTTCCTCATCCCCCATTGAAAAGGGAGGATCCTCCCCGACCAGACAAGTGTTGTGTCTGGTGGGCAACTGCCCGACGGTTGTTTGTCGGGTTCTTGTATATATGGTTCAATCGCTCCGATAACTTTAATATCGCAATGTAGGATACGTCAGTTTTGTATGTGGCGAGATAGATGTCGCTACATCACTTCCACTCCGAGACCGGAGGTCGATAGCAGGTTGACTCGTCCATACATGTTGTGTTGCTTGCCGGGCCAGTGGAATGTTCCAGTGAGTCGGAACCAGATGCCGCATAGTTCACGGTGAGTCGGAACTGTCTGCGGTAATGCCTCAGTGAGTCGGGGTGATGCTGCAAGTGCTCCAGTGAGTCGGAGTGGTGCAGTGCTGCGTAGTGGCTGGCTGCTGCGTCGACCAGGAGAGAAGGCGTCTCTGCTTTGCTTGTTGACCGGCCGAAGTGCAGTGTGCTTGTGCCAAAGTCGCTGAGAAGGCTGTGGGTGATGACCAGGAATGCGCGTCCGCTGCATGCTGGTGGTCAGGATACCCGTAGTAGCCGTGGATTCTGGCTGGCTGTAGGACTCGCTGCTCGAAAGCTTGAGGAAGTGATGATGACGTCACGATGACGTAGCTTTGGGAAGGCTGCGCTGACGTTCATGCTCGGGGTCACCAGTTTGGGGGTGGGAGGAACAGGGTGTAAGGTTTCTCATACACCATTGAAAAGGGAGGATCCTCCGACCAGACAGGTGTTGTGTCTGGTGGGCAACTGCCCGACGGTTGTTTGTCGGGTCCTTGTATATATGGTTCAATCGCTCCGATAACTTTAATATCGCGATGTAGGATACGTCAGTTTTGTATGTGGCGAGATAGATGTCGCTACAAAGTGTACAAGTGAGATCTTTAAAATACTTAATGTAACTTAAATTACCCTTTTCAGGTGTTGCAATTTTCTTAATCTAAAATTATTCATGTAGGTAATATCTCTTACCTAATTTTATTTAAAAAGTAATAAGTACATAATAAACAAATAAAATAAAAAAAGATCATCCGCCTATTAATATATTTCTGTTTTATTTTACTAGTGTTTTTTTAAATAAATTTGTTTATTTATGTTTTGGATGTAAAGAATTCTTCTAGGGTGTAAAAGCAGTTGGAGATCAAGTAGAGTTTTAATTAAAGGATGTTAGTTTACTTAGTACCTTTTCTATGTCCTGCCTCCGAGAGGTGAAGCGGACACCTGCCGTCCGCCATATGTCAGGCCGCAGCAGTGAACCGGACGCGTCGCATCCGAAACATTAGAATTCTTTTAGGTTAACAACTTGAAATAGCGTAGCGCTATCGGTCTAATAGGGTATGCGGAAATTACAAGAACTCGATCTGAAAACCCTGAATCTGCGATTATAACAGCAGCAGCATCATGACACAGACAAAGACCAAACTCGTGGCTCTACTCTTCTTCTTCTTCTAAATATCACGTTTTTTCAGTCCATGCCGCGACTAGGTAGGTATCAATGACGGCATGCGTCGCATCATCGCATGCGTCATGTGATCAACGAACTCGCAAGATTTTTTGTTTTGTCAATAATACCACCTACTCTGTTTACTTCGCTTCAAATATGAGATTTTACGCTCCGCTCCGCCGTGCTGTTTATCATGAATATGCGCAAAACGACACATTATTGTCATTGTCTTAAGAGTAAGGAATTCGCTTCCTTGTGTAACAAGGTACCAGACAATAAACCCAGAACACCTAGACCACAGAATATTTAATAGGATAAAACCTATACCTTTTAGTCAATTTCGAAACTTCGTTTTCTGAATTTTACCCGAGTCGGGAATCGAACTCCGGACCCTGCGTTTTACCGCTCCATTATCGGCTTATAGTTGACAATTGAAATGGCTTTACCTTTACTCAGCTCAACAGCTGCACCTGGACTGATTGATGTAACTAAACCACTTGAACTATGGAAGGGAAGGATTTAGATGTTTTTTTCTACAGCGGCAAAATGCACTTTTTTAATTTTATGCTGGCGAAACAGCAGTAACTTAGTTTTAATGGTAATAAAAATATTCTGTCGACAAAACTTGTTTATTAAGCGGGCATTGAACTTGTGTTGACTATTCTAGTAATTTAGAGGATAATATATTCTAGTGTATTCTGAATCCATGGAAAAATAAAATGTGTTTATTTACAATGCTAGAATTTATTTTTAATAAATAGTATACATAATAAATGACAACAGGATTTAATCAATATTATAACTGAGGTACTGATTACAAGTATTTGAAAATAATAACATAATTGTAAATTAAAAACAAAACTTTAACCCTTCAAGAAAACTGCCTATAGATGTTCCATTACTTGAGTCATCAAACTCAATTGTTAGAGTTCTATAGCCATAGGAGATTCGATCTCTTACTTCTACTACATATGAATGTGGTTGAAACTGGTTTTGTGGCCACACAAACTGGATATTGTACCACATATTTTTCTTAATGAAACAGGGTTCACTGAGCTCTATTTCAACAGTGGTATCATATTCCACTGTGTTGATAAAATCAGTAGAATGTACCATTTTATTATCAGAAGCTGAAAAAATTGAAACTGATAATTGTTCTAAATAAGTTTTTAACACATTATTATTATGATAAATTAAATTAGGTGGCATTCTGGCTGGTATGCAAAGTGAGTTAACAAAAATAGACTTATTTGCTTTTATTCTTGATTTTATGATGTTATTGGTTAAGTCTATATTTAATGGAGCAACAGGTCTAAAAGGACTTCGATAGCAAAGATACGATTTCAATTTTAGAGCCTGGCGTGGTATGCATTTAAAATTATTTTGATTATTTTTTTCACTAGTTTTATCTTCCAAACATTTCGATTTTTTAATATATTTGAAATCTTTAGGCAAAAGAATATTCAGTGCATTATTTTCAATATCTGCTAATTCTTCATATGATAATATGTTAAATCGTAATAATTCAAATAACCCATTTTTAAACAAGATTTCATGCCTACTTTCAAATGTTTCGGGAAGCTCATTTTGTTGGCAATAATGTTTAGTCCATTCAAACACATGTTTTATAAGTTCCACTTCATCCATATTCATCTGGTCGCTTTTTAGAATGATTTCCATACAAGAAGAAGAGATTAAGTCTATATTTTCTTTAAATAAATATCTTGCATGTTCACAAAATAATTGTAATGCACATGATGTTAACTGCTTGTCATAATCTGGGTAGTTTAGGACATGAATAACATTATCCACACTGATATTAGTTTTTATATAAGCAATGCACATATTAGCCAAGTGATCCAAAATATATTTTCTGGATGCATAGAGTAGTTCCAGTGCATCTTCAATGGAAGATATTTCTACTTTATCTGTGTATATGTAATTCAGTAAGAGTTGAAATATTTCTGGTTCTATATCTGTTATTATCACTTCATTATTAGAAGATAGAGGTCCATAAAACATAGCTTCAAAAACTGGGCTGCTAATGCCTAATATTAATTTATGTGCTTTAAAATCTTTCCCACACACAGAGAAACAACAATCACTCCATTCATAGGACACCAGCAACTTTTTTACACGATCGTACAAGTTCGTCTGATTTATATCATTGTTCACTTTGTTGTAACCCATCTGTAAAAATAAATTAATAATGTATATTTTTAAATTATTTGTAGCATAAAGGACCTGCAGGAAATTAGTAGGTATTAAGGTAGTTCGAAGATAAAATGTAAAATACTAACCGTTTACTCAACCGGCTTCAGAAAGATGAAAAAATATACAAATAACAAAATAATTAAGAGAGGTATGTATTGTTTTTTTTTTTACTTAATTTAAAGCGTAGGATGTTTAACTGTAATTTTAAATTTAAAGTTATGTACCACTCAACGCACGCACATTAATAAATTATTATTGGACGTTTGATTAAATAACTAGTGAACAGTAGCAGTCGAAATTAATAAATGCGATTTCGAAGACAAATGGAAAACAAACGGTACTCTTTATAGCACAGATTAATTTAAGTTGCTTTATAAAATTGCGAACAACCAAAACAACAAATGACATTATTGAACGTGGGTGACACTGACTGACACAGACTATCACTCACAGTCACTGACAGTAGTAGTAGATACTATATAACCACAAAGGGAAAGGCCTTAGATCATATATCCTATGGATATGCCATTGACATCAGTACGGCAAGCACGAACTTCTATCGAAATCGAATCGACTGTCGAGATCGAGAAAATTTGTATGAAATCTTGATCAGCGCCATTGCGGCCAGTAGCAGGAACTATTTTTCTAAGCACGAACCACTTTGACGTCTCGAGACTCGCGGATTCGTATCGAATTCGAATCGAGAAGCGGCAGTTTGTATTAGAATTGGTAGCACGAAACAACATTTGACACACAGATTCGAAAAAATCGAAGGCTGGCTATCGAATTGTCTCTCACTGCAAATTTATCAGTGAGAACTTTCGTAAGTCTTAAAATTTGTGATTTAAAGTGAAAATAATTATGTGGAGAGTGTCTCGTGGTCCCTTACCAAGCTATTTTAGGGCTTGGTCGATGTTGAACACAGAAAGAAATGAAGAGGAACAAATTAAAAGGTATACTTATTAAGGTTATTTATTTGTTGTTAAACAATGCATAATATTTGTTTAGTGCAATATTACCTTAATATCTTTGTTTTAGAGACCTACGTATTAGAAGTGTGTTAAGAAAATCGTTTAACCCAGCAAGTATCAACAGTAGAGAGTTCGTAAAAAGGTATCGGCTTACCAAAAAAGCGTTTACTTTTCTATGTAGAATCCTGAGAGAAAAAACTGCGTTGAAGGCCAGCAAAAGGGTATCGTTCGAACATAAGGTTTGCATCTGGTTGTCTATGCTTTATTTAAAATCAATAAACTTCCTATTTCTTCTTTATTGTTGTCAGTTTTTTCAGGTGCATTGTCTTTTTACGCCACCGGATCTTATCAAAGAATTGTTGGTATGGCGAAATACTTGGGGCAAACTACAGTCAGCAAGTATGTGAGAGAAGTAACAGGTGCTCTCAATACTCCTGCTATATTGAAAACATTTATTAAATTCCCTACAACAGTTGCTGAAAGAGAAATAGCAAGGCAAAAGTAAGTTTAATGAAACCTTAGATGAGGTTTTTCAATTTGTTATCATATTTTATATAAAATCTAAAATTAATCATTTGTTACTTCTCAGATTCTATACTAAATATGGTTTCCCTGGAGTAATTGGATGCATTGATGGATCACATTTTCATATATTTACTCCAGGAAAAGACATTGAACATTTGTTTTTCTGTCGCAAGCACTATCACTCACTGAATGTTCAAATGGTAAGTTAAGTGTAAAAGGATTTAAAGTGAATAATAATTAAAAGCTAACTTGACTAACTGTATGGTATGAGAAAAATATCTATACCTGCTTTATTGTTAACAGATTTGTGACAGTGATGGAAGGATAACTAATTTAAACCCTAAGTATGGTGGAGCAACACATGATGCATTCATCTGGGAAAATAGTGAAGTAAATAACTTCATGCAGCGATTGCATCAAAACAATAAGCACACGTGGTTATTAGGTAAGTGCACCATTTCTAAAAATAGCTTCCTTTGCGCCATAGAGCATTCCAGTCCCAGGCAAGTTAAGCAAAAACTAGTTGTAAAAAATTGGGTCATTGGGGTCTAAATCCACTTGAGTTTTTTCATTAGTTCAGTTTAGTAGAGTGCCAACGATTTACTCAGTGCAAGATTAAAAAAGATTTATTGACATTTATCATTTTCCTGGTAATTATAATTAATTGAATAGTTTAAATAAAATTTTTGAATATTTAAATTATTTTCACTATATGTATACATTAAACAACAACCATGACACTATTATTAAGAGTTGGCTTGTCTCAGTATTAATTTATTATAATGTGTTTAAGGTGATTCAGGATACCCCCTACGACCATGGTTGATGACACCTATAACCGATGCTGCTGAAGGGACTCCAGAAGCTAAATATACATTTATTCACGGACAAACTCGTGTAATTATAGAGAACACTTTTGGCAGGCTGAAAAATCGATGGCGGTGCCTTAGTAAAGACCGTACACTACACTACAAGCCAGAAAAATGTGCAAAGATAATAATCGCATGCAGTGTTTTGCACAATATAGCCATAGATTTTTCGGTCCCTGATTTAGATGACTATAATCATACGAGTCAATCTGATAGTCAATTTCAAGAAAACTTGCGAGGTATCGAGGGAACAGGGAGGGATGATCTTCTAATTAGAGGGCGCGCTACGCGTGCCCAGTTAGTTGATAGGATAAATAGGTTACACTAAAATAAATGTAGTACTTTAGCTTTCATTAAATTGTTATATTTTTTCGTTTAAATTGATGTGTAGTTCGATTTAAAAAAACTTAAACTTTATTAAAATTAATTGCCTTTTTTTATTAATATTGAATTTATTCGTTGTGTATTCTTAGATTTTGTAATTTTTGATAATTTTGATTTTGTAATGAGCAGGTATAATTAAATTTAAAATAATGCTTGTTTTACCCAGACGAAATGTGTTGGGCATTAAAATTATTTTAGTCATTTTATATGTATTCTGTACCATGTTTTAAACCAAAATATATTTACCTTATTTCATTAAAACAAATATTAATCGTAATATATTTTTTATTTATAAGTAACTGACTTAATTTCTATTTGATACATAACATTTGAAACATACCTAAATATTACTTAGAGCTACTTTTACTTAAATAATCTTCTATAAGTTTTAACGTTTCTTTAAATATTTCTATCCACTGAGCTTGCAATTGAAGCTCAGTGTCCCTCTGGCGAATCCTCTCTCTCTCCAAAGAAAAATATTTTTCGTCGCGTTCCTTCTCACACTCCAAAAAAGCCATAGCGGACGCATCGGCTTTTGTGGATTTTTTGAGTTTTTTTGGTGGAGGTGGTGTCCAGTGAGGTTCTGGAGTTGTGGCGTGTGGACTTGGTGTCGGGAGAATATCTTCTCGGGGTAAACTGTGAGTACTCGTTCCCGGTATGTTCCACTCCTCGTCACCTGCAAATGTACAGGAAAGTGTAAATTATTTCAATTATCTATATACATTCTATAAAACAAAGTCGGGTTAGTTACACCATTTATAAGTTAAGAACGGCTGGACCGATTTTTATGATCTTTAATCTTTTGAATTTATTCCCGCCTCGAATAGCAGAATAATTATTAATACATCAGAAAATTCACAAAAAACAGCTAGTGTAAAAAAAAAACTTTCTTTCTTTGATTCTGTATTTAACGTAATAAAAAACGTTTTTATTTATATTAGTTAAAAAGGAAAGATAGATAAATAAGAAATACTTACCTACAACAAGAATACTTATGTCTTCAGACTGCTGTGTAAGTGGTGGCTGCTCTACAGGATCATCCTGTTTAAAAAAATGGTTTTACCTAATGACGCCTATTTTAAATTTAACTTATTCTACATAAGTAGTCAGTTGAAATTCCAAGAAGGCCAATTCTACAATCATTCGAGTAAGTAATAAGGTAAAGAATGTCTTGTTCAAGTGGGTCTCATTTTTTGTAATAAAAAAAAACTATGTTCGGGGTAATCTTAATAGTTAGAACTCATACTAAAATTGCGTTTTGAATTCTTAAAAACATACCTGAGTAAAACCTACTTCAGGTACAGCTTGCATTCCTGTAGCAGCTTGCTCACCAATGATGGTCAAAACCCGCAACTCTAAATCGGTCAGGCATATCTTTAGAGCAGGACCTCCACCAGTACCACGCATTGAATTCTTCAATTTGGCAGCCTTTTTTTTTGTTCCATTTTTAAAGTCACTCCACACCTAAAATATTTGCAATAAGAACTTTTAAAGTAGGTCTAAATAGGTCATAATTAAGAAACTTAATTATTTGTAAATATAATACATAAATTCGGAACAATTTAACATACAACTTATATTTTATTTCTTTAAAAATGCTTACCTTTCGCCATTTTTCTTCATTGCGTGAATCTCCTGACCCTTCACTGTTCAATTTACTAGTAAGTTCCTTCCACTTAGCTATGTTGTATTGGCGTCCGTGAGGGCCACCAGAGGGTTTAGATAAATCTCCAAATCTAAAAAAGCAGAAAGTTTTATAGGGAAACTAGAAACAAACATCAATAGGCGAATAGGGTATAATATATAAGTATAAAGCGTATTTACATACCTTTCCATGAACTCTACCATAATAGTAAATTGGATGTGACTAGTTCTCACCATTTTAAACTCACAACAATAAACAATACCCAGAATAAATAAATAATTATTTCAGTGTTCGCGCGTTCTCATTCAAGTGGCGTCACTTACTCGAATTACAAACTTTTTTGACAGAATACGTTCTACACTACTAAGTGAAACGTTTTGTCGGCACAATGTTACATAAACACTTAAAATACTCTTTTTTATTTGAAAAATGCTAAAATACTAATAAATTACTTATTTTTACTATAGATACGACTTAATTTTAATTATTTACTAATGTATTTATTAAATTTTTAACTCTCTGAAATATTTCTATCATTCACTTTGGTTTCAGAACGCACACTTCATACAACATAATTTTTTGTCTGTGCGCTTCTATCGAGAAACTCGATAGTTCCCTAGCGAGTACGCGTTAGCGAGTCGATATAAGTTCGTGCTGCCAAAATTTCGACGGATCGAAATCGAATAGTTTCGTCAAACTTTTCTACTCGATTTCGATACTAGTTTCGTGCTTCGCCTACTGCCATCCATCAGTGGATTGCCATTTTGCGAGACATCAGTATACTTTTAAGTCATCTCACCTGTATAATTATATTAATAAAATCCTTAACATATATACTAAAACAAATTTTGAATGCAAAATGCTGCTCACACAGTGGATTAAGACTGGACTATGAGGATGTTGAAGGCCTTATCTCACGTAATAAGTGGTAACTTAATATCTTGTAGGATCGTGGTTGTACATACACATAACCTTCTCATTACACACACACACACACACACACACACACACACATACACACACACAAACACACTTGATAATTTGTGGATACCTTAAATTTTCTGACAACCTAATTCATGAATTTGTTTGCATTATATAACTTATATAACTTATTTTTGTAATTTTGTAACTGTATGTTCCTATACAATGCTATGAGAGAGCGGCCTCTTCTGGCACAAGTGTTCTCGCACTTAAAAAAAAATTGGTTGTTTGTAAAGTAGGTTTACGATCGAGATGTTTACGTGATAACGTCTTATTGGTGATATAAGTTTTTGGGAAGTAAGGAATTAATGAAGATAACAATTTTTTCAAATTTTAAATTACATCTATCGTTTTATTCACACTTTTGATGATAAATTTCGGGTGTAAAATGACAAGTTTACTTATTCGACTATGATATACATTTTTCTTCATACATTATATGAATATAATTATAATTATATTATATTATTTATTTATTTTGTTTCACTGTTAAACATTCAACGAAAACTTAACCGCACGAGAAAATCTCCATTCGTTTGTATGCCGCTAGAGTGAGAGAGACGGAAGATCGGTCCACTCACTCGAACGCTATGCCAGCCTCCACTCGTGAGGATTCCGCGTGACAAGTTTCACGGAATGACTGGCAGCGCTCGAGATGAGACGGGAGATCGGTCCGTCTCTCTCTCGTTATACCTGCGATCGCGCTCGTGAGGTTTTGGTGTGACACAAGTTTCTGAACATGTCACCCGACTAAAACGATTTTAAAGACGTTATCACGTCAATAAGATGGTCAACCTCTACTCTTGTAACCAAACTTTTGTTACATAATAAAGATTTTCATTTTCATTTTCATTTTCATTGACAGGCTTACCCCTCGTTAAAAAAATATGGCCAACAGGCCATTTGTCTTAGAACTAGTTGAGCAAATGTCACTATTTTGTGTCGACATTTGTCGCTGGATTATGCTCGCAGAGAAATGGTAAATTGTTCTGTTATATATTGCCAAAGCCGCTCTGCTACTTCAAACTTTCGTGATCATGGTATCACCTATCACAAGTATGTATTTTAGTGATTTCTTAGGTTCGTATTTTTATACAATAACGAAAGTGAGTCAGACGAATATTTGATGGAATTAATTTTTTGAAAAAAAAAAAAAAACCGACTTCAAAACACTAAAATGCTAAAAATAATCCTAACACTTAAGTACCTAATCAGTTACTTTTGGAGTCGGTGCCAGCCGATGAGAGATTCAATGTTTTTGTTTGCACCGACTCCAAAAGTAACTGATTAGGTACTTAAGTGTTAGGATTATTTTTAGCATTTTAGTGTTTTGAAGTCGGTTTTATTTTTTTTAATAAAATTTACTTATTTCATCAATTTTTAGTGATAAATCCTAATCTAACTGCTGAACACCGATTTCATCCCCTATTTTCCTACCCTTAGGGGTGATTTTTATTTTGTAAACTTTTAGCATATTATCTTTGAAGTATAAGCTATTCAATAAAACAAAAATCATCAAAATCAGCTCATATTTGACAAAGATAGGTAACAAGAACCACAACCAAAATACTATCTGGGTATATATTTGTTGATTTTCTCAAAAAGTTCTAAATCAATTTCGATAAAATTTATATGGGACCACCTCTGAAGTATGCTCTACCAAACAAAAAAAGAATCATTAAAATCGATTCATGATTGGCGGAGTAATCGCGTAACAAATATACAAAAAAAAAAAAAAAAAACAGTCGAATTGAGAACCTCCTCGTTTTTTGAAGTCGGTTGAAAATAACATGGTACGGAGGTAGATTTTACTTAGTACAAGCCATAGTGCCATTTTGAGTGAATGATGTGTTTCTTTCATTTAACTAAAAATCAAGTTAACGAAAAGAACATTTTTGTTTAAATCAAAGCCGCATTTTGTAAAACCAGAAAATATGCAGTAATAAATTATGCTGACCAATGGATATTTTTACAGATAATTTTGCTTTGGCGAATTAAATATTTCTATTGATTCATTTACTGCCTCCAAACACCTATTATTCAGTTCAAATTCTATCTTTAGAATTTTTTCTTGCTTACCAAATATTTGTGTTGCGAATCACTCAATAGTATTATTTTCTGTTATAAATTCCCGAAAGATAATATATTAAAGGAAAAATAGTCAAAATTTCGACTAGTATCAAGCGATATTAGTCCGGACCAACTTTTAACGTGCCTTCCGAAGCACGAAGATGCTTGTGATAAATGTCACTAAATATGGTTAAAATGGTCACCCATCCAATCACAACCGTAGCATAGGTGGCTTAACTTTAGTAATTACTACCAAAGCGCTGCCGCCACTGAGCGATGAGACACATTAATTATTATAAAAGTGCCTGAATAAATAATCAATATAGAGTATTATTAAATTTAATTGTAATTGTTAAATAAAATGATCTGCTTTATACGATGTCATTTACTTTGTTTCTTTCTCCGGATGTGTGTCTTCAGCCAAACTGAAAGTCATTGATGGGAGGCCACTGCGGAACACAGGTTCAGCAGTGGACGTCCTATGGCTGAAATGATGATGATGATGTGCGCAGACAACAGCTTGTCAGCCTACCACAAAACGTCAAATTTTCTCAATTGATATTGATCTCTACATGTCGGACGTAAACTTGAAAATCGGTTCAATGACCAGTAACTTTGGGTAGGTTAACTTGTCGTTGACTGTACAAAAATGTAAGTGAATCAGTCAAAATGTATTATTTACAAAAATAAATAAATATTGGCTGAAAAATCTATCACTACGTTCAGTCATTATTGAACATACATGTTCTTTTATTCATTCTTTGGCTAGGTCACATCACTAACATATTGCATTTGTTGTCGTATGAAAACTCGTTGTTACATGTCAGTTGCAAATGTGTGTGTGTTTTCTTTGTTTGTCCCTGTGTGTACACGTCAAATTTTCGTAGTGTGCTATACGTGTCTTCCTCGTCTCCCGCAAAAAATGGCAGAAAATCTTATTAAGTGATTTGAGGGCTTGCCACCTCCTTAGGATAAATACTCAAAGGAAAAGGCAATGGTACAGAGCTAAATCTTCAGTATATTTATTTTTTCATGTAGATTCAAGTATTTAAGGCAAGAAAGCCATTTCTTCCATTTGGGTGAATATCAACATAAGCCATTTTTTGTAAGATTTGGTGGCGCATTTTTTTTTACTTTTTCATAGTTTTTTTTTTCTGAATATGAAATTTTGGGTCATGTTATATCTATTTTTAGATTTGGGCTAGAATCACATGTATAGTTTCTGAAATATTGATCCTCAAAGTTTTAAGCCTTAAGCCACCAAATCTTAAAATTTTAAAAATCACGCCGCCAAAACAATCTTGCCCACCAAAACTGAATGCTTTTAACTATTGATACATTAAAACAAATGGATTTCGAAAAATATTTATTCCAGACATAAATCAATACTAGGAACCATCGGTATAACATTTTCCAAAAACATATTGAGATAGAGTAATCAACTCTATCTCAATATGTTTTGTAAGAGAGTGCGCGCACGGGCGACTTTTGTCGCTGCGACGTTTTTGTCACTCGTCGTCGTCGGATTTCTTCAGCCTCTGGCTGGCGGGACACGGGCGATTGCCCTTTACCCGGGCGTCTTCTCAGGGTGTCCACTGACACTACTGGTGATTGGTCGCCGCGATTGCGGCTGCTAGTTTGTAGCACGGTTGTTAAAAATTTTACGGCCTGACCGATGCTTGGCACGAGTGTCTCGCGACGGTCTGGCCGGTCTATCAGTCGTCTCTGGGTTGGTATCTGTGTTATCAGTCACCCGGAGCTCGAGCTTGGAGCGAACTACGGCCGGGCTGGGATGACACGAAATCTCAGTCGAGGGATACCGCTACGTTGCGGTAATGGCACTGATTCCATTGTTTCGGTCTCAGTGGGGTTGGACAGGAGGTCTCGGGGCAGGGGCCGTCCAGCAGCGTCCGGCGGCCGGGCATGTAGTGGGGCGATGTTGTGCAGATGGCGGTGGGGGCCGTTGTCGGCACGATCGAATGTGCGACGCGCTATACTGGTAACCAATTCTTCCACTGATGGGATCCGCATGTCCCGAGCAATGACGTCGTTCCAGACATATCGCCCTGCTCCTGTCAACACGCGGAGCGAAATGTTCTGCTGGATCTGCAATTTGGTCCTTAGGGCTAGGGAGCATAGCGAGTACCATGCGGGTGCCGCGTAGGTGAGTCGCGATCGCACGTACGTCTTATAGACGCTGAGCTTGGTTCTCAAGGGTAATCGGGATGTCAGGACCGGTTTAAGCAGCGCTCTGGCCATTTTGGCCTGGCTAACCAAGTGGTTAACCTGTGGTACCATGCGCAAGGACCGGTCAATTCGACACCCGAGGTATGTCACCTGTGATTGCCACTCTGTATCCAATTCACGGAGTTTGAGCGGCGGTGGCATGATGCGCTTCATCCCGGTCAGCAGTGCGGCCGTCTTGCCAACGTTCACGGCCATGCGCCACTTGTCCAGCCAATCAGGTAAAAGATCGAGAAGCCTATGCATCTTCTTTGCTGCAAACGTTGCATTACGTGATGAGGCAAAGTAAGCGCTATCATCTGCAAACAGGGCAAGGTCAACATCTTTGACACCCTTTGTGATTTGGTCTCTCAGGGTGGGGATATCGTCCGTGTAGATGGCGTAAAGTAGGGGTGAAAGGCAGCTACCTTGGGGCACTCCTGCGGCAATCCGACGTGGTTGTGATGTCGCGCCCTCGACGGAAACATGGAAGCTTCGGTCACGAAGAAATGATGCCACTACTTTTACAAATGCAGGTGACATGTTGGTATTAATAAGTTTGAACAGGAGCCCATAATGCCAGACTCGGTCAAAGGCCTTCTCAATATTGAGAAAAACCCCGACCGTATAGTGGCCCCTATTTCTCGCCTCGGTGAGCTAGTGGATCACGCGTGCTAGCTGGAGCATGGTAGAGTGGCCGCCACGGAACCAGAATTGTTCGTCATGTAGTGAGACGCACGGGCGGATTCGACGCAGCAGTAAACGTTCGAACAGCTTCGCAATGTGTGAAAGTAAGGTGATGGCGGTAGCTTGATGGAAGACGTTTGTCTTTCCCTGGTTTCGGGAGGACGATGATGCGTCCCTCTTTCCATGCCTCTGGAAAATGGCCGGTGCGGAGAACGTCATTGAATAGCCTGGTAAGTGCCACCAGACCCTTCTTGGGTAGTTGTGTGATGGCGTGTGTTGGGATTCCGTCTGGTCCTGGCGCCTTTCGCTTGGGCAAGCGAAGGGCGGCCTTCCGTAGCTCAACGGGAGAGATAAAGTCATCTCCCCGGAGGGTCGGTGTTGGGGCTGACAGGAATTCATTCACGCGGTTTTTTATTTTTGTGTGGTGTTCGGAGGCGACAGCAGCTGCCGGGTGGGGGGTAAATTGGACCTGTAGGTGGTCAGCCAAAATGGTAGCCCGGTCAGTGGCGGCGTAGCATCGCCTGCTCGCACTATCCAGTAGCAGGTAGACAGGGGTTGAGGATTTTGTGAGCTCTCTGTTCAAGCGAAAGAGGTCAGCGGCGTTTTTGGACACACGGTCGATGCGTGCCTCCCAAGTGGCTCCACGCATCGACCGTGTGTCTTAAGGTTCAAGGTCCTGGAATGGTAAGGATTTGGCATCAACATCAACGGCAAGTACATCACTCACCTTCGGTTTGCCGACGATATTGTGGTCATGGCAGAATCGTTTGAAGACCTCAGCACAATGTTCGATGATCTTAGTCGAGTTTCCCAGCAACCTACTTGTTGATCGGATCGGATGGATAAAACCCAAAATGCCCATGCACTCTACACAATATCTGTTAGGAACTCTACTCTGAAAATTTTAGTAAAATACCTACGACAAGATATCCAGTTAGGTAGATTCAATTTTAAGAAAGAAGTCAATCATCGAATCCAAATTGGCTGGGCAGCGTTCGGGAAACTACGCGTCTTCTCGTCTAATATACCTCAGTGCCTTAAGACGAAAGTCTACAACCAGTGTGTATTACCAGTGATGACATAATGGAACTGAAACGTGGCCTCTCTCTATGGGCCACATAAGAAAGCTCAACGTCCCACAGCGTGCTATGGAAACGGTTATACTTGGTGTTTCCTTGTTCCTTGTTCCTTGAGATCCAATCAGAAATGAGGAGATCCATAAACGGAACAAAACTCGCTGACATAGCCCAACGGATTAGCAAACTAAAGTGGCAGAGGGTGGGGCACATAGCACGTAGAACTGACGGCCGATGGGGCAGAAAGGTTCTTGAACAGAGGCCACATACCAGTAAGCGCAGCGTAGGACGTCCACCTACAAGGTGGACAGACAACCTGGTAAAGGTAGCAGGAAGACGCTGGATGCAGGCCGCTTCCAACCGCCCAATCCGGAAGTCAATGGGGGACGGGCCTATGTTCAACAGTGGACGTCCTATGGCAGAAATGATTAATGATGATAAGTTAAGAAGTTACGGTTAGAATGGCAAGTCAGTGAAAAGATTGTAGTAATAGTGTCAGTCAGGATGCAACAGATAGATTATAGAAAATATAATCAATTAATTCTGTAGTTTATTTTTTTACCCAAATAACTGGAAACCAAATAATTATTTTAGTATTTTAATTAAAATGCAAACATATTCTGATCTTTTTCAGCCTTAGCAGATACTTTTGTAGCATTTGGCTCATAAAAGACTACCTACGACGAGCACAAAAAGACCAGATTAGGATTTGGTGGCAATTTTAAGATTTGGCGGTGCATTTTTTGCCACCTAAGCCACCAAAATTGAGCCACCAAATCTTAAAAATCATTTTAAAAAATCATCAAAATTACATTAGCTTGTATATTGTTCCAATGCAAAGACATTGTAAAGTACAAATCAAAGCACTTTTATCAATAAATAGTTATAATACACAAATTGTATAACAAAGTCAGAAATCGAGCCACCGCATCTTAAAAACTGTTGAACAAAACGCCACCAGGCACTTTACTTACGTTTTAGCGGGATAACGAAGATCACTGACACACCCCTGTTGCTTGCAATCGCTATCGTATCACTGAGGGGTACGGGGTATAGCAAGGACATGCATCTCGTGAGACTCAAAAAGGAGTTACGACCAGTTGAATTTACGCCACCTAATCTTATGACCGTGTGTGGACAAACTTTGATCTAGGGTTACGTGAATCCCAAGAGCTAAAATGACAAGTAACACCTACATAAAGAAGCCGTAAGTGCTTAATTAATTTATGATGATACTTTTTTTGTTGGATATTTTAACAACAAAGTAAATGCAAGTTTTTCTGTCAAGAAACAGATTGAGGACATGCCACCAGATACTTAACACGGTCCTATTCTTATTTTTATTTAATTATACAATGATATATAGCGTATTATAAACATTGCGCGAAACGACTTGGGAGTTGTAGAATACTGGGAAAAAAAATCGTTCGAAAATATCAATACAACACAGCGATTCTCACCCGGACAGTCAAAAAATGCGTTTAGGATATTCACCCATTTAATATATTAAAATAAATATTTTTATGTCTATGCCCATGGTCTATGCTCACAGCACAGACAAAACGACTACCTACTCGATGTCACTGATCAAGTAAAACCACAGATTAATGTATAGTAAAACAGGTTTCAGTACTCGGAGAGTAAAACTACGATAAAGTTGTAGCTTCGTTCGTTTTTAATTTTTGAACGTTGTGTGCACTGACCTAAATAAATATAGACTGGCTGTCCCATACAAATGACAGCTAATGTTAGATTTAATGACACCAACTGTTTTTTTTTAAATATGATAGATATTGCTGCCATGTTGAATTTTTATCGATTGCGATCTTTTATGGGGCGTCATTCACCGTCCACGGTGATTCAACATGGCGGTTAACTTTTAGCTATCATATTTTTAAAAAAGACAGTGGCGTCTATAAATCGCTATATTATATCGCGTTTAGTGGTCATGCTGAAAGGGGCAGAGTAACTTAACGTTAGCATGCGAACATATTGCATTAAACTATTATATTTTTATTAAAAATGAACTATGCATGTCTTTTGGCGAATATTTCAAACAAGTTTCATATAAAAGTTTTGTATAGAGGTGAATTGATGTTTTTTGCTTATTATTCAAAACATAATAGTTTAAACTCCTTAGAGTTTTATACTTTTTAATTATTTTAACTCTACGAGTTATTGAGAAACATACTTCCCTCTTACGGCAGCGGCCACGAACGCGTCACGCTATTGTAAAATATTTTATTTGTAAAGTCGTCGTAATCAAAGAAATAAACTACAGTCCATTGCAACTTTTGCAAGCTATTTTGACACTTATCTTATTAAGTTTGATAAATTAATTAATATTAATAGGTGTGTCGTTACTTACTTCTTTTTAATCGAAAATTATATAAAATAGGGTAGTGTTTATGTTAAATCAGTTATTGCCCGCAATCGCGGCGTTTAATCAGCAATCGCCGATGACCCACACTAACCAGAAGCTGCAGAAATCCGACATCGACATCATCACAATTAATTTAAATTACAAGTACTGATATACTAGCCTACAGTGAAAAAATGGCAATAATGAAATAGGCACGAATTCAATGTGACATGACAGCAGCCCGTTTTTTTAGGTGCCTCGTGTTGAGAGGTATCTGAATCACCCTTATGTATGTTCTACGATTTTTCGTAGTTTAGTTAGAGCCTGCGCGCACGGGTGACTTTTGTCGCTGCGACATTTTTGACACTCATATGAAATCCTTAGATATGTCTTGGATATCTCGAGATATCCAAAGATTTCATATGAGTGACAAAAAAGTCGCAGCGACAAAAGTCTCCCGTGCGCGCACACTCTTAGACTTGATCAGTGGTAGTTTTCAACACTGATCAAGTAAAACTACGTGTTTTCAAGTTACCATCTATTAATGAATTTTTGTAACCAGATACCACGGATCAGGTAAAACTACGTTTAGACCAGATACGTTTGTTTTTTTTTTAAAGTAGGTTTCTTCGATTTTTTTTTCTTGCAGCTAAATTCTATGAACTGTGGGCCTATAAGTTTTCTTGTTACACAGGTGAACTGCTGCAATAAAAACAAACGAAATAACAAAATGCAAGATCAATTCACCCAATGGACAGTTTAACAAATTATATCAAGATCTGATTTTATATCACACTATAAAAAAAATGTTTAATAAATCTTGTATGTATTTTTATGTGAACTTTATCAGCTTAATTCACAAAATTTAAGGTAATCTAATAAATTACTGCTATGCTCTTTTGTAAGAATTTACAATGTGAGTAAATTATCTAACCCATTTCCTATGTTGTTTATAAAAATCTTCATACTTTTTTTTTTTTTTTTATATGGCTCGCGTGGTTTGCGCATTACCAGTGTCGGGTAAAAGCGAGGAAACGGGTATTTAGGATACTCAACGGAACAGAAAGCGGAGAAAAAGGATTTAGAAAAGGATAGATCAGAAGTTTGTAAAGGTAAGTATACAATACTTATATGGCAATTGTTAATATATATGGCTGCTAATATTATCATGAACAAAATTTTAAACTACATTAAGAAAAAACTTATGTACATATACTACATATTTTTAAAGTTTTAAATTATTTACGTTGATAAAGTTGCAAATTATTTTATAAATATTAAGATCATTTGAATGTAATAAAGAAATTATGCTGGTAGGAAGAGGAATATTACAGGAAATGAGGCTATTAAGAAAGTTGGAGTGATCATATAAGGGACAAGAGAAGAAAAAGTGATTCAAATCACCCTCGTCCAACCCACACTCGCAAATAGAGGTATCCATAATATGAAGCCTGGCCAAATGTACTGGTGTGCACACATGACCAAGCCTCATTCGGATTAAAATCGAAGTAACATTTTTGCTGAACTTAGCTTTAAAATACCATGGTTTACGCGGGATTTGAGGCTGAATAAGGGAATACAATCTACCTTTACGTTGGCTAGATAACTGCCATAAACTAGACCAGGTATCATAAAGATAAATTTTTGGTAATGATAATAAGTCGTGACTAAAATTTTTGTAGGG
Source organism: Anania hortulata (assembly GCA_963576865.1). Classification (NCBI taxonomy): domain Eukaryota; kingdom Metazoa; phylum Arthropoda; class Insecta; order Lepidoptera; family Crambidae; genus Anania; species Anania hortulata. The sequence continues at coordinate 15,912,601 of OY756388.1, read as the reverse complement.
AAACATATCACCACAGTCTACCGCCTGATTCGCCAGGCAATCTGCAGTTTCATTTCCATGTATCCCACAGTGACCCGGAAGCCAAGCAAAATGAATAGAATATCCGTTCAGTGCACATTCAAAAGCGACCTTTCTTATGTCAAAAATAATTGGATAAGATGATTTGAGATGAAATGGGAATTTTTCAAGGGCCTGAAGGGCACTCATTGAATCGGAAAAAATTATAGCCTTTTTCAATTTCATTATACGGACATATTCTATAGCTTTAAATAGGCCGTAGCATTCTCCAGTAAAGACCGAAGACTCGGGAGGAAGCTTGACTTTTTGAACTATTTTATATTGAGCATGATAAATTCCAACACCGACACAGCCAGAAGGGGTATGTTTAGATGCATCTGAAAAGATATGGTGATAATCATTGAATTCTGTATCTAAAACAAACCTGAAGCTACACTTAATGTTAGGATCTGATTTGTCAACCAAATTGTAATGAATCGTAGGGGAAAAAGTTAAAATTTCGTAAGAGTTGGAAAATAGGGGTAGATGATTAGAACGGTGGGTGGGAGATGAAAGAGACAAGAACTTATGATAACTTATCAATAAACACGGTAAAGGTTTATGTAACCAATAACTATCTGTTATCATCTCATTAAGTGCCTGAAGTTTAGGAATAAGAGGGTGATTTTTAAACTGGACAACTTTAAATAGAAACCTATCAGATAAAAATTGTCGTCTGAGATGAAGTGGAGGTTCACAGGTTTCGACCTGAAGGGCGTTTATAGGACTGGACCTCATCGCCCCAGTAATAATTCTCAAGGCTTTATGTTGAATAAGATCCAACTTTTTAAGAGCTGAAATATTGGCAGGTTCTAGGAGGAATGTACCATAATCTAATATGCTTCGAATTAATGCATTATAAACTAATTTCATAGAGTAGGGGTGAGCACCCCACCAAACACCAGAGAGGCATCTTAACAGTTTTTCGCACTTCACCGAGACAAAGTTACAGTGCGGAACGCCTGTTAATTTTGAATCCAATATTACCCCCAGGAACTTAAACTCATTAACTATAGGGATTGCATTATGATCATAGTATAACTGAAGATATGGTAAAATACGCTTTCTTGAGAAAATAACCACAGCACTTTTTGACACTGATAGTTTCATGCCATTCTTATCCATCCAAATTTTTAAAAAATTCAGAGATTTTGATAGTGTATTTTGAGCTACTGCGATAGACTGGCTTGAGTAATATAATACTAGATCATCTGCGTATTGCAGTATGTTAACATTACTATATAAAGATGATTCCAAATCGTGGGTGTATATATTATACAAAAGTGGGCTCAAAACCGACCCTTGAGGAAGGCCTCTATTTACAGATCTCTTTTCATTAAAGTCAGGAACAGGGAGTACTATAAATCGGTCAGATAAAATTCGTAAAATAAAATTGCTTAATAGGTAGGGAACTCCCAAAGCGTCCAATTTTGTTTTTAAAACGGATAAAACAACATTATCGTATGCAGAATTTATGTCGAGAAAAACAGCTATTACGGATTCGTTTAGTGTAAAGCCGCGCCGAATATCCGAAATAAATAAACTTACACTATCCAGTGTACATCTACCTTTCCTAAAGCCGAATTGACTGTCTGCCAAAAAACTATTACTTTCCACATACCACTCCAAACGATTTTTCACTAGGTGTTCAGCTAACTTAAGTAATACCGATGATAACGCTATTGGACGGTAAGCAGATGCGTCAAAGGGGAGTTTACCTGGTTTTAAAATTGGCAATACTATCTGCGATTTCCAAGATGGAGGAATGACACCTGTCAACATTATGTCATTGATAATGGCCAAATTGTGTTGAAAGACGAATTAGACATAGCCGATCTAAAACGTTTAATGTTCCGCCATACTAAGGTTGGATGAGTATTTGGTGATATAGTCACAGAATTTCCGCCAACCTTCGAACTTCTTGTTTTTAAAAAGTTTTCGTGTGTCAGCGTTAATTTTAGATAATATATTAAAGTTGTGATCGTTCATATTATTCTTATAGGCTTTTTCTGCCTCCTTACGTTTCTTTATTGCTGCTGTACAGTCTCTATCCCACCATGGTGGAGAAGGAATTTTTGTAGAATTGTTTTTTTTGGGAAAAACTTCATTGGCAGCATCTATTAATATTTTAGCAAATGACTCTACACATACATTTTGGTTACTTGAATTTAATGCTGGAAGAGAAGACACTCTACTTTCAACACAATTCCTATATTTATTCCAAAAGTGATCTGTTCTGTTAGGAAGATTGTATCTTAATCTAGGTTTGTGATTAGATTTCGTTGCCCTACTAAATGGAAAAGTAATGATTATTGGAAAATGGTCACTGCCTAAAGTAGACACAAATGTTTCCCAGGACAGAGTGGAGGCTAAATTAGGTGGACATATTGAGAGGTCAACAGCACTTTTATTATGGCCTGGTGGTGTACGGCGGGTGGGTGCTCCTGTATTTAATAAGCAAATGTTATGTCTATCAAATATTTCAATTAAGTCTTCTCCGAAACTGTTAGTGGCAGAGCTGCCCCAAGATTGATGGTGACAGTTGAAATCACCTAATACTTAAAAGGGCCTAGGAATGATAGAAAATAGATTGTTAATTACATTTAAAATAGCTACAGATGGGTAGGGTATGTACAAAGAAACTATACAGATGTTATATACATTAATAGCTATAATAGACATATTTACATTATAAGCAGGTAGTGTGACTATAGTGAATGGCACTGAATTTTTTATTAGCAGTGCAGCACCACCATACCCATCAGGTCTGTCATCTCTGACAGACGTATATCCATGCAATTTGAAATTATGCATGGGTTTGAGCCATGTCTCAGCAAGGGCAAAGACAAATGGCTCATATTTGTTTATCAAGTAAATAATCTCGCTTTTTTTACTAATAGCGCTGCAACAGTTCCACTGTAGCAGCTTAGCTTGCATTGCCATCTTGAATGACTCTCATACATTTTTCTATAATATAGGCAGCGTGGGACGGTGAACTTAAGTTAGACTTTGAAACTATATTAATTAATGCAACTATTAACTCCGGTAATGAACACTGTGAATCTTGATGTTGTTTATCTGATAAATTTAGAGCACACCCATTAGATGGGGAAGGCATTAAGTTTTCCCTAATTATTGCCTCATGAGCCTCTTGGTCATAGCCCTTGTTGAGCCGAGGAGGAGAACGAGGTTTTAAAAATACTGTTTTATTGTAAGATACACTAGGGTTAGGTGTCTTTTCTGAGTTAACTTGCTTATCAGGTTTAGAAACAAGAATGTCAGCATATGACTTTGATACTGGTGGATGTACTTTGGAAGCTTCAGCATATGACATTGAATTTGTAGCCATTGAAGTTTTAATATTTTTTTGCCTAAGAAATTCAGGGCAAGTTTTACTAGTAGCATAATGATATCCTGAACATAAGCAACATGAAGCTTTGATTTCATCAGTTTGACAAGTATCACCAGCATGATTCTGGCCACATTTATAACATCGTGGCTTAGACCGACACTGTAACTTGGTATGTCCAAAGCGGCAACAATTATAGCACTGGATGGTGGGAAATATGTACAGTTCAACCGGCAAGGCATTGTAACATATAAATATACGTTTTGGTAAGACTTGGCCATCAAAAGTTAGTACTATAGACTGTGATGGTTTCCAAATTGGAGCACCATCAACAAATGTTTTATAATTAAGCCGTCTAACTTTAATAATTTTCCCACAGTCATCTGGCACTGTAATGTTTTCGATTATCTCTTCAGGGGACCAATCAGCTGGTATACCTCTAACTAAACCCATCCTTGTGACATTGAAGGTAGGAATAAAAGCTTTGTAACTATTGGATACTAAGCTGTTGTGTGTCAGGAACAAATTAGCATGATTGAAGTTAGAAAATGATATGGAAATTTTGTTACGGCCTATTTGTTTCACGCTACCATTTACTATGCACTGAAAAGAATTCTGTTTAAGAAATTTCCCGAATGTAAGTGAATGCATAGAAGAACCTTCATTAGGATTTGTTTCAATTTTCTGAACATGAACTACATAGGGGGCACTATCAGATTCATTGTAGAGATTACGTGCAATTGGAGTAGGATTGGATCGAGGCAAATCTGAAATGTTAGAAGATAAAATCGTGTCTTCTTGTTGCGAGGGCACCGGGGAATCAACAAGTTAACAATCATTAGAATTGTGTCTGCGCTCAACTTTTTCTTGATGTCTCCGACTTTTTTTATTTCGACTACGTTTGCGAGGGGGAGCAGGACCTGATGTTGAATAATTTGAGTAATCTGTTTCTGATTCTTGGGATGCTACAGTCACAAAATCTGCTGCTGGAGGAACATCAGGATCCCCTGGATCAGGTTCATCAGGTGGGTCGTTCATAACGAGAAAAGTTTGTGTAAACTTACCGATGCAGCAAAATAAATACACTAACTAAATAAAATATATACACAAAACAATAAATTTACAAGAAAACTATACAATACTGATCTATACAGTGAAAAATAAATTTTTCAAAAACTCTGAAGCAAAAAAGGCGCCCGTCGCGTCCAACGTTTCCCGCGCTTTTTTCCAAAATTCATACTTCTGCTTATATAATGTTTTTTTTTTTTTTTTTAATGTTTATGGCTTGCACGGCTTGTGCTCTGCCACGACGACGTGAAAGGTAGGGAAACGAATAATATGAATATACCGGGTTACAGGATTTAGGATAGGATCAGGAAGGTAGAAATAGTAATAATAGGATTATATGAGAGAAAACAGTAGTATGAGAGATACAAATAAATAAGCAATATTAGTATTTAAATAAATTAAATTTTTATGTCGTTTTTTGATAAAAATACAGAGATAGATTTTAATATAGAATGGTCATTAGTAAATAAAAGACAATTTATACAGGTAGGAAAAGGGACACGGAGGGATATTAAAGACGATACGAAAGAGGATCGATCATATTTCGAGCAGGAAAAAAGAATATGGTTAATATCACCTACATCGGTACCACAGTCACATATATCACTATCTACAATATGAAGTCTAGCTAAGTGTGCTGGAGTACATGTATGTCCAAGGCGCATGCGAATGAGACTAGAGGTGGCAGTTTTATCTAGCGATGTTCTAAAGAACCAAGGTTTTATTGGAATCTCAGGCTGGATGCATTTATAATGTTTCCCTTTGATTAGACTAGTTGTGTTCCAATCTTCGACCCAAGACCGGCGAAGATGAGATTTGGGAAGAGCAGCCAAATCATGACAGAAGTTTTTATATGGAAATGTATCACCAAACATTACTGCATCATTTGCTAATTTATCAGCAATTTCATTACCTGGAATACTACTATGAGAAGGAATCCAAGCAAAAATCACCTGAAAACCTCTACGTAAACATTCATTAAGTAATTCTCTACATTTAACAATTATAGGAATACTAGAATTGGATTTAAAGGGGAATTTCGCTAAGGCTTGTAATGCACTTTTTGAGTCAGAAAATATTACAGTCTCTTTTAACTTCATTAGTAAGACATATTCGAGAGATTTAAACAAGCCGAAGCATTCACCTGTGAAAACAGAAGTTTCTGGAGGAAACTTAATCTTTTGAGTAATTTGGTACTGATGATGATACACTCCAATGCCCACGTTACCTTCTGGGGAGTGCTTAGATGCGTCACAATATAAATGGTGCCAATGATGCCACTCATTTATATCCAAAATATAATTGAAATTAATATAAGCAGAACTACCAAATTTCGGAATATCTAAATCTAGATGAATATTGGGAGATAAAATTAGAGACTCATAATTAGTACAAAAAAGGGGCAGAAATGAAGATCTATGAGTAGGAGCTTGAAGTGAAATAAATTTACGAAAGCTTATGACTAGGCATGGAGGAGATTTATGAAACCAATATGGGGAAGAATCAACATACTCTGACAGATGTTTTAATTTGGGATAAAGAGGGTGATTGAGAAATTGTAGCGCACGAAACAGGAATTTATCACTTAAGAACTGTCGTCTAAGATTAAGAGGTGGTTCAGCGCATTCAACTTGCAGAGCATTATTAGGACTAGATCTCATAGCGCCAGTAACAATTCGAAGAGCTTTAGTCTGAACTACATCTAATTTACGCAATCCTACTATGCTGCAAGGTTCCAAGAAAAAGGTCCCGTAATCAAGGACGCTTCTAATAAGAGCGTTATATATAAGTTTTAGGTTAAAGGGATGGGCACCCCACCAAACTCCCGCTAGACATCTTAAAATATGCAGTAACTTTTCGCATCTAGCTATTATGTGATATAGATGAGGAAGACCTGTTAATTTCGCATCTAAAATTAATCCTAAAAATTTAGCTTCATCTTTACAAGGTATTAAAAGATTATCAAAATACACAGAAATAGGAGGAGGGCACCGCTTTCTAGAGAACAGAACTACTGAACTTTTATTTACTGACAGATTTAAACCATTTTTATCCAACCAAACTTTTAAAATGTTTAGAGCAGAAGATAGGGAAACACACAAATTTTGTATATTAAAACCGGAAAGGTACATGACAAGGTCGTCGGCGTATTGTAAAATATTAATCCTGTTAAAAAACAAATCTTCTAAATCATACGTGTAAATATTAAATAATAGTGGGCTTAATACAGAACCTTGCGGTAAGCCCCTCCACACTAACCTAGACTTCGTGGATTCTCCACAAGGAACATTTATAGAACGTTCTGACAGTATGTTCATAATAAAATTTACTAATATAATGGGAACTCCAAGCAAAATAAGTTTGTTTCTAAGAATAGGGAATATAACATTATCGTAGGCTGCAGTAATATCTAAAAAGGCTGCAAGTAGAGATTTATTACAAGACAAAGCTAACCGGATATCACAAGTAAAAATACCTAAACTGTCAGAAGTGCTTCGGCCTTTTCTAAACCCATATTGGTTTTTACACAATAAACCCTTACTTTCAATAAACCATTCTAATCTATTTTTAATTAAGTGTTCAGCAATTTTTGTGAGAACAGAGGAGAGAGCTATAGGTCTATATGAAGCAGCATTGTGAGGAGGTTTATTAGGTTTTAAAATTGGGATTATATCTTGGGACTTCCAAGCAAGAGGAACAGGACCATTAACCATGACAGAATTAACAAGGGATAAGTAATATTTTAGACTTGTGTCACTCAGGTGGGTAAGGAATGAGTATGGAATACCGTCACTACCAGGAGCAGAATCTTTCACTGCGGAAAGGATGCCTTTAAGTTCATCAAGATTGAATAACGCAGATAGACCACTTTGATCCATCACAGAGAATGAAGTAACGGAAACAGGTAAAATGTTATCTAAGGGGACAAAAGGTGGAGCAAGTTTATCTAAAAAGTCCTCTGCTACATGATCCTGTAAATTAGAAGGACGAGATTCTTTAAAAGCCGACCTGAACTTTCTAATATTGGTCCAGACTATAGAAGGAGAAGTATTAGGTGAGATGGACGAACAAAAAGATCGCCAGCCTTCCCATTTTTTTTGTTTTAGTAATTTTCGCGTACTAGATAGGGCTTCTGTTAGAAGATAGTAATTCTCATCAGTTGAATTGGCACAATATCTTTTCTCGGCTTCTTTTCTTTTTTTAATAGCCATTGTGCACTCACTATCCCACCAAGGGGGAGAAGGGAGATTAGGATTACGGTTTCCCTTAGCCGGAAATATTTCTTTGGCAGTTTCTACAAGAAGAGAAGCTAATGCTTCAGAACATTCCGACTGGTTACTTGCAGTTATTTCAGGAAGAAACGAAAATTTTTCCTCAACTTTCTTTTTGTACAAAAGCCAGTCAGCATTAGCTAATTTAAATTTCATACGTGGAAGGCGAGGTTGGTTTGATTTGGCTATTGTAGGGAAAGTAATGTAAATTGGATAATGGTCACTTCCAAAAGTAGAACTCAATGTAGTCCAAGTCAAGGAAGAAGCTAAGCTGGGAGAACAGATAGACAGATCAGGTGCACTTACACCCTCATGAGGAGGAGTTCGGCGAGTTCGAAGCCCTGTATTAAGAATACAAAAGTTTTGGTCATCTATAAAATCTAAGACTCTACTGCCATAGTGATTTGATTTAGTACTCCCCCATGCCTGGTGCTGGGCATTAAAATCACCTAATATTAAAATTGGTTTAGGGAGACCTTGAATTAAGATTTCTACTTCAGTATGAATAGATGAGGAAGGGTAAGGTATATAAATGGAAACATAAGTAATATTATCAATTAATACTGCTATAACAGAGAAGCCACTATGATGTTGAGGAATAGGAATGTTAGAAAATGAGACGGAATTATGAATAAGAAGTGCAACACCACCATAATTATCGGCTCTATCTTCTCTAATACAAGAGAAGCCAGAGACTCTGAATAAGGAGTCGGGCGCAAGCCACGTCTCCTGAAGCGCGATAACAAACGGACGCAACTTATTAATTATAAAAATTAGGTCGCTTTTCTTGTTGGAAATGCTATGGCAATTCCACTGAATCACCGCGGACAACTTTGCCATCTTGGGAATTTAAATCCAAAATATTCTTAAGAGGATGGGCAACGTTGGACGGTGAAGATATGAAATTGGTTTGGGACAAAGATTTAATAAGAGTAATAATCAATTCTCTAATAGACAATTCTGATAGAGGGTTGTTTATTTCATTATTTATTAGGACATTTTGACTTGGAGAGAAAGGAGTATTATAGTCCTTGATCAATTCATCATGAATGGAACGGTCATATCCTTTGTTTGATTTTTGGGGCACCCTAGGTTTTAAAAACACTGTCTTTTTATAAGAGTTTTTACTCAAAACATTATTGTGTGATCCATTTTGTGATATATTTTGACTCGGGGAGGTCTGTTGGATAGGAGAAGAAATTAGAACATCAGCATATGATCTTGTGACTGGAGGGTGTAATTTAATAGCTTCGGCATATGTAACACATTCCTTTGCCATAGTTTCCTTAATATTCCGTTGTCTAAGAAACTCTGGGCACTTTTTGCTGGTAGCAAAATGTTGACCAGAACATAGGCAACAGACAATGTCATCTTCATGTATTGAACAGCTATCCCCAGAGTGGCTTTGACCACACCTAAAGCAACGAGGATTAGACCTACATTGACTTTTAATGTGGCCATACCTACAGCACTGGAAACACTGTATGGTAGGATATATGTATAAGTCTACAGGCAAAGAGGTAAAACACATAAACACTCTCTTGGGCAGAATCTGACCATCAAAAGTCAAAACTATTGTTTCAATCGGAACAAACTCAGACTTACCATTGATCACATTTTTCCTCTTAAGTCGTCTGGCTTTTATAATATTTCCGCAACCCATGGGCACTGAGATATTGCTAAGAATGTCATCATCAGACCAATCTATAGGAACACCACGTACAACTCCCATACGGGTGACATTAGAAGCAGGGATAAATGCCTTGTACTTGTTTAAAGTTAAGATATTGTTGTTTAAGAATGAATTTGCGTTTTCATGAGATGAAAAAGCAACTGACAATCTATTTCTTCCTATCTTTTTCAAACTGCCATTAATTACATTGTGAATTAAATTCTTTTTCAAAAAGTGACCAAATGTCACTGGGTGCAAGGTTAAATTCTCGTTTGGGGAGGTCTGCTCTTTCTGAATGTGAATAACATATGGTGCTAAATCCGTGGCCAGATAACACTGCCTACCTATAGGTTGACGAACAGAATTATCATTAGATATATTATCAGACTTTGGCACAGAAGGAGGTATGTTAGAGTCAAAATTATCAACTTTTTCGGTTAAAGTTTCACACTGACAATCACTTTCATTTACTTTACCCGATTTATATCGTCTTCTTTTCTTGTTACAATGTTTGCAAACTCTACGAGAGGCAGAAGTTCGCTTACGATTTGCAACAGTACTAATTCCATTACGTTCAGATCCGTCCGTGTCTACCACTGAACCTTCAGTATCCATGTTTACATTACAGCTTGGAATAGTAACAAAGTTAGAAGCATTGGGAACACCTCCACCAGGATCATCAGAAGCGTCCATTGGAAAAAATTATAAAGAGATAACTTACCAGACACACGTGGAAAACTGATTAAACAATAAAATATATACAACTATTAGTTTAAAATATATACACTACACTACTTAACTGATCCTATTTATCTAATAATATAATAAAATTTAACAAAATCGAAGAAAGACGTCTCCACCGCTTGACGTTTCCCGCGCTTTTTTCTTATATAATGTTTGGTCCACTGTTGGACTGTATGCCTCTTGCTCTTACGCGGCGATTCTTGTCTAGGCCACTGAACAAGTAATACTACGTTTTACTGCATACTGTCTTTTTAATCTTTATCGTCTTTACGGTATACCACTGATCCAGTAAAACTACGTGCTTAAGTGGTCTGCCCATTGCCATTTTAGTTGTGCCATCTTTTTGCTGAGATCGGGGTAACATCATAATACTTACAAAAAGGTATTACAGGTATTTCAACGCATTAGAAATTTAGCGCCAAAACTAAATCTGAAAACCGTTCCAATCGCTTTACCGTGTTAAATCTATTTCCCATGTTTACAACAACAATCATTTTAAAATAATGTGCATGTTTATTGCTTTTTCGTCATGAAATTTGTATAGAAACTAATTTTAAAATTAAATGGAAAGTTTGAATCTACTTTTTTCTTTGTTATTCTTCTGTCTCATTCTCTTTTTAATTTTCTTATTTGTTAATATCATGCAAATGCATCTGCATGCATCAAGAAATGCTATCAATTTTGCCTTCCGTGTGACATACATATATCATGCGTATAACGTCAAGGAAAGCAATATGTGGACTGCATTGTCCAATCATGTGGACTGCATCGTCTATACGAGTATTGGTCATCGAGTACATAACATATACAATATGCTCGATACATAGAGGATATATGCTTGATGATATTGGTATTCGGGGCTCGTCCCGCTTGCGCTTTGCTTATTTAGCCGCCCGGCACACGATAAGTGTACATCCGGTTACTTGGGCTAAAAATGTTGAATTTAGTCACATCCGAAATTACTACAACTACAATAAATAAAATTTCACGAAAACAATCTAAAGACAAGGTATAAATTGAAAAAATAAACAAGCAAGATAAAGTGGATGTCTTACGATGCGGCCCACATCCTCGACGAGACGTGTCTTTTAATTTCTGTGGGCTTACTAGTTTTGTAAAGTGGTCGCTTTGCATACAACGATCGAATAGTAAACGTTCATTTGTCAGTCAATCGACCTGGACCAAGCAAAAGAGACGAGTCTCACAGCTACTAGGGCTAAGAGACAAGGTGTAGCGGACCATGTTGCTATTCTTGCTCATTCCACCTATTTTGACTGGGTGTAAGGAGTCATCATCATCATCATCATTTCAGCCATAGGAGGTCCACTGCTAAACAAAAGCCAATGACTGATCATTTGGGGGGGGGGGGGGGATTGCCAATACTCGCTACGCTTGGCAGGCGGGTTGGCGAGCGCGGTTTTTTCTAAGATTTCGCACGAAGACGCTGCTGCCCGTCTCCTGCTACAGAATATTCCCGAGTATTTTCCCATTCTAGGTATTGAACCGGATAGAATCCCATCCCTAGTTGACAGTACACGATTCCCTTTATTCTATTATTCGAGGTAAAATTATCCAGCCCGCCCCACCCCTTCGTCTGCGCAACGCCTTATCACCAAAATATGAGAGGTTTTATAAAAGAGTATCTAATGAATATTACATACTCTTTTGTAAAATGGTACATACTCATTTGTAATATCTTTCCAAAGGTATTTGAAATTATTTGTTACATTGACGTCTGTCAAGCTGAGTCAAGCGTCAAGTCAATAAATTTAATAAAATATATGTGTAAAAAACATTAATTTTTATAAAAATATATTTTAATGATATTTGATGATTATAAAGTTCATGAAACTACCTATGCGTGCTGGATCGATATGTTCATGTAAATTCTACATGACAGACAGAAGATAGTGTGAAACAGATGTCTGGAGCTAAACAAAGTTTATATCTTGTTCCGAAGTTCTGTATTCATAAATTTGACCATTTATAACCACTGTTGTTTTATTGTACAGAGATTTAATTTTCAGAAACCTTAATTATTTAAGAATAGGCATTTTTTGACAGGTCACTCGGTTAATAGATTCTTCTTAGCATCGATTAACTATCATCGATGTAAAAATTAATCGATAATTTGAAATTGACCGAAATATCTCTGTGATCTTAAATAGTCTGTGACAAATTTTAAGCTGGTGACAAACTGCGACGGACGCGGCTCCAGACTCGTCTTGACATTGTGAGGTCAAGCGCTGCCATTGGTCTATCCTTCAGACAACTTCCGCCAGCGTTGCCATTGACCAATGGCAGCGTTTGACCTTACAATGTCAAGACGAGTCCGGAGCCGCGTCCGCCGCCATCTGTCACCGGTATTACGGTCATCACATCACTATCTCACATTAAAGAAAAGTTTCAAAATCAATTGATGTTAATGACGTAAATAAAATTTTATAACCTAGTTTTACCTGATCAGTGGTAGGCATGTCGATTCTCTTTAAAAAAAAACAATCTCCGATTTTATTCGAATCGAACATACCAGAATCTATTCTTGTTCATATCGAGCATTAAAAGAGCGATTTTAGATTAATCGCGTTAATTTCAAATATAGGTACAGGACATTACTGATGACCATTTATCGCAAATACAAGTCCATTACTTGTATTTGGAATGTAATGGAAGTTATTAAATTAATAAACGTAATATCACGCATAAATTCCTTCTAAAGAATAGGTGGAGCGATCGAACCCAGGATCTTTTGCTCAGCAGCAGTAGTGCTTGCGATCACTAAACTAATGTGGCAGTTTAAATATCTAGTCTAAGTAAGTCTAAGTCTAAGTAAGTCAGTCAATGATTAATATTTATGCTCAGTATTTTTGATAGATAAACTCACTCACAAGAATAGGTTACTTAGGTTAGGTTTTAAGTGTTTGACGTTTAGGCTCGGACTACAAGCATTTCAGAACTCTATACAAAACGGTTCCGGACAAGCCCGGATTCAAAACGATTTGTATGGGGTTCTGAAAAATTCCGTATGCGTGTAGTCCGAGCCTTCCTTACAGACGCGCTCGGAACAATAAAATGTTTTTTTTTACGCAAGTAAACACCACCTTTGGAAGCGTTTATAAAAATGTACTTTAAGATGCGTTCAAATTATCGACCAAGTAAAGGTAAATTAAAAAACAATTATATCATTTAAAATAATCGATTTTAATCGACATGCCTACGCGTAGGTACGTCAACGGCAGGTCAACTTACCCAAAAAGTTAAAGGTTACAGAAGCGATTTTCAACTTTATGTCCGACATGTCAATCAATATCAATTGAGAAAAAAATAACGTTTTGTGGTAGGTTGACGTGCTGTTGTCTGTACTTATCCCGCCCGAACACAGACTACTGAGAGGATATGCGCCCGAAACGCGGAGAGTCGTAGATCTGGCAGTGCATAGACCACAAAAAAGAAAAAAATCGAAAACTGCTGCTGAATGCTACCAAAGAGTACATTTGTTGAATGCTACTTGCACAGATTAATTATTATTTAAATGTCTGTTTAAACCATACTCTATGAATAATGTCTGTGACAGAAATCATATTTGTCTGACAGTTAGTCTCACATATATTAATCTGTGGTCAGTCTGTCTAGTTTAGTTGTCAAAAATGGGTTTGCGCGCCGGCATTGATTGTTTTTACCAAACAAATGTGTGTTGAATTTCCATGAATTGAAACTGATACTGGAGCTCCAAAATGTCTATTCAATACGAGGATTCACTTTTAGATTTTGACTTGGACTTTTTACATCAGACTACAAATAAATCGGTGGTAAGATTATAGGTTATGCATTGCAATTTGCGTTAACTTACCGTAATATTCGTTCAATTGGTCATTGAGCTTATTATATTGTATTATTTAAATAATGTGATATAGCCATCGTTTATAGCTCGTGCAATCTTTAAAATTACTATTTATATCCTGGTTGTCATGTATGGAGCATGACCACATAAGCTTGTTATGGGCTTGTTTATTGGGGAGATGTTACGAAACTATTCTATTTTTTTTCAAAAATGTATCAAGTACTTTAGGCCTTTGCCTAACCTAACTGTTCAATAGATTTTTGATGTGTTTTAACTACAAGCTTTGTAGATTTTATAGCAAAATATTTCATATTTATTTTCTATATATGTATTTTACTGCTAAAGTAATTGAAATTCTTGTTGTTAAAATAACTTCTGTAGATTCGCTGGGGACAGGGAATTTATTTTATGTCTGGATATTCCTAGTTGTTGAAGAAAACAGAGAGGCTACTGTACATCTGTATTTCATATTCCAGAACTACTAAGAGAGAGAATGTGTAATATGAATGATGAGTATGTAAGTTGTCATAGGGGATCTCCCTGGGACTAGGGAGTCCTAAAAATTGCGATCAAAGCATTTGGAGGATACATGGTATAGTCAAATAGAGATGAGTTCAAAAGTATATATTTTTAAAATTTTACTTTTTATTTATTCGCCAAATATGAATATTTGAATATTTGTAGGGCTTTACTTCTAAGAATTCTTTGGTTTTGTTAATATGCATTAAAAACTAAGAAATAGAATACAAATACATATGAATTGAGAAAATGTACATGCTAACTAAACTAGAGATGGGCGTTACTTAACTTAGATAGTTGAAAAACTATCTATTCAGTGTGACAACGATCACTCCTTGTCAAACGTATTGAAAACTATATTGAACAACGCATCTCTAATCCGAGCAACTTATAACTTAGTGAAACAAACCGCAAGCAAAACGTATTGTATGTTGTGATGCGTTTACTGACCTTCACAACCATCACTAGTTTTCTAGCGACACAAAAGTTACAACTTTCTATGAGACGGGTAATGAACAGATCGCAACGAAGTGTGCAAGTGAACTAAGCTATGCTATGGGTCGTTTGCCTAAGTGCGAGAGAGGCGGGTGTAAGGCGGCTCTTGCTTATTGGAAATTTGGAATATGTGACTTATTTCAAGCACACAGTAGTTCATATTAGCTCTTGCGGCACACTTCCACATACTTTGAAAAACTTAAAAAACATGTATAGTGCTACTTTACTGAGGGCCTAAAAACACAAATCTAGAAAAAAAAATATCAGGCAGTTGTCAAGGAAAAAATGTGGTTATTAATGCTACGCTAACCACCGTGACATAGGACCAAAGTCAATGAAAATTTTTAACTTTTTTTAAAATTAAATATTTTATAAAATATGTTTGTTTTCTAATTATTTTTACTGCCTATACGCTTATAAGATGTTATTTAATAAAATTACACAAATATACTTATAAAAATCCCATATTGAGTATTTGTGTATCACATAAGACGTTTCGGAAATAGATAGTTGTTCCAATTTTATCAACCAACAGATAACGATTTCGTTGCGTTATTCCAAAAAACGACAACGACACACCTTTAAAGCTAACAGAAACACACAGGTCAAATTAGAGACAACTGGATTTATCCATTTATCCCAATATCAAAAGACAGACAGGGAGGAAACTGCAGTTGTACTGGAAGATCTTTTCAGAGACTTTAGCTGGGAGAATGTAAACCAATTTAAGAACAGGCTAGATAAGCATTTTGAACTGCATACATAAAAAATAAAGAAGAACAACCTGATATGAGCAATCATCAGTTGTTTCAACTGCCTGCCTGTTAATAAATAATAATAATAAAAATAATAAAACACAAAAAGCAGAAAAGTGAATTTGACAATAAACAGAACTAAATATAAGATTCTTACAAATAGAGAGGAAGAGATAATAAATTGAATGTAAAATTATTGAATGTGTCAACTAATCTTACTCAGGCCAACTTATCTCATTCAACCAAATGAACCATGAGATAGATAGAAGGATAGCAAATTCATGGAATTTTTGGGACAAAAAAGACTTGAAAAACTAACTCAATTCCTGTAAGCTTTCTAACAAACTAATTTATTTGTTCTGAGTTATGGATGTCTAAATAGGCTAGTTTCCTGGGTCAAAAAAATATTATTCTATTTTGTCCGTCAGTTAGATTATTAAAAAAATATTAGACCCATATTTTGACTTTTGCCAATCAAACAAAAAATGACAAGGATAAAGCGCATCAAAGTTTGGGAGTGACGTCACACCTTGCTAAAAAGTGTCCCAAGGCGTGACGTTACGCGGAACTTTAACGGGCTATATCTTCATTATTTTTTGTTTGATTAAGAAAATAAAAAATACGTGTCCAATATTTTCTGTTAATCCAACTGACGGACTAATTAGATTTTTTTAGGAAACTAGCCCATTGTAGGTCATTCATTTTAGAAACATTTACAAACTTAGAACTTGTCAGAGGAGCTTAGTCCTGAGTAACCCAGGGCACCCCTCATTCTTGTTTTGTCTTGTGTAGCCGGGCTGAGTTTTCTGGACAAGAATTATTAAAATGTTTACAAAATTCGAAGACGTTGGCATAAAAAAATGGACACATATTAAGAGACAAAAGTATGGAATGGACAAGAAGCTAACCAAATGGACCCCTGATACGTCACCAAGAGAAATAGAGACAGAAAATTAAACAGATGGTCTGAATACAAAGAACAAACAAAGTAACAAACAACAAAGTATCGCGAACAAACTGACAAAAACAGTCAACAGACCAGATAAATTAAAAAGCTCACATGAGGTCACATTTCTTGGCTTCGATATAAAATACTAAAATTATTTTATTTTATTTCTAATGTTATTTATTCAAAAAGGAGCGTTATATCATCAAATAAGGCTAACATTAAATATTATATTACTCTTTTTAGGATTCCGTAGCCAAATGGCAAAAAACGGAACCCTTATGGATTCGTCATGTCTGTCTGTCTGTTCGTCCGTAAGTCAGCTTTTTTCCGAAACTTAAAGAACTATGCTGTTGAAACTTAGTAAGTAGATGTATTCTGTGATCCACATTAAGATTTTCACACAAAAATAGAAAAAAAAAAACAATAAATTTTGGGGGTTCCCCATACTTAGAACTGAATCTTAAAAAAAAAAAAATTTCATCAAACCCATACGTGTTAGGTCTATCAAAAATGATATTAAGGTTTTTAATATAATTTTTTTCTAAACTGAATAGTTTGCGCGAGAGACACTTCCAAAGTGGTAAAATGTGTGTGTCCCCCGTGTAACTTCTAAAATAAGAGAATAATAAAACTAAAGAAAATATATGATGTACATTATCATGTAAACTTCCTCCGAAAATTGGTTTGAACGAGATCTAGCAAGTAGTTTTTTTTAATAGGTACGTACGTTCATAAATCGTTAACAGCAATTTACCTTTCGTAATGTTATGGATTTCATTTTGCAATAAAAATACCATAACTATGACTCGATTGTCGTGATGGGTGAGCTTTTAATTAGGTATATAGGTACCTACAGGTTTGTACGAAACCCTCGGTGCGCGAGTCCGACTCGCACTTTGCCGGTTTTTTTAGGCGTGCATGGAATCTAGAAACTTAAGAATTTTAAGTCCAAGTTTAACAAAATATTTTATATTTCATATGTTATTTTATATGTTTATAGGTTTGATTTACATTGTATTGTTGAATTATTATTTCGCAAACTGTCATATCGCACACCTAGTTACAGAGTAGCACAACGCAAAATACACGATGGCACAATTCAAAATAAATGCGTCTATGGAGTTAATGTAGTATGAAATCAAATTAAAGAGTAACACGTCTCAAGTACACGGATATCTTTGGAGTTAATGTAGATTCGATGCAGATTCCAATAATCGCAATACTTGATATTGTATTATTCCAATGACTTGCTACTCTTTATTAAGGTGTCCGATATACTCTTACTATAAACTGCAATAATCTAATAGAAGATGTTTGTTTAAGATTCCAGAAAAGTCATCAGATAGAGATGATCGGCATAGAAAATCTGTGTCTCTTGCTAAAAAGAAAATAATAGCCACCGAGTAAGTCAAATAATATTATTTATTGAAATACACCAGAAATAATTTAGTTCAAATTTAGAATAGATAAATTAAGTACAGACAACGGCAGGTCAACCTACCCAAAAAGTTAAGGTCACTGAATAGATTTTCAACTTTCAGTCTGACGCGTAAAGATCAATATCAATTGATAAAATTTGACGTTTTGTGGTAGGTTGACGTGCTGTTGTCTGTACATATCTTGCTCAAATAAAATAAAGCCATTATTAAAATAAAATAATTATATATTAAATTATTTGTTTTTTAAATATATTTGTACCCTTATCAGAATCAATGTGGCAAACAGACCTCATGTATGAATGAAGTAAATAATATGAATAGCATTTTTATATTTAATTTTTTTTTCTCCAACCTGAACAGTCCCACTGCTGGGCAAAGGTCACCCCCAGACTCTTCTATCGATCTCTATCTATCGCCAATGACTCCCAATCCCTCGTTAAGTGAACCAAGTCGTCACACCTTTTTTTGGGTCTACCTCTTCGGCGACCACCGTCTATAGGTACCCATCGGGTGACGATTTAAAATAATATTTGTTATAAAATATAGTATGAGGGACTGGTATAAGATCTTCTGGCACAAGTAAAAAATTAAACATAAAAAGACCTCCACAGTAAATTTGTATTATGTGTTTTTACCAAAATAAATACTTTAATTCCTCTAATTTTAAATCCTTTTAATTTGATAGTAATGTTTAACAATAATACTTAACTTTTAGCTCTCTTATAAGAAAATATTATGAAAAAAAAGAAGAAGTGGATCAACTCGAAAGGTCACTTAATATATCGAAAGATGAATACAAGCAAACATGCATCGAGCTTAGAAACATTGTGGAAAAATGTACTATTAAAGAACAAGTAAGTATAATAAGTTATGAAAATGAGTTAAAGTTTAAGTTTATTATTATTAAAAAAAAAAATATATATATCATTATAACACAAAATTTTTTTAGCAAAATTACTTAAAATGAATAAATAAATAAATCAGTATTGATCTGATCAGTACTTTAGACAAGGACTGAATTTGCCTATGTGGTATTTTTTTTTTCTAGGAATACTTGTCTGTAATTATGCAATACATATATAGGGTGACTGCCCCTAATTTCAGCCTGTTAGTCCTTTTATTAACTTCAAAAATTCATAGAATTTTACCTATACTTCAAGCCTCATTAATGTGTTTATTTATTAACAGGTTATTTCATTAGAATTGTAATGTTATACATAAATGATATAAACTCAAAACCAAATAAATAAAAAAATACAAATTTTAATATGTCTATTGGCAGGCCTATGACACTCCGCGTTTCTGTCGAGATAAATACCTACGCGACGCGCACCTTCGAAGAGGCTAAAATCAGTCGAGTGTCACGCGCGCGCGTTGCTAAACGTTCTTATTATTAAAATTAGTTTTTTGTACGCGTTACACTTCCGACTTTATTCAGTGTGAATAAGAAAATTAAAAGAAATCGAAAATATTGCGCAGCATTTGGTTTATATATTTTGCCACCGGGTCGCTCGGTAGCAGCATTAGTAGCAGCGACGCGACCGCTTCGTTGTGATTGAAAATACTAACGTCTCGATTTCCAGCAGACCTACCACAATATTATAATAAGTCCATAAACCACTTCTTTAATATTTTAAGTCCTCATTAGGTAGGTACTTACTATGGTACGACATTTTTATACAGGGCTCTTTAACACTAATATTACGATCAGGGTGTTTTCATAAATTAATTGTATCGATATCGATATGGAAATTAATATTTTCATTGAAATGATGTTGCTCATGCTCTTTGTTGCCGCACATTGAGAGTAGATAATCTATTTTAGCAAATGTCTTTAAGTGTCGCTTCTGCTATATTATTTATTCTGTGCTATTGGCTCCAATTGCTGCTACCCTGTATCTAATACCAGCCTTGTATAGGGCCATGCCTGCCAGTTCTAGTGTTGTATACATCACCTACCGAAAATTATTACAACATCTTAATAAAATAAAATCTCCATACAAACGTAATGTACACGTACGTAACATACGTATCAATACGGTACGGTAGTCCAAGGGATATTATATTTTTTTGTAGCTTTCCTAATTTTTGATTTTGCATCTTCTATTTCTTTAAACGCAACTTCAATATTATTTATTATACAATATTATAATTTAGTTTTTTCTTACGAACTGAAGTAGACACACTTGACATCTGTTGAAAAGCAATATTAAACTAAATGAGTCACATACTCTTGCTATATATTTTTTAAAGTATAAATAATAACATATTTATTAAATCAAAACTAAGTACTACTAAAGGACATAATTTATTTGGAAAACTAAAAATAGTCACGTAATGGTTAAGTAAAATTAAAAAATAAAGTGCAAGATCAATAAATGAATTTTCGAACTTAAATATGTTCCTTGTACTTTGCTCAAGTTTGTGGCATCCCTGTGTTATACCACGAGGCTGGTATTAAGTACATTACCAAATCTAATACCAGCCTACCAGGCTGACATAAGGTACTCAGTACATTTTGAGTTTCTAATTGCAGCCCCCATTAATTCTTAATGATAGAATATAAAAATCTTGTAAATTATCTAAAAAACACATTAATTACAACATCTGTAATCAAAATAATCACAATGACTAACCTTATAGGCATAAATATGCAAAACATACCTTCTTTTTTGGGATCAAAATTTAGCACTAAAATTGGAAAATGGCGGACGGACGTCCATTTCATGTTTCGATGCGGTACTGATGTTGACAGATTTATGCCAGTGTTGTCAAGTTTGAAATGTAGTTTCTGATTGATGTAAATTTTTTTACATTAAAAGGCTACAATTAGGGGCGTGGCTGGTATTAGGGGCATCCACCCTACAACGTCTAACGCTAAATGCGCAAAACCTCTTAGGGGCTGGTTCTGGTGCTCAAATATATTACATAAATCATTATAATACATAAATGTGATAGGTAAAAAAGGTGCTATAAAATATCAGACACAGCTGTGTGTAGATTACATCGAAAATTGACAATAGCTTTCAAAAGTAAGGTAACGTATTCTGCTGCCCCGAGTCGCGTTTCGCCACTGCTCCTTCAGGATAACGCTAGACCACACTGCACATCAAACGATCGCCAAATTAGAGTAGCTGCGACTGGAACCTTTGCGTCACCCACCATACTCACCAGATCTTGCCCCGACCGAATACCACTTTTTTTTTTTCAAAATTTAGATAACTTTACAAGGAAAAAAATTCAAATCTAATGAGGCAGTCAAAACCGCCTTTAAACAGTTCATAGACTCTCGATCCCAGGATTTTTTTCCAAAGGGAACATGATCTGCCTATAAAATGGCGGAAGTGTATCGATAACAACGGCGCATACTTCGATTGATTAAATAATAATTTCATTTAAAAAAGTTGATTCACTTTTTTGATACCTACTGAACGGCAATTTCATATGTAAGGACCTAATATTAGGCCGGGTTCCCACTGTTCCGGACCGGTGAATTTGATGAATTTTATATCCATGCTGCACGTCTCCTTTGTTCAAAATGCAAAGCAGAAATGACTCAAGAGGAGCGCGGGCGGGCCGAGCGGGGGACACAGATACCGGTGCAAACTCGTTCACATTACTCCGGTCAAAAGTTGCTGGGACTTGACTGTAATTTTTTGGTTTACAAAAAAATTTAACCTGCAATGTATTCGCTGTGTGCGCGATGACAGCGCCCCTAGTGACCACAATTATTGTGGACTAAGATCTCTAAAATTATGGCAACTGGATGGTTTGAGAATGATTTTCGGATTGTTTTTGTTCGAAATTAGATGAGAATATCTAAAAAATTTTTGCATATTATAATAAATGATTTTCTTACTTGAACTGAAATATAAATGTTATAATACGAACGGGATTTGAATCAATACAACATGATATAACTTTCTAACCTCAAACTGGTACAAAAAGGGAAAGAATTAGTATTAGCACAGCATGTGAGAGACGTTAAAGAGCTTAGAACCAACGGACAAAGCTACTTAATAAGAGCTATGATCATAAGATAAACGTCTGTGACACAAACCCCCAACAAACTTTTTTCTTTTCAAAGCAGCTATCCATTTATTTCTATCCATCTTGTTGTTGAAAACGAATAAAACATGCACGAACTGGTTTTCCCATTGTTTCTACACTTTATAACTTATAACACAGCACGCACTGTGACCCTTATCGCGAATTTTAACGTTTTTACTTTAAAATACTTAATCGTTAGTATGGATTTCTATGGAAATATAGCAATTTGACACATGACAGTCCAGAGTTATTTCACATTTCTGCCAACTAACGTGCTGAGATCGATTTGACAGAAGGGAGCAAAATAATATTTCTACGGCGAGGGCGCTTTTTTGAATCCTGAACGTAGCGAGGGATTTAAAGTACTTACGTCGCCCGAGCCAAAAATTTATTTTGCGCCCGAGTGATACACTCTACATTTCATAACCCACTATGAGAAAATAAATGGCGCCTCATATTTTATTTACTGTCACTTGAAGAACTCATTTTTCAAAACAAAACCATGAATTTATAACAATCTGTGAAAATTGACGAAAACGCGGGTGTAGTTCGCGCGTTTTTAATTCACACCTGATATATGAAAATATAATGTTTAAGCAATTTCCTTGTCAAACATGTCACCCTGTATTCTCGTAATAATATACAAAATTCCTTTTTTTTAGGAAGCACAAGCATTACGCAATAGTAATGTCGAATTGCAAGAAAAGTATGAACATTCACAAAATATTGTTGGTGCCATGCAGTCTCACGCTAACCAATTACAGGTAAGTCAGTGTATTTCCCTACATTTATTTCAGTTTAAATGTTTAATAAGATATTTAAATGAGTGAGATCCGCACCTCGATTCAGAACCCCTACCTACGGTAACTCTGTTATTAACCGATTCGGTCAAAAATCAGTCGATTTCTAATAATTTCAATTCGCAATAATAACCGTATCATCGATCATTTAGACATATTTCATACCGAATCGAAATAACGTCACACCCGTGCGATTACAAGTACTTCTAGACCTGCAAATAATATTCACAACACAGATATCGGACAAGACTTTCCTAACGTCCGATCGATTTCTGTCAGGAAATTAATGAGTACCAAGCACCCGATATCTTCATAATATTGTAAAAAATATATTTTTGAGTGCTAAATACGCATTTTGAGGTGTCTGCGGGATGCATCAAATCCATTTTAAGGTCTGCTCCTAGGAAAAACTGAACGTGTTGGGAATTTAAAATTTACATTGGTACGTCAAATATTAAGGCGAAGGGAAAGGCAAGTGACCTTGAGCATTTAGCGTCTACTTGCGCGACATCTATTCCGTGCTTAAGATAGTACTTAAGCTTCTCGCAGACTAGACATAGATCCGTTGCGCTCCTGTGCAAATAGATGGCGCGCAGACGATTCAGTGTTTATCACAGACAGAGTAGGTTCGATTTCGAGCAGAAGGCCTACTACGAAAATGTTTCGTTCGTTCGGACGTATAAACTTAAAAAATTAAAATACCATCTTCGTGTTTATAAATTGTCTAAGGTTTGACCGTTGTGTCAAACCTTAGACAATTTACTTATAAACGCTAAAAACGGTAGTGTTATTTACGCAACTGGATTCAGATGTTCATTAAAAGGATTGACACCAGCGAATGGCTATTTTTATTTATTAGGTTTTTACGTCCGGATGAACGAAACATCTTCGTGGTAGGCCCACAGTAACTTTGTTAAAATAGTGTCGCAAGTCATAAAGTAAACTATAATAAAAAACACATTACTCACATCTAGACATAAATAGTCGAACTATAGATAATGTCAGTTTTTTAGTTCATAATTTGATGTATTTTAAAACTAACGGTGCAATAAGAGAAATTAACGTTTAATTATTTTGACCTGTATATATGACCTGTATATCAGTAACAGACAGCGAAAAATACTGAAAAAAATATTTATTTAAAAAAAGCACAATTTTTTATGAAAAAACGTTGTGTTGTTTAAAAACAACATTGCGCCCTTAGTATAGAATACGAAGTATGGCAAATACAAAATGAAGAGACTGAAGAAGGAACATGGTATTCATTATGATAACTAAAAAAACAATTTTTATTCTTAGTGTCGCAAAGAGAAACTCTGCATTTTATACATTTTCTGTACGTAAATCCTGAACAACTAGGATATTTACACCTCTCCTGCTTTTTATTTCAAATAGCCCAATGGGATATTTGATCCAGCCGTACATCTTTTGATGGAGCAGATTGTAGCTGACCTTTGCGGCTTTTCTGCTCTATTTACACAGGCGGGAATTTTACATTTCTCCACATTTTTAAAGGCGGGAAGCAAGTGTGGCACTGCTCCCGACGTCCAGAATATACGGTCAGACAGTAAACTAACTCCCTAGTGAGCGTAGAGTCCCTTTTACCCCAAGACACTAAATCCCTAGAGCCCTAGAATAGATACGTAAATATAATAAGGATGTAGAAAGAGGAGTGAAGAGCTGATCCCAGGTCGCTCAGGGTAGCAGCGATAGGACGGTAGGTAGGCGGTGTGGACCCGCTGCCAGTCTGGCAGACTCACCAGACTGATCATAGTGACGGCTAAGGTAGTCTTGGCCGCAGCGGAGGGAAATGAGAACCAACACGGACGGTTGATATCTGATTTATTTACTATAATGTCATGTTTATATATAACAATTACAGAATGTACACAATTACAAGGTTTTCATTGTGTGCCGTCGGTGTAGAGTGCCGACGGTGCATGTGCAGGGTCCATGGGTCATCCACCGGTTTGTAGGTCGCTGACGGCGCAGCAGACAAATGTACGATCGTAGCTCGTACACAGCTTGTAGGTTGGAACTGGAAGGACGACCACGCTTTCCAGTATTATTGGTTGCCAATCCAACCCTGCAGAGTGACTCAGGCAAATCCAATCTGAATTGACATTAATTCATAATTTTTGATTTCGACGTGGACGTATTATTTTGTTGTTCTACTTTTTTATATATCAGCCAGGCATTTACTACAGCAACATCCAACAGATGGTTGAATAGCCGCATGGTCCATTTACGACTTTTAATTCTTATGTGGTATCGACCGATGAAAGAATCCAATAAGTCTACTCCTCCCATGTGTATATTGTATTCCCTTATGGCTTTAGGGCAGGGTATAGGTGTTCTTTCTTTCTTCTGTTTATCGAATCGAGTTACAGTCGTAGCTGGTTCAGCTCCCACATAGGTTGAGAGTAAGTTTACTGGCTTATTATCTTTCCAAACTATGGCACTAACGTCTACACCATCTTCCAGAGCATCTTTCAGGTCTTGCTGAATTTCCCGCGCAGTCCTGTAATAATTAGCCTCATCTTCGGGTTCAGAGTCTGAAGATTGTAAGTTATCTTCAGATTCTTTCCAGTTATGCAAAATATCAGTGACATTTTTTTCGGATAATCCAGCCATGCTGAAAAAAATAAATTGCATCAGTCCACACATTACAATATGTAAAGAAGGCAAGCTGTTGTTTTTACACAACATAACAATGCACCATTATTTGACATAATCACACATTACAATTATGTTTTCCAAATATCTAAATCACTAAACATATGTTTACATAATAATAATAACAAATAATATTGGACTAATATATTTAGTGCTAAAATATTTAATCGCTGCCAAGTTACTAATTCAGTAGCAAATAGTTAGTCGTCCTTTAAGTTGTTAGTCGCCTCGAAAATAATAAGCTTTAAAGAATTGCAGCGAGCCTATGTCACCCAAAATAATATAACGTTTTTTACATTACCCTAATACAGATAAGTAACACTTTTATGAACAGTCATGTAAACGTCAATAATTTTGAGATTTGCATTTTTATGCGTAAAGGCTAAAATTTTTAAAATATCAAATAAAAGTTATTCAAGTTTTACAAAATAATTACCTGGTCGTTTATGTACACCCCGTAATAAGTAGATGAAAATTTACTGTTACTGAATGCTATCACTCAGTGCAAGTTAATGTAAGTAATAGTAGTAGGTAGTAGTCGTCTTGAAGCGCGTATCTATACCACAGAATACCTAATAGTACTACCTATACCTACCTTCCTTGTGAATTAGCTTGTTACCCGGCACTCTAGCACCGCCCAGCGGCCCAGCGCACAATATGAATAATTTCAAAAACATTGACTAAAAATCATTAAATGATCGTCATTTTGTAGGCATGTAAACGTGAATAGGTAAGTAGGTACTTACTCTGCAGCATCAATCATTTGTTGAGTTTCTTGTATTTTTGCACTAGCTGCAAATCGTGATTTACGTTTTTTTGATAATTTAATAGATAGTCTTGGTTTCCGTCCTTTTTTATTTCCCATTCTTATATATGACACCAACACAACTTTGATAAATATTATATCACTAAGCACCTAACGTAAAATAAAAACTCAAAACCACCCGCACTTACGCCTTACGAGAGTGAGAATGAAATGGTCTAGCAGAGTGGCAACCTCGCTCACAGCGCGAAGAGCGCGCGCGCTGCGGTCGAGCGGGCATGCAACGTCGCCTTTTTGTAGCGCCACTGAATTTCGTAGTGCACAAAAACGCCTAATTTATCATTGCGAGCAAAATATCCGCTCATGGTAAAGCTCATAAAAGTAGGCGCTAAGAGTGAAATCTATTAAAGATCCCTAGAATTCTTAAATTGTTGACTATTTGAAAAA
Source organism: Anania hortulata (assembly GCA_963576865.1). Taxonomy (NCBI): domain Eukaryota; kingdom Metazoa; phylum Arthropoda; class Insecta; order Lepidoptera; family Crambidae; genus Anania; species Anania hortulata. The sequence goes on along the minus strand of OY756388.1, from coordinate 15,885,705 downwards.
AAAAAAACCTTCAACCTAAAGGCACGAATGTTATACATAACTAAACCGACTTTGAAACTAAAAAAAAACGTCGTGTAAAATTATAAATGTGTACAAGATCTCGGTATTCGCGGTACTTTGAAATATTGTTTTAGTGTTTATAAGAAATAATAAATAGTATTTAGAAACTACAGGAAAAACTTCAACATATAAGTTACATGATATATTAATTTCTACATCCCATATCCAGTATTTTCGCCAGAAAACTTGTTCAAAAACACCTCTTTTACGTGTATTCACCTTACCCTTCACCTTAAGTGACATTTCATTGTAAACATTTACAAAGCATGCAGGGGCGTGCATTGGTTTCAGATGGGGGTAGGCTGTGAGTGAAAATTGAGTAAGTTTGCGTGTAACAGTAGGCGATCTCGCGGCAGCCTAACATTGGTTAAATTGCACAGTAACGATCTAAGTTGCGCGCTTTAGTAAGGAATAAGTACAGGTAGACGACAAAATGGTTACAGAATATTTATTGTTTATTGTTGAATACGTAATTAATAATTATGGTTAGCTGTTCTGTCGGTTTTTTTATGAATGTAGGCTCTGCATAATTGCTTATATGGGATGCACGCCCCTGAAAGCATGTTACATACTTTTTGGTTAAAGTTAAATATTTTTTCGTTTTTCACAATTAAAATATTACTTAGGATCGATAGAAATTAATTATTCTTATTGAGGTTTTTTATAATGTATAAAATAAATAAATTCAATTTGAATTTGTGATATATAATTAATTTAAATTAAATTAAAATATTTTGTAACAATAGGCTTCGTGAATGCAACTTGTAATCAAACCGATACCGATATCATACTCGAACTCGAATCAGATGCTGTTCTGAATAGCTCTGAATCCGACATTCGATTCGAGAAAGATATCAAATCTTTTGATTCGGTTAAATTACTGAAGTATTCTGAATCGAGGTGCCGGTCCGATAGTGACTGCCTTCGACAGTCGAATTAATGTTTTTGGGGTCCATAATCAACACGAGAACCTTTTAGTTTTGCTATGTCCGTCTCTCTGTCTGTCTGTCTTAGCTCAGAGTCTTATTACTAGAAAGCTGTAATTTGGCATGGGTATACAATAGGGAATATGCATGAAAAAAATATTTTGTTTTTACTACATTTATAAGAAAATATATGAAATTATAGTGCTAATAGTGAAAACATAATTGATTTTAGGCAAAAAATAACCGTAATATAGTAATTAGAAATTTAAGGTACGAGGGCGGCACTGAAAATTTCGGGAATCAAGGCAGTGACACAACATTACTATTTAAAAATGTATTTATTGCTTTTCAAAGTATTCTCCGAGAAATTTGACACATTTTTCCATACGACGGAACCAATCATTGAAGCAACCATTCCATTCGGAAGTTTGGGTCTCCAAAATGGCCGTTTTGTAGGCGTCCACAGCTTCTTCAGGTGATGAAAATCTCTGACCACGCAATTTATTCTTTATTTTAGGGAAAGTATATAAATCATCAGGGCTTAGGTCGGGGCTGTACGGCGGATGGTCTAGTAATTCTATGTTTTCTTGCTCTAAAAACTCTTTTGTTCTGTGCGCGGTGTGAGAACTCGCATTGTCGTCATGGAGGATGATGCGGCGGTTGCAGTTCTCTTTACGTAGTTCAGAAACGACCTGTGGCAAACAAATGCTAGCATACTATTCTGCATTAACCGTTCTTTGTCCCTCAAGAGGAATAGTCGCAACATGGCCGGTTTTGGAGACAAACGTGGCCGCAATTTTTTTTTGCAACACTCCGTGAACGAACAATTTTTGTTGGCTTTAACTCATTTTCGAACACCCAAACTCGTGACTGGTTTTTTGTTTCGGGTTCGTACGCGTATATCCAGGATTCGTCGCCTGATACGATGTTGTATACAGCATTTGAGGATCCTGCGTGGAATCTTTCGAGAGTTCTGACGCACCAAGTAACGCCAGCCGCTTTTTGCTCTTCACAGAGCGAATGCGGTATCCATCGGGAAAACAACGTTTTTTACACCTAATTGTTCATGCAAGATTATTTGTATTTGACTCATGCCAATGTCTAAAGTTGCCTGAATTTCGCGGTATGTCACATGTCGATCTTCCTCAATCAGCTTACGCACAGCATCAACGTTTTCTTGGGTGACTGCAGTTTTTGGACGACCTTGACGGGAATCATCACTGAGCTTGACACGTTCACGTTGAAATTCAGCAAACCAGCGATAAATTGTGGTTTTGGATGGGGCTTCATTACCAAATGCAGAAATCATCCGGTCAACACACTGTTTTTGTGTTAAACCACTTCGAAAGTCATAATAAATCATCGCTCTTGAATTTTCTCGAGTCAATTCCATTTTCTCAACGACTAAACAAGTTTGACAAGACCTTGTGATAAGATCGAGAATCTTTTTTAAAATAAATAAATGGTATTCGATTTTTAAAACCAAGGAGTTTGCAATTAAAAAGATTTTAATATGACAGGATACTTTTAGTGCAGCCCTCGTATACCTCTCTCTTTCTAAAACAACTTTTACTATGATAAATGTATGGCGGACGTGTAATGTGACGTCACGGTACATATAGAATAAAGAATAAGAATAAATTTTTCGAAAATTCTTAAAGTTTTATTAATTATAATTAAGTACTATTTATTTTAGGACCAAATAAAAAAACATGCATATTCCCCATTAATCGCGCCGGCATGGTGGTAAATTAAAACCCAATATTTTTTTGGGCACCTATTCTGCACTTAAAGCAATGATTAATTTGTTTACGTCTATTTTACAGGGTAACTTTGAAATCATTGACATCTATTCGACCTATTATTGTACTTATATTACGGAATGTTTTTATGGGAACCTAATACCATAAGGATTTATCAGAAAGTTTTACAAAAGAATGATAAATAAATAAATTATCATGTTGAATTGAGCGAGTCTAGCTCGTAGTACTACATTTAGTATGCGCGCCCGCGCCGCCTGGCCTGCCACACCGCCGTGAACCCGCGTGACTCGAAATCGCACAGCTGATTGATAACTTGATAATGATAACAATACCCTACCCTTCATACTTTGACCGGCTTAGGACGGTTAAAACTAAAGCGTAACACACAAAGAAGGCGTGAGCGGAACGGGTCGTTTCTCGGACGTGAGTTGCGCGGCTCGTCGTCTTCACACAGAGAAGGGGTCGTGCGCAGAGCGGCTCGGCTGCGGTTTTGGAGCGATTCGAAGGCGCGGCTCGGGTTTGTGCTATGTTCAATAACGCATATAAAATATGAAGCTTCTTTACCACGATCACTTTTACATTTAGTCACTAAATGTTGATTTGCCACGGTCACCCATTCAATTAGCGGCCAAACTTCAAGTTGCTTAACCACGGTCCCATCACTCCCATCCATTAAGTGACCATACTTAAGGTTCTTTAACCACGGTCCACTTTTATGACATTGATATTTTGGGTGACGATTATTAAGCAGCCTCAAGTTTGGTTACAAAATGGATGGGTGACCGTGTCAAATTTGATCCCAAAATGAATTGGTTACCGTGGTTAAGTAACCTCGAGTTTGGACACAAAATGGATGGGTGACCAAGGGTTAAGCAACCTCAAATTTGGACACTAAATAGATGGGTGACCGTGGATAAGCAACCTCAAGTTTGGTCAATAAATGGATTGGTGACCGTGGTTAAGCAACCTCAAGTTTGGCCACTAAATGGATGGGTGACCGTGGTTAAGCAACCTCAAGTTTGGTCAATAAATGGATTGGTGGCCGTGGTTAAGCAACTCAAGTTTGGCCACCAAATGGATGGGTGACCGTGGTTAAGCAACCTCAAGTTTGGCCACTAAATGGATGGGTGACCGTGGTTAAGCAAACTCAAGCTTGGACACTAAATGGATGAATGACCGTGGCTAAACAGCTTAAAATATAGTCCCAAAATGAATGGGTGTGAAAGCAACCTCAACTTTGAACATGAAATAGATGGATGACCGAGAGTTAAGCAACCTCAAGTTTGGTCAATAAATGGATGGGTGACCGAGGGTTAAGCAACCTCAAATTTGGATATTAACTGGATAGGTGACCGTGGATAAGCAACCTCAAGTTTGGTCAATAAATGGATGGGTGACCATGGTTAAGCAACCTCAAGTTTGGCCACTAAATGGATGGGTGACCGTGGTTAAGCAACCTCAAGTTTGGACATTAAATGGATGGGTGACCGTGTTAAGCAACCTCAAGTGTGGACACTAAATGGATGGGTGACCGTGGTACAGCAACCTTGAGTCTAGTCACAGATTATTATCTAGTTAATACAAACATTTTATTTCCTCACATATTTAATATTATTTTCATTCAAATCCATACCTAGCGAAATGATAATATTTTGTAAAATAACACAACAGTCGTAGTATACGCGCGGCACTCGTTCCGCGCACGTTCTCTGTGTGAATGCTTTGGTCTGAATGCGTGTCAGCTGAGTGGAAAAAGTTCACGACGATTGTAACGAACGCTGCACCCGCGCACGGCCCGTCCGCTCGCCGCCTATCTGTGACGGCGGAAGGGCCGCGCGGGACCCGTTCCGCGCACGTTCGCTGTCTGTGGGCGCCCATTTAAACCTATGTTAATAGACCCGTCGTAGACCTGTTGTGATCCGTCGCCGTCCCGCGCACGCTCTCTGTGTGTGTTACGCTTTAAGCGTAATTAGTCAGTTCAAATCAGCTATTTACAATAATTTAAAGATAGCCACTTACACGTATTTTAGTAAATGTTCGAAGTGCTCGCCACCTCTTTCCACACAGTTCAGCTCGACGCCTTTGATTGTCTTTTACTCGATTTAAAACAAAACTTTGGGTCATAACTGTTTCAAACGCAGCGATGATTTTGTTTTTATGTTCGTCTCTCGAGTCACTGTCACTTTCATAAACAAGTCTTTTAATTTTTCGAGACTGGCGCTCTTCCACGATCTTGGGCATGCACTGGAAAATGGAATGACGCAAAATCCAAAGAATCCAAAAGATTCTGAGTCCTTAAAATGCGATCTCGTGATGGAATTGGCGCGTCTGGGTATCGGTGGTGAAACATTTTCTGTGTTAACACTAAATTGTTTGTGAGATCGTATAATAAAACCATTTGTAAGTATTATTGGTTTGTGTATCGTCCCTGCACATTACGCGGTCGAGGCATTTTGTTAAATAGAAATACACTGTTAGAAAATCCAATCCACTGCAATCCTGTCCAGTCAAGGTGCGGTCCAGAGACGACATACGTCATTACACCTTATTAGACAACGGCGGCCGTGGCCGCGTGCCGAAAGGCGAAAGGGGTTGCCGGCCGGGCGCGGGCGCAGGGGTGTTAGAGGCCGGGCGGCGTTGTTTGTTTGCGTGTGCGAACTTGAATGAATCTAGGCAATAAAAGTTTTGTCGGCGTACTAGTGAAGTGAGTAGAGTTGTTTGATACTTGAATGTTAATTGTAAATTATATTTTTTTTCAGACAAATTGTATGTTCTTATTTTATTTTAATATGTATTATTGATCAATCGCAGTGTTTAACATGATTTTGAGGGTTTAAAAATATTCAGTTTTTGTATTAATCGATTTGCCTCATATTTGGGAAAAGTACTATGAATCACGAGTAGGTTCATATTTTAAAAGGATGCCAATGATTTCAAAGTCTCACTGTATAGTGTGGGGTGAATAGGTCGTTCAAAAATATTGTTGGTGTGTAAATATTTTTTTTGATTCAGGGATCCGTTTGCGTAATATTAACTTTTAAATGCTATTTTTTGTTAGTGTTGTCCTTTGCCCCTGTCACCTGCTAGCTAAACAATTATTTTTATAAATGTGCAAAAATTCACGACAGCATAATACAGTGTGGAATTTTAGGGTATTAGGTGACCCTGATTAGGAGCGTTAAGATTAAACCGAACTTTGTTAGGGGTGTTAAATCTCACACCCCTAAAAAGTACGGTAAGGATAACTAGTCAACTGGATAGGTGATCAAGATTTTCTTCCGGGGAATGCGAGTTTATGCCTGGCTATCAATAAATTTTCATTGTTTTTGTCGCTGGGACGACGGAGTGCACGCAAACAGCGATCCTTCGTCGTATCGCTAATTTCGACCTGAGGAAACAAGCGGAGGTTTTAGTGTGTATGTCGTGACCAAATCGTCAAATTGACCATTTCATGATGTCACCGATCATAATATGTCAATCCACGTTTGGCCATATCATTAAAATTAATAAACGATAACAAGTTACTTGAATGGGCTAGTTTACTAGAATAATCTAATTAGTCCGTCAGTTGGATTAACAGAAAATATTGGACACTTTTTTTTGTCTCAATCAGATAAACAATGATGAAGATAAAGCCCGTTAAAGTTCCGCGTAACGTCACGCCTTGCGAGTTGCGACACTTTTTAGCAAGGCGTGATGTCACTTGCTCCCATTCCCAAATTTTGATGCGCTTTATCTTTGTCATTTTTTGTTTGATTGACAAAAGACAAAATATGGGTGTAATATCTTTTGGTAATCTAACTGACGGACTAAATATAATATTTTTTTTGACCTAGGATACTAGCCTATTTGTTTAATATTAGTAATCTTGGTCAATGCATTAATTAAACATTTCAAATAGTTATTCTTTTCAAAAATATCTAATCAATAAAAATATTTGAATAGCTTAATAAGGTTACTTTCATCTTCAATTGACACATTATTATTTACTTTTAGAATAGAATAATTGTCCGCTGCCACAATGGGCTAGTTTCCTGGGTCAAAAAATGATTATTCTATTTAGTCCGTCAGTTAGATTATCAAAAAATATTGGACCCATATTTTGTCTTTTGTCAATCAAACAAAAAATGACGAAGATAAAGCGCATCAAAGTGAGCACGTGACGTCACGTCTTGCTAGAAAGTGTCGCAAGGCGTGACGTTACACGGAACTTTAACGGGCTATATCTTCATCATTTTTTGTTTGATTTAGAAAAGAAAAAATACGTATCCAATATTTTCTGTTAATCTAACTGACGGACTAATTAGATTTTTTTAGGAAACTAGCCCATTCATCACAAAAACAAAGCAACATCAGCGCCTCTACCGGTGGGCAATGTAACGATTTTACGATGTGATCACTAATGTTTGACTAGTTCATGTATTAGTCGTGTGTTCATATCGTTAAAAAAAAAAGGAATAATTTTCATAATATTTTGTGTTTTTAGAATTTGGTCAAACAAAATGAAACAACTATCGAATCACTAAAAATAGAAAACAAACAATATAAAGCCAATGATAAAGATTATGAGAAGAAATTTGCAATTGTACAGAAAGAAAATGAAGAACTCATGAGGCATATTTGTCTAGTCAGAGATGTTGTATTTGGTAAAAGTAAGTATTTTTGTACCACATTTTTAATACATACATTCGCCGAACCACTGTTATTTATATAATAAACTAAAAAAGTTTTAAAAATTGAGAAAAATATATATATCATTTACCAATATACTTAAAAACTGTGTTTAATAACTCATGCAACTTCAATTAGGTACATCGTATAACTATATTATGTATAACTACTTTTGTATGGACGCTTCGGTCAGAACGCGCAACTCGTCTACTTATCTCGACAATAACTAATAAAAACTAGCTGTTGCCCGCGATTTTGTTCGCGTGGTCTTTAGTTGATTCATAAAGGATTTTCTGCGCAACTTTCTTAACTTTTTCTTTCATAAGAATCTTCTCCTGACAATAAATAACACAACAAAAAAATAATTAGCTAAATTGTTCCACCCGTTCACGCGTGATGCGATGACCAAGGGAAATTGAGATTCATTTTTATATAAATAAGATTGCTAAAAATGTCACAAATCCTTTTACAACAATTTTCTGAAATTAACCACATGGAAGTTGCATGGCTTTAGCATAACACGGCAGAATATTTTAAAAGTTATTACATTTAGTATGTACATGTTAGGGCAGCAACCTAGTTCTAAGTTTTTATTGCTTGTAATTTTACAACATTAAATGGCTGTAACCTGTTTTGTACATCTACAAATAAACATAAAATAGTTTGACGATTTAAGAAGTTTGTGTTTTTCAAATAAAGTTTGTTAACATTAAGTAAACTGTTACAGAAAAACTAAATAAGCGCCGAAAGGCGATACTACTAAAATATAATAAACACTATGAAAGTGATGAAAATGATTCTTTGTTTGGAGATGAAAGCAGTGACCAAGAAACAGATACTGAAAATGGTTCGTCGCTTCAGACCTGTTCTAAAGAGGTGAGTTGTGGTAAAGGTACTCAAAATCAAAATCATTTATTTTTGCAAATAGGCCATTAAAAGCACTTTTACACGTCCCAATATTTTTTTTTGCCCTACCACTGCTTCGGGATAATTTGTGGGCTAGTGCCGAGAAGAAGCAGCGCAAGAAACTCTGTCACTGTTGTCAGCCTTAAAATTAATATTTTTACAAGTTTTGATGCGAGCTAAGCAGTTTTAAATCCACACATTTTTATCATTTATATAATCACTAACGGTGTTATAACCCTTTTTCATTAAAATCATCTTAACATTTTATTTAAGTTCAAATACTGGTAGTTCAGCAAGGGATTGTGGTAATTTATGAGGGCGGCACTGAAAATTTCGGGAATCAAGGAAGTTACACAACATTACTATTTAAAAATGTATTTATTGCTTTTCAAAGTATTCTCCGAGAAATTTGACACATTTTTCCATACGACGGAACCAATCATTGAAGCAACCATTCCATTCGGAAGTTTGGGTCTCCAAAATGGCCGTTTTGTAGGCGTCCACAGCTTCTTTAGGTGATGAAAATCTCTGACCACGCAATTTATTCTTTATTTTAGGGAAAGTATAGAAATCATTAGGGCTTAGGTCGGCGCTGTGCGGCGGATGGTCTAATAATTCTATGTTTTCTTGCTCTAAAAACTCTTTTGTTCTGTGCGCGGTGTGAGAACTCGCATTGTCGTGATGGAGGATGATGCGGCGGTTGCAGTTCTCTTTACGGAGTTCAGAAACGACCTGTGGCAAACAAATGCTAGCATACCATTCTGCATTAACCGTTCTTTGTCCCTCAAGAGGAATAGTCGCAACATGGCCGGTTTTGGGGACAAACGTGGCCACCATTTTTTTTTGCAACACTCCGTGAACGAACAATTTTTGTTGGCTTTAACTCATTTTCGAACACCCAAACTCGTGACTGGTTTTTTGTTTCGGGTTCGTACGCGTATATCCAGGATTCGTCACCTGATACGATGTTGTATACAGCATTTGAGGATCCTGCGTGGAATCTTTCGAGAGTTCTGACGCACCAAGTAACGCGAGCCGCTTTTTGCTCTTCACCGAGCGAATGCGGTATCTATCGGGAAAACAACGTTTTTTACACCTAATTGTTCATGCAAGATTATTTGTATTTGACTCATGCCACTGAGCTTGACACGTCAACGTTGAAATTCAGCAAACCAGCGATAAATTGTGGTTTTGGATGGGGCTTCATTACCAAATGCAGAAATCATCCGGTCAACACACTATTTTGGTGTTAAACCACTTCGAAAGTCATAATAAATCATCGCTCTTGAATTTTCTCGAGTCAATTCCATTTTCTCAACGACTAAACAAGTTTGACAAAACCTTGTGATAAGACCGAGAATCTTTTTTAAAATAAATAAATGGTATTCGATTTTTAAAACCAAGGAGTTTGCAATTAAAAAGATTTTAATATGACAAGAACAGTGGAAATATTCCATTCCCGATACTTTTAGTGCAGCCCTCGTATTAAAAATACGAATACATTTTCCCATGAATGAACTTCCTACCTTGTGCAATCTGAAATTTGGAACGACAAGTTTATCTTTATGCCGCGTACCAGATCAGTCTTAACAGTTGTTATTGTCTGCTATCTCGTGGTTTTGTTTGACTCAGTTGCTCATCAATACTATATTAATTTTATAAAAAAAATAAAAACCGACTTCAAAAAACTAAAACGCTAAAAATAATCTTATCACTTAAGTACCTAATCAGTTACTTTTGGAGTCGGTGCAAACGAAAACATAGAATCTCTCATCGACTGGCATATATACAGGCTATAGTTTTAAACAGTAGAAAAATTTAAGGAGGCGAATGTGTTCATGAATAGAAAAATTTTTTTCTATGGGGTCAACTTTTTTTGTTTCTCCATATAATCTAATTGCTTTGCCTCGATGATAATATAATGTATGGATCACCGATATTTTTTTCGTAATTTCGATATTGTTCCTACTGTAAAAGTTAGTTGTATTTCAATACATTCGCCTCCTTTTTGGAGGTACACAATCTTCTGATAGTAGGGGCGTTTGAATGCTTTTCCCAATAATTGTTCCATTCCAACACACTTTACAAAACTGCAATCAATCAAATAATTTAATTCGTCAGGTCAAATGCGATTGCTTGTGTGTCGTTGTCGACAGCCCATAGTCATCATCATCATCATCATCATCAATCATCATCATCATACCAGCCTATTGCCGTCCACTGTTGGACGTAAGCCTCCCTCAAAGAGCACGATCAGCGTTTTTAATCCATCCACTGCCAGTCATCTTCCTAAGGTCGTCGGTCCAACGAGCTGGGGGGCGTCCTACACAACGTTTGCCAAAACGTGATCTCAACTCGAGAACCCGTTGACTCCACCTTTCATCGGTTCTGCGACAGATGTGGCCGGCCCACTGCCACTTTAGCTTGCTACATTTTAGCACCGCTTTTTCTGCTGCCGGATAACCTCATTTCGGATTGTGACGTAAAGTCGGTGGGCCAGCTTTACTGTCATGTTCCGCTCCGTAGGTCATCACTGGTAGGATGCACTGGTCGAATACCTTGCTCTTCAGGCATTGTGGCAGTGGCGACGAGAAGATATGACGCAGCTTTCTAAACGCTGCCCAGCCAAGCTGCACTCTTTTTGCGATTTCCTGCTCGAAGCTGTCTCTACCTAACTGCAGCACTTTTCCGAGGTAGACGTACGTTCTTGACAACTTCGAGCGCCACGCTTTCGACGGAAACCGGTCCGGGAATGACGTGGATTAAACATGACGTCTTATCCAAGTTCATTCCTAGGCCTATACGTCGCGAGGCAGCGTTGAGACTATGCAGCATTTTTTGCAAATCCTTGAGCGATTCAGCCTCGATGGCTATTAGTCTAAGATCCGAACTTAAGACGACCTTCACCGATAATAGAATGAAACATATTTTTAAACAAATTTAGTATATTACAAAATATGTCAAGAATGGGTTGCCTAAAAAAGTCCTGGACAGACTATTTTTAATTATTAAAAAAATATATTTTTAATTAAACGTTGCAACATCAAGATAATAAGAAAAATTTTATCCTGACTTAAAGTATCAAACGTATAGAATGTGCAGCCATTGGGTTGCCTATTCTTTGCCTGGACAAACTACTCAGTTGTCAGGTATGTATGCGCGTGTGTAAGTAGGTAAGGTCTTTTTAGGTTCGGACAGGGGGGTGTCACTCCGCAGTTTAGGTATATTCGGCCAGCGCACCACCCGAAGCGGCGTATGGCATAAGGCTGTCGCTCTCAGCTTGCACGACAGTCAGCGGTTACGTCGCGCTCGCGCATACTTGTTAATTTTTTTTTTGCTTTTCGACAGAAGCAATGTCTTTTAAGCCTAAACGTCAATATAATCCGTATAAAATATAGTTGCTGTGTTTAAGGATGTCTAAATAAAACGAATAGTGAATCAGAACATTTTAAACCTGAAAAAAAAAACTTTGTAAGATAATTTTGTAATAAACACATTTTATTTCTTTACTTATTTTTATTTTATTTTATTAGAAATACCCAGTAAATCCCGTTACACCCGTGGGAATCGAACACACGACATTCAGATGAAATTTTTATGTTTACAGAATCAACGTTTGCAATGCTTAATCTACTTATTTATCTTAAAACTAATAAAGGTACAAAAACTTCTCAAGTGACAACCCTGTGCCGTCGTTCGGAGCTCGGTCATAAAACTGGGGCGCGCAAAGAAAATTGACAGTTCGCGCGCGGTTATAAGTTTCAATTTTGCTTGCAGGCAGGTAGCTCTGACGAGTCTAGGTATATTTTAATACCTAAACCTGACTTTTGTTAGGGAGTGAATCTTCTGTACGGTAGTACTATTAGGTATTCTGTAGAAGATTCTACTATATGTCATCAGCAAAGCGGAGGTGCGTGACGTGTTCGCCGTTGACATTGATGCCCGCTTCTTTCCAATCCAGTGTCTTGAAGATATCTTCCAGTTCGTGAACAACTTCGGAGATATGACATCTCCTTGTCTCATATATGCATCATCATAATGTTTAATGAACAGGGCGATTTGATTGTCATGTTGTCATGTGAATGTTGATTTTTAAATAATACATTGTTATGTTGATTTTGTAAGAACTTTGATTTTGAAACAATACACATAATTATTTAAAGCTACATGTTTTTATTTTCAAGCCTACCATTTTTGAAACAATAGTTCAACTTGTAGGTTGAAAATGTTAAAAACAACTTTTATCTGAGTGTGACCATTTTGCGAATGGGACGGAATGCGAATGGGACCGAATGGGACCATTTTTTTATTCGTGACGAAATGCGAATGGGGCGGAATGCGTCAAACCCGACAAGGAGATGTCATATCTCCAAAGCACCTGGATAGGTCTTGTCTTGTGATTTTTGACTTGAACTTGAATAGTCATATCACCTCAAGTAAATGAAAAAAATTACCTTAAAAATAAAAATAAATTTTTTTTCAGAATGCACTGCGTAATAAAGGATCTACAAAGAATAAAATTAAAGGTAATTATATAAAATATTTAGCATTGCATGATGTGTGAATGTAAAATAACGTAAAAAAACAACATATTAAATATTAGTTCATAAGGTATTAATAGGCAAAGCAATTGCATTCTTGGCCAAAACTATTTTTTAAAGTGCGTAAAAAAAAGGTACAAAATACCTAGATTCAAATATATTTCATACAAATGGTAATAATAATACGAGTTAATTTATCTCGTTTGACATTTCAGGTGAATGTGTTCTATTAAAAGATGACAATGAACACGATTCCGACTGCAGTAATGAACTGGCTAGTGCGGACACAGGCCGGGGGTCCTCCCTCGCGTTTTCTGATGTCGAGAAATGTTTCAACAGCCCAGACTACTTTGTAAATCATAGTCCTGTTAATCCAGACATTGTATGTAGTCAAAGGAAAAAACTTGTAAACACAGCTACCAGTCCAATACCATTTGCTCAAACTATGCATGTGGCTACAAGTCCTGTTAAATTTGAATATGAAAATATACAAATAACTCTAAGCCCGTTAAGTAATCGAGATATGGATGATCCCACTGATATGGCAGTAAGTCCTACTGAATTTCAAGATTCTGATATAACAGAAATAACGGGAACTAGTATTCAATCAAATATGACAGATTTTGAAATTCTTTCAAACAATATAACTGAAGTTAATTCACCGCTAGCTTTTGTAATCAGCAGTGATCCTGAAAGTGACATCTGCATTGATGAAGAAACAACTAGTACTAGTCCAGTCTTAATACCTGGTAACAATCAGACCATGGATACACGCCGTAAAAGCAGGGAAAAATTTAGTGAAAAAGAATGCTTAGAATTAAATAATAGCAATAATCTTGATATTTTCAATACTGGTGACTGTGAAATTGAAATGATACTACATAAAATGCGATTACGCCATACATTACTTACACCTATTCCGAATTCACCATCAAAATCAAATAACGCTACTTCTACAATCAGCGCCGTGTCAAATGCAAGTCGAGAAGACTGCGATGTAAATGTTTGCAAAGATGCTGAAAAAATAAGAGAAGAAAATAAAGTCTTGAATGCAAAACTTACTGAACTTGAGCAAGAGATTGTAAGTATAAAGGACATTCTCAGAGTTAAACGATTGTTACACGATAACAAGCAGATTAATAGTGGCACTGTCAACACGCAAATAAATTATAGTGGATCACAGCCATGTGTAGAAAATATACATGCAATTTCCAATTTTGTGACTCCACCTAAGAAGAAACAAGCCCCGAGTGAAATTACCATTTTAAACCATTCGAAAAAAGAAACCAAGAAATCAAAGAAATTTGTAAATACAATTGATTTTAATATAAAGTCACTCACCACAGCGCATAAAAACAATGAAGAAGATCCAACATGTGATACCAAAAGGAATGATAATACTGGTCATTTAACAAATTCTATGATAAACAGATGTTTTACAAATAAACATGCAACTAAAATCGATCATCATGATAAATTAGAGTTTGAAGACATGGTGTCTCACTCAAAAGCATTTAGAACAAAAAATCCAGTGCATACAGAATGTAGTAACAGTCCAGTAAAATATGCTGTAGTAGGTTCTGAAAAGAATACTTCAACAAGTAATATAATGATATCTAAAGAAATTGACGAGGACTCTCTTCCATTATCATCAATGCTTGAATTTGATAGAACGGAATCGCTTCGTTCATTATCATCAATGATTGAATTTGATAGAACAGAGTCGCTTTGTAATGAAATTATAAGTGAAAAAATAGGTTCATCCAGGGAAAGTTTATGTGATAAACAAAATGTTAACGAAAAGTTCCACCCTAAAAATGTATTGAAACCTCGGAAATTAACTAAATTAGAAAAAATGAGAAACAAGTTATTGCCTAAAAGTAAAATAAAAAATATTTTAACTACGCCGATAAAGAAGTTGCGCACAAGACCTAAACAACTACCACTGCTACCAAAACAAATTTCTGCTAGTGATAATGCCGCTTCATTAAACAATAAAGACGTTTACGAGAAAGCACTTAAAGTGATGTCTGAATTAAAGTCTAAAGAAAAGGTTAAAATAATTTACAGTCCATGTAAAAATAAATCAAAGAAGAAAGGAGTCAATCAAGACGAAATTAGAAATAAAGATGAGAAAGTATTAAGTAATTTAATTAAAACGGTTAGTCCATGCACAAATGAAGCAGCAAGTAAAGATCATGTAGCAATTGAAAATATAAATGGAAAAGAAAAGATGTTAAGTAGTGCAAACAAATGGAATAATTTGTGTAGCAATAAAGCTAATAAACAAAAAATTCAAGTCGCAACTAAAAATGTCGACAAAATAGAAGAGGTATTAAGTGATGTAAATGAAAAATGTGAAAAAGAATTAGTTGTAGCAGTTGTTAAATGCGACAATGATTTGAACTCCTCGCCGTCACCTTCACCTAAGAAACTCATAGCAACAAGAAGTAGGAGTAAAGTTGACGGAATAAACATAACCCTTAGTAAGAAAACAATATTTGTAATCAATAATGAAATCCAAAACAACAATCAAAATGACAAAACAGCCGAAATGAATAGCGACGTGAATGAAGAAATAATACAACAAGGGTCAAGAAAACGACCTAAACATGCATCTGTTGACAAACCAGACATACAGTGTAAAAGGATGTTACGTAGTTCAACGTTACGACAGTCAAAATCAGAGGAAAATAGTAGCCCGAATTCTAACATTGTATCTAATTCTGAAATAGATTTAAATAAAAGTTGTTCATTAAAAATTAATGAAGGGGGTGATAATATTACTGCGATTCTCAAAGAAACTACAACAGCTAAGGAAGTTCTAAGTTATAGTGATATAGAAATGTTTAATTCTGATAAAGAAATTCCTTCACAACAATCTCATGTAGAAAAAAGAAATAAAATTAGTCCTAAAGATAGCATATTTTGTGCAATGTTAGACAAGTTTGGAAAACAGTCGACAAAATATTCGAAGAAACTTCCAGGTACAGCTTTATACTATTGCTCCATCAATACACAATTGATGTAAATTAATAATCATGTTTTTAAATATGTAATTATTTATTTTTCAGACTCTGTCATCGCTTCAACTAGTAAATTATTACAAGAACAAATAATTTTAATAAGTGAATTACCTGCGAATGATACCAAGAATGCAATGAATAAACTAGTCGATACTATATTGAATTGGGGCTACAAACAATTCATGTCGGGCTTTATGGAATACTTGAAAAATCCTCAGCGCAAAGTCGAGTTATTCAATAAGATCAGTTCTCCTCCAGCGCCATCCATGACTAAATCAGAACAGATACTTTTGTATATAATATCACAGCTGCGAGTTCGCTGGGCCCCGGTTGATATTGTGGATTGCACTTTGCGCAATATCGAGTATATGCTGTTTAAGCTCAACCGAACACCAGAGTTTGACACGATAGAAAGTACGTCGCATTTTTATGCAGTTCTCTGCCGGTACTTTAACATGAAGAGCCGTTTAAGGCTTTTTATGTTGGATGCTATGTATTGCATCCAGTACAAAGCCGTTCCACTTATTAAACAATGTCTGGAAGTGTGGATGCATGTTTTACCGCTAGCTCATATGGGAATCGGTACGTAAGATTGATATTTTGAACAATGAACATATACTTAATTAATAGTTAGTTAATGCTGGTATTATGATTTCAGCTAAAAGTCCGCTGGTGACATGTATGGTGTATTTACTGCATTTCTATAAATGCGAAGATAGATTCAACAGGGTTCAAGACATAAGAAACATTTTGAATAGGAAATATTTCTATGAAATAACTGAGTGGAATGAGCCAAAAATGATAGAAATGTTTAAAAATGCTATCACCGAAGTTAGAGGTATTTAAATAATAACGTAGTTTTCATATGCGATATAAGTTATTTTATTACAGCCTATAATAAAAAGCAGGGGAGTAAGGTAAACTAATATAATGGATGGATTGTTTGTTTTAGCCATACCCATGGAAATAAAATTGCTAAGGATTGCTCTCATAGTAATTGCTAAACGCCATGGCCCACGGTGGTGCCAGAACAACATTATCAAGAAGCTGTTACTACCAATGATAGAAAGTAATGTCTCAGACAGGGTAAAGACATTTTGTATATCTTTATTGGGGCCATTGCTAAAACCCTACCCAGTTGACATGAAAGTACATTGCGAAATTGTAATGAATCAACTTTTGGATATTTTAAAACAAAACCGTAAGTATTTATTTTTTATTTATTTATTTATTCTTTATTGCACGAAACAAATGTAGGTACAATACAAGGCATTCTCTACCAGTCAACCATTGGGCGAGGCAGAAATCACATACAACTTCTATAACACAAAAACTTTAAGAAACCTTTACTACTTTTTGATGATAGATTTCAATTTAACAATATATTTTAAATATCGATATATTTTTATCTATGATATTGAAAATCATAAAGCTGTTAATATTTCCTCTCTTTAACATCATGATTTACGGTCTTTGCTAATATTAAATGTGTTTTTAATTTTAGCTTCCCATTCGATAGAAGAAGCAGTTATTACAAGTGTGATTTATATGAGTAAGCACAATCACATGCGAGTTTTGCAAACACTTCTCGCATGGAAACCACAACGGGTTTCGTCAGAACTAGAAAAATTGTTGCGGGATTTCGTGAGTGAAAAACCTTTAAAAGTATGGAAAACAGTGCTGTCTAAAGTACAGACAGTGTAAATAACTGGTTGGAACATTTAGATAAGGATAAATTAACTAATATAAGACTTAAGAATATAATTTAGACGGGCTTTTGCCTTTTATGGAAGCCTTTGCCTTGCAAGTGCACGGCATAGGCTAAAAATCGTATCCGTATTTGTTTTAACAATTCACCATCATCACGTATTATAGTGATAAAAACAAAGGTGAGATGTTTTATTTTATTATTACAAGCAACCTTCCACGGCTTCGCAAGGACGTAAAATTTATTTTTAGGAGATAGACATACCAACGCGTGCTTTTCTTTAGGCCTTTTAAGATATTTAATTCTGTAGTACATTTTTTTAATGTATCTTAAGGTTAAGCCAGTGTTAGCAATGCCCGAAAATATCTTTTACGGCTTGATTACAAAGCATCAAACTGATGCCGATTAATTTCATAATATGCATGTATGTAAAATATTGTATATAAAGCTTTCTAAAGAAATTCTCTAAATTACTATCAAATCCCTATCAAAATCTGTTACATAGATTAGAAGAACTAAGCGCATAAGCAGACACGCGGGTGTGACTTTTATTCTATCTAGAGATTGTTTTTAATATTACAATGTAATAGATAGTCCGTCAAAAATAATTTCGCAATACAACTCATCTACTTACCTATTTAGGTCTTTCATGAATGTCAAAACTTTTTGATATTTTGTTGACAATAAGTTTTTGACATGGAATTGGAATGAATTGGTTTCCGCGGCGGCCATCCACCACGCTCCAGCTAACACGCATGCTCCACCAGCTCACCAAGGCGAAAAACACGGTTTTTTCTCAAGATTAAGAAGGCATTTGAGCGAGTTTGGCACTCTGGGTTTCTGTTAAACTTATCAGCACCAACATTCCACTTGCACTTGTAAAAGGAGTGGCGTCATTCCTTGAAAACCGTTAAAACCTTTTTTTTTTAAACTAAAAACTAACCGAAAGCTTACAAAGTTTCCGTCGAGGGCGCGACATTTTAACTACGTTGGATGGCCGCAGGAATGCCCCAAGTTAGCTGCCTCTCGCCTCTACTTTGCGCCATCTTCACGGACCATATCTCTACCTTGCGATACCAAATTGCAGAGGATGTCAAAGCTTGTATGTAAACCTTGCCCTTTTTGCGGATGATAGAGTTTACGAAATGCAGCGTTTGCAGCAAAAAAGATTCAGCGGCTTCTGGATCACTTACTAGACTGGCTGGACAAGTGGCGCATGTGTGTGAGCGTGGGCGAGACGGGCGCACTGCTGACCGGATGAAGCGCATCATACCACCGCTGTTCTAACTCCGTGGGATGGACATAGAGTAGTAATCACAGGTGACCTACCTCGGGTGTCGAATTCGGTCCCTGTGCCTGGTACCGCAGGTTAACCGCTTGGTCAGCCAGGCCAGCCAGGCCAAATTGGCAAGAGCGCTGTTTAGACTATTACTGACATCCCCATTACCTTTGAAAGCCAAAGCTTAGCGTCTATGACATATGTTGCGGCTTACCTACGCGGCTCGCATTAATTGCTTCCCAGCCCTAAGGTCCAATTTGCAGATCCAGCAGAACATCTTGTCCCGCGTCTTGTCAGGAGCAGGGCGATATGTCCGGAACGATGATTGCTCGGTACATGCGGATCCCGTCGATGGAAGAAATTGAAACCAGTTTGGCGCGATGCATTTTTGAAATTGCTGACAACAGCCCCCATCATAACATCGCCCTACTGCATGCCCGGCTGCCAGAAGCTGCTAACGGCGCCTGCCTTAAAATTTCATGTTCATGTTATCCTTGCTGCACAGACTAAGATACTATGGTAGCTGGCTCAAAAAGTAATAACGGCTCGAATTGCGGCGACCAGAGATGACAGTCGACACCCTGAGAAGACACCTGGGAAGGCCGAATGAATCCAACGACGGGGTTCTATTTACTCGGGGACAATATTTCTACAAAACATTGTATTTAACCAAAGGTTGAAATTAGGATGAAAAGATCTCACAAATTTTATCTGTCAAAGGAGGCGGGATAGCCTTAGTGTACAAAAATTACATTTATTTAATACGTAACACCATGTCCAGGGCCTGAGGGTGAGACTTCATTGAGGCGGAGCTGCGCTAAGCTGAGCTGTGCTGTTATAAAGGTACTCTATTGGTTGATTTCCACACAGATCAACTCTGCTAAGCACAGCCCAGATTTTGGAATGCCGACACGTCGTATGGGGTTAGGGCTGAGGAGAGCTAGCTGAGCGGGACGGCGTAAGCGCAGTCACTAGAGCTTGCTCCGGGAATCTACTCTGCTCAGCTTAGCTTGGCTCCGCTCAACACTGTTCCGCCGTGGTTTAATAAAACTGCCGAGCTAAGCTCAGCACAACTCTCAACGATGTCTCACCTTAACTATAAACTTCTTTGGCAGTATTTCTTCAACCTTTTTTTTCTTTCTGCACGGAAAAACAACACTGCTAGTGTCCACCGCAGCCGTTACCGAACCCGTTCAAAGTTTTTAGCATCATGACGAGAACCAATTGTTAGCTTGACTTAGTTAGAATAGCTCTTAAATATGCGCTTAGTTCTCTAGAGTTGTATAGACAACTGTCAATGTATTTTATTCGGCTTCAATAATGGGCTTCATTTTCTAAATGTCAAAAGATAATTGTACTTTCTGATTTATTACGTTCAACCCGAACGAAACAGGAAGTTTTACAGTAGTTGTAGTTAATTTTACTGGGTATTACTGTGTATATTTAATAAACAAGTCTGTCAAAATTTTACACTTCGAGTTCAAGTCATATTTTAATTAATTTAAAAATGTAAACAAATAATTAGGGATTATTACTGTTTAAATTTACTTCAAGAAAACTGTGATTCTAATAGAATCTGCTTCGTTTTGGAAGTGGAGTAGGTAATTTACGATATAAATGAAATAAAAAGCTAAAACAATTAATATTTGTGTTTATTTAATTTGCTTTTGATCGTTAGCACCTTATAAACATTAGGAGTCACCACACTGCCTAATATCAGCAAGCCTAATCGGGATGATTCGAGAGCAAAAAATATAGCGCTATCATACTCATATCTACCCGGTAGGGTTTGTACCAGAACCGATTCTGAATTCCCTACTACCCGGAAAACGAAAATAAAAAATGACAATAAAATAAGAGGGTTCAATGTTGCTTACTAGGCAAGTTAAGAGGCCGTGCACCTTTTTTGAGTGTAAAATTGAAATACAGTTCTATGCTTGTATGCGTCTATAATGCGGGATAAAGCGTCAACAATGTTGATCCTTTACAAGATAATATTCATAATTTATTAGGTAGTGGACGTCCTACCTAGGTTTAAAAAACGTTGGGTTTTGCGCGCTTGATTTCATAGTTAAATTTGACTTAGTTTTACTAATATATTTTTTAGTTTTTACATAAAATAAAAAATATATTATTTTAAAAGTATACCTGAAGATTATTGTGCAGTGTTTAAATCTTATAATAATTGTTCATAACGATAGAAAAATAAATGATATTTGAATGGATTTTTCAAAAAATGTATGTAATTTCAACATCTTTTTTCTGCTATATGTTGTAAGAAAGTAAAAAAGTATTTAACATATGTGCAAATAGACCATATCTTTAATTAAATGTTAAAATCTCATTATCAGGATCCCTTGTAGTCTCTTGTAAACCGATGTTCAAACGTAACTGGAACGTCATTTTTCTGAAATAAGGGTAGTTCTTTTGGCGATTTACCTTTATTTTTGAAATGATATGAAAAATCCATTCGCGCTACCTGCAAGAATAAGAACTAATCCTTAAAAATCACGTGTTATTTTGTTTCAATTATCATTCACGTCTTTACAATCAGAGAACAAAAAGTACGGAAATAAGACGATTTCTAGGACGGCCTCTTAAGCGGGTTTTATTCATTAACTACACACCCTTCTATTTCTAGTCCGCCAATCGGAAAAACAAAACGACAGGTTTCGATATGAGTAAAATAAATAAGTGCGTGAGCGTGCGTGTGTTTAAAATTAAAAGCTAAGCTTGTAAGTCTGTCCGATTCAAGAGCTGGTAACTATAAACTTTAGGTATATTACATTTTGAGATACAAAATTTATATCGCTCACCGCAGTTTTTACACTATGTTATTACATCGCTAACTCGCGGATATACGTAGGTCACACTAAAAGTTTTGCGTAACTTAAAAAAACAACATTTTATAACCAAAATATTATGTTGATTGCTTTTCAAAATACTCTCCTTTACAGTTTAAATTTTTTCATGCGATCGAACCATTTTTTAAAACAGGAGGACCACCGATCTGAAGGCGTTTTGATCTTCAAGGGAATTGTACAGATGGGACCCGTAGCTGAGAAAGAAAACGCGATCATTCTTTTACCAACGTTTCTCGCCTGCCTCACTTTTGTTGACCTGTTCTCATTTTATTCACAAGATTGCTGTTTTTTTTCGGTTTCAAAACAATAAATCCACGTTTCGTCTCCTGTGACAATGTCATAAACAGCATTAGAATGTCCGTGGTCGTACTTCAGTAGCATCTGTGAGCACCATTCCACGCGAGCCCGCTTCTGCTCCGCTGTCAGTTCATGAGGGATCCAACGACAGCAGTTTCCGAACTTTCAATACTTCGTGTAAAATTATCTGAATTTGGCTCATACCAATCCCCAATAGTCCTCGAATTGTCTAATAGGTAATCCGCGGATTTTCTTCAATTAGCCGCTTAACATTAGCCACATTATTTTCGTTGACGGCTGTTGAAGGCCGCCCTTCACGAAATTAGTCATTTAAAGAAACTCGACCTCTTTCAAATTCAGCAAAACATCGCCTCACGGTGCTCAAACAAGGTGCTTATCTCCCAAAAGCATTTTGATGACGAGCGGCACAGTCTTGCGGAGAGAGAGAACTTTTTAAATCATAAAAAATCATCGCTCTAAAATCTTTTCGACTTAATTCCATTTTCGTTGCGTACCTTTGACGTGTGATAAAAAACAATTGACAATCATCTCCCGCCAATTGATTTTTTTTATTACTATGAAGGTTGCAACGTTTAAAAAAATATAACATTCGAAATTCAAATAGTTTCGATTAGCTAGAAGTGCAAAACTTTTAGTGTGCCCCATGTAATATAGTGAAAAACCAGCCTTAGTCCTGTGGGGGTTTAGTCAGTTCTTCCGATTCGTAAGCCTAGACGGTTCTGTCGGGGTCTTCTCTTTAATTTGGGTGCTTTTTCATGTCAGTTTTACCATGGCCCTATAAAAATCTTACAAGCGTTCAAAAAAGTCTGCGTTGTTGTTTTTTCCAGTTTTTTTGTTTGCATGAAAATGTTATATGAATTACAAGATTTTAAACTTAAAGCTAAACCAATGATCGTAAAAGTTTTAAAGCCTGTTCAAACTGACCTAGAAATTATAATAGTATGAAACGCGAATGGAGTTCATTAAATATAATATTAGCTTTGGATAATCCAAAGCTAATATTATTATTTTTATTCTCTTACTAATCTTTCTCTACTATTATAGTTATAGAAACACGTGTCATTTTAACTTTTAAAAAGAAAAAAATTGGAAATTAAAAATGTACAGTTTTAATTTCGTTTTATTTCACATTTTGTGTTACAAGACTGAAGTATCCCACTATGCGTCGATTAGATATTAATTAAGAAATTAAATTTATGACATATAAAAACTCATTAAGAATATAAACGTAAGCAACATTTAAGCTACTAACATTAATAATTAGTTTTATATTTTTTTATTTCTACCATGATCACGTGAATGTTGACTAACTGTGTCCTAGCATTAGGAGTCAACAGTTTTACGAACTTGTGATAATATTGGACGAAATTTGTCAACGCCATTTGTAGTAATCCAGACCCTGTGACTAAATTAGGAAATGATACTAAAACTTCCCTGTGGATTTGTTCCAGGCTTTGTTTCCATCCCGCACTGAATGACGCGACTAGAGGCAAAGATTTTCTTTCTAAACTTGCTAGTTGTGATTTGTTATCGCCTTCTAGTAAAAGTTCTCCTTCTTTGACAAATTGCATCATTCCACCGAAGTGTGGGCTAAGTATTTCTTCAACATATTCAGTGCTCCGAGCTTGAAGTTGTTCTCTGAAACTCTCGGCTTCTTTGGTGTTATCTCGTGTTCTTTCCATTAATATGCTCAACACCATGTCATAGTTGTTTATTAAAAATATTAGTTGCTGTATTCGTTGCGGAAATTCTGCAGCCATTTTCAGTAAGAAGCAGTGAACTTCATCTTGTAGAATCAATAGCAGGTTACTAAGTTCTTCAGAAGGAAATTGCTCACTTAGGCTTAACATAGCAGCAGAAAATTCTGCATAACGACGTGTTATCTGAAATAAAAAATGACTATACAAATAAATCTTTAAAAAATATTACTATTTAAAAACAAGAATAAATAATATGTAAGGTCCTAACTTCTGGGGGATGATTCCACTGCTCAAATACAACAACTTTTTCTATGAGACCAACATCGTATTCTCAAAAAAAAAACAACATCTGAAATAAAAACATTAGTATTTGTCATCATAATCAGCCCACGTCAGTCCACTTAGGATGTAGGCTTCTCATAATCGACGTCACTGAGCCCGATTAGTGTGTATGGAGAAGTGGTTTTTTTTCTGGATTTCAATGTTGGACCCATAAAATAAGTTGATGTATTATGCAGTAGAATTACCCCTTAGAAGGAAGATATTTTGGAGGAAGGTGTTTTTTTATTAATAACTCCGATGATGACCGACTGTGGAATGATTTATTGTTTAACACTTTTATTTTTACTAAATGATTTGCAATGAAAATTAATAGTAGGTAACAATTATAAAAATAGAAATTATAACCGATAGGGAATTGTTATCGTTGTCCTTTTCCTTCGCAACAAAACGCTCGTTCGCGTCTCCTACTGCGCGATGATGTCTGCAGGGTCGAACGCGCAGAGCCGGTAACTGGTAGGGTTCGCGTGCTCGCCACGAATAGAAGAAATATTACCTCGGCTATTTCGTCGGCGGCGTTAGCAAAGCGTGGACGCGTGCAGCGAGGGGTGCTTCTTGTTGCGGCGTAAGTGCCACGTTCACACAGAACAGGTCTCATAAGGACTACCATCCTGTTTTGTGCTTGAGAATGAACAACTCTTATCAGAGCTACCATTATGTTCGTGTTCGAATGCCTTAATGCAGTTCTTTTCAGAACCGTTGCTTTTGTATTTCTATAGAAATGACACGTTCTTCATGACCTGTGTGTTACGCTGAGCAAGTTACATTGCCTAAAAAATTTAGACCTTATATACAATAGTTACTTACATAATGTGGACCTAACTCCTTATTAGATAATTTTGCTGGATCACACTCCCGAACACTTTGAATATTTAATTTTAGAACATATTCCAATCTAGGCCACAGAGTACCATGTAATGAATCCCAGTAACTGAAACAAAAAAAAAAAAAACAGTGTCTCATCAAACAAGCATTTGTTTGTTAGCATTAAGCGGGCAACCGCCGTCATTTGCCTGATGTATAGAGGACGAAAACGACGACGGGCGAAAGCTTGCGCAACATAGCGATGTTTTTTCTTTTTCTAGGAATAGTCCCGCACGCGGTCTGCTCGGCGCAGACGTTTGCTTCAGGCAGCGAAGGCCCTAAGGTCTACAACGCACTATTCGGGAAGCCGCAATACGGCGCGTCGTTGCGTTGCGCCTTACTGTTATCATATGAAATTGCATTATTAAAACGCACTATTGGTAGACGGCTGACCGCTTGGTACCAACCGTCATTTAATGTTTACTTACAGGATATTCCAAAAAACTGTCATGCGGGAATCTTAAAATAAAGCTAGGGGTCTAGGAGTATCCGAGTCACTCTTAACGTATATTTCGCTGTCTGCTCGTCAACCTACCACAAAACGTAAAATTTTATCAATTGATATATTATGTCCTCTTCCTGGCTGGCTGCTTTTTACAAGCATTTACGGAATCTTACAACTCAAATTTGAATCAGATATTGATATGAAATTTTGGTGGACTAGGGTTTTTGTCCTTGATTATGATATTGAGATTGAGTTGTAACCGGCAAAAGACATTGCAACAATGATGCGTTAAATGAAATGAACACTGAGAAACCTGTCCAGCGATAACTAAAAAGTTAAAAATAAAAAAACTTTCAAAAACAAGCTTTAATGGAAATGCGCTAAAAAGAAGGTATGTATGGGATTAGAGATATCTTATTGCATAACTCTAATCTCCTCTAAAGGAATACGTTTAGGTTATTCTGAGTAGGTATAAGGTACGTTTAGAGATGTGCCGTTTCCGGGAACATTCCCCATGCGGAGAATATTCCCCTTGTTTCCCGAGAGATGCAGCATAACTGTCAAGCAAGATAGCGCTTCTCCGTTGATATCGTTGTTCGGTTGGCAAAATTATTTGAATGTAAAAAATATATATGTATTACTAGCTGTTTTCCGCGACTTCGTTCGCGTGGTCGTTAGTTGACAAATTATGGATTTGCAAAAACCATACGAACAAAGCTTTCTTTGTTATCCCAAATTTTCAAGGTTAGGTGGTATTACCACTTAACAGAGACCTGTAAGAATGTTTTGGTTCTCTAAGGGCCGATTTTTCAATAGATAACTTTTATTTGCACAATAAGTTTGACATTTGACAGTTTTTGTATAGAAATTGTGTCATAACGTCAATTTTATTCGTCGAATAAAGTTATCTGGCGATTGAAAAATCTGCCCTAAATGATGTGAAGTTGCCGAAAGTGAATTACAATGTTATTCCTTGCAGATGTCGATATTTTATGGGGGCGATTCTGGACCCCTAGGGATGCTCTGTCTGGACTTCAGCTTGATAATATTTTTGGGACATCCTGTATAGTGATGTCTAGTATTAACGAATTACCTGTCAAGAGCACCAACAGCTCGTTTGTGACACATCCATCTGTATCTATTGATAAGTTGGATGCATAAAAACAGTGCTAAGCAGTCGTAGCATTCTACAACATAGTTTTCAACATTTTTCTGAAAAAAATAACATTAATTTACCAAATGCAATTGAACAGTAGTAAATTGAATAAAATAAGAACTTTACTAACCACCAGCAAAGACAAGGTTTTTCCAAGAATCCTGTCAAATAGTTCTTGAGCATGGCTGCCTTTTACATGAAAGAATTCAGTCGTGAATAGATACTCTCGACAGCCATTGTCCACAAGGGCATATTGAAGGCTCCTAAACAAAGCTTCATAAGAGTACTGAAAGTAAAGCAAAAAATGTTAATGCTGAAGGTAGAAATGTAATTACAATAGATTTATCAACAATTAAAATAACATCTACTTTGGTCTTTTGTTGCACATGAGGAACAATTATTGGAGCTTCAAGTTGCTGTGCTAATACATCTCCTCGGTTGCCAATGGTGAAAATTGTACTTTTGTTTTTTAGATTTGATTTTTGAAAAAATCCTCCTTTAGAACCATCTTCTATTCCCATAAGGTCTTCCTTATTTGGAGCTTCTTCATATTTTAATTTATCTAGTCTGGATGCATAGGATTTAAAATAAGAGTAGTAAACTTTGCTCAATGTATCAATATACTCATTGCATATCTCTTGAGCAACATTTCTTTCATTAGTTAGTACAAATTCAAAAAAGAATTTATATTTCAGCATAGCATTTTGTGGCATTTGGTAGTTAGCCATTGGTTTTCGGAATTTGAATATTTGTTCTAAAATATAGGCTCTTATTTTTGACACTGATTTTATTTTTAGTTTTTCTAAAACATCTTTGACATCGTGACAAGCTTTAGTTTCTTTGAAGTCTTGTTCTTTGACAAAGTTAAGCTTTTGATTTAATATTGCAAGTTGCACCATGAACTCCTTGTCAGTTACGGGCACATTATTGATTCCACTGTAAAAGTAAAATATGTATACATGTATTAAAAACAATTAAGCTCAACAACATCCAAGAGGTCTTATAACAATGAAATTTCAATTATCTCGATTATGGTTGCTTAATGAGAAAATAAGACAGGTAAAAGAAATAAATGTAGTAGCCACTTACAATATAAGTGTTTCTGATACAGCCATGTCTTCTATGAATGATGATAGTGGTCCTTTAAGAACCTGTCTGTTTGATAATTGTACTGACATACTGACAGACCGCTTTTGTAAGCTTATTATCTCATTGCTGATACTACCTAAATCATTCTGGAAATAATAATATTCACTTTTTTAACTTAAAATATGAATTAGGATATTTTGAAAAAGCGTCTGGGCACTTGAATAACTGGAAATCATTTAAGATCAAAATAAGACAAAATCTATTAAAAACATAAATGTAAAAATGGGAGTCAAGTTCAATGGGATAGACAACAGGTTGTCAACTTTGCTGACAAAAGAATTGAGATCTAAATAGATGCCAAGTTCTGACTGAGTTCAAACCATTCTAAAATGATTTAAAAAACAATGCCTTGTTTCTTGCTACTTACTAATGAATCTCCTCAAGTTTGAATAGTCAATTATTTACAAAACATTTCACGTAAATAAATCTACTTGGCTGGTTTACACAAACAAACTAAAGCCTTATTGTTTAAAGTATATTAACCTAACAGTATAAATAAGTTTTATGTAATACAAAAAAGATTTCCTATTAATAAAAATATTAGTTTATACCTGGAATACTAGGAGCATACTTTCCATTCGTTCCAAAATATTGTCACATTCTTCTATTTGGTTGTGAAGTGAACTAATGTTTTCACTTTCTTTCAGATAGTCTGCAATTGATGCTTTCTCAGCTTCTTTGATACCTTTGTCAATTTGTAACGCATATTCTCTAAGATCAGTGCCATTTCTAAGTACTTCTTGTATTTCTATATCTTCAAGATTCTTGTCTAGGCCCTCTTTAGTGTTTACTGCCTCTGTCATTATTATTAAAAATTATCTCGTTGTTAAATGAATAAAACTAGATGTGCTTCACCGAAGAACAACAGAGATTAGAGGATACTTTTTAGGAGATAAAGTTTAGTTATTGCATGCAAACAAGTAACGACCACCGATTTCTTTCTTTCTTGGTTAATTAAATAGTTAAAGATATCTAGGTACAGCAGAAAATTGCGAATTAGTCAGCACACAGAGCAATTAACTTTAAGTCAGCACTGAATACAGATAATGGTACTTCGTCCAATTTCTGTTAAAATGACAGTAATTCGATAATTCGTTAATAATCGTCATCGACGACACACAGTATTCCACAAATCCACACTGAAATAAATATTTTACATGTATGTTCTATCAATGTCCAGCATTCATGGTCTGGTTGCATTGTAATCCGAAAAGAGCCGAAATAAATTTTAGCGTTTTCCTTAACAAATTTAATATAAATTTTGAATTTCAAAGTTATTAATACTCAACTTTAAGCACGATTAAATTGCATTCAGCTCAGTTCGGAACAAAGAATGATGATGAAAGGAAGCTGTCTTGTTGTTTACAAAAAATCATGCTAAGTACCTATTTTGACGTTTT
This sequence comes from Anania hortulata, assembly GCA_963576865.1. NCBI lineage: Eukaryota > Metazoa > Arthropoda > Insecta > Lepidoptera > Crambidae > Anania > Anania hortulata. Next base: position 15,856,590 of record OY756388.1, on the reverse strand, counting down.
CAGTTTATATACCGGTGACAGATGGCGGTGGACGCGGCTCCGGACTCGTCTTGACATTGTAAGGTCAAACGCTGCCATTGGTCGATCCTTGGGCTGGCGGAAGTTGTCTGAAGGATAGACCAATGGCAGCGCTTGACCTCACAATGTCAAGACGAGTCCGGAGTTGCGTCCGCCATTAATCAGGTAATTAGCGTCCGCCGCAGTTTGTCACCAGCTTTAATTTTGTCAGTGTCAGTGTCGGTGTTTTTTTTATACTTTGAGGCAAAGAGCTTAATATATTGAGGCAAAGAGCTTAGTGCGTTCCTATCTTTCTGAGCCGAATGCTGGTGACACACGGCGGCCGGACACCAGTTTCGGAACAGGAAGGGGCGGTGTCTTTCTGACGGGCTGGCGAAGTTGACGAAAGGATTGACCAATGACAGCGTTTGACCTCACAATGTCAAGATGTGTCCAGGGACGCGTCTGTCACCGTTTGTCACCAGCAGAACGAATGCCTAAACTCAAGGAAGTCTGGTGGCCCAAGGTAAAACTGTACATTAGCGGTCCAAGAATTTAAGAGTTTTGGAGGGTGAGGGGGTGCTACCTCCTTTCTCCCAAACCACTGACATATATTCCCAAACCCTACCATTGTCACAGTAAACCTATAGTTTTGAAGATATTCTAATTTAGTACATAAAAGTGTTCAGTAGTTGATAAAAACACAACTTTTGAGCGAGAATTAGAATCTAGTGCTCGCCGGCCGCTGCCGCGACACGCTCGCTACGCTCACTCGGCTTCGCGCTTTACGTGGTCTCTGTTCTATCCTAACCTAACCTAGATGATGTTTTTGACAAATTATGACTTAAATTATTTTTATTATTAAAATACAAGAGTGGTCTCCCTTTATCCTCATAACCACGCAAAAGTGCATATAATGTGACTATTTGCATAGTTATAACCTCAAACTTTCTATCTTAAATATTTCCAAAACTAATTAACTATATGTTTGCATTGAGAGGGAGAGGGTTTGGGAGGAAGGGGTCAGAGCCCCATCTCTCCTTCAGCTTTCAAAACCCTTAAATTCGTGGACCGTTAATGTACAGTATAGCCCAAATTAGAGTCGCATGCTAGACAAGAGATCCGACATGTACCGTGCGTGACGCCACAGTACACGTCCGCCGCCATACATTTTTTATTGTAAAAGTTGTTTTAGAAAGAGACAGGTATATTTTAATTTCTAATTACTGTATTACGGTTATTTTTTACCTGAAATAAATTTTGTTTTCACTATTACCTAGCACTATAATCTATTTAAATAAAAATGAATCTCTATTTCTCTTGGTCATCGCATCACGCGTGAACGGATGGAAAAATTTCGCTAATTCTTTTTTTGTAGTGTTAATTATTGTCAGGAGAAGGTTCTTTTGAAAAGAAAAGAATGATTCGCAGTTTTTTTTCATGAAAGACCACGCGAACGAAGTCGCGGGCAACAGCTAGTTTCATATAAATATAGTAAAAACAATATATATATTACTTATATTAGGTTAGGGCTTACATATGAAATTGCCGATACTCAATACTGGCAACTTTAACATCAAGTTTGATTTAGGAATTCCAAATTCAAAATTTCAAAATAAAGCCAGAAAAATATTGTTTCAAAATTCGTATTTCATTTGTTTTCACATCATTTGTTTGAGCTACAACATTGCTTTAACAACGATGGACAAATTGAAAAATTTCGGTATTTACGAATACGAGTTCCACCGTGGCACCAGTGCTCCAGAAACGACTCGAAGACCATCTAATTTAATTGATGATACTGCAATTATAATATCATAAGTAATAATATCATTTTCTAAGACCATCGAAATTTCGAAATAAAACCAATGTTTTTTAAATAAATTAAAAACATTGGACAAAATTGTGTCCTCTCCGCCATTGTTGCCAGATTCAGAGGTTAAGAATTAAACTGGTGACAAACTGCGACGGACGCGGCTCCGGACTCGTCTTGATATTGTGAGGTCAAGCGCTGCCATTGGTCTATCCTTCAGTCAAGTTCCGCCAGCCCAAGGATCGACCAATGGCAGCATTTGACCTTACAATGTCAAGACGAGTCCGCAGCCGCGTCCGCCTCCATCTGTCACCGGCTTTATCCTAGTTTTACTGCAAAATTATCGTGTTATCGCATCTCCAGTTAAATTGACATAGCCAAATTTCTGAAGTATATTAGGATGCAGCTGGGACTTGTAAAATAGACTAGTCAAAAGAATTTCTGAAGTATATTAGTATGCAGCTGGGACTTGTAAATAGACTAGTCAAAACTTGTCAAGGATCATCTGGGTTAGGTTATGTTAAAATCAGTTACCACATAAAGCGCGAATCCGAGCGAGTGGACCAAGCGTGCCGCGGCAGCGGCCGGCCAGCGCTAGATTATAATTCTGGTTCTGAAATTTTGACAATATTCCCGTATAAAGTCTGCAAATATCTCAGTAACGGTGCGTCGGATCCAAAAAATAATGAAATTTTGACCCCCTTTTACAGCCTAGATTGCACCCGGATCCATAATATTTTGACCTCTAAAAACGGTAAAGTGCGAGTTGGTAATTTTTTTCTCAAATCAAATCAAAAAAATCAAATCAAAATCATTTATTTGCTCTAAATAGGTGGTTACAAAGTTGGTAGATAGAATATAGTTACAAGTTGCTTAAGACCTATCTAGTCATGATGGTCTAGGTTATGATGACATGCAAATATGTAAATAGTCAAGAAGAAATTAAGTGCAAAAAATCTATATTAGTGTTACCCAATCTACAAGAATCAATACTTTACAGCAAATCTAAATCCATGCATCAACAACATTAATATTGAGTCATTTTTTGTGCTTAAAAAATTCATCCACTAAATAAAAAGTGTTTGTTATTAGCCACTCCCGCAGGGCACGTATAAATGTATTATTTGTGACTTTTCTTATGTGTTCGGGTATTTGGTTATATATTTTGACACACATCGCGTAACAGTTTTTTTGGAACCGCTGTGTTTTTGGAAACCTATCTGACACATGCCTGTCCGGATTTGAGCTGTCTATTTGATTGATCTTTTGCTTTGATGGATTTGCCCCGATTTTGAATTACAAATTTAGCGACCTCAAAAATGTAGAGACACGGTAGAGGGAGTATTTTTAACTGTCTAAAATACGGTCTGCAAGATATGTCTGGTGCTATGTGACATATTGCATGTATGCAAGTTTTTTGGGCAATAAAAACTTTTTTGCTATTTGTACCGTTCCCCCATACAAGAATACCGTATCTGAGCACAGATTCCACATAAGCAAAGTACGTAGTTAATGCGGTGTCTCTACCTGTCACGATTGATAGTTTATACAAAGCGTATGCAAAACTATTTATTTTATTACATACTTCTTTTGTTTGCTCTTTCCAATTTAATGTTTTGTCAATAATTATACCCAAAAGTGCCACACATGCCGCATTCTTTAGAACTTGTCCGTTAAAGGTAATGTCAATGTTTTTCTACCCAGTCTTGTCTACCCAACCCCTAGAGTGTAATTCAAAATCGCGTAGGGCGTGGGACCGCCGAAGACCCTCGGCGCCGGAGCCGTGACAGAAGCCTTGCATGCTGATTGCTTGCATGCATGGTGCATGCTGATTGCCTGCATGCATGATGCTTGCAATGCAAATTTAGGGCATGTTCAAGTTAGGGATTTCAATTTTATTGCATGTAATATTATGTGACATTAAGTTTGGGCAAGCTATCATTCGGACAAATGATGATTAGGAAAAAAAAATTGCATTTTAGATTATGGATAAAAAAGTTAGGGCAAAAAATAGAGAACCGACTAAACCACGTTGCTATGTCATCTGTAACAACTAATGAAGAGTAAAAGTTTGTACTTAGTTAAGCTTGCTTGGTCCCAAATGAGGTAGACCACGACTTGCTGTCGTCACTTCGCCGTGGTACTTGTCTGCCCAATACTAGAGTATAATTTAAAAGCCGGCGGCGCTGAGGGAGAATGCAGTGTGCAAAGTAAGCATGCATGCAAAGTAAGCAAGCAAGCATGCATGCTTACTTTGCATACCTACAATGCATACCTGCTCGCATGACGTTTTCGGAAAAATAGATTATATATAAGGTGCTTCATAAATATCTGCAACGACTAAAAGGGGTAAAAGTATTGCTTATATAGATTACGATAGTGAAGGAATTACGTGCCCCGGATCGGTAATTAATTATTTGCAAAAAGGCAGTAAATAAATGGTTACTTGCTTCAATTTGCATAACACACTTCGTCATCCGCCCTTGACACTGCGCGGGAGCGGTATAATGTGAAACGTTAGCATTTTTGGACAGACGTAACGGTTTGAGAAAGAATAAAGCCTAATCTTCATTTAATATAATTTTTTTAATGAAAAAATTAATTATGTTCTGGACATAAAATTTCTTTACTATCGTAACCTATATAAGCAATACTTTTACTCATTTCAGCCGTTGCAGATATTTATGAAGCACCTTATATATTAAAGCAGAAAAATATACATGCTTACTTACCTGTTTCTTAAAATATTTTTTCTTTCTAATAAAAAAAAAAAACTGGTATTTCACCATCTGACAAGAAAGCTAATGCCAATAAACTTTTTATTTCATCATTCATTCATATTATACATGTATTCATAGCAAAGTTTGTAAACTATAACTTTAAAATGGTATTCTAAATGTATTATTAATTTTACAGTCCATTTGAAATTGTTAACATTATGTTATTATATATATTATGACTTGTAATCTTTATGCCATAATGTGAGATGCTAATAAATATTGATTTGTAATTGTTATTGTAAAACCATTAATGCATTATCTGCTGATATATTATTATTAATTCTCGGCTTCTTCTCGGCGCTAGCCCACAATTATTGTCCCGAAGCAGTGGTAGGGTAAAAAAAAATTAGGACGTGTAAAAGAGCTTAATTCAGGCCTATTTGCAGAAATAAATTGGTTTTATTGGTTTATTATAAAAGGAGTTATGGGGAAATAAAGTATGCCTAATGATTTATTCTGTATTAACGTTATGCGAAAAAACGTTATGCAACCTTAAAATATGCCTCTTTAAATTATGCAACCCAATATGGACGCATATTCGCAAACCGTCATGTTTTTTTAATATTTCGGGAGCTGTTTGTCACGTGACACGATCTTGAGCAATAACGGGCCGAGTAATAAATTAAGCCATTATGGCTTAGTTTGTATTGCCTCACTTTACGGATGCGGACTTGGCTTCTGGGCGTTCTATTTCGATGGCAGCAGCGTAAGTGACAAAACGATACTTATCCATTTGCGCCAAATCGGAAAAGTTAAAAACTCGAAAAGTGGGTACCGCACGAATTGACTAAAGCAAACCAACTAACACGCGTCGCTTGCTGTGTTTCTTTGCTCAATGGTCACAATAATGAGGGGATTTTAAACCGTATCCTGACTTGTGATGGGAAATGGATCCTGTACGACTATCGAAAGCGAGCGATCATCACAATGGCTTAACCCGGGATGGAGAACCGGCAAAACCTTGACCTAAGCGAAAACTGACCAAAAAGAAGATTCTGGTTAGTGTTTGGAGGAACAGTGCTGGTGTTATTCACTACAGCTTCTTGAGATCAGGCCAGCGCCAGACGATTACTGCAGACTTGTATTGCCAACAGTTGCAAACAATGATGGGAAAGCTTGCCATTAAACAACCGAGGCTGGTGAATAGCTCTAGCCCACTGCCCCTTCAGGATAACGCTAGACCACACACTGCACATCAAACGGTTACCAAGTTAGAGGAGCTGCAACTGAAACTTTTGCGTCACCCACCATACTCTCCAGATCTTGCCCCAACCGATTACCACTTTATTCAAAATTTAGATAACTTTTTACAACGAAAAAAATTCAAATCGAATGAGGCAGTCAAAACACTTCATATTTCAAACAGTTCATAGACTCTTGTTCCCAGGATTTTTTTTTTCAAAGGGACCAATGATCTGCCTATAAACTGACGGAAATGTATCGATAACAACGGCGCATACTTCGATTGATTAAATAATAATTTCATTAAAAAAAGTTGATTCACTTTTTTGATACTGAACGGCAATTTCATATGTAAGGAGTAAGGACCTAATATAAGTATTGTTTTCATGCATATTTTAGGAAATAGCAAACGCAAACCCTCTTGGACCTGCAATTTTTAGTTTGGCAATCAACCAATTTATTCAAAATTTATTTTCTAAATTTAATATTTGGTATTTAGACGATGGGACCCAAGGAGGCGATGCAGATGCTGTTTTTCTAGACCTTTCAAGAATTATTCAAAAGTTTAATACAATAGGACTTTCTTTAAATTTTGATAAATGTGAACTTTTTATTTCTGACCGCCTTTCCTCGATAAGAAGATCTGAAATAATAGCAAAATTCAACGTCTTGGCCCCCAATATAAGGATTCTAAACGATTTGAGCCTTAACCTCCTAGGGTCACCTATTTTTGACAGCGCAATTCCTATCCACTTTCAAAAATTAATTACAAAATTTAATGAATGTTCAGATCGTCTTTTGGAAATAAATGCACATTCGGCTCTTTTTATTCTAAGATCATGTCTCCTAATACCTAAATTCAACTATCTTATCCGTTGTTGCCCAGTTTGGAAATTTCAAAATTTAATGGACAGTTTAGACAGTTTAGTTAAATTACATTTAGAAAAAAATCTGAACATTCAACTTTTAGAACGATCCTGGAACCAAGCGTCCCTTCCTATCCGCTATGGTGGGATTGGGATCTGCAAAATTTCAAGTGTCGCCTTACCTGCTTTTCTATCTTCATCCTACAGCACGACCGCTCTCGTTGCTAGTATCCTACGGCCAAGCACGGACATGTTTGGATGAAGCTAGAGATGCTTGGGAAATGGCATTTCCTTTAAAATTCCCTTTAGACTTAAAAAATCAACGGAGCTGGGACAAAATTTCTTGCGAATCCCTTCTAGAATCTCTTATAGATTCTAGTATCAACAACGCAGACCTCGCCAGACTTAGAGCGGTTTCTACCAGAGAATCCGGTTATTGGCTGCATGCATATCCTTCAGCCAATGTGGGAACCCTTCTAGACTCAGAAACTCTTCGTGTGGCGATTGGTCTCCGTGTTGGTGCCGAGGTTTGCAGTCCACATAAGTGTCCTTGTGGTGCTGATGTCAGCTCATTGGGACACCACGGACTTTCTTGTACAAAGAGGGCTGGCCGTTTTTCTCGCCATGCCTGCATCAACGACATCCTTCGTCGGTCCCTTGCTACCATCAACGTGCCGGCCATACTTGAGCCGAACGGTATCGCTCGTGATGATGGCAAGAGACCGGACGGAATGTCTCTTGTTCCCTGGCGGATGGGTTGGACGGAATTAATAATGTATGGTTTATACTGATTAGACATTTATTTTATATTTCTCGGTGTCTGTAAAGGACTACCACATCAGTCGCAGTCGTCAGTCAGGGTTAATAGCCCGGTACACAAACATTTTACTAATACCAAACGTATGGAGAGTTTTAAAAATTGCATTTGGCTCCATACCTACTTTGTGTAATGCAATCACAGCGATTCGGTTCTCTTTAACACCGAGCTCCATTTTAATATCGCAAAATATTTGTACAATGCACTGAACAAGTAATACTTACTACGTTTTAGTACAATGTATTGGCGCCAAAATGAGAAACTCAATGAACAATCTTGTAAAAAAATGTCAGATTCTTAATTCAAATGTAATATTTTGTTTATTTTTAATTGTAACAGTTTTTTTTTTTTTCTTATGTGGCTTGCATGAGCGTGTAACAGTATTTATGGCCAGACTAAGTATACTATTAGGTATTCTGTGGTAATACCAAGTCGGTTAATTTATTCAGTCCCTCTGCCTTAAGTTATTACGTAGATAATGAGATAACCTAACAAACATCTTATAGTGACCATATCAATATTTAAAAATTTATTATGTTTTAATTATATAGATTGACTTGGCAATCGCATGAAAACACAATGTATCTCACAAGTAGGTAATACATACTATATTAAATAAGATTGCTTAGTGCGATTGCCAAGTCAATCTATTTATTTAAAACATAAAATATTTTTATTATCTATTGATATGGTCACTATAAAATGTAGTTAGGTTAGATCATTACGTAATAACTTAAGACAGAAACCCCCATAAGTAGAAACTAAATAAATTAACCGACTTGGTATTATTACTTACATTGTTTTAGGGTGGCTGTGACCACAACCAAATGTCTAAGCCGCAACCTTTTTTGAGGGCTGGATCTGCGCCTTTCTGCAATCCCTTGAAGCTGTAAGAAAATTAAACTTCTTTAAGTCAACGCAAAGCATTGCGTTAGTCCGTGGTGTCCCAATGAGCTGACATCAGCACCACAAGGACACTTATGTGGACTGCAAACCTCGGCACCAACACGGAGACCAATCGCCACACGAAGAGTTTCTGAGTCTAGAAGGGTTCCCACATTGGCTGAAGGATATGCATGCAGCCAATAACCGGATTCTCTGGTAGAAACCGCTCTAAGTCTGGCGAGGTCTGCGTTGTTGATACTAGAATCTATAAGAGATTCTAGAAGGGATTCGCAAGAAATTTTGTCCCAGCTCCGTTGATTTTTTAAGTCTAAAGGGAATTTTAAAGGAAATGCCATTTCCCAAGCATCTCTAGCTTCATCCAAACATGTCCGTGCTTGGCCGTAGGATACTAGCAACGAGAGCGGTCGTGCTGTAGGATGAAGATAGAAAAGCAGGTAAGGCGACACTTGAAATTTTGCAGATCCCAATCCCACCATAGCGGATAGGAAGGGACGCTTGGTTCCAGGATCGTTCTAAAAGTTGAATGTTCAGATTTTTTTCTAAATGTAATTTAACTAAACTGTCTAAACTGTCCATTAAATTTTGAAATTTCCAAACTGGGCAACAACGGATAAGATAGTTGAATTTAGGTATTAGGAGACATGATCTTAGAATAAAAAGAGCCGAATGTGCATTTATTTCCAAAAGACGATCTAAACATTCATTAAATTTTGTAATTAATTTTTGAAAGTGGATAGGAATTGCGCTGTCAAAAATAGGTGACCCTAGGAGGTTAAGGCTCAAATCGTTTAGAATCCTTATATTGGGGGCCAAGACGTTGAATTTTGCTATTATTTCAGATCTTCTTATCGAGGAAAGGCGGTCAGAAATAAAAAGTTCACATTTATCAAAATTTAAAGAAAGTCCTATTGTATTAAACTTTTGAATAATTCTTGAAAGGTCTAGAAAAACAGCATCTGCATCGCCTCCTTGGGTCCCGTCGTCTAAATACCAAATATTAAATTTAGAAAATAAATTTTGAATAAATTGGTTGATTGCCAAACTAAAAATTGCAGGTCCAAGAGGGTCACCTTGTTGGCAGCCAACTGCCGAAAAAATCTCATGGCTTTTGTATAAAAGTTTGCTTGGTTTATAATAACATTGGTTTAAATAATTAAAAATTTCTGGGGAATTAATTTTAATTTCGTTTAACAAGGTGTCTCTGTTGACCGAATTAAAGGCATTTTTGACGTCTAATTTAAGCAACACCTCTGTCTGATTTTGTGAAAGGATGGTACGAAGTGCGTGAACTGCAGCCTCGCATCCACCTTTGGTACAGAATCCTAGTTGATGTGGTACGAAATGGTCGCGGAATTTAAGTCAAAAATTTTACACATAATTTTGAAGTAATACGCCGAAAAGTGGAACCAACTGCGATTGGTCTGACACCGCCATCTTTTTTAGACAGAGCTATAAGGTTAGCACCGTATAAAATAGGGGTAATTTCGTTTATTATTTTGCCATGAAGCATAAAGTTGCAAAGTTTTGTAATAGATGTAAGCAAATGGCGACCAGAATCACCCGCCTGAGGTGAAGTAAGGTCCTTGAGGTGTTGTGGCGATATCCCATCTAGACCAGCAGCTGATCCGGGCTTGAAAGAAAAAATGGCCGACAAAACTTCTTTTTCGCTCACTTGGAGGCAGGCAGATTCTTCGGTGAGAGGTTCCGGAGACGGAAGTGTTGCTGGAGCTGGGGGGTGCTTGGACTGAAGGGCATTAAGGGTATCTGAGCTGTCGGGCGATATCACGTCGCTAGAGAAGAGGAGTCGAGCGGCGCCTTTCAAATCCCCATCGCAGACTTTAGATTCAATCTTCCGGGATAAGTTAAACGTGGATGAATTTCTTACCGTTAGTGGATTTAAAATTAGTTGAGGATTTGGATCTAAACAGTTATTTTTTATTACCTGAGTTAACGAAATATTGGCCTGTCTAGAAGGAGCATGCAGGGTTTTGTAGGAAAACGTTAACAAATCGTTCCAGGCAGAAACAGTGTTATTGTTTACACAGCCTAAAATAATATTTGACAGTTTAGAAGCCACGGAGATTCTAGCACCGCGAGGAATCTTCACTTCAAGGGTGTGCGACGCCCACCTAAGAATCCTTTTTGCAGTCGCAGTCGCCAATGCCGTCGCCGTTGGTAAGCCCTCTAGTGTAAAAATGCCTAATATCTCGAAAATATTTCGCGCTCGATTCGCTCGCAGCTTTTTACAAAAAAATTGCGCTAGATGCGTTCGCGCTGATTGCTATATTCCGACTGAGTCTAATTATAATGGGTTAGGTAGGTAAATAATAGTAGTGTTTTATTAAAAATTTTGTATTCTTAATTCAGTGGGCAGAGAATGCGAACGGATTTGCGATTATGCGAATTTTTACAATGGTTAATGTTACCGAATTTGAGTTTTTTGCCTTCAGTGCTCCAAGCCACTATGTGATAATTGTCAAACAAAGCTGTGATTTGGAGACTGTCTAACTTTGTAGTCAACCAACGAATGTATCTCATAATTAATTACATAATTTAATTATTAATTTTTAAAATGTCTAATGCAAAATTTAAAAAAACATTCATTTTGTAATTTTTTTATGTCATTAATGTTTAAGTAGAGATTTACAGACTGATTTATGTGAAGTCAATAAACACAGTTTAATTGATAAAATACCAATTGTTTTATTTATTTAAAGTAAAAATACCATAAAAATAGGTTATACATTTATTACATACAAATAAAATAGCTCGTCTAGATAATAAAACGTCAGTACAATAGTAAAAATTGAGTCACGTCAGTCGCAGAGGGTAGGTACAATGAGACCTCCTCTTTTTGTGACAGAAAAAGATCTGACCGTACACGTAGTGTTCGTACGAAAAAGGTGGTCAAAGCAGTAAGGGAAAGAATTCGAAGAAAGCCTGTCCGAAAGCAAAAGATTTTATCTCGGGAGATGAAGATAGCACCTAGAACCATGTCGCGTATTTTAAAAGATGACTTAGGACTTGCAACCTATAAGAGACGTACTGGTCATTTCTTAACTGATAATTTAAAAAAGAGTAGGGTGGAAAAATCGAAACAACTACTGAAGGGAAAGGGCAAAGGGAGGTCACAGAAAAGATTTTGTTTACGGATGAGTTTTTTTACAATTGAACAACACTTTAACAAACAAAATGACCGTATTTATGCTCAAAGCTCTAAGGAAGTTTTCAAATTAGTCGACAGAGTGCAACGTGGGCATTATCCGACTTCTGTGATGGTGTTGGTGGGGTATTAACTATAAATGAGTGATTGAGCCATACTTTTGTGAAAAAGGCATCAAAACATCGGCACAAGTGTATCAAGATACCATTCTTGAGAAGGTAGTGAAGCCCCTTAACAACACTAATGTTCAATAACCAAGAATGGTCCTTCCAGCAAGACTCGGCGCCGGGTCATAAAGCTCGGTCTACGCAGTCTTGTTTGGAAATGAACATTTCTGACTTTATCAGAGCTGAAGACTGGCCGTCGTCTAGTCCCGATCTTAATCCGCTGGATTATGATTTGTGGTCAGTTTTAAAGAGTCCGGCTTGCTCTAAACGCCATGATAATTTAGAGTCCCTAAAACAATCCGTATGTACGATTGATAACTGGCCTCAAAGTTTAAAGGACTGTATTGCAGCTAATGAAGACCACTTCGAATAATCTTTTTATATTTTAAATTGTTTTATATTTATGTATTAAACTAACACACTGTAAAAGTAATAAATGTTATTTGCAATAGTTTTTTTTTTCTTTGTTTCAGTATTTATGGAAAGACTAGGTAGTATTACATGGATCTCACAACTATTTACGGTAGAAGAACTGAGCTGCGAGAATTGTTTTTTGTACAAGTTATGTTTTTGATGGCATTTTAATTTCAGGTACCATAAACGAATGTTATTTTTGAAGAAGGTATTTATTTGCGGTTTGGTGTTTGGAAACACATTTAGATTGTAAAAAGTTTCTTTTCAGAGTTTTTTTAAGTCTCCTAAAGATGCCGAAAATGAACATATAAAAAATATAGACCTGTATCACATCGAATTGTTGACTTAGGTATGTAGAAGTCTTGACTGTCACTACTGCGATCGATCAGATGAAGACACGGCGCAACACTCCCTCATGTCATGCCCGGCTTGGGCGAGGGAGCGCGATGTCCTCATTACGGTAGTCGGTCGGGACCCGTCTCTGAGACAGTAGTGTCCCGCATGGTGGGAAGCGAGGAGGCGTGGCAAGCAGTGCGCTCCTTCTGCGAGGCTGTGATCTTGCCCTGACGACGCCTTGATGATCCGCCGCCCACGTCATGGGCGCCGCAGGAGGCTCTATGCCCTTCAATCGTCTCTCCTCGAAAGGGGGCCCGCGACGCGACGGCAGTGCATGTGTCCAGCACGCCGTTCGCTGGAGTCGGAGCGTAGACCACCTTCCCCACGAAGCCAAGTGGCGCCCGCTGTCAAGCGAGCCACAGCCAGAGTCGAGACTGTGGGCTGCTCAGCTGATCACGCAGTTGTAAGGAGTGTCCTAGCAGTCCAGTGGAGTAGCAGTGGAGCAGGTTTTAAGAATAACAAGAAGTGCACCACCTACCCATATCTCTAATGGTTAAATTGTTCTCTTCCTGGAGGTTGTCTGGAAGAGATCGCTATTAGCCAAAAGACCGCCTAAATTTTACGGCTTTTTGTAAAAAAATCATGTGTAATTTACTTAAAAGGTGTGCAATAAAGAGTATCTATATATGGGTGTGTGCGCCAGTAGCATAAATATTTACTGAAATAGGTACTACTTATATTTTATTTATGCCAAACGTTATAAAGTACGAGAAACGCTACGAGTATGAGGTGGCTACCACGCGGGCTCGGTGTGGATTGCTGGAGAGGTGTTATAAGGCCAGTGACTTAACCTTACTGTCAGATTTTATTAAGCTGTCTTAAGGCCAAATTAAATTACAACTTGGAATGGTCACCCATTCAATCACAACCGCTGCGTAGGTGGCTTAACTATGGTGATCACTACCATGTGCTGCCGCCACTAAGCTATAAGCACCTCCTACCAGCACCTATTCAACTTCAACTCGGCAACAATTAGTTGGTTGGATACAATAATAAATAAATAATAATTATTAATAGTTTCTACAATTAGTTACACCAATTATCTAGCCCCAAACTAACCAAAGCTTGTACTATGGCTACTAGATAACGGATAAACAATTACTTTTATTTTACTTTTATAAACATCCACGACTTACGTACAAATGCTCATGCTCATTACACAAACATTTGCCCCTTGCGGGATTCGAACCTGCAACCGCTGGCTTTGTAGTCTGGAGCGCGAACCACTACACCAGACGGTCGTTAATATGGCTCAAAGAACAACATTTTGCGGGTCGAGTTAAGTCGAAAATGCTAATGCATCTAGCCAATCCTTTTACCACAGTGGTAGTGCTGTTATTACTGTCAAAGCAGTTACTTACCATAGAATATTGTGATTTATCTATGTAACCTTTAATCAAAAGTTCCGATTAAATTAGTTGAAATAACTTCACGATGATACTATTATTATTATTTTGCTACTTGTATTTTTACAACTCGATGTTCGGTACATCGGTATTTGTAATGATATTCACGGGTCGAAACCAAGTGAATACCAGTAATGTCTTAAATGACTCAATCTAATTAAGAGTCCGGAGCAGCCTGTAAAAATTTCCGGACTATCCTGCAGGTGTTGAGAATGCTGGCTTTATGTAAAATTGAGAAAATGTAGTCTGGTAGGTCTAGACTTCTGAGAGACGGAATAAGCTGTACAGGGATGACTCCTGTTGTAGAAAGCACTATGGGCACCATAGTAACTTTATGGAACTTCCACATTCGTGTTATTTCGTCTTTCAACTCTAGATATTTAGATAATTTTTCAGCAATGGTTTTTTGGAGGTTATGCGTGTTTGGTATTGCAATGTCAATAATGTGTGCTGTTTTGTTGATTTTATCTATTAGGGTTATGTCTGGTCTATTGTAATGAACTGTTTTGTCCGTTAAAATGGCGCGATCAAAATATAGTTTGTGTGTTGAATTCTCTAAAACACTATCGGGATTGTATTTGTAATATGGAGTAGGTGGTTGTTCTATTAGTCTGTATTTTTGTGCAAGTGATTGATGAATTATGTTAGCAACCTGATCATGTCTATATTTGTAATCGGTCTGAACTATTGTTTTGCATGCACCAGTGATATGTTGTATTGTCTCCGGGGAACTATTGCATCGTCTACAGTTGTCTGTCTTTATGTTGGTTAGTTTCATAATGTATCTTTGATAGTTTCGGGTTTCAACTACTTGGTCTTGAATAGCCATAAGAAATCCCTCCGTTTCTGGGAACAGCTCGCCTCTCTTTAGCCACTCGTTCGACGCTTTGCTATCGACGTTGCTGTGGCATAGATCTTGGAGATGTCTCCCATGGAGGGATTTCCTCATCCATTCCTGCATTTTTATATGTCGGTCAGTCTGTTTTTCAGAAGGTTGTGTGTTGTTATCATTTAAATTTAATGGAGTTAATTTTATGTCATTTTGTGTAACTATCTTGTGTAGTGTTGACGTGTGTGCCTTGCTGTAGAAATAGGCTCGCAAATTAGTGATTTGTTTTGCATGTAAATTAATGATATCTATTAAGCCTCTTCCACCATCTGCTCGAGGTAGCGTCAGTCGTTGTACACATGACCGCGGGTGGTGTTTCCGGTGTTTCGTCATACTTGTATTTATAGTGCGCTGTATAGATTTTAGTTCAGTTCTCGACCAGTTTATAATACCAAAAGAGTAGGTAAGAATGGGGATAGCGTAAGTGTTGATGGCTTTTATTGTGTTTTTAGCGTTTAGTTGTCCAGTTAAGATTGAGTTTAGTCTGATTTTGAACTGTTTTAGTAATTGAGCTTTAGTATTTTTGTAGTCTATTAAGTTAGACTGGTTGTAGCCTAAATATTTATAAGTATCGGTGTGATCCAAAGAGGTAATTACCTCGCCTGTGTCTAGTTGATATGAATGTTGATAACTTTGTCCACTTTTGATAGAGTTTATTTTGCACTTATCTATTCCGAACTCCATCTGTATGTCCTCAGAGAACTTCTCAGTGATGTTAGCTAGTTCTGCTAGATCACTTTCGGTAGACGCGTAAAGTTTTATGTCGTCCATATACATAAGATGGCTTATTTTTTCAGTGCATGTCTCTGTGTCAGTTTGTTGTTTTAGTTTGTACCCGAGGTTTGATGCTTTTAGCTTATTTGATAATGGGTTAAGGGCTAGGCAGAACCACAATGGGCTTAAAGCATCTCCTTGAAAAATACCGCGTCTGATTTGTATGGTATCTGAGTGTAATGTACCTGTATTTGTATTTATTTTTAGTTGTGTTGTCCATTTTTGCATGATATTTTGTAGAAACTGTATGATTTTTGGATGTATTTTATAAATATTTAAGATTTGTATTAGCCAGCTGTGTGGTACCGAGTCGTAAGCTTTTTTGTAGTCGATGTACATTGTAAAAAGGTCAGTTTTATATTTTTTGACTTGTTTTAGGATTACAGAATCTATCGTAAGTTGTTCTTTACAGCCCTGAGAGTTTTTTTTGCAGCCTTTTTGTTGTTCCGTCAATATGTTGTTTGAATTTATAAATTGGTATAAAGTGTGTGTAATGCAAGATGTCATTATTTTATAGAGGGTTTGTAAACAAGTTATTGGTCTATATTTTGCGGGGTTTGTGGTGTCAGTTTTATCTTTTGGGATCATATACGTTATTCCAGTTGTTATATAGTTTGGTATTTTATCAGGGTTTGCAATAAAGTCGTTAACGAAGTGGTGTAGATATGTATGTAAATAGGTGTATTTTTTGTACCAGTAATTATGGATTTGATCTGAACCAGGAGCTTTCCAGTTGTGTGTCCTATCTATTATCTGTTTTAGCGTATCTAGTGGAATGGAATCAAACTCCATTTCATTTGTTTGTGCAAATTTCTGCTGTTCAGTTTTAACCCATTCTGCTTCCTCGTTATGCTGTGTAGGCCTCTCCCAAATATTCGCCCAAAACTTCCGTAATTCGCCAAGAGAAGGTTCAGGGACATTAGCGTTAGCTTGAGTATCAATTAATTTTTTTGTGTTTAAGGTCCGATAGAATTGTTTTTCGTTATTCATGAATTTTTTATTTTGTGTTTTACGAAGTGTACATTTTAAATATCTGTTTAGTCTGCTGCTTAAAACGGAGAGCTTCTGTTTCAAAGTGTCAAGAAAATGAGCCAATTGTGTATTATTCTCTTCGTGTGTAGAGTGAATTTTATAGTCATTTAGTATTTTGTTTACGTGTTTAATCAGTTTTTCGCGTCTATTTCCGTTCATGTATTGTATCAATCTCCCGATTTTAACCCTTAGATTTTCTATTCTGTTTTCTAGCCTTCTTTGCCACCGAGGTTTAAACGGTTTGTTTGATTTTGCCACTTCATCGGGCGCAGCCAATAGCAGTTTAGTTCCGTTAATCTTAGCAGCCGTCCATGCAGCACAGTACAACACCGTCTGTAGAGTGCTGAAAGTAGTAGTGTCATTAACGTGTTGTGGTAAAATGACTTCGTTAATGTATTGTACAGTTTTACCTAGTTTTCTTGTGGATTTTTGCCTAGGGATGTAGTTTCTGTTCGTGGGATCTGTGTCGGCAAAGTAGTGCAGTGCTTTTAGGAATGTATCATTAATTTCTGGGTTCTGTTGTAATGTTGTGTCTGATTGGTTATTACTATCTTCTACCATAATATTTAGAATATCATCATTTGTATGCGGTGTATTTGCTGTAAGAGAATTAGATGTTGGTAGGCTGGATGTTAAGTTAAAGGACTGTTGGGGGTTCGAGAAAGAGTTATATGCCGGGTTATCAAGCCCTAGATGTAGATTTTTCATTGATTCAGACAGCGCAGGTCCATTTTATTAGTAAGATCTTATAAGCTATATTAGTAACAACAAAAACAAAACAATAAAAACAGAGAGAGCTACAGATGACAGCGGCGGGTCAGCCAGTGTTCCTCTTGACCAGCACCTTGGCAAGATGGCGAGTTATAGGAGAGTCATATCTGCCCGCTATGGTCTTCAGGATGGAGTTGGAGCTGGCCCGTACCCTGCAGAGCAACGACGCTGCTTTTTTACGCATGATAGCATAGAAATCGTCAGTGCGTGCCTCGGCGAACATCCCTGAGGTACTGCAAAATCGAGGCAGCCCCAACAACATTTTGAAGCCATTGTTATATTGGACACGTAGAGCATTGACGGTTTTCTGCGTGTAGCTAGCCCACAAGCTGCAGGTATAAAATACTTGACAGTAAGCTTTGAAAAGAGTGATTTTCACTGATCGACTACACCTTGCAAACCTGCGCACCAGCATATTACATCTGACCGCCAACGCTCTACGCTCCCTCTCAATATCTTCATATATAATATAATATTACAAACTACAACGTGTCGTGTGGGGACGACCGTAAAGAATACACTTCCCACCGCCAACAGGTGTCGTAAGAGGCGACTAATTCCTGTAGCACTAGACGGGCAGCAGCGTTTTTGTGCGAAATCTTATAAAAAACTGCGCTCGCCAACCCGCCTGCCAAGCGTGGCGAGTATTGGCAATCCCCCCCGATGATAATGTCACTAGCGGAGGCCTTTGTTCAGCAGTGGACGTCCTATGGCTGAAATGATGATGACGATGAAACTACAATTTGGAGTAGTTATCGTAGCGATAGGTTATTAGTGTAGAGAGTTTAAATTGAAATGGTTTTTTTGGAGTGCTTATACACTAGGCGACTTTGCCGCGCAGCTAGATTGCACTTCTAGCACAGTATTCTAGTACCTATCTGATTGTTACACATTAAGCGATAAAGCGTGGCTGTTAATGCAGCTTCGCGAGCAGTGCAGCTGTCCCGCGGCTATGTCGCATAATGTAAAGGATCTTATATATTTGCGATTGTTTAAGATCTCACATGGAAGGCAAGTCACAATTAAGTCTGGTTTGTACGTAGATATAGGTACCTACCAATAATTATGAAGTTATAACACATAAACATAGGGGGAGGCCTATGTTCAGCAGTGGACGTCCTATGGCTGAAATGATGATGTTGATGATGATAGACATAGGAAGTATTCATTCCGGGTTTCGGGATGAAAGGGCTATTTATTATTTATATTAATACCTAATAATAAATAAATAATATTGGACAACATCAACATTGCTCTGATGCTACGATAACTAGCCTATGCAAGTGTTTGTGCTACACAGGTGTGTTACAGAAATCAGAAACAACGACGGTACCAGATCACCCAGACCCGAGAAAATATAGAAAAGTATTTTTCCTTTATTGACCGACCGGGAATCGAACCCAGGACCTCAGAGATAGCGACACCAAATTTACGAGGGTCGTTCTCTTTTAGAGAAATTGTCTTTTATTATCCATAACATGTTAGAAATTTTGACCTTCTGGCCTTTGACTGACATTTTCCTATCTTTATAATCATGCAGATTAAAAGAAAAATGCTGTTAAATATCTTGTAACAAAATACCTACCCAAAAGCCTTTGGCTTAACATGTATAGGTGCTTTTACATTATGACATGATACACTGTTTAAATGACCACATTGCGGCAGGACAGGCCTATATAGTCAGATGGAGTGGCGCGTAATAAAAAATAAAATAAAATTCAATTGACGCATTCGCGACAGGTATATTTTGACGAAATATTTACAAAGAAAAAGTGTAACAAAAGCAATTAATAGGTATCGATTTATTCGATAAAAAATGCAGTTTAATATAGTCACGGAAGGTAACATCATAGCTATGCCATGGTGTTTAACACGAATATATTTATTAGTAAGTAATTTAGACTTATCACTTTTATTTTACAGTATAATGGTTTACGAATTCTCTTCAAGTCGTCAGAGACCTTAAAAAATATCATGTTTTGCCGTGCGATCTAGACACCAAAAGAGTATGGTAACTCATAGGTAAGTAGTTAGAAATGTTATAGTCGTACCATAATACTTCTAATAAATACAATTTTAGGGTAGTCGTTACATCGAACAACATTAAGATTTTTATGTGATAATTCTCGGCTTTATAACGGGTATTTCAGCCCAGAAACTTGAAGAGAATATTTTATTTATCTTATTGTTAAGGGTAGTACGAGTAAACTAGATTGTTTTGATGCATCCATTTACACCAGTGTTAAATGGTACAAAAATACATTAATATTCCTTGTTTAACTGACTGTAGTGACCATCAAATTTGAATATAGTGGTAAACAATTAAACTGAAATAAATTACCAATTCAAAAATTATGAGTTGTAAAATAGTTACTGTAAAACAGTATTTAATGTAGCCAACCAAGAAATCATTGTATTAAATAGTTGCAAACTTGCCACGGTAAGTTAAGACAGATAATTTCTTCATTACCTACCACTTATAAAGCTATAAAATTATCTAACGTAAAGGATTTCTGGCTTTCGAGTAAAAAGTCCAGCATTTAATAATAATATATCAAAATATTACCAATTTCGTACAAAATTACTTAATTACCAATTTTCATCATTATCATCTTTTAACAATTAAGTACAATCTAGAATTTTAGACGTTATCACGTTGCCATGAGTAAAATACTGAGAAGAACGTAAAACAAAGTTCTTACAATTAATTGTATTATGTAATTTTACAATGTTTTACAATTTCTGGCTGCCAAATTGTAATGTAATTGTGGGTGTGTGTTGTGGGCTTTTTTATTTAAACCCTAATTTAAAGATATCACAAAGTCAATATTGATGTTTATGTAGGACGTGCGGGTAGGTTTTGTTTTGTGTCAGCTTAGCAAAAGTAGGTACCTAGATATTTTTCTATATAATATTGAATATTGTTTTAAAGCGATATTATTTATTTGTAAAGGGTAATTATTTATTTTGATAGTTCCTCGGAGGTTAGTGGACGGCTTCGATGATTTTTCGAAAGTCTAACCGCAAACTGGTATTAGCGCCTGTTTTCACCATTTTTTCTAACTAATATCGAACGCAGTGCATTCCTAAGTAGACATTACATCTGTTAGTACCTATGTTCCTATCTCGTAGGAGCAGGTACTACTTACTGCAAGATTTTACGACAAATGCAAATTTATTTTTAATAAATCTGCACTCGTTTAGCGCTAGGTTTCATTGGTCCAGCGAAAGAAGTCTAATTTACAAAAATCACAATCTTAATCTCTTAATAATTTGTTTAACTAAAAATCATTATGTAGTATAATATACTTTTCAATTGATACAATTTATAGCTTAACTCGCCAGTGATAAATTCATGAAATATCATTTAGTTGAGTTGAAAGCTATTTTTAATACATACGAGTAATAATTATTAAATAGGCAGCGAAACATAAAGGAATAGTGATATGTTTTTTATACCCAATCACACAATACAATATATAATATGTATATTATGTATGCGAGTGAATAATGATACGTATGCATCTACATTACTCTATCTAGAAAGGTACTCTTTAAGACACGTTGGATTTAGTAGTCATATTAGTCATGCTGAACTTTTTCTCTGGCCTTATTGTAACAAATTACTTTATAGTCCTAGCGTCTAAAATTATTTATAAAATAATTTAAACCTAAAGGTAACTTCCAACATTATCTGTTTGGACACTCGTAAGTACTTAACGTAGCGCGTCTTTGCGCTTGCGGGTATCGTGTAGGTACTTACGAAAGGACATCAAATGCCTTAAATCTTGCCTTATATTAAATATAAAAGCTCGGAGTCTACGAGCCACTTTAACATTTCTAAGTCTTGTGACTAGATTTCCCTTAATTAAATAATACACAAGTAAATAACATAGGAATATTTGTACGACAAGATGCCATTGATCACGAGCGGTAACTCAAATGCAGACTAAATACACAACATTATTAGATTAAACGAAATCACACCAAAAATTAGACGAATACCTACGTTTATAATAAATTAGGTTTATTATAGGACTTACACTATAAGATTGTCTTCTTTGCTTAAATTATTATTAAATCATACCTACTTAACACCGATTCCGTGGGAGATCGTATCCTTTAGAAAGTCCAACTAGTCTATAGAAAAATATTGAATATTCTAAACACTTAAAAATAACGGAGTCGGTTCTAAACATCGAAGGAGAATGCATACGAAGGCGGGAGTGGTCCTCGGGAGTAAAGATGCCTAAAAGGGAAGGCTGGCGCGGAACATGTTCTCGATGAGGGGAGGCGCCGGCACGAGGTCCTCCAGCTTGAGGTAGAAGATGCGCTGGAGGCCCTGCACGGAGAGCGAGCGCAGCTCGGGCAGCGCGCCCAGCACGCGGCTGAAGTGCGGCGCACCGCCCGCGCTGGCGCCGCCGCCGCTCGGCATGTGCGCGCGCAGGCACCCGATGATCTTCATTTGCAGTTGCTCGACTCGGTGGGGCTCTTTCAAACCGTGCCGTTCTGTCAACAAGAAATTATTTATTAATGCTAAATGAAGGTGTGTAAACTGTTGGTAGATCAAGCATTATTATTATCAAAAAAATATATCTTTAGTAAATAGGTAAGCCTCTTTAATGTACTTTTTGTCGATTACTTTAAATAATTATAAATACTTTAAAAATTGTTAGTTAAATAGATGTGTGCATACCTGTTATCAAAGTAAGGGCGCAGAGACATGCAAATGTAGAGATATCGATGTCCATCGAATGCAATGTGTTGCTAAAATCGAGGACTGCGTGAAGCCAGTCTCCAAAAGAGCGTTGGCACTGTCTTTTATCTAGCACTACGCCATTGCAGAAGGTGAGCTTGGTATCCTCAGGTCGTGTACGGTACGCGAGCCGGAGAACGAACAATTCGAGTCTGGCAGATGCAAACAATTGTTCACGATCCTCCAGGCATAGTTCACCATAACCTGGAACTTTTTCGGCGAATACTTTTATCATGTCGATAGATGTTGTTAGCAACGAGTAGAATTGCTGAATCACTTCCAAGTCCGACATTGGTTGTTCCATTGGGTTCGGTTCCCTGTATTGTGAGTAATCCAAATTAGCAAAGTCTGGCGAAGTATCAACGTGTGCTCTAACGAGAGCCGTGATTAACGAAATCGGCGGACTCGGCGGGGATTCTTGAGGGCATTTTGGTTTAGATGGTAATCTGCCTCGTCTCCCTTTCAAAGAATCAGTTCTGACCACTTCTTTGACCATTCCGACAGCTAAGCATTTCTGGAATCTGCAAAATTGGCATCTGTTTCGTCTTCTTTTATCTACAGGGCAAGATTTTTCGGCTAAACACACGTACTTCGAACCTTTTTGTAC
Source organism: Anania hortulata (assembly GCA_963576865.1). Taxonomy (NCBI): domain Eukaryota; kingdom Metazoa; phylum Arthropoda; class Insecta; order Lepidoptera; family Crambidae; genus Anania; species Anania hortulata. Next base: position 15,833,854 of record OY756388.1, on the reverse strand, counting down.
GGTTCTCTTAAAAAATCCTTTACAGCCTTCACATGTCCTAACTCCGTAATGTTGGCAAGCCGCGGTGTCACCACACACAGCACAGAGTTGGCTCGGCGAAGACGGAGCAGCGCGGGGGCCGCCGACATCCGCAGGCGCGCCGCCGGGGGAGCTCGAGGCCGAGCTGGGCGCCGATGCCTGCATGCAATGCACCCTTCCTCCATGTAGCTTGGGACTATCATTAGAACTGCTTGACTCGGATCGTTGCACTGGTAAAGAAGCTCGCCTTTGCCTTGAACTTTGATCGGTAGTTATGTGCAAGTCAACGGTACTAGGGAACGGAGGCAGCGAATATGAATCCTGATTATGCGTCACTCCTCCCGTGTCAAATGTAGGACTGCAGGGCTGAGCGGGTGCGTAGTAAGTCGATGGTACATAGGGAATTGTAGGTTGATGATACGGGTATAACAGTTGAGTTGAAGTGTGGCCTTGATGAGAATAAGCGCTAACGTTGTAGCAATCTTCGTCCATTTTTATTCCAAATTCAGTTATTTCTTGTTTAGGGTAACGGACTGAGTAAGTTTCTTCAAAACTTGGCAACGCAGGGCCGAGGGTTGGCGATGAGGGATCGCTAACAGGAGTTGTGCGTTGCGATTTTACTTCAGGTGGAACTGGAGCGTGAAATTCAACGTCTGGGAATGGATCGAGATTTTCTTCCAAGATTTCGGACGAGTCGTCTTGATATTGCGGCGACAATAGATCAGTGAAGGACGAACCGTAGTTGCTCTGTAACAAAAAAAAAACGATCGATATTGGAGGCGTCACAAGCAACGGTAGGCGGTGGATTCTAGATAGGGGCGGCCTCGATGCGCCAATGGCGTGCTTTTTTTTTGTCTGTACCTACTTAACACTGCTTTCATGACTCAACATAGCGACAGTTCACTTGTCATTTAAATTATGCAGGTGTTCAAATTACTTAAACTATCGTGCTCTCTGACTGAGTACGGTATGCTATAGTTCTAAGAAAAACATACCTACTCAGTAATACGTAGGTCACACTATAAGTTTTGCGTAACTTAAAAGAACAACATGTTATAACCAAAATATTATGTTTATTGCTTTTCAAAATACTCTCCTTTACATTTTAAACATTTTTTCATGCATTCGAACCATTTTTTAAAACAGGAGGACCACAGATCTGAGGGCATGTTTTCTACGTGCTGATTGAACGCTATCACTGCCTCTTCAAAATTAAAGTAAAACCTCTCATCAAATCTTTGATTTTGGGGAAAATACAGAAATCACAGGGTGCTAGGTAGGGGCTATGCGCAGTATAGGTGACGAGTTGTACTTTTTAGGAAGCTAAAAATGACTTTGTTTTGTTGGCCGTGTGTGAATAAGCGTTGTCATGATGTAGGAGAACGCGGCTTTTGGGTCGTCTTTCGCGAACTTTTTCTAACACCCTGGGTAAACAAATGGTAGAATACCACTCGGCATTAATACTCTTTTGATCTTCAAGTGGAATTGTACAGATGAGACCTGTAGCTGAGAAAAAAAACGCGATCATTCTTTTACCAACGTTTCTCGCCTGCCTCACTTTTGTTGGCCTGTTCTCATTTTCAAACACCCATTCACAAGATTGCTGTTTTTTTTCGGGTTCAAAACAATAAATCCACGTTTCGTCTCCTGTGACAATGTCATAAACAGCATTAGAATGTCCGTGGTCGTACTTCAGTAGCATCTGTAAGCACCATTCCACGCGAGCCCGCTTCTGCTCCGCTGTCAGTTCATGAGGGATCCGACGACAGCAAAGTTTCCGAACTTTCAATTCTTCGTGTAAAATTTTCTGAATTTAGCTCATACCAATCCCCAATAGTCCTCGGATTGTCTCATAGGTAATCCGCGGGTTTTCTTCAATTAGCCGCTTAACAGTAGCCACATTATTTTCAGCCCTTCACGAAATAAGTCATGTAAAGAAACTCGACCTCTCTCAAATTCAGCAAACCATCGCCTCACGGTACTCAAACAAGGTGCTTCTCTCCCAAAAGCATTTTGAAGACGAGCGGCACAGTCTTGCGGAGAGAGAGAACTTTTAAAATCATAAAAAAACATCGCTGTAAAATCTTTTCGACTTAATTCCATTTTCGTTGCGTACGTAGAACGTTTGATGTGTGATAAAAAACAATTGACAAATCGTTTCCCGCCAATTGTTTTTTTTATTACTAAGAAGGTTGCAACGTTTAAAAAAATATAACATTCGAAATTCAAATAGTTCCGATTAGCTAGAAGTGCAAAACTTTTAGTGTGCCCGCCCCATGTATTCTAAAGGTTTCATTAGTTAAAATATACCTATTGCTGTTTTAAAAAATCTTTCTTTGATACACGAGTAATTAATATGTCGGATTTTATTTTACGATAGTTTAGTAGGTAATCAAATGTTGGGTATCTACTCACGTGTGTCTGCAGCAGTAGCATGCTGGAGGCGTTGGACGAATAAGCGCTTGGCGAGCGCGGCTCTATGGCGCTCGGCCCTGCAACAAATGAACATTACCATTGCAGCAAAGTCAATAACACTGTTAACCTAAAACGTAGTCATAATACAATTTTTCTGTGCTATTAAAGGGAATCAGACGATACAAAATTCATAGGTTTGTGAAGTTGAGCAACAGCACGGGAGGGTGGATTGTGAATGCGCGAGGAAATGACTGGACGTGGAACTGACGGCGTCGTCCTTTGAACTATCACGCTACACGAGCCATGCATCTTTTATATTTACCCTCGGCGAACATACTTTGATTCTTCCTTCACCACTCGTAATTGAATAATCGATAATAATCTCGCGACTTATTCTAGGTGTCTGTCTATTGCTACCTTCCCGTCACAAGTGAGGGCAGGAAAGAAAGGTCCTCTAATTTATACTGCAGTTATACCAACTGAATATTGGCGTTTTGAATACATCGTGTCACGGTGTTTGATTCGCCACGCCCCGAAAATTGAAATCTATGTATACACCTAATCTATTTGTATTAGAGAAACTATAGAACCATAACACAATAAACAGGGGATCTTCACCCTTATACCACCTGGTTTGAATATAATTTTGAGTGGTTCCTAACCATGGAAATTTTTAGGGCGAAAAGGCGATGGATCCCTAGGGAGGTTATGAAATCAGTGGCATTTGCAGTTTCTATTATGTTAAGAACCATTAATTCCAGGCTTATTAAGGTATGAACAAAACAGTAGACACCTAAGCTTTTGTTGTGATATATTTTTTTACATAATTAATGTTATTTTAGATTAATTTTTTATGATCAAAATCAATAAATAGTAAAGTTAGAATGCTTACTGTCTCACCATACTTTAGGTTGATATTTTTTTGTGTTTTTTATAGTTATTCTGCTATTTGGGGCGGAGATAAATTTAACACATCAAAGATCATAAAAATCGGTCCAGCCGTTCTCGACTTATAAATGGTGTAACTAACCCGACTTTCTTTTCTATACTTAGTCTGGCCATAAATACTAAAACAAAGAAAAAAAAAATTATATTGCAAACAAAATAAAATTTATTACTTTTACAGTGTGTTAGTTTAATATATAAATACAAAACTATTTAAAACATAAAAAGCTTATTCGAAGTGGTCTCCATTGGCTGCAATACAGTCCTTTAAACGTTGAGGCCAGTAATCAATAGAAGCACGCACTCTTTCCATGGGAAAATTCTTCACTGCCAATCGTATGGATTGTTTTAGGGACTCCAAATTATCATGGCGTTTAGAGCAAGCCGTACTCTCGAAAACTGACTATATATCATAATCCAGCGGATTAAGATATAGTCGACGCTCAGTAAACTTTTAGGTAGATACTGTTAAAAAATAATGAGATCAATTGTTTCAGACTTTAATAAAGCTGATACTAGAATTAAGGTAATCTAATGGCAAGTTGTAGTAGGTATTAAAAATAGATTGATAGTTAATCTTTCTTTGCATAGGTATAAATTTATTTTTTCTGAAAAATATGTTAGGCGTTATTTATCATGCATTGCTATGAAGCAATATAGCGTTGTGTACGTAATATTTCCAATTCATTGGGTAATAGGTATGAAGTATAGTAATGTTTGTTTTTTATGACGCAGAGTTAGCCGTTTTAGGATTCCTAATTCCGTGTCAACAACCTTTTAACTCTCACTTTTCAAGCTTCCTTATTTATTTGTTACGTTGGTCAGTGATTTTTACTGCACAAATCGTTGTCAAACCTCATAATGAGAACCTATCTTACATTGCATTTACAAAATACTCGAGTAATGTTTATACCTACCTAAAAATTATTTTTGAATGTAAAAAATCTTACTAATATTATTTGTATGTTTGGATGTTTGTTATTATTTATTACTTTTACGCTTAAGCGGATGGACAGAATCAGATATGATTTGGCACGCATATTAGGTCACACTATAAGTTTTGCGTAACTTAAAAAAACAACATGTTATAACCAAAACATTATGTTTATAGCTTTTCAAAATACTCTCCTTTACATTTTAAACATTTTTTCATGCGATCGAACCATTTTTTAAAACAGGAGGACCACAGATCCGAAGGCATGTTTTCTGTGCTGATTTAACGCTATCACTGCCTCTTCGAAATTAAAGTAAGACCTCTCAAAAAATCTTTGATTTTGGGGAAAATACAGAAATCACAGGGTGCTAGGTTGGGGCTATGCGCAGGATAGGTGACGAGTTGTACTTTTTAGACAGCTAAAAATGACTTTGTTTTGTTGGCCGTGTGTGAAGAAGCGTTGTCATGATGCAGGAGAACGCAGCTTTTGGGTCGTCTTTCGCGAACTTTTTCTAACACCCTGGGTAAACGAATGGTAGAATACGGCACGGCATTAACACTCTTTTGATCTTCAAGTGGAATTGTACAGATGGGACCCGTAGCTGAGAAAAAAAACGCGATAATTTTTTTACCAACGTTTCTCGCCTGCCTCACTTTTGTTGGCTTGGTTTTGCTGTTTTTTTTCGGGTTCAAAACAATAAATCCACGTTTCGTCTCCTGTGACAATGTCACAAACAGCATTAGAATGTCCGTGGTCGTACTTTAGTAGCATATGTGAGCACCATTCCACGCGAGCCCGCTTCTGCTCCGCTGTCAGTTCATGAGGGATCTAACGACAGCAAAGTTTCCGAACTTTCAATTCTTCGTGTAAAATTTTCTGAATTTGGCTCATACCAATCCCCAATAGTCCTCGAATTGTCTCATAGGTAATCCGCGGGTTTTCTTCAATTAGCTGCTTAACAGTAGCCACATTATTTTCGTTGACGGCAGTTGAAGGCCGCCCTTCACGAAATTAGTCATGTAAAGAAACTCGACCTCTCTCAAATTCAGCAAACCATCGCCTCACGGTGCTCAAACAAGGTGCTTCTCTCCCAAAAGCATTTTGAAGACGAGCGGCACAGTCTTGCGAAGAGAGAGAACTTTTAAAATCATAAAAAATCATCGCTCTAAAATCTTTTCGACATATTTCCATTTTTGTTGCGTACGTAGAACTTTGATGTGCGATAAAAAACAATTGTCACATTATTTCCCGCCAATTGTTTTTTTTATTACTAAGAAGGTTGCAACGTTTAAAAAAATATAACATTCGAAATTGAAATAGTTCCGATTAGCTAGAAGTGCAAAACTTTTAGTGTTCCCCATGTAGTAGTAGTAGTAGCTATTTTACTTATTGAATAATTTTATTCCATTTTTGTGTTTTTGTGGGCTGCTTAATGATTCCCCTTTGGCTTTATTCTGAAGATGACGCAGACGACGTAAGCTAATATATACATAATAATGTCACTGTTTGAGTTCAACGATAACCATTATTATCATGGTCTCAATATTGGTGTATTATTTCCAAAGACTTCTAACTGGGTGCACCTTCCAGTACGCGCCTGCCCCTACGCCCTTATGAATTCGATTTATTTGGAAAATGATCGTTGTTTTTTTGATTGATTAGACCTAAAATTATTTATATATTGTTTAATAGACCTTGACCTTGAAATGATAGCTTTTTACCATTTCCTTACTATTTTTTCACGCCACGTCGCCATACGACATTGGATTTTGTTAAATGTTGCATAACTTTTTCGTTTTTGTATAGTATAATAGATAAAAATATTGCATTATTTTAGAAGTTGGATATAAAAAAAATACTACGAAGCAGTGATAACACAAAAAATAAGGTACCTATTGGTTTTCACGATTAATCGTTCGTGATTTCTACAAAAACGTATGGACATGACGATCATTCTATAACAACAAAAATACTTAGACATGAATATTTGTTTTCGATATTAATAATAATAATAAATTGTTTCCACAATCACACCAATCATCTAGCCCCCAAAAAAAAAAACGTTTATAAACATCAATAACTTAGGTACTTAATATATAGTAATTTTATAGTATAATAGCAATTTTATTTTTAGAATTGGGGAAATAAACTATTTGCTAAAATATTTTAAATCAAAAGTGATGCTTTCAACGACATTTATTCCGATGCGTTTAAGATCTGTAGTTGTCATATTTATGCTTTCAAAATTTAGATGGATCTCGATTTTAGCTGATTATGATTGAACTTCACAAGCTCAACTTAGCTAGGTACTACGTTAATTCGGCCTTATGAATTTTCGATCTTAGAAACTATCGAGATTTTAAACTTTCGGTCTTTTGATGCTTCGGTTAAACAAGCTATCGGTCATTGGTGTTCGTGCATATGTTATTCTGCCTTTCGTCATTCGGTATAGCATAGGGAACCCATCACACAAACATTTGCCTCTTGTTGTGGGATTCGAATCCGCAACCCAGTAATATTGGTTTTTAAAGAAAAGTTTTGTTAATGAGTACCAGCAGAAAGAGTTGAGGTATACATGCTGTTATATACAAACACGCTATATTTCAAATTTTTATTCAATTTGAACCAGTAGTTTAGGAATTATAACTAGTCAAATTTTCTTAATTTTGTCACTCACTTACTGACTAACTGACCGATCACCAAACCTCTAAAGCACTTCTAGCAGGCATAGAAGCTTCAAATTTAGAATACAATTACAATTAGTGTTTAGTGTATTAATCAAGAAAAAACTAAAATATTTTGCAATTTCAGTCCAGTTTTCTAGATACGCCAACTGCATAAATAAATTTGGCAATCGCACTAAACAATCTAAATTAATATTATATGTATTACCTACTTGTGAGATACATTGTGTTTTCATGCGATGGCCAAGTCAATCTATTTATTTAAAACATAAAAGATATTTAATATTGGTATGGTCACTATAAGATGTTAGGTTAGCTAGTTTCGAATAACTTAAGACAGAAGGACCCTTAGGTAGGGACTGAATAAGTTATCCGACTTGGTATTACATGGATCTCACAACTTTTTACGGTAGAAGAACTGAGTTGTGAGACTTGATTTTTTTACAAGTTATGTTTTCGATGGCTTTTAATTTCTGGCAACAATTTAATTGCTTTTATGCAATGAGATTTAACCTTTACATGCAATTTAAACTATTCATTTAAAATAATTAATAAAACAAACTCATAATAAATGGCTCACTTTTAGGCAGGACCTACAGGAACCGAATAATTTTAGCTTGAACAAGTTTGTTTCCAAAAATTAATTCTTAATACCAAGACGATTACAGTCAGCATTAAAAACATTTTTTTAAACTGACTTCTAAATGTCACTACGAGTATAACCTGACTATTCTATTTGACTTTTGCTTAGTAATTTTGTCGGTTTACCCTTGTTTGGTATAACAACTGTTGATGTAATGTTACTAATACGAACAACGTTTAAGAAAATAATCACTTTGTATAATATTGATTAACATAATTTTCAGTTCATCGAATATTTATTTGCGATAATAACATTTGAGCTATTGATCAAAAAGTATAATGTTCATTTGATGTATTGTTCAGAGGCCTAATTCCCGTAATTTGACAATAGTCGCAATCCGGTGTCGATCCGCTCCCACTAACATTACAATCACAAACGATATTCTCGTAAACTTTTAATTTGACGTAAAATTATTAAAATTTATTATTATTAAATTATTAAGACTGAAAATAGAGCAAAAAAAATTCTAATTTTGTTTTCTTCCATTTTCAGTCTCATTACGAACCATAATTGCGTTTTTTGGGTTTACGAGAATACCGTTTGTGATCGTAATGTTACTGGGAGCGGATCGACACCGGATTGCGACTATTGTCAAATTAAGGGAATTGGGCCTCTGGTGGTATAAATCGAATATTCAATTGGTAATCCTTAGAATGTATCCTTAGTTTTTAAGCGCTCGGCGGCCGCTGCCGCGGCACAAGACTTTATTTCAAAAATATGTTGCAATGAGATTCTTTTGGAAAATTCTGACTGTACATAACATTGCTCTAAGTTAAAATTCTTTTCCAAATTTTGTGTGCAAATATTTCAAGGATAAGAAGGAAATTCGAATGTTAGTTGTCACATAGTAAAAACTTTCAGTATTCAATTCTGAACAATCTACTTCTAGAAATTAGAACTTCGTTACGCAATCAGTTGCATTATTAGTTATAAACATTATGTGGCCAAAATGTATGTTAGTTTTAATTATTACTAGCTGTCCCGGCGAACTTCGTACCGCCCCTTCATACATTAAAAAAAAAAACGCGTTAACATGCTAATTTAGCAGAATAGTTATAAATAGCTATTCTGTTATTCGGGAAGAAGCAAAATTGAACAAATCAAACATCATAAAAATCGTTCCAGCCGATTTGTAACTAACCCGACTTTGTTTTATATATAGAAAGATATGTCCCGTTCCTAGTCGGGATCGCTTCAACCAAGATCCTAGATGCGGCAAGTCTGGTTATTACATTTTAAGCGATTAGTGTAGACCTGCGTAGCCCTTAGACGGAGAACCAAACCATTTTTGGCTAACCATGAATCCAGTGATATCTGATTAGGTTTCCTCGAGATGTTTTCCCTCACCGCCGAGCAAGTGGTATAAATCCATTCACAGATTCCGAAGAAGAGGTCAAGAGAGGTTGTAGAGGTACATGCTGTGAGATGCTAACTCACGACCCACGGACGGGAGACGAGATTTGATGAGATGAGATGACTTTTCTACTACTAAGCTGGTCTTAATAATTAGGTTTATACAAATATAAGGGGCTACAATCTATGTATTGTAGCGGATGGAAAAGAATAGAACTCATTGGCGTGCGTACACAAACATAACGTTAGCTTTAACATAAGCTCTAAATTAAAATCAAAATAAAAAAAAACACTTAGTGGGAAAGGAGTTTTTAAATATTTTGATGTAGATGGTAGAGTTATACCTATATGGGATACTGTTTCACTCTTCACTGAATAAAACAGTTTACAAGCGGGCTTATTGTCCTCCTCAGCCTTAACCAAGGTACCTAAATTAAATTATATAACTTTACCATGGTTTATGCACGATCTAAAAATACTGAATGCTGATTCAGACGACATCTACTGTACGACAGGAGACCTACCAGGCAAAAGCTCCTTCTTTACACGGTTGCGACCCTTAGCACTCAACCCTCTTTACGCGTGCCGGCTCGATTCGTTCAGCTAGTTTTAGTTAGATGGCGCCGGTGTAAATCAAGTATTGATTATTTGGTTTATGGCTAATTAGGCGTTATCTATGGATATAGTGTACCTATATCATGCATTGGCGTTAGAGCTTTGCCAGTCGGTGACGTATTGAAGCGTGTCTGCGTAAACAAGGCAGTGACGAGGTTTGCCGGTAACGTAACCATTAGCAGTTTAACGTTTTCTAACGTCATTCATGAAAAAGCTAAATAGGAGCTCTCTAATCATGTTTTAATTTTATCAAATGAAGCTTTTACGCACCCATTACGATTACAGGGAATTGACCTAACGAGATCACGTTACTGAGACAACTTGTCGCAATCAAGGTTGGATTCAAATAAGTGTCAATCTGGTTGGCAAAATATTGGAACTAAAATAAAACCCAAACTCTGAAACAAGTCTAAATTGTAGATAAAAAATCGTTATTCTTCTTGTAATCGGAATATCTCTTATTCTTTATCATATGCGTTTTTTTTTTGTATACCTAATTTAGTTCGACGTTCTTTGCTCAAAATCCTATCCGAAAATTCAGCTTACTTTCTCATTCCAAGTTCCTAAAATTTTTGATTCTTTTATTTAGTCAAACTTTAGTTTCGTAATTTTCTAGGCTTATTTTTTTGTCAAAAATATTCCAAGTTTATTTTTACGTCAAACGTGAATGTATTACAAATACGTCAGCAATTTTCTTTTGAAATATAGATTTGTATTTATCAGCTGCTGGTGGCGGTGAAAATGCGTGGGATGGGAGGAGTGCGCGTGACGTCATCGGTTCTGACGTCACGCCACCCCTATCTCTGTGCTACATATTCGTACAGACAATCTAAATGTTTCCCAAAATAGCAGCATGTTATTGTCGACATAGATGGATACAGTACGAGTATTAAAAAATATAACTTTTTGAGGTGACTACATAAATATGAAAAATAAGTATTTATTGTTGACAATTTATTGCATATACCTACTACTAATATTAGGTAAGGATACGTTATTCTTAGTTTCTTTTTAGGCAACTAATCTATGTTTCATTATAATATTATCATGATGAAGATTTTATGTGAATTAGTAGTTAGTAGTAAGTATGATTTCAACACCATATTACATGTATGCTTCACTTTATTACTTGTTTTTAAAAACTTGTCACCTATTTTTAACTCCCGACGCAAAAAGAGAGGGGTGTTATAATTAATTTAAGTTTCCAGAACTGTCTTCAGTCAATATTACTACACAGCTCAAATTAACTGTTAATATAGTAATTTCCGTAGTTGATATTTTTTTATAATGAGGTTATTGTTTCGCCGGATACTGAATGATGTTTAATTGCATAGTGACTGCTGTAAAATGCGTTTCACCTGTGTCTTGTATTTACGGCAGGTTACGTGCAAAGTGGGCGTAAGTTAAAAGGAAGTTGGTAGCCGGTTGGGCGGCCGGCAAGGGCGTCCTTGAAGCAGAGCGCGGTCGATGGGTGACGCAGCGAGTGACGTCACAGGCGCCCGACGCGAGGCCGCGGGCCCGTCGCTGTCACTCCGACTCACCCCCTTACTGCCGTTTTCCGCTAACACCACCCCTCTATTTTTAGATGGCATGACGTAAACGTGCTTTTAAACTGAATGCTATACAGGCCACTGCAAAACCAGCCTGAAAACATTTTGGTACGTTTTACATTTTGAACACGTATGGGTACTTTCTTTGAAAAACATCACAGTTCAAGCATTCAGGCTTTACGTGTAATATAATAACTTTAAGTTTTTAATCTAATTGTTTTGAGGAAGCTCTACATTTATTTAATGTTAATAGATGAACTTTGTACTATGTATAAATATAGGGTTAGCTACATTTATTTGGTGACCCCTTTGATTTTTGAGACGATAAAAGCCGTAAAGTTTTTAAAATATGACAATGACATGATTAAGCTCCCTGCTGCGCTTGAAGATGCGCAGGCAGGATACGCCTATAAGGGCGAGAATACCCCTAGGTGGCGTGTCAGTGAGAGTGACGCGCGGGGTCGCGGTTTCCGTGACGTCACGCCAGCTGGCTTAGTAGCGTCCTTAACAATATGAAATTGTATCTTGGGTATTGTATACTCTTAAATTTATATAAATTTGAGTTTGCGTTTGCATAAATATGCATATTATAATAGTCGACTAACTTGACTCTGACCACCTCCAAATATCTGTTACAGCTTTTTAATGTTCAATAAAATTTGCATACTTATAACATTTTAAAGCTTTATTAAACCGAAAATGGAGTCATTTTATTTTAAAGATTCCCATCAATGAACAAATATGTCGATGGTCGCACGTTATCAATTGAGAAAGAAAAGTGAAAGTAAATCCAAACATCTTTTATCGTCGAAGATGACAGCGAGTCTGTTAGCATTTGTTAACACATTTATCTCGCAAGTACTGAGCTAGTGAGCGTCTGGACTGTAAAGTGTATCTGCATATCGAGATCATATGTGATGCGATGTAGGTAATGTTGTAGGTCGGTAATTTGCAGAGGCATCTCGGCAGGTGCAACGTCTGCCGGTTGCGACAACCGATTGGGCAAGTGGCAGGCAGTTCGGCTGAGGCCATCGGCTCCGGAGACCGGAGGCGACATAAATATCCTACATTATGGTCGTAGACATTACCTAACTCGAAGTGAAACAAATCCAAAGACGATTTAACATGTCGGCTTAATAGTAATTTTCGTATGTGGAAGGTGCTGGCTTTTATGTATGTATAATATGGTGATGAGCTTTGTGGCACACCCGAGACGCCTTACGTGTAATTTATGCCGCGGAGCGGTGTGTATCATCTTCGACCGGTCCAACGGGTGTTGAAATATTTCACCATGTTCTTATTAGTGGTCTATTTGACTTCCATCGGTTATTTGATCAAGTTAGAAACTTTTACAATTAATATAAAGATTTGAAAATGCTGTATATTATGACTTAGAACTTGTGATGTAGTATATTATGTGCATGATAACAATTCGTGAAAGTGTTCTGTTACTAATAATGTAAATCATAGAGAAAAAAGTAATAGATTTACTGATTATTTTGAATATACCTAATAGATAGATAGATAGGTAGATACTCTTTATTGCACACCATACAAGTAAAATGCACATGATTTTTACAGAAAGACGTACAATTTAGGCGGTCTTATCGCTAATAGCGATCTCTTTCAGATAACCTTTAGGTAGAGGACAACCATTAAAGAATGTTGGTTAGTTATAGTATTTTACTTAGGCAATTGAAACAAGTGTCCGGCCTTCTCTTCCAAGGTGCAGGCAAAAAGGGGCAACTTATAATTATTAGAATATAGGTAGTATACAGGGTTATTTGTAAAACATCAACATCATCCTAGGAGCTGATTCTGGTGCTCAAATACAACAACTTTTTCTATGGGACCAACATTGAAATCTAAAAAAAAATTCACTTCTCCATACAAACTGATGTCAGCTGGTGGCAGCTTAGTATGGGGAAGTGATTTTATTTTTTGCGATTTCAATGTTGGTCCCATAGAAAAAGTTGTTGTATTTGAGCACCACAATCAGCCCCTAGGAGGTTGTTGATGTTTTACAAATAACCCTGTATAATATCGTCTCTAAATACATCGTAACGTAGTTTCATTTTAAAATTAGCCCAAAAATGTACTTTATTCTATTTTGGGAACAAAGTTGTTTTTATCTAATAATACATTTTATTCAAGAGTTTCTCTATATATCTGAATATTTTTGAAATTTTATAAAATGCAATAAAACATATTAACCTAGAATATTTCATTCGTAAAAACAATTTTCTTAAAGCTTTTGATGGAATATAATTATTTTACCAACATTATTATTTATATTAGTTACAAGTAAATCTTTATTTTGCGACTAAATTGTTAATCTATTGAGGAAGAAATTTAATTAGATATTTATTAGTTTATAAAGTTGAAATTATTGTTTATTTTCTTTCGACTAATAAAGTCACGCCTGCAAAGTTGTTTTTAATATTATGTTAAAATGTCCATCATAACGTAGAGTTCCGTAATCTTAAAATCCTTATTTATGCGATTCTACGACTTGTATTATTATAATTTTTAAATTGCCATATTTTTGTATTCCACTAATATTATAAACTATGTCCATTATGTCAAGACGCCATATTAATGTAGGTAGATACTCGTAATTAATAGACAAGGATGTTGAAACTAAATAAAATAGTTAAATATTATTCACACTTTAAAATGCGATCATCGCTGATTTTAATATCGAACTAGACAGCATACAATGTTTACTAGGAAGACGACTAAGAATTTGCGAATACTAAATACGTAATTAGGCACGAGCGTAGGTATTGTTTAAACATTTTACGACCACTTATAATTCTATTTGACTGTATAACCTATGTTACCTATGTTTAGCTGAAGCACAGTTATATATTTTAAGGGTAGCATCCATAAATACCTAATTCCGTTGTCTCTTTATCCTAGAGGTAGAGCTTTTATAACGAAAGTTTCACTTGCTCACGTATTAAGAAATATTTTAAAAAACCTAACTTTTAGAAAATATTTTTGCTGGTGGGATTTATGATAAACGAGGAAAAGGCTTAACAACATAAAGTAAACATACTTGATAAATAAAATTAAGGAGGTATTAAATTAAAGTATACTAAATAAAATAAAACATAAATAAAAAGGGAGGTACGTACGTATGTTTTGAAAATGTCTAAGGCCGCAGTGTTGGCTGGAGGGCGTCAGCAACGCACCTCGCATTCTAGCCGATGGCCATCGTCACGACAGTTCCACACAGAGTCTACAACACCCAGAGGTTCTACACAACGAAAGCGAAAATAAACACAGAAGTGGCGGAGCGCGTATCGTCGTGCGGGCGCTGACCTGGCGCAGGCTTGTCGGGGTCCAGCGAGGAGTCGAGTGGCTCCAGGTTCAGACCGAGGCACGCGCCCGACAGTCCCAGCTCGCTCAGCAGGATCCTCATGCGGCCGAGCACATTCCACTCACTGCACGCGCACTCACTCACTCAGTCAGTCGGTAGGTTGTAGTGGATCGCGAGAAGGTGCGCGGAGGTACACGCTTGCGAACGGTCGGTGCGTTACTGAGGCCGCCGCCGCCGAGGCTGGTGGCTATATCGCGGCGTATGACGTCACGGACGCGACGTCACAACGGCGACGTCATTAACGGTACCTCCCACGGCCCGCCCGCAGCCGCCTCGCCGCCCGCCCGAGCCTGCTAACGGCATCGCTAGTACGGCAGAGCTTTCATACACCCGCGCCGCCCGCGCCCGACCGCCGACCGAGCACGCTTTCCACGGCCAGCTGAATACCCCCCCGTGTTGCTATCTTCGTATTTGCACGCTAATTTGACATGTAATAAAGATATTTTTGATTGTTATGAGTCTTACGATAAGTATAAACGTATTATAAACATTGATACAGTTATTATCTGAAATGAAAGAAAGTTTTTTAGCTTTGCTAAGTTGATAATAATTATTAAGTAGTGTTAAATTGCGCATTGAGCAGATCATGCGTTACATTGATTGATGTAGGTATATATTTATAACTAAAGACTTCCAGTAAAAAATAAAAAATTTTTTTTTGGACTCATCTCGCTCTTTAAGCAGAGCAGTGATTCTGCTAATGTCGAGTGTATATTGATATAGTTTACAATAAATAATGGGTGTTTAGTTTTTATTACTTTTCTTGGATTCAGTGGAGGCTACTCTTCCCGTAGGAGCAGGATTCAAGACGCTATCGGGTCTAAAGCAAGTTGTCATGAGACAAGTCACTTGACACTAGATACTTCGTTGAATACAATAATATTTCAATAATTTCAGATCTTTATCACTTCACAAAACATTAGAACACAATCTACACCAAAATTGCACTCTAAGGCTCTTTAAATGATAAATAAAAACCATTAAAATAGATCGACCATGCTTTATGGTTCGACGACCCCCGACCGAATCTTAATTTGACTCGTTACCTATTTAAGATTGACACTTTTTTTTCTTTATTTGACAGACTACAAGGCGATATTGTAAATCCATGATTTAGGTATAAACTCTTACGCAGGATCGTGACACAAACATTTGACCCTTTGAAGATTCAAACATGATGTGACTGCTGATTTCGTAGTCGTGTATCGCCTAATCATATGTACGTTTGTTTTTATGCTTTAGTGAAGGGTTTTAAATTGCTTTGCTTGGATGATTTTATTTCTCATAGGTTGCTAATTTTAAATGAGCAGTACTTCTGGTTTCGTTAGTTGCAAGAAATCCTCAGATCGTCAACTAGAATCTTTATTTCTAGGTGATGAAGAGGTGTGAGCAACATCTACAGGTTTAATCGAATAAAAATTTCGCATACTGTCACTTTAATAATATTGCAAAAACGTGGTAACCTTGAAAAAACTTTTTTTTTTAACTAAAGATGTCGTGAGCCTTTATGCCATTATAAGAATAAACATCACGAGGCATTTAGTTTTTTCATTTTCAGCCAGTTACTTACATAAGAGTCACTTAGTATAGAAGGTAGTTACTTCCACCATCTATGCTCTCGCTACTGGTTGATATTAGTGCTGGTCTAATATTTGGATACGAACATATGCAACCACGCAACTAATTTAAAGGCCAAGCCCAAGTTTAAGTGAACCCGGTTATAGTGAGAGCATTGAACGGGTTAACCAGGGGGAAGAGGGAGGGTTGGAGGTGACTCAGGTGTTCGGATTCCCTGAGGCGTGAGGCTTGTACTGATGAGTTTATTACGGGTCGCTGAGATAACCGAGACAGAAAGCCTACAGACATACCTCCGTTGTTATACCAGTGAGGTGGACTCACTTACGTATTGATGATGGCAATAACTGAATATTTTAATGTGACCAATACTTTGCCACTGAACATTAATTCAGGTGGCGCGAAGTAGTCATTTGCGTCTATAGCTATGGATGCGGGTCATGATAGCAGATGGCATGGCTCTCGCATTTGTTGTTGAAGATGTCAGTATATATCCATATATACTGACATCGACATATATTGACATATTTTCCTTACATCGACCTACACTGCTGAGTCCTTATTCTGATTGTTTTGATATTTTTTAACGTAGTAATTATGTTTTGTAGCTAAAACGATCCAAATTACGGTTACCTATTTTGAAATAAAATAAAACTTGTTTACACATTGCTTCTACGATTTTACAAGTGAAGCCATTTGAGGCTTTCTTATTTGATTTTAACCCCCGATGAAAAAGAGAGGTGTTATAAGTTTAACGTGTGTATCTGTGTATCTGTCTGTGGCATCGTAGCTCCCAAACGAATGGACCGATTTTAATGTAAGTAGTTTTTTTGTTGTTTTAAAGCTGATATTATGATATTACAGAGTTGGATCTTAGCTATATTTTATGAAGATCAGTTGAGCCATTTGAAGGTTATCAGCTCATTTCCTACTTGTTAAACTTATTTTGACTGATAAGAATCGTTTCAATGAGTTGGTTTTAGATAAAACATGATCGAAGCTTTGAGGTTATGCTGCACAGTGCACAGTTGTGTGGGTTTTTTTATATTTTATTTTAAATTTAATATTTATTTAACTTTTAGGCGTAACAATGACATTTCTGTTGTGTCTTTGTTTCGCAGGAACATCGTCATCATCGAATTCTAGAATACTACTGCTTAATAGGCCTAAGGGCGCCAGCGAGGCCTTTCCACGTCGCCACTCGAGAACCTTTCTTATCAGTTCCGCTAGCTAGCAATATGGCCTATTGCTACTCAACCTGGCAAATGGATTCGGCAAAGACTACGTCTTGATAATCACGACTATAACTAAGTACTTGTAACGACAATTAACTAGTTTATTAAAAATCTAGATAAGTACCTAACTATTTAGATTTTAACAAAGATTTAAACGAATTGAAAGTTGGTGTTATTGACTATTTTTCATTGAGTAATTTATTTTTATTAAAAATAGTTTTCACAAACATTGCAAAAGAATATTAGTAGAATATTACCTATTTTGGTAGTAATGATCATTCTGCCGTTTTATTCGGTCTATTGGGGCCCGGGCATCTTTTATGGTCATAAAATCCAAAAAGTTTACCAGCCCGAGGCGTTATCTAAGGACTGACAAGTGGCAGAAACAACGGATTAACATCGCTATCCGAAGGGGCAATGCTGCTGCCAGCCCTTTGGGCAATATCCCCAGTGGCAACTCTGGGCTTGATATTTTTATTTGTTTTATATAAGTAAATAGCTATTTAGTTTAAGGCTTGGTTTATTCTAGTATTTTCTTAAATGTTTATTATGTGGGTAACACACCCCAAATACTTCATCTTCGTCATCTTCGTAAGTTCTTTGCCCCAGGCTTGGAAAGAGTAAAGGTGTTAACATCAGTTTTTATAAACGTGTTATAGTCATTAGTTATCATGGCATACTTATTCCGTTGTGGTTCTGAAAAGGTGGGAATAGTATAACCTAACGAAATACATGATTTTGTCAGTGCTCCTACTAGAGTCATACTTTGTTACAACCATGCAGTATAAGTTCAATTATTTAGCTATTTTGTAGCATGCAAATATACTTAAAATTCAGGTGTGTACCGAAATAGACAGATGTTTTATAAATCGTAGTGCAGACGAATGCAGCGGTGACGCGTGTGCCGGCGTCGCCCATCGCGACGCATCGTGCCCCCATTCGGGGCAGACCGCGCGCGTTTCCGCATTGATGCTCGCCGTCGTCACCCAGACACTCATATTGTGCTGATAATACGCCAATGTAATTATTACGATTCAATCTTCTTTTCTCGGGTTGATTTAAAAAAAAAATTTTTTACAAGATCCACAGCTCTAATAACAATAGGCTATTTGACTGTTTTCTGAAATAGAGTTAATATTGTTGGTGATATTCAAATAAAGCGTCAACAGTTTTATTTTATTTTTTAACCTTTGAAAATAATAAAAAATAGTATTTCATTCTTTACGTTTTTAAAAGTCTGCAAAAACGCCGTCGGCCATGATACTGATGATGATGTACTTGTTCGTGACGTCACGAACCTTTAAATATCCATTGAGTTATAAAGTACTAGAACAGGCATGTTAAAAACGTTTGTCGACGGTCACACTACTCATACTTTGTGCGAGCGTAGCGCAAAATCTCGCTATAGGATGTCAGTTCTAGCACAAAGTTACTCAATGGTGACGTGCCTTTCTTTCTTTATTGCCGTCGTTTTTGACAATGTAAAATACGGACAAAAATATAACATTTGAAAATGTATTTTTTACAGTAATCATGTGTTAATTTTAATAACTATTGATATGTTTCGGTTCCTTAAGGTGCAAACTATTAAACTAAATTATTAGTTAAGTCAATTTTAGTACAAGGCAAATAGCCTATTTAGATGAACTTATGAACTAAACTTACAGCCAAAAACGGATCTACTTTTTAAATTTTAAAACTTGTATAATCGTTCGACAGTCGCATTCCGAATTAAATATAGAATATATATTTTTTTTTATAGTATAAAGAAAAAATTTAAGCAACATTGTTAAAAATATAACTAATCATTACCAATAAACACATTTTTAAAATCAAAAAAATTTTTTGGAATATTGGAAACCTTCACATAGCGGTTGGTCTCTCTCTCCCTCCCTGATGTGTATGCGCGCGCGTGTGTGTGTGTGAGTGTGTGTACTTCAAGAACTTCCCTCTTAAATACATTCTTACTACTATGAAAGATATCAGTAATATTAAACTTATCAATTAATGTACGATGCAATCGACTCACCAATGCGTTTTGTGCGTAATTTGTTTTTGATTGAGTTACGGCGAACAATTTTGTGTGTCTTTAAGGTGGTTTAGTTTTTAATAGTTTTTAAGGTGGCATTGTGACCGATAATTTAAGTGCTTTATGAACCTTTCTTGCATTTTCTCCAAATTTTGAATATAAATGATATACTGATGGTTCCAAATTATGTTACAGTATTCTAAAATACTCCTAACATAAGCGTAATACAGAATTTTTAGGCAACCTATGTCCGAGAAGGGTCGACTAACACGCAATATAAACCCCTTCCTTGGTACGCTTCCTTTTAATTAGCTCGGTATGATCAGAAAATGTCAACTTGCAATCAATGTGAACACCAAGATCCCTAACACAAGCTGATTTAGTAATTTTAACATTATTGATAAAGTATTCATAACTGATTGGATGTTGCTTCCGAGTAAAGGGATGAAAGAACATTTATTTATATTTATTCCTATTAGATTATCAGTATAATGTTGTTCTAGACGATTAAGATTAGCCTGTAGGGCAGTACAATCCATATTATTTTTAACTTTCATAAATATTTTGGTATCGTCAGCATACATCAGGAATCGAGCATGTTCGAAGCAAGTACCTACGTTATACAGATACGAAGCGTACAGAAGTGGTCCCAGAATGGACCCCTGCGGAACGCCGGAAGGTATTGCAATAAAATCTGAGCAAAATCCTCCCATAACAACGATCGATTGCGCAAATATGATTCCATCCATCTGAGTAAGCTATCCTGGATACCAAGTTTGTAAAGTTTACGTAAAAGAATAATGTGATCCACGCGGTCAAACGCCTTCTCAAAATCTGTGTAAATAACATCAACTTGAGACCCACCATCCATGTTACTTAATACGTGATCAACAAATACACCCATATTGGTAGCTGTGGAACGACTCTTCATGAAACCATGCTGCTCTGTTGGTATTGAGACAGATATTACAGGATATACAAATTTATGGACGACCCTCTCGAACACTTTACTCAGCACGTTAAGTATTGATATAGGTCGATAGTTTTCGACTGAAGTCCTCAATCCTTTTTTATGAATTGGTACTACTTATATTGGCCTTTTTCCATATATTAGGAAAGTACCCACCTTGAAGACACCGAAAACCTTGTCGAAAACCCATGATACTGGACCTGATAGAGATTTAGCACATTGAACGAAGAATACAGAAGAAGAATACTATTGTGACGTCAAGATTTTTAAGCAGTTCATAGATACAATCTTCAGTAACTTTAATATTATGTATAGTATCTGATCTAAGAGTTTTATTTACTGAGTTACCTTGGTATTGATCCGCTGGTTTACTAAAGTTTCTTTCGAAAAAGTTGCTGAATGCAAAACAAATACCCAATGGTGTATCTAACACATTCTGATCATAGGTCATTTGTTGAGGATAAGATGAACCTACTTTTCTCTTGGACTTTATGTAGGACCAAAAATATTTTGGATTATTCTTTATTCTTTGTTGCGAGAGACTAATGAATGATTGATAGCATTCGGCCTGCAATCTCTTAATATTCCGTCTAAGATTGCTAAAATGTGCATAATCAATAGGGTTTTTATGACGCTTCCAATTCACATGAGTCCTATCTTTTTCTGACTGACTGGGTAAATATTTGATATGAAGTTTACCCTGATTGCTCCGGTTTTTCTAAGTCACAGGCCGTCTTCTTGTTGCTACTAAGGAAGGTTACTTTTTGTTTTTCTTCAGCATTAAGATTTCTGGTCATTTTGCACACATTTATACCCAACAATTTAAACATATTTGCAAAAATCTGTTCTAACTGAGATTTTTTATTTTGTGACTAAACATAATCTATCACATTTCTCGTCTTGACATTTATATTTTAAAGAGAGTAGTAGACTTAATATCTTCTGCGTCGATAGGGTAAACTATATTATTTTATATCATAGTAAATAAATGTGTTTAGTTATCTACTTCCCGTTAAGACTTTGGTAACCACATGCAAAATTAGCATTTAGAAAATTTATATAGTAAAAAACCAGCCAAGTCGGGCCACGCGCAATGTAAAGTTCCGTAATTGTCCGTTACAATTTTTACGTTCGAGTTTTAGTTCTCCTTTCGTCCTAGTTTTCCTTTTAAATTCGTTAAATATACTAACGTCGTAAATTTTTTCACACTTCTTATGCAACCATTTCGCTATAATAGGGAGGAGGGAGACTTGACTCTATCAAACTAATGGATTAAAAGCTTAATATAACACAAACAGATCGCTGAATTGAAAAACGGTGTTTACACACTCACAATATTTTCAAACGACCTATCCAACGACACCTCACACCATAGTATAGACATGAAAAAAAAACATCCCTGCTGTACCTGTAGGGGAAGTAGGTAAAATAAAATTCAAGATTTTCTTTACGCGGTAATTATTATGTATACCCATGCAAAATTAAGGCTTTTTAGTATTAAAAGTCTATGAGCTAAGCCGCTGACAGACAGACGAAAGGAGAAGGCGAAACTATAAGGGTTCAGTGTTGACTACAGAACCCTAAAAAATTATAAGTTTTCTAGATTGTAAATCTCATTGCTTACCAGTATCATGTTTTGAAAAGTGTGACGTGACGACACAACTAAAGGAGCTGGAACCTGCGTCATCCGTTGCGTCCTTATCTGATTTATAAATAAAAATTGAGCGACGAAATCCTAACGTTTTTGTAATAAAAATATGCACGTTTCATAAATAGCCTTCTATTCAATTATAAACGCCTTTTTGCGTCAAGAGGACGGAAAAAAATATGGAGGAGAAAAAAGTCGAGGCTCATTTCATTTTCTTCAGGATCGCGTGGGCGATTGGGAAACCTAATTACTCACATAACAGAATGCAAGTCCAGAGGGGGTAGTGATGTTCAGTGGAGTATCCGCATTGAGTGCGATGCATGTATTTGCGGCTGTTACGATTGGTCGCATGCCCCAGTACTATTTGCTGCTCGCCGCGCGGGCAGCCGTCCAGTTATTCTAATTTTACATATAATCGATGCCGTCGCATCGTGGCTAGCCGACAAAAGACCTGTCCATCCGTCTAAGGTGAAAACTGACACGACGTAAATGAGATTATTGTAGGTAATAATTATATAAGCAATCATACGGTAACGAATTGTTGAAACTCAACCTTCAAGCTGGCTAGCAGTATAATTTAAATCCTCGAAGCTCAATCCTCACGCTACACATTAATTGTTAATAGTATATTCCAGCCTTACCGAATTGTCACCATTAAAGTTTTTGTAAGTACTAAATAGAATTGTCAAACGTTGTGTATAAAATTCAGTCAAGAGCGAGTCGGTCTCGGGCACTGATAGTT
This sequence comes from Anania hortulata, assembly GCA_963576865.1. NCBI lineage: Eukaryota > Metazoa > Arthropoda > Insecta > Lepidoptera > Crambidae > Anania > Anania hortulata. The sequence goes on along the minus strand of OY756388.1, from coordinate 15,811,112 downwards.
CCATAATATCGTATCGTGTTCTTTTTAAATTCCGGCAATAAAAATATAAACTATTTTTATTTAAAGGCTGACAATATACCTAATCAAACTAGCCTTAAGGTTTGTTAGTATAAATTGTTTTACGATAGGGCAAAAACAAAATAAAGTTGAAAACTCTGAAAAAGACAATTCTTGTATGTGCCTTCCTTTTTTTTTTTTTTTTTTTATTATTTACTAGGTTGTCTGCTATAAGACATATTCTATGTAAATTTTAACCGGCTCCCTGTTACCAGTTCAAACGATAGAGCCCTAGGTAGGACAGAAAAACAAAGGGGATACACAGACCGAGGTAGAGACAATAAATCCCGTTGGCACACTTGGATGCGAAACCGTAAAACTTATTTAACTTCATTACCTGTGATGTTAAACAAGATATTGACCCTAAGAAAAATGAGAGTAACAACCTGAAGAATGAAATATTCAATAGCAAAAAACTTAAGTACAAAAATGTTTTCACGCTTAAGATAATTACAACAGAAGAAATGATAAAGTCTGTGTCCACAACAGTAAAGAAGCGATCAGGTGTATTTATCCCGTGGACTCAGTGTTGGCTTCATTAATTATGGTTAGGTTGAAGTCTCATATTCTGGCAAAACTGCAGTATTATCTGTATGAAATTTTGTTAAAACTAGTGCTAGTGATCCAAAAGATCAAAATACCGTCCTTACGTCATTATTAAACAACGACGACCTGATTGGCATAGTGGCACAGTAATTCGGCTTGAACGCAACAGGTCTAGGGTTCGATTTCCAGTTCGGGTTTGCCGGGAGACGACTCTGGAAAAAAACCATGACAATAGATGTGTTGTTTGGTGAATATTCAGAAAAAAAGGTTTAATTTCCGACACTGGCATACAAAACAGGCAGATCAAAAAATGGCATTGACCTCATCAGGCATGAGGAGTATTCCTGCAGCCCAGACTTAAACCTGAGAGATTACATCAGAAAAACCTCATTACAATTTGAAGTTTCTCAAAGCAGCCAGAGACTGATATAGACATAAACGTCGAGTGTGCATAGAAATAGTTATACGAAATTAAAAAAAGAAAAAAGTGATCATGCCACAAAACAAAAAATTATTACAATATAGAAATCGCAAAAAGAATCATTTTACTAAGCCGCCGAACATGCAATGCTAACAATCAGTTTGTATAGATAATGTTTTTTTTGAAATTATGGGTTATTGGTCCCATTAAAAAGGTGTTGCATTTGAGCTCAAACCTTTCTTAGTAGGAACAAGAACTAAGCTCAAAAATCACCTCCATGCAGATAGTTAACTAATAAAATAAGACCTTACCTATTATGAATTAGCTTACTTTATTGATACCTTTATCTGTGGGACTAAATTGATAACACGCGTGATATCAGTTGTTAGCATACAGATTCTCATTATGCGTCATCTTGATTTGACGTGTATTGCATGTGTGCGTACGATATGTGTGCGGTGCACAGTTTGGCATTTGTGTGCGTGGGCCGTCATATCTGTGCGCGAACGCAGCGGCCGCGCAAGCGAGAATTCCATAACGTGAACGCGACCTGCTTGTTTCGATTCGATGCCGTCAGCTCGTAGTTAGAAGAGTGTGTGTGATTGTAAATTGTACTAATTGAACTTCGTGGTCTCTGCTTAGCAAACAGTACCTTTTAGTTACATTTTTGTAACCAACTCTTGGCGTTAACACAGCCGCTAGTGAACTAAGTACTAGTGTCACAAACTCTGCGCAAGCGACACACCACGACTTCTATTACCACAGGGTGCATATTGTAAATGTGTGTGTGAGTGTTCACAAATAGTCAGTGCTAAACGGGATCGACGCAATGATATGTGTTGTGACTGTTGTGAGTATATTTATTTGTTTATATTAATTAATTTCCTGTAAGAGACCAGACTTTTATGATTTTGAGGTTATGTTTAAAATTGACATACTAAAATATCTAAGAACGAAGCTTATCAATGTAATCTCTTTGAACTAATTAAATGTTTAATGCTTTGCCCTTATTGATAACAACCTCACAAGTCACGAGATTTTGGCTTACTATCAAAACATTTGGGACATTATGTTATATATCATAGCATACTTACTTAAATGCAGGTTAAAGATAAATAATACTTGTAGTATGTGAACAGTGTATTTTTTATAATTTTAATTTGTTAGGCTTTTCGCAAGTAAAAGCATATTTTTTAAACTACTTATTTTTACTTTTATTAGTTTGTATTAACCTGATACTTACTTTGTAATTTATCAGTTTCATAATAATTATGGTAATGTTGAAAAAAATATAATTTGTACTAAGAACAATACAGTGATGATGATATCAGATTTTAGCCATATGTAGTAGGTACATACTTTGTGTTTGGGCAGTTGGCCAAAAATCTATTTAACTGAATAGATTGCAAAGTCCCTTCTACATCGTCCGTCACACTATTATTTAAACATAAAGAAATATAGGTAACTACAGGAAATGGAAGTGGTGTCAAAATTATACAACAATTAACGCAATAAATTAAAATTATCAGAATATGCCTAACAATTTTTTCCGTGTATTTGATTATAGCTAAACAATAATATTACCTTTTGTACGATTTTAATTTGTACAATAAAGTTTAAATAAATAAAAAAAATAGGCACGCAACGGTTTAAGAAAAAATACTGCATATTTTAAACTTAGGCCCCAATACAAGATTTTATTGAAAATGTAGCATATAATATTTAGTAACTACTACGAAAAACACAATGTGCTAACTAACCTACAGCAATAACAAGAGCATTGTTATTAAAATAAATGAGTGTAAATTGCCCTAATGAAACCATGTGTTAAACTAAAGTAAATTCATAAAATATTTTTAAAATGGCTCCGCCGCCCACGCTGTTTTCGGTTTTTATAACAGAAAAACTTTTCCTCTTGGAAACTGTGTTTTCCCGGGGTGAAAAGTAGCCTACGTGCAATTCCTGGCTATGATCTATCTTTATATAAAATTTAATTAAAATCCATCTGATCGTATGCATGATTGAGTAATATACCTATGAAACACAAATATATCATGCAATATGTAACGACAATATTAGTACTGTTCTATTTAATGTCCTACTGCCTATGTAGGACATTAAATAGATATTGTGCATATCAATAAAAATATAATATCTTAGACTTGATTCATCAATATCATAAATGTATCAGAGATTTACTTCATACCTACCTACCACAGATGTATTTGTACTTGTGGATTTAGTTTTATTTGCAACCACAAATAATAGATTTATTATTCATACCGCTATCTTACATTGTTAGTCAAATAATCTAGTTAATGTTAGATTTTCATACTTTAATAAATTTAAACCGTTAATTGGTTTTTCGAATGTACCTAACCTTTCACATGTTTTTTTCTTTATTGCAATCAATATTTTGTGAAAATATTGGCCCTGTTTATTAAGTGATACTTCGAAGCACTGTTTTGTGGTTTTACTTAAAATATAATGTATTTTTTTATCAACTGAATGTATTTTTGGTAAAACCACAATGCTGATAATAATAGTCTCGAAGAAAATAATACTGCTACTTATGAGACTAAAGGATACATACGATCGCAAATATATCCACTTGCCATCGCGTTAGATCGAGTTTTTTAAAGTTAAGACAATGGCAGAATACTGTTCTGTAGTTCTGTACACAGCGGGATTGAGTCTGTAAATATAATTAGGTGAAAAACTGAAACCACTGAAAAAAAAACATATTTGATATATATCACAATCTATTCTCTCTGTGAAATGGGTAGGATTTCTTCTAATAAAGGTATTATTTTATTTATAATAAAGATAGAACAACTGACGAGACAAAAGCTTTTGCATGAAATATAAAGTAGAGATACATAAGTACTTGTCAAACTTAGAGCTAAAATAATGTTATCTTTGATGCAATCTTAATTATATATAAACAAAGTTTTAGTTGGTTAACAACTGAATACTTGGTCAAATACCTATACGGTACAAGGATATTTATATTATGTAATATTCTATGACGACCGTCTGGTGTAGTGGTTTGCGCTCCGGACTACAAAGCTGCCTAAAGTTGCGGGTTCGAATCCCGCAAAGGGCAATTGTTTGTATACTGAGTGAGCACGAGCATTTGTAACTAATTCGTGGATGTTTAGAAGAGTATTTATGTATGTTTATTGGTAATCTAGTCGCCGTAGTACAAGATTTGCTTAGTTTGGGGCTATATAATTGGTCATGTGATTGTGAAAACAATTTATTATATTATTTACATATCAATAGATATCTGCTTATTGGCAGAGGATTACTTTTCTTATAATAAAGTGCAGGCGCTATCATGATACGCTTGGATTAGCCGAGGTTTGAGTGTGCGGATTTTGTAATAATCTAGAGTCCTCGAAAGTTCTTATCTTAATCTTCCGCTGGAGTGCTTACATTAACGGTTACACAACGTCCCTTAAAAAATTGAACTTCAAAGTAGCAACGACATTGTAAACAATAACCGTTATAATGTTTTAATAAGGCATAAAATTTACCTTCAATTCAGTGACATTTACTGATATTTTTACAAATACCTTATTATTTTTAAAAGGTAATCCTACGTATTGTAGTTTTAAAATATTTTTATAAATGTAAAAAGAACATTTAATTATCCTCTGTAAAACATCATTCAAAACGCCATTAAAGTTGTTTCTCGATAAGTATGTGAGTAGCCTAGTAGTATGTAGTTACGTAGTTACAAACCTACAAAGTACAAAAGATTATATAGACGAGATTACAGTGAGATAAGGCGTTTGTGCGGCTGTGATGTCAGTCTCGGTCGGCTCGGCATACTTAACGTAATGATAAAAGAATACGTATTTTGACTTTGGTAAAGTTCATTATAGGCATTTGTTGAATGTAAATGAAAATATGTTTATTATTATAATTTTTTTTTTACACTAGTCGACTCTATTTTTGAGCAAAGGCTAGACCTGATTCGTCCAATTCCTTTATTTTCCTTAAATAGCGTAGGTAAAAATATGTTGTAATACAGTTAATGTTGCAGAGGCCTATTTAGGCATATAATACAGCATGCAATTTTTCATCTTACACTAAGTTTAATTTTATGTACTATTATCACTTGGAATACTTAAACACTTTAAGGATGGGATCTTATTGAAAAAAATCTCTCATTCAGTAGCAACTGTTGGTAGCAATGGTAGAACGCAGTTTTTGGATGGTCGGTCTAAGACAGGCCTATCACTATAACGTCTGTTTCGAGGATAAACCTCGGACCTATTTTTAATAGCTCCGGATGTTGCCTGGCAAACTTGAATACTTATAAGGTGTAGGTACATATCCGGGACAGTAAGTATTCCCAGCTTCAAAATAGCATTTGCGCACTTTTTTGAGCGACGAATACCCGATTTTCATAATTGTTGTTGCCCCACAGAAGAATAATACCTATATTTGATATTAGAGGCGACGTATCCATTATAAGCAGAGAAAGTGACACTGAGAGTTGTTATCTTTGATATTCGCCTTAACACGGAGACAAACCTATCAATTTCATTACACACTTTATCAATATGGCTTTATAGTAAATTTTTTTTCGTTCGTTCAAGAAATGTCAAGATGATCTTGTTAGCCCTCTCAATAATTTTATCGTCATATCATATGTTACGAGCAGCTGTGTTGCAGTGTATGCAGTGCAGTCCTGCACTTCCTCTTATATTTAAATTAGTTTTAGTCAGATTTACATTATGATTAATTGTATATAAAATACTGTAATATAAATTCAATGCTTGAGTAAGCAAAAATGTTTTATTCACAAAACGAATCATGGAGAAAGTGCAAGGTTCATTTGGGCATCGGTCTACTGGAACACTAAAATGTCACGATGTAGGTTATGTAGGTACCTATTACGTTGAGTGAGGAACTACTGACCTAAACGCAACACTTCTATACACGTGAGCTAGCGACCCATGAGTTATTGAAAGGCTGTTTCTATTCCCGTTCAACATTTTCGAGCGTCACTGAACCTGATTACCGAGTTGTTATCTCAGAAAGCTCTATCGATCGCTCGACTCTCCCCGCGCTGCTACGTCATCGTTTGCCACGCGCCTTCATTCGTGACGTAACGAATCGGTGACGTTTCATGACGTCATTAATACCTACGCATGCGTGGTCGCAGAACATCTGTGGTTAAATTTAGATAGATGGAAAAAGTTCTTAATGTATGAACATTTCTCAACGAGAAACCTAATCAATTGATAGAATCGTGATTAATCACAATGTACCAGCTATTACTGTTGAGTTTCAACTGAAGTGACTTTCCTATTAAAGCTATTATTACATCTTTATGGTTTCAATTTCGAACTTTGAGAAAGTCAAAACCCAAAGAACAATAATAATGACATATTTTCCATGTAACTAATTTACTTGCATTTATTTATTATACTGTAGCGCACATAAGTTGTAGTTGTATTTACAAAAATATTTTTTTGAATTTTTAGTATGAATTTACGGATAATGCTAAACCTGATAAATATAAGGATCAATGCTAATACCGTCTTACATAATCGTCTCTTAAAAATCATTTATACATAGGTAATAATAGATAAAAATGTATCTAGTCATTTTGTATTTTACTTGTTTACTGTGCCTGTTTGAAGTTTCCAGTTAATTACTATTAACCAAGAGTAGGTTATATTACTTAAGTAATATTATTATGATTATGTTATGAACCGTTGGACCGTTTTAAACTATTTAGTTAGCTGAAACATATTCAGATTAAATAAATAATCAAGCTGCTTAAGAACAGATAGTACCTACCTACCTAAAGCAATTCAAAAAATTTGCATTTGAAAATAATAATTATGTCTAAAATACTTACCATGGGGTAAAATTCCAATATACATATATTGATCAACCTTTTTAGCGTAACCCTAAAACGCTAAACAGGAATAAGTTGATCAATATTAGTTATGACGTACCTGTGTATAAACAATTTATGTTTAAACTTGCGCTATAACAAATCTGAATAGTCGTGACATCTCCCGAAAACTTTAAATAACGTAACGTGAAGCCAAAATAATACGCCGCGATTGCCGGTTCCCAGCTCCCCGCGCCCTACTATTGGTTTTCCTTGCCCAGCGGCAGATGTCGCCACCCTCACCCCGAGCTATTTGACAGCCAACATGGTGTCTCCCATAGCAGTCGCGTTTAATGCGCAAACCAAGATAAATTCGTAAAGATTTACATTAATGGTATTATTGTTACTGTGAGGCCTATTCTGAAAGTATTTAGCTTCAGCCACAATGAAACTTTCAACAGAATCAGGTGCGTTTTTTGTTATTTTTACAATGAATATATTGACATAGCCGACCACCCTATGAAAGTATTGATTAAAGGAATGGTGTCAGTTGGATACCTATCTTGACCTCCACGAGTTGATTTCTGTATTTTGTTAAATGTCAAATCGCTCGATTTAGTTTTAGTTTAATTAAATATTTACAAAAGCCGCTTTGAGAAACGTTTTCTGGTGTTGTGGTATGGTTATGCAATCAGCAATAACAAAACTGGTGCATCGTAGTTTGCTGCATTGCGTTACCTAGCAACGCCAAACAGTTCCAAGCGTATGCATAGTGATCTAGAAAATATACTTTCGTTGCGGAATAACGAAGAATGGCAGCTAAGGATGTCAGCATGATTTTTATTCAAATAATGTTGTATTTTATTCTAAACAAGATTTTTGGTTGAGTTTTTCTCTAGAATAGGCTAGTTTCCTGGGTCAAAAAAAGAATATTATTATTTAGTCCGTAAGTTAGATTATCAAAAAATATTAGACCCATATTTTGTCTTTTGTCAATCAAACAAAAAATAACGAAGATAAAGCGCATCAAAGTCAGCACGTGACGTCACGCCTTGCTAAAAAGTGTCGCAAGGCGTGAACTTACGTGGAACTATAACGGGCTATATCTTCATAATTTTTGGTTTGATTGAGAAAAGAAAAAATACGTGTCCCATATTTTCTGTTAATCCAACCGACGGACTAATTAGATTTTTTTAGGAAACTAGCCCATTATATTTGCTACATTATAAACACAAATTTATTTATGATCCCTAATAAATAGAAATGACAATGCTTTTGAATTATAAAAAACATTAAGATTTGATTTAAGCTTATGACTGCCAGTGCTAATCAAAACTAAAAATAATGGGAGTTACTGATACAGAACATGCCTTTTGGTTATGTGATGAATCAAACACTATTTTAAAATATTTAGATTTTTACAACATATTAATATAAATATGTTATGTTATTATATATATATATATTTTTTAAAGTAAACTAATTACTTCAAATACTTTAATGTATTTGTTATTCTTAAAATAATTTTAAAATATCAAAGGTTTAGTCCTTGTTAGAACTGTTATAACAAAAACAACTTAACATTAATTATTCTTTTTTGTTTATTTACAGGTAACAACAATATAATCAGATTATGGGACATAGTAAAGGTATAATTACATTTAGTAAAGATAATTGGATATGGACCCCATTTTAGAAAATGAAGCCGCTACGTCGGACACACTCACCAAATATGGGAAAAAACAGAAACACAAGAAAAAGAAGAATCAGCCGGAGTCACAAAAAGAAAGTCAGACGGTTATTGGGGAAAAAAAGAAATTCGTTGTTACAACATTATCAACATTGGAAGAGAAAGATGTTCCATCAAGTAACGTAGCTGCAAGCAATATCCACACTGTACATTTCGGTACGCGTGGTGTAGAATCGCAACGACCTCATGTAAGGTCAATTTTTAAGGATCGAGCAGATACGTCTCGACCTTCAAGTACTGAGAGAGAATCTGTTGATACGAAAGAGTATGAAACTTTTCATGGTACGTCGTCTAGTCCACGTAGTTCTATATTTGATATATTTCGGTTAAGAAGAAAAAGTGACGCTAAAAAGCAACAAATCAAACCACCCAAATCAAATGAAGCGCAAGAATTGTCAAAAGAAGAACCAGCGGTGTCGGAATCTAAAAAAGATGATTCTCACAAAAAATATTACCATACGGTAACAGGAGCATCTTCTAGAAAATACAGTCCTATTACTAGAGTTATGGACATATTTAAGGGCAAGCCTCATTCAAATCCTCCAGCATCAGACCCAGTTAAAAAGAAAAATCCAAAAAATACTCGTCGTTCTTCTATAGAAACAACTTCACCTACTTATCATAAGAATTCGTATGCTTCATTAGACCCTACGCAAGCTAAGCAATTGTTTAGAGAAGTCAGAGGTCTACCAAAATATGATCCTTATCTATCAATTGTTCAGATATCTTTAGGTGGAAGAGATAAAACACGGCTGTTATTAAACTTTTTTAAATATCACAAGTGCTATGAAATCTTACCTAAATCTGCTAAGGTAATTATATTCGATACACAGTTTCTTGTTAGGAAAACTTTTCCTACTTTGATATCGCATGGTATTCGTTCTGCACCACTTTGGGATGCTAATAAAAAGTTACTAGTCGGTATGATTACTGTTACTGATTTTATACGAATTCTGCTACACCTTGAAGCAGAAAATATATCAGTAGAAGATTTAGAAAGGCACACACTCCATAACTGGAGGAAAATATTAAGGTCGACAAGAAAACCTTTATGTAGTGCAAGTCCTGATCAATCATTGCATGAAGCTATTAATTTATTACACAAAAATCGCGTCCACCGACTTTTAATGATAGATCCACACTCAGGCGATGTTTTATATATATTATCACATAAAAGAATACTGAGATTTCTTTTTGTGTATCTTAATGAATTTCCCGAGTTAACTTTTTTCCATAAAACAATATCAGATTTAAAAATCGGGACTTATGACGATATCGTATCTGTGACAGATAATACTACTATTAAATCAGCTTTTCAATTGCTGCTGGAAAAAGATATATCTGCTTTACCAATTTTAGATGAAAATGGTATACTTATTGATGTCTATGCAAAATATGAAGTTTTAAATCTAGTGAGTGAAAAATTGTATTCGAATTTGTCACTAACCATTGGCGAGGTAAGAAACAAAAAGAAAGACTGGGAAGAGAAAATACAAAAATGTCGTTCAAGCATTACTTTATATGAGGCCTTAGAAGTTATAGTTAGAACTGAGAGTCATCGATTATTGTTAGTTAATAAGGAAGATAAGTTAATGGGCATTGTTTCACTATCAGATATTTTAGTATATTTGAATAGGGTAATACCTACAGAAAAAAAAGTATCATCACTTCAAGAAATATTCAGACCATTAGAAGAAAACAAAGTAGCAGAGTCACCAAGGGAAACTGAGAATGAAATTATATCAATTGAAGTTCCATGCTTAAACATAGAAAACGAAAAGTGCGTTCCTGAGGCTACTGTGGATACCACAGATAATGAACACGTTGAAAATAGTTTAGTAACGAATACTGATGATATTAAATCAGATGTAAATTGTGATGTTACTTCTAATGATGAGCCCACCATAGTTCAAACTAATAACGACGATGAAAATAATCCCGTCGACGAAGCTGTGAATAAGTAGATCAATTTTTATTCCAAAGAATTTGTGATAGGTAAAATTGCCGAATCAGTATATTTAATCTCAAAGTATGCTTTTGCTTATATATTGATATTATAAATTAAATTCTTAATCATAAATAGATGCATCAAATACCACGTGATTGCCTTAATCATTATTTAATTCATTATAAACATTGCTGAAACTCAATAAAATATTTTAGCAGTAAAAGTTTGTTTGACTGAAAATTTTAAATTAATCGGTATCTCAAAATGCAATACAAAGGATGATGAATGAACCCTTTTTAGGTAAATAATTGAATTATGATCTTTTAAAATAAAATAATTTGGGTTGATCAGAAAATATTAAAAAATCTAGTCACTTGATATGTGTGATATTTAAACTTAGTCTTCTTTCATAGTAAAGTAAAAGCAAAATGTAAAGTATAGTAAAGTATAGTATGCCTATATAAGTACGTCCCGCTGCAGGGCACAGGCCTCACCTCAACTATGAGGTGGTTTGGGTCCTACTCCACCACGCGGGCCCAGTGCGGATTGGTGGAGGGTTGTCTTGAAGCCAGTGACTTAACCTTACTGTTAGGCCTCTGACTAGGCTTCACGACTAATATCAAGCGATATTAGCCGGGACCAACTTTTAACGTGCCTTCCGAAGCACGGAGATGCTTGTGAGGAATGTCACTAAATTTGGTTGGAATGGTTACCCATCCACTCACAACCGCGGCGTAGGTGGCTTAACTTTGGTTATCACTACCAAAGCTCTGCCGCCACTGAGCCACAAGCACCTACCTTAATAGAGTTAGTAATACTTAAACTGGATGTAAACATACCTTTAATTATACATTGTTTCAAGTTTAGCTGTGGCCTGTTAAACGGGAGCATTTGCCTCAGAAACCAGTTAAAACAAATAAACACGCAAGGACATTCACGCGGAGTTGTAGCTGTGAGAATATAAATTCATTTATATATTTTTCATTCTCTTTAAGATACACTATAGAGTAATTAATACAGTCAAGATCAATATATACTTTTACATATTGTAGATATTTTGTAAATTTTTTGGAGGCCATTCTATAACCAATATTGAAGCCAAAACTGTATTTTTTATCGAGCACGGTTTTCTTGGAAGAGGGTATGAAAGTTAAAATGTGTCCTTAGTTAAATAAATAAATATTGGACAACATCACATACACTGCTCTGATCCTTATGTAAGTAGCTAAGGCACAAATCAGAAACAACGACGGTATCACAACACCTATACCCAAAATAACATAGAAAAGTTCTAGTTTCTACATTAAACCGACTGAGAATTGAACCCGGTGACACCAAATCCGGCGCAGGCGTGCTCGCCATTCGGCGAAACACAATTTGTATGGCAATAGCAAGTTATGACGTCACAATGGTGTCAACCTCCTAACTGCAGACCAAGTTTTAAAATTAGCGCTTTCAATATGTAGGTTATTTTGTGCAGATATAAAAAAATGGGTTGTTACAGCTCTATATTGTATAAGTACTCAGAGGTGCAGCCGAATGCAGCGCAGGAGACGTATCAACTGGTCCTGCCGAGAAGCGAACCCGGAACAGACCACTCTGCCCCAAGGTCGCACTGTATCTTTTACTTTTAGCATATTTTATCTCTTTTTTACCGATCATGTTACATATTTACGTAAATATTTCCACAGTATACATTTAATTTAATGCGTCTATTAATCTCCGGATTTTTAATTGACCACTTATATTAGTAGGTTATCTAATTTTTTGAACTTTGGGTAAAAACGAGAGCAAGAAAATATGATAGGACATTTTTATGCAAATTGCACTAAGTTTGAAGGAGATAGCGACTGTGGCCCAAAGGTACGCTTTCGACGGGTTGCCTTAACTTGGACACTTGAAAATTTTTATGAATAGTGTATTTTTATTTGTTGTATACAAGGTCGCTTTTTATAAACGGGTGAAACTTTAACAGAACTTCTAATTATATTAGAGGAACCGGGCTCTATTATTTTCGTTCTTAAAAACGGTCTAGTTTTAATTTTTATTATTCCTAACAAAAAAAAAATTAAGATCAACCTGTCTAGTCTAAAACGTCCCTACGTCATCGCCTCTGTCTCTCTCATTTCAATCGTGCCCCACTCTTCCCTCGGGGGGCACGCACGGGGCAAGGGGTGTTTTATTTTACGTTGAAATCAAAATAGTTTTGGCGATTTTCTCGAAAACTAGCGTATAAAAATTTTCTTTTTTTAACAAAAATGATTCATTTGTTTTTGTAATTGCTCTTTAAATTTTACCCGTTTATAGAAGGCGACCTTATATTTTGTTAATGTAGCTAAACAGTAGCGACATTAACAAATCCTTAATCCTTAGTCTAGTCTCTTAGTCCCTAAAGCTTTAATCATGTTGGCTACTTTATTTAACCCAGATTTGTGATAAAAAGTGTGTTCTTTGTTAAATGGGTCCCTATTGTCTTAAATAAAGTAAGCAGGACTCACAATTTATTCTCATGAATATCCGTAACTTTTGGTTTCTGAGCTGTGGCAACAGACATGTAACCAATTCGATAGCTACTATATTTCACATCCTATATGTGTTAGTTATAAAAGTGAGGATAACTTGTCAAATTAACATACGAAATCGAGCTAGTAGCTGCCCACTCGCTGCAAACCGGTAAGCCACTTGACAGGCTAGCTGAGTAAATATGGAAGCTTGTCCGATTGTGCGACGAATCTGCCTACACGTCGCCCGAGATGCTGCCCGACAATCGACCGTGACGCGCTGCAGTTTGGACACATTATGCAAATCACTTTAAAAATATAGATCGTTATTATGCAAGTGTTAAAAGTATGCAAATGTAGAGACACCATTTTATTGCAGTTTGAAAGGTATACTTGAAGTAAAAAGCTCAAGAGATTTTGACAAATGACAGGAATTTGTAATATTAGTTCGTAATATAACAAACACTCTTAAGAACTTATTTAAAACATTGTGGCAACAATCCCTGTTATAACCAAATTACATTCCGTTGGTTACAATAAAATTATAATGTAAACAGGCATACATTAATTTATTCTAGTTGAATATAAGTTGCATACTCAACTAGATATTGGCATACAAACTTATTGCCTACTTCTTGTTAAAACTATTATCAGCTTAGATACGCGTGAATAACTCAGAATCTTCGATCAATATCGAGACGGGTTGCCTAATAAATAATGCAAATTAACATATTAATCGGCCAACTAGAGGTCGTATAGTGGACACGTTTACAATTCTAGATTAGGCGGAGCGCTCATTATGTTGCAAAATATTTTATGCTTTCAAGGATTGCCGTTTTTTATCGTATTCAAGTGTCTGGCATATGAGTTTTGGTTGTTTTTTATTCAGATTCGATTTCCTCTTTACTAAAAACCAGACCTGGCGCCATGGAATTTTTATTATTAATTTCATAAACTTCAAGGACATTCAACATGTACGTAGAAAGGAAAAGTGTATACATCGCAGAGAAATGTGGAAATCAGGGATTTCACGAAATCCCCAGGGATATCACAAAATCCCGGTAGATGTTAAATATTCTTGTTTATTACGTCTTTTTACTAAAATTATCTAGTGATATGACAAAATACTAATATAAAGTCAGAGATATGTCATTTCACTAAACTAAATGTAGTGAAATGATCGTCTCTGAGTGAAATAAAGAATACTTTTGGTGAATAAAATAATAAAACAAAATTACACATTACCTGGTGCCTTTTTTATTAGAAAATAAAGTTTTAATCAACTAAACATAAAAGCAAAATTATAAATTAACTGGTGCATTTTTATTAGAAAATGAAGTTTTAATCAACTGAACATAATAATCTATCACACTGAACATAATAACATAACAATTATTTCAGGTATTATACCTGTTTCTATATGGATTTGTTCATTAATTAAAACTTGTATAACTATACCTAGTCTTGCCATAAATACTGAAACAAAAAAAAATCTATTGCAAATAACATTTATTACTTTTACAGTGTGTTATTTTAATACATAAATAAACAACAATTTAAAATATAAAAAGCTTTTCGAAGTGGTCTCCATTGGCTGCAATACAGTCCTTTAAACGTTGAGGCCAGTTATCAATAGAAGCACGCACTCTTTCCATAGGAAAATTCTTCACTGCCAATCGTACAGATTGTTTTAGGAACTCCAAATTATTATGGCGTTTAGAGCAAGCCGACTCTAAACTCTCTCTCTAAAACTCTCTAAAACTGACCAGTTATTAAAAGACATATACATACTTAACCAAATTTCTCTGTAGAATTTTGTATTCATGAAATTGAATAATACTTTAATTTCGAGTACAAAAAAATTCTACCTATATATTTTTAAACATCTTATTTTCTCCTTGCAAGCAGAAAAATAATACATGTGAATCAAAACATGGATAGTAATGTTCCGTAGTATTTAAGGGTATAAAATGATAGGTATTAATTTTAACATTAGAAACTATATTTAGTAAGTTATGTAGGTGCCGGGGACAAGATTAGAAGTTACTTAAGCCGAGACAAACCATCAGGAAGGTGGTTGCGGCTCCGTGATCTGCTTTTGCGCAAGACACTTCCACAGCGGTGATGTGTACGTGTATCTGTTCGCTAGGGTCCTCAAAATGCTATTATGACAGTCCCGGATCCTGCTAATTATAAATACAGTTTTTTTTGAGAATGCGTTATGTCGATTAGTTTGGTATCCCGCAAACATACCTGATTCACTGCATAGCGAGTGAGCCTTTAGCATTCTGATAAATTTATTTTAAATTATACAGGTTGTGCAAAAAAATAATGTCAACCAGAAGTCCAGAGATAGGGGAACAAAATCACTCTCAGTTTTAAGGCTACGTACTTAAAAGGAAAAAAGGATCCCTTATAGGATCACTTTGTTGTCCGTCTGTCTGTTCATCAAGAACCTTTTGATCAGGAACATTGAAGGATAGAGGTTATCATCATAATCAGCCCACGTCAGTCCAATACTAAACATAGTCCTCTCCCAATATAAATATAGGTAATATAAATTTAAATATTGGACAACCTCTCATACATTGCTCTTAGGTGACCTCCCGGTTGGAAATCGTTGAGTCTATGCGCGAGATGTTTCGTTATTATGACCCTTGAAAAGAGCTTATAGACATTGCTTAAACAAGTAAATTGGTCTGTAATTGCTTAGAAGGCTTTTATCCTCTTTCTTAAAGAAAAATTTTAAAAAATGAAAAATTATCGCGCTTCTGCTACACGCCTTAAGAATTCTCTCTGAAAAAAGGGCGGAATTAAATATTCGTTGTAGCCGGTTACCATCTTGCTTTCAGCAGCTCCGTAGTAATTCCATCCTCAGTAGGGGCTTTACCATTTTTAAGCTGTGGGGAATCTCCACCACTTATTCCATTTCCTGGTCAATGTCAACGTCAGTTGTGGTTTCCAGTTCAACAAATCGGTTCTTCTCGTTCGTATTATTTCTAAAATGTTTCAGACCCAGACATTCTTCGGGGGATATTCGGTCAGACAGAGCGTGAATTTCATTAAATGAGGGCGTTCTAGTATGGATATAATATCTATGTGCCTGGAATCAATGATACCGGTTTTGAACTTGTTAATCACTAAGACATCTCTGAATATGCGCTTTTTATCCGTTATGATGAAGTCGATCTCATTTTTGGTCATATCATTTGGGCTTTGTTACATCCATCTCCATTGGGGTTGTTTCTTGAAAAAATAATTCATCAGAAAACGATCCTCCTTCTCAAGGAAATTGACGAGCATTTGCCCCCTATGATTTCTGGAACCAAGTCCTTGCAGTCCTGCTAGAGATATCAAGTTAAAATACAAGTTATCAAATACTCAAGCCTGTAATCCCTTAAGTCCTTGCAGTCCTGCTAGAGATATCAAGTTAAAATATAAGTATATCAAATACTCAAGCCTGTAATCCCTTGAAGCTGTGAAAAAATTAAACTTCTAAGTCAAGGCAATCAAAAGATACCACCCGTTATTTCGCATATTGTGACACCCACCCGCAAGAAAATATTAGTAGATTGTACATTAAGGGGATAAAGCACTATGTTATGTCACGGGCGCGATTTTGAATACTGAGCGTAACAAAGGACTCCAGATTCAACTCCCGAGCGTAGCAAGGGTGTTATTAGTTAATTCCTGAGCGAAACGAGGGAATTATCTCTACTTTTCTCACCTTTTGCGAGACAATAAAAAGCAAGGCTTTGCAAAACAACATTTATTTATTATTATTTCAGTACTAATCATATTAAGTAGGTTAAATTGGTACAGTAGAACAAAGGATATAATTTCATCTTTTAATCTTTATATTTACTTACCTATATTGCAACGTCTTGCAACACTCGCGGTTTTTGTTTTATTTTAAACTAGCTGTCCCGGCGGACTTCGTACCGCCCCTTCACACATTTTTCTTTCGTGAATTTTTCCGTGTTTTTTATAGTTATTCTGCTATTCGGGGCGGAGACAAATTCAACAAATCAAAGATCATAAAAATCAGTGGAGCCGATATCAACTTATAAGTGGTGTAACTAACCCGACATTCTTTTATATAATACATAGTCAGGTCATAAGTTCTGTCACACAATAAAAACTTTTGAATTTAGAATGCTGGCCACAAAAAAGTTTATTAAATTCGAATTTCGAATTTTTCATGAGAATAAAAATGTGTACTTTTTAGAATTTTCCTCATTTTTAAATATGGAGTGGACACTTAAAGAAGACCGTGTCACGGTTATTACGTTGCATCGTTGCGGTTACGCGCCAATTCAGATTTTCGACTTACTGAAAAATTTGAATATAACGAAAAGATTCGTTTATTTTTTTTTTCGTACCATAAAACGATACAATGAAGACTCTAGTGTAGATGACAGGTCAAGAAATGGTCGCCCTCGCTCTGTTAGGACTCCAGCAGTGATAAAAGCTGTGAAGGCGCGAATTCAAAGAAGTCCCATACGTAAGCAGAAACTGTTGGCCCTTCAGATGGGGTTAAGCAGGACCACGGTGAAAAGGGTGTTAAATGAAGACTTAGGGCTTAGGGCATATCGAAGAAAAACAGGACATCGTTTGGACGCTCGTTTAATGGACCTGAGACTGAAGAGATGCCGCGCTTTGTTGACGCGGGAAAAAAGCATCGGGAAATTCTTTTTTCGGATGAAAAAATTTTCACCGTGGAAGAGAAGCTACAACAAACAAAATGATAAGGTGTACGCACACAGCAGTGAAGAAGCTAGCAACCGTATTCCGCGTGTCCAACGAGGTCATTTTCCATCCTCGCTCATGGTTTGGTTGGGAGTCTCTTATTGGGGCTTAACTGAGGTATATTTTCGTGAGAAAGGCGTAAAAACGAATGCAGTTGTGTATCAAAATACAGTCCTCAAGAACCTTGTGGAACTTGTTTCTTATACCATGTTTAATAATAGACACTGGGTATTCCAACAAGATTCTGCGCCAGCTCAAAGAGTGAAAAGCACACAAGACTGGCTGGCGGCGCGTGAAATCGACTTCATCCGGCACGAAGACTGGCCCTCCTCTAGTCCAGATTTGAGTCCGTTAGATTACAAGATATGGCAACACTTGGAGAAAAAGGCCTGCTCAAAGCATCATCCTGATTTGGAGTCACTCAAGGCATCCTTGATTAAGGCAGCCGCCGATATTGACATGGACCTCGTTCGTGCTGCGATAGACGACTGGCCGCGCAGATTGAAGGCCTGTATTCAAAATCGTGGGGGTCATTTTGAATAAACTTTATTACCATATGAATCTATGTTTTATTAAGTTCATTTTGATATATAAATGGTTACATAAATAATAAACAAATTATTTCAACAGTAACAATTATTTATTTATAGTAGGTGGTGTGAAAAAAATAAAGTGGTACTTCCCGTTGACCTAAAATTATGAAATTTGGCAAGAAGCGATGTCCTATTATACAAGTACAGGAAAAGGTCAGAAAACCATTTTGTAGTTACATCATAAAAAACTGAAACTACAAAAAATCTCGGAAATTACTGATACTGATAATTTTTTGGGACAGCGATTTTGAGTGTGTTTGACTTAAAATTGTCCTGTGTAATGTTCTAAGTATTCTGGCAATATATATTAAAAAGAATGACCTCTACTTATTCTTTACAAAAGAAAAATCTCCGAGCGAACATGATTCCTCTAAACGCCAAGTTACGTTTTATAAATTTGTTTTAATTTTGAGATTTCAGTGTTTGACTTATGAGTTTAATGTTTGGCCTAATATTCGACTGGCAGAGAATGCCACTCGGCAAAAAACCCTTTGTTTATTAAAAAAAAGTTTAAATGTATGATTAAAAAAGCAGTTGTTGCATATTTGCAGCTCTATCATGTTCTACAAGGAAAAGTTGCGTCCTTAAAAATGACCCTGAATAGACACAGTTATGGACTAGTGGTTCTCCACCTACATTTGTAAGAAAAACGAGTATCTAGAATAATCTTGAATATAATAATGTAGCATCCTCATTACTTTTCATGAATATGAAATGTAACATAAGGTCGATAGAGGTGAATAAAATAAACTAATAATAGTTTGAAAGCAAACACGCAACATGCCGGTCAGGCGACGTTAAAAATGTTTCACAACGTTGTTTCGATGAGAGCTTACAGATTTTACAAGTCATTGAAGACACAATTTATAAAGTTGCCAAAGAGAATGGATTGATTACTTTTTAAGTTTAGTGATTATGTGGCCTGTAAAAATAATGCCTAAGGCTAGGATGTGTATGTTCTCTCCTTTTTATTAATGATCGTCATTATTTATTAAACTCCACAATTAGTTATCTTAAAAATGTAAACACTTATTGCAGATGTAATTATTGGTGAGTATGTACTCATTGGCAATATTTAATGATTTTTAGTTGAGAAATATTCCAATTACCAACACCATGAGCTAAGAGTATGTCATTTATTAGATTGTTTTCTTAGTTTGTTACACACATACACACGTTATACTTCTTAGACCATGGAGTAAAAGTTGATCTTACTTTTTAACCGACTTCAAAAAAGAGAAGGTTCTCAATTCGATGTGTTTTTTGTGTGGTTTTTACGCGAGTTTGATGATATTTTTTTTTGAATTCAATTTCCTTCAGAGTTAGTACCATTAAAATTTTAGGAATTAATTTATTTCATAAGTTTGCAAAAACAGGAAATGAAATCGCTAATTATTTGTTCAGATTCATATTAGACAAACAAAGTAATTTTTACAAAAAATACAAAAACTTTACAATAAATATATATATTACTTAAACACAACTACATACAGCTATTTTAGGATTCTATGCCAGCCATGGAGATGATTAGGTACGTACATATTTTATGCCTATATCCAGCCGTGAACTTCTACAGGCTGATTTAATAATAATGATGATAGGTTTTCGTTATCGATTTTAATCTATAAAGTTACTTGCTGTTTTTGTAAGTTATGTTTCCCACTCTTGGGTTTATTGTCCGTTGTCGGGGCATTCGGTTTCCGTACAAACATGCACGCGTAGGTATGTTCGTTCCGTTCGTACTTATGTTGTTACTATTTCGTGTTTCATTTTCGTAACATAAAAAGTCACGAAACACTTGGAAAAGATCTTTTAGTGATAATTCTTCAAGAAAAATACCTTTCGTAAACTTTTAAAAAAATCACTGTATTTTAATGTTTACCTGTGAGGACCAGTGTGCTTCATATAAGTAAGATAAAAATTTTTAACATTATAAAAACCTTTACGAAGAAACTAGTTAAGCCTTTTCTTGGAAATAAAAATAAATATGATATGTTATCATGCCTTAAAATTTTATCTGAATTGTTACGAAAGATTGTTCAGTCTCATCACAATGATGGCTATAATGATGTTACAAAATTTATTGAAACTACCTGTAAAGCCTAGCTCAAATGTAGTGTTACGTGAGTGAGAGTAAGCATTTTGTAACCTCAAGTAGTAAAGCTGATGTCATAGCGATTGGAAGGCAGTCGATGACCCCTTGACACGGCTATTAAAACTCTAGCGGACACTGACTGATACGGCGCTGTGCTGGAGAGCTGCGTAACTTTGCAGCACGTCGACTAATATGTGGTTACTCGCTTGAATAGGGCCTCGCACTACCGTGTAATTTGACCCTACTTGCTCATTAAATTATATTCGTCGATTTATTTTATAACATTTAATCTAGGGTACACCATGTGTTCATCATGACAGAATGCCAAAAAGGAAGGAATTATTTGGAAAAGTAGAAATGTCGATATCTAATCAATAAGCGTACTTATGTAAGTATAAGTAACATTTTCCTTAGTAAATACTAAAATTTATTGAGAAAGTAGAATCGCGTTCAATACTCAGTTGCATAATGTAATTTTGTTTAACAACAAAGTGAAACCTCTCTACTGATGATATAATGGCATAACAAACTAATACTCAGGTGTTGGAAATGTTGGAATATCGCACATCCTTTTTGGGTTCTATAGAATTAGCACAATTGCGGAAATTGATCATTTCGAATACGAATCCATCATACGGATCTTTGTGACTGATTTGTTTTTCTTTTAATATAAAAAGGATGCTCATCAAATGTATGATTAAAATAAACGTGTCTCCAATAAATTTGTCTTCAATCATCATCATCATCATTTCAGCCATAGGACGTCCACTGCTGAACACAGGCCTCCCGCAATGATTTTCATTGGGGGGGGATTGCCAATACTCACCAAGCTTGGCAGGCGGGTTGGCGAGCGCAGTTTTTATAAGCTTTCGCACGCTGACGCTGCTGCCCGTCTCGTGCTACAGGAATTAGTCGCCTCTTACGACACGTCTTCTGTTGGCGGTAGGGAAGTGTAATCTTTACGGCCGTCCCCACACGACAATCTTCAATCAGTATCATATTATTATAACCCGGTCTCTACTCTAATAATTAATCAGTATATTTTGCATAAATTATGACGTAGCTGTTGTTTTGGAGCAAAAAAAAATTGTTACATTTAAAAATGTTACTACATTTAAAGTTTGTAAAATTTGAAAATAACGTCCTTTATTGTTCTAAATATTCATAAATTCAAAAGTATTTATAACAGCCTAATGATTCAAGTCTCAAAAAAATCTGTATAAGATCGGAAACTTTTTTAAATAAATGAACAGCTTTCAGTAATTCATTTTTTTCTTACGAAAATTACTTGAAAATGAAGAAAAATTTTTGTTATAGCAATTTTTTTCCTCCCAGTGTACATAGATTTGCTGGTTAATCAAAAGAACTACCTAAGGAAATGAACACTTTCCTACATCGTTTTAAAAAAAAATGTTCTCTGTGATAGTTACTTTTTGTATGTTTTATTTGTGTGGGCTATATGTGATATTATGAAAAAATAAAAAGAATTCATAACTTTTTATCCATTAAAAATAGAACCTATATACATACCCCCAAAAAGGTTGGGAATGACCCCCGCTATACGCCTTTTCGATTTGATCCATACTTTCAGCTTGGTTAGGTCTACTTGGGTCTACTTGGTTGGGGTAAACTTGGTTAGACCCAAGAACTACTGTTCACTTACGACTCCCTGTGCGATCTACCAATTACATACTTCTTGAAATCTTAAATGAAACAGCATAGTTCAGTACACAATTATGCAGTAGTTTTTATTTTATTAAGAGAGAAAATATAAAACTGAAAATTATTCTAAGTAGCTACTTATTTATGTTAGTTAGTATGAGCAGTGCGTTGGAGCATCTTTCGCTAGATAAGCAAAATTAGGTTTGTAGTTGGATATTACCAACCGGAATATAATGTATGAGCGCAGTCTGTTCTAAGTATTTATATTTTTTGCCTCGCCACGATCGACTGGTCGATCGCGATCAACCGGTTCGCCACCCCTGCGTATACAGCAGGGGTGGTGGTGTACCAAGTATTTTAATTTTAAAATTTATCAATTTTGTTTAAAACTTTTTTAACAATTTGTTAGCCAAAAGTACATTTAAACATATAAGGTACATAGGTATATTTTTGTAATCACCTTTCAAAACCTTTTGTTTTGATATCACACTTAAGTTTGGAAGATTTTTTTTCTTTAGGCCGCACATTATCAAATATATAATAATTCGTTGTGTTTTTCACTAAGACTTCACATAGTATATGTCACCCGGGAGAACGTAAGGATTATTACCTGATGGAATAAAGAAACTCCGACACATACATACATGAACATTAAAATCATTATATTTTGGCATTAGTAATCCTTTAATTAATTGCAGCAAAGTATCATTGATTCGACGATCATCTGATAGGGTTGAACAATGCCAATTATGCGTTAAACTTTAAACAACTGTAACTTGAAAACAATGAAAAATACGTATCTAAAACAAAGGCATAATAATTAGTTTTTTTCGGAATAATCGGTCGTTGTGACCCAAGTTCCCACCCTATATACTAAAATGGGTCCGATTCTCTGCCAACGCTCTATTATCTTAATAATTTAGGCATACGAATATCTTTCTTTATCCCTATTCTTATGAAAAGAGACTATAAAATGTACGATAAGTATTCTTAATACCACCTCATAGTGTTGAGGTGAGGCATGTGCCCTGCAGTGGTGTAGGTATACTTTACTTTTAATCTTTATTTGCCCTAATATGTTTCTGTCATATTTTACCCGTGATGGTATAATTCAATTTTATCAATGTGTATAAATGCTTTCTTTGATAGATTCTTAAGTCGATGTTTGTTAATTTTTATGACTTTAATTTCTATAAATCAAAAACCTTTCTATAATATGGATATGAGACAGGTAAACTTGTAACAAGGTTAAGAGAGTGTACCTTACTGCAGGGAATCCTGCTCAAAATACCTCTTACCTTTATTAATAATTAACTCATATTCTAGTCATCATTTATCACTATGACTACATGCATTTTGTACTTACTATAATCTATTATCTTCAAATTTTAAACAATGAAGTTTAGCAAATGTATTAGATATTTTATAATTAGATAGATAGTATTTATTGCACACCATACAAGTAAAATACACATGATTTTTACAGAAAGATGTACAATTTAGGCGGTCTTATCGCTAATAGCGATCTCTTCCAGACAACCTTTAGGTAGAGGACATCCATTAGAGAAAGGGGATGGTGTTGCAGAGTTCTTAAAATTCTTACCTGATACAAATAGGATTGCATAAATCTATCGCATAGAATTTAGGTATTACATGTAAGTGTTTCTTAAGTCATGTATCTAAATTGCTTATAGCCCGACTCAACAATTAATAGAATCATGTAACGCATTACTCTTGTGTCTATCTTCTTAGAGTTTACGCTTATCTTTAACGGTTGTCGAAAATTAAGTTCTTAGTAGTTTCTCTTTGACCTGTGGTTACTGTGGTTAACCAAGCCAACTCTTGTGTAAGGGTCGGGCCTGATCAAGCTTGTGTTTACTTAGTTCACATTAGGTTAGGTTGTGTGCGATACATTCCGAATTGGTTTTGTAATGGGAGAACTAAATAAAAATCATGATTCTCAAAAACAACTGTTTATTCTGCTTCTAGTAACACACTTTTTGCACACAAGTTAGGCACAACTTAACAGCGACGTTTTGCAAACAAACTTGGTTTTGTTGTGATAGTTTGACAAGTAATGTCAAAATGAATGAATAGTTAGTGCTGTCGTGTATTCGATCAGTATAGTTGAGTCAGTTGAATTACTTAAATTAATGTGAGTACAGTTACAACTATTCAGTATTTAATTAAATTATTATTGGTAAATTAGGCAAACCCTTGTATTTAGCGTCATTGTTTACAGTTGGTTGTAAGCAGGTACTAGTATTTCCCTTAACATTTTTATCGATACTCATCATATACCTGCTATATTTTTCTACATAACTTTTGTTAGGTCAACATGAAATATGAAACGATTAACGATGCTTTCCAATATTAATGTAATATTATATCTGGATCTGCATTTAATTAAAACGTAAACTTAACTTAGGTATATTTACACTAAGATAATATGCACATACTTAATACGCTTGCGTGCCTATGGATGCAAAAGATGTTTTAAACCTTTTAAACCATTTGGTTTTAAACGTTTTTTTTTGGATTAAAACGTTTTATAAACCACATAAAAATAAAATAGTTTTTTAATCTAATAAAATCAAATTGCACAAAATCTACTAGTTCAATCTACTAGTTCCTTATATAGCATTATTTATTGAAAATGTTAGTTATTTAGATCTTTTTAACTATTATTTCATATAATTTAAAAAATAATTTTATAGGCTATTATTTTGTAGTACAGAAAAATACAATTCTAAATATGCAATGACTGAGCGCGAAATAAAAAACGCATACTATAGAAACATTTTTTTAATACGCATAATAAAATTGTTTTTAGTCTATTAAATCCTAAAAAAAGTAGTAAAGTATGATAAATGACTTCACTTAAATTAATAAAAATGGAAAAGATTTAAATTTACGTCTTTATTTTTATTTTGAAAGTTCATTTATTACTTACCACGTTTTAAACCTCGAATTTTAGTTAAAAACGGTTTACTTACAACTACTACTACTTATACGCGTGTCGCATATAATTTTTTAAGAGATTTTCTGGTTTATACCGGGTAAGTGGCATGCAAAGGAATAATAACTAAATCTTTGACATATATTATATTCATTTTAGTTACGGCTGTCGCAAAAAACATTGACCCTGCAAAAGGGTAAAAAAAAACTTTTTCTACCTTAAAGTTCCTTGACTTTACCTGATTTTCCAAAAAAAAATTAACCCTAAATAAGTTTATTTTACTTAGGTACTATCATTAGAAAGAAGTTTCGAAATTTCGTATTCCATTCACCATGTAACCAGCAGTACCGTGGGTAACATGAACAAGCATTTAATGCTAATCCACGACAAATTCATTATTCAGTTACGTATTACGAGAGGCATTATGACGAATACGGGTGCAAGGTTGTTACAAGATTTCTATATACAGCGAACTATAATTACGATAACAAATTCATAATATCTTCTCACTCAACCGATGGGAGTTTTTTTACTACATATTGCACTTTATGGATATGAAATAAAGACAGCATATACGAGTACTGTGTTTTAAATTCTCATGAACAATATTGTGTATTTCCTGTCTTGAACTAACATATTTCCCACATGATAAGGCGTGACGAGTGTTCTCCACAATACGGATACAGCAATTATGAAGTTATTACGACATACATAGTTACGCTTGTTTACAATGCTCATGAGATAGGAATGAAATGCTGTGACAGAATTCTATTTTATTCGCGCGATGAAATAACTTAATCGAATATATTAACTTACTTAATACATTTAATTATTTTTTATCGTCCGCAGATATATTATTTATATTTTATGACTAGAAATTGTTACTTTTGTCCTAAGTACTCTCAGTCTTGTGCAACACTTCTTTGACAGTCTAATATTGATTAATGATAGATTACTCGAAGTTTGCTTGCCTTTGCCACTCGAAGTTTGTTAGTTACACTTCCTAATTATGCTTGTGGATCTTAAACGTTTACAAATAAGGCCCTATATGGAATAAAACAATCTCTCAAGCTACCGTATGCTCTACACACCCATAATTCGCGTATAACATACAATAGGCGATTGAGTAATCTCGTATAGAATGATCATTTTAATTTTTAGTAGACAAGTAGCTATTCATTTGGAAGATAACACGTGCATTACGTATGAACGTCATATCATTACGCATGATTAGATATTTGATTAGTTAGGTACTTATTTCAAAATGTTTCTACATTTATTAGTCTTAAAGTCTGTAAAGGGTTGTCAGCCAGATTTAATAATTATTCTTTAGCTTAAAGGCTGTGTTGTATTTTACAAAAAAGTTGATTGTATTGTCGCAATATTTTTCCTCAGTCAAGTCTCTTGAGGCTTAATACCCGTAATTTAAACGTAGTCAAAATCCAGTTTCGACCCGGTTCCAGCAACATTACTATCGATAAGTAAATTTTATTTAAAAAAATAAAACCGACTTCAAAACACTAAAATGCTAAAAATAATCCTAACACTTAAGTACCTAATCAGTTACTTTTGGAGTCGGTGCCAGCCGATGAGAGATTCAATGTTTTTGTTTGCACCGACTCCAAAAGTAACTGATTAGGTACTTAAGTGTTAGGATTATTTTTAGCATTTTAGTGTTTTGAAGTCGGTTTTATTTTTTTAAATAAAATTTACTTATTTCATCAATTTTTAGTGATAAATCCTAATCTAACTGCTGAACACCGATTTCATCCCCTATTTTCCTACCCTTAGGGGTGATTTTTATTTTGTAAACTTTTAGCATATTATCTTTGAAGTATAAGCTATTCAATAAAACAAAAATCATCAAAATCGGCTCATATTTGTCGAAGATAGGTAACAAGAACCACAACCAAAATACTATCTGGGTATATATTTGTTGATTTTCTCAAAAAGTTCTAAATCAATTTCAATAAAATTTATATGGGACCACCTCTGAAGTATGATCTACCAAACAAAAAAAGAATCATTAAAATCGATTCATAATTGGCGGAGTAATCGCGTAACAAATATACAAAAAAAAAAAAAAAAAACATACAGTCGAATTGAGAACCTCCTCGTTTTTTGAAGTCGGTTGAAAAGGGTTCGTGATGACTGAAAATTTACAAAACAAACTGTTTTTATTTTTTATTTCATTGTCAATAGCATAATAAACCATTATTTACCGGAATACCGTCTTATAGTATTCCGTAGTCAACATGGAACCCTTATAGGTTCACCATGTTCATCTGTCTGTTTGTCTGTCCTCGGTGTAGCTCCGAGACTCTCCACACACGTAATTTGATTAAGAATCACTTTTTAGGGTTCCAAACGTCCGCCTAAAAAAACTGAACCCTTAAAGGATCACTCGTGTGTGTCTGTCTGTCCCCGCCAATTTGCTCCGAATCTACCGGACCGATTAAGTTAAAAGGGACATGACATGCGTTTTTGTGACACAAACATGGAAATTTTAAAAATTAAAAAAATATGTTTGCAAAGTGTATTAAGTGACATATCAAATGAAAGTGCTTATTGAAAGTATTTTAAATATATATCTTATCTATCTATTTCATAATATAAATATTTTAACGTGATTTTAGAAAATGTATGAAATGACCAATTTATTTCCCCTGATCTCCGAAACTACTGACTATTTTTCAGCTATACTCGAGTTCAACTAGTTTTTTACATAACAGATCGCTAACCTATTATACAGGGTGTACAAAAGCTTATACAGGGTTATTTGTAAAATATCAACAACCTCCTAGGGGCTGATTCTGGTGCTCAAATACAACAAGATTTTCTATGGGACCAACATTGAAAACTAAAAAAAAATTTCACTTCTCCATACAAACTTATGTCAGCTAGTGGCGGCTTAGTATGGGGAAGGGTTTTTTTTTGAGATTTCAAAGTTGGTCCTATAGAAAAAGTTGTTGTATTTGAGCACCAGAATCAGCCCCTAGGAGGTCCTTTATACATATACTTGAACGTAAGGCAACACATGAAACTTTTTTTTGGATAGGTAAAAAAAGGGGTTATTCCCTGGGTACCACGATCTCCGAGGGCCCCGTCCCGGAGGATCCCGATTAATTTTTATTTAAATAGATTTGATCGATACTATGTTTGGCTTAAAAGTACCGTCAGCAGAAGAAGTGGTAAATAAAATTTTAATATATTGTAATACTGAAACTATAAATGTCTGCTATAATAGCAATCACAGGTTGATTATTATCACTATATTATTTTTTCGGAAACGTAAATCTAATCACAAAAATAATGATTACCAGTCTCACTTTTAGCATTTTTTATAATGTAACCTAATAAACAGTTAACCTAAAAATAATCATTAAACATGAAAAATATTTTCACTTTCATTTCAGTAAAAAAAATACAATTGTAATATTTTCATTTAAGAAAAAAAATACTTACATTTGAGTTTTTTGTTGTCAACAGTACAAGTTGAGAACAATAGAAAAAATAACAAAAATAAATGTATCACATTATCGCATTCGGGGTCTTTCGGGACGGGGCCCTCGGAGATCGGGGTACTTCGAGAATAACCCAAAAAAAGATCGCGCCACGAGAAGCTCGATGATATGTTTTGAGCATTTATAAAATAACACGATATTTATGTTAGTCCTTTACTAAAGTTATTGTGTACTCGTATTAGCAGCTGATCATGTGGTTTTATAGTGTCCTATTCTTTGGTACGCTCTGTATATAATTTGATTGTTGCGGTATTTACATCATATACCCATCACACTTATCTCTATTTTTATTTCGATGTAAATATACCTTTTAATTATCTATAGAATAGAGTATGATATTATTGAGTATTCCCTATAGTTTTTCCGACGGATAAATACATAAATTAATTTTAGAAAACATCACATACATTTATCTTAAGCTTACTATAGTACTTGTGTTACAGGAATCAAACACGAGGGAACCACAACACTCAGACCTCATCATTAAATATCAAAGTAAATTATGTACCTGTGTATGTTTCAAACAGAATTTACCTAATATTTACCCCTTCTTTATTTATGTATTTATTTCTTGCGATAAAACACAACATTAAATTTCGCCATGAAGATGATACGAAGAATGCTTTCTGAAGAATCATTCTGCTCTATTATTTTACTGTTAAAGTAGATACAATTTTATGTGATAAAACGGAAAATTGCTTCCGTAATTAAAGTTCTTGTATAACATCAGCTTACGTAGGTATTTCCAAAGGCACCATTTCATATTCATCATGTATGGCAGATCTTACAGAAACGTTATACATAATGTATTGTCTATTCAGAAAACGATCTTTTCTAAATTAGCTCGAGTCTGGGTGCACTGGGAGACGTCCCTGGCAAAACACATTGTCTGGTACCTCGTAACACAAGCATGTACATTTTTTACTTCCTTACTTTCTTACTATTTTATTTTATTTTTATTTATTATTTTCACTCCATAGTTAATTAAGACCGTGTTAATAAATATACTACAAGGTGCTTGTAGCTCAGTGGTGGCAGCGCTTTGGTAGTGTTAAGTTAAGCCACCTACGACGCGGTTGTGATTGGATGGGTGACCATTTCAACCATATTTAGTGACATTTATCACAAGCATCTCCGTGCTTCGGTAGGCACGTTAAAAATGGTCCCGGCTAATATCGCTTGATACTAAATGTGGAGCTTAGTCAGAGGCCTTAGGGCGACTTAATAACATCTGACAGTAAGGTTAAGTAACTGGCCTGACAATTACAACACCCCTTTACCACCGCACTGGTCCCGCGTGGTGGAGTATGGCCCAGAACCACCTCATAGTTGAGGTGAGGCCTGAGCCCTGCAGTGAGACATATATAGGCATAATTTAAAAAATATACATTAAAATACAACTTAAAACTAACAATAAAAAATATTTACAAAATATAGATAAAAAAGTACACTAAAAGTTTATAAAAGCCCAACCTCACACATTCTAGCCAAAAAGTTATGGCAAGTCATATATAAGGCTGGCTGCATTACCTCGCTAAATAGCCAATCTTATTAGTTGGCCAAGCTAAATGTTAAGTAAGCTAGTAAGTTAAATAAGCTAAGTTACCAACCCTCTAGTTATTAGAAACATCGAGCGATCTACTTACGGGCTCGGGGTCCCAGAGTCTTAACTCCAAAAGGCGCAAAACGGTAGCAGCTATCTATTATTTAATAGTTATTAATTGTAACTATCACAACAACAAGCTACATATAAGAACATCATCATTTCAGACATAGGACGTCCACTTCTGAACATAGGCCTACCCTAGTGATTTCCAAATTATCCGGTCGGAAGCGGCTTCCTGCAACCTTTACTTTGTTGTCTGTCCGCCTTGTGGTTGGACGTCCTACGCTGCGCTTGGTGGTACATGAACATACGAGTATAAGAACAACGACCGAGTTTTTAATGTATTTTAATTCTTTACAATCTCTATAAATAAACAAATAAATATAATTATGCATGGTGTCATCCCCTCTGCCTACAATACCCATATATTGTTGTGCCCAATAGGGTCTATAATGATCTGTTATATGTATCTATTAACAACACCTGTGTAATAATTTAGAATGGAATAAATATATTGAATTGAATTTTATATTTCATTTATTTGCGACAAAGATAATTAGATACCTATTTATTAATTATAAGCACTGTAGGTGCTATAGATGCAATCACTCTCATAAGTAGCTACTTATAGAACCTTACCTGATGCATATCTGACAGCTATCGGGCAATTTAATTTAAGATTTATTAACTTCAGGACTACCTTCGCAAACTTATATCTCATAATACATTAAATGTCATGTTCACAAATTACTTCCTATTTCTTTGAATTTTAGTTGAATAGCTTTGTTTGCTGTGTTCCGATCACATAGAGATTTTCGTCTATATATTTATATGGTCCATTAAGCGATATTTACAAGCTTAAACAATTTAGTAATAAATTTTTTAATTGTTTTTGTTTTAAATCTGTAGAAACGTAACTGTACAAACGAAACATTTTTGTAATAGGCGTACTTTACCTAAAATCAATAAGTTTAATTTAGGCCTACATTATTGTTTTCATAAGTTTACATTGATATGCCAAAAAGGATAGTACACTCGTGTTGAGTATGACAGCAATGTAATTTTGTGCCATTCGACAGAAAATGTTGACGAACGCTGATTAAAAAGATTGTGATCGTGTCTCGTTCCACGCTCAAGGAGGACGGGGCCATTCCGAAGCCGGAACCAAACTCCGGCCTGAATCCTGCGCCCGCGCGCCTCAGCTCGGCCGCTCTTAATTAACACCTGAAATTGTAATGTCTACGATTGGTGTTAACTAGCTAACTGTTATGGCCGACGGAAAATATTTACTCACGAAACTGCAATATTGGTAAAAACCCAATTTCCACCCATTTTTAAAGTAAATACCTAAAGTGGTTGCAATTTGTCAATTATTTTATGCAAACAAAATTTTAATATTTACAAAATATTTACCTACTATAAATTCTTATTTTAATGAAATGAAAAATGAAGTGATGTAAAGTGTATTCTTACGACTTTGAACATCGTGACCTAATCATATATAGGCCAGTCAAACAACTTTCCGTTTTATTCACTTCTTGATCTGTGTGTGTTTCCCCGATTCCAATAACTTATGTTTCGGCTTAAATAATACACAAACAAGCGAAACAATTATGCAAAATAGTTCTACTCTTGGTTTGCCTCAATACATTAAAGCAATAATAAATTAATCAACTTGAATTTGCAAACAGACAAGAATGTATTTTTTTTTAAGGTAGTAGGCAAGAATGTTTTTTATAATAATAGATACATGAATTAAACAATAACTAATCGTGCTACGTTTATTAGGTACTTCACCCCAAGTGAGTATTGCACACACTTGGTATCTTTCTCAAAGTTCTCGTTTGGGGAAGGTGTATAAGTTGTTTTCGGAGTTGAGATACCTACTGGTATACGACTCTCACAGTCGACAACTTTACCAAATTTAAATCGATTCTTAAAATTATCTGCTCTGGATACACTCACACCATGGTCATGGCACTGGACTTTGAATTTGACCTGCTCAAACTCCCCAATCAAGGGTTTATTTTCCAATAAAGGTACCCTCATCTGACACAATCTTTGTCTACCTAAACACAGACCAATGATTGTATCCCTATAGGGTTTTGTTTGGATCGATTAAATAGGTTGCACCAAGTTCTGTTCTGCACTTGGTTGGTCTCTTGTGGCTGGCGTGGCAATTTGCCTGTAAATTTAGTTTAAATAAACATATTTAAATAAAAAATATTGCCTGTTTTATTGCCACTATTATACATAAAACATTTAAATGCACTGCCTGTATTTCTTTATTTGGCTAGTATTTGACAAGTAAATAATGTTTTTTGGCATTAGAACGTCATTTGTATATTTAATTAATTGTAAAATAAGTATAAATAAATGATTCCAAAGATAAGCTCTACATTATGGCATGCTTGTATCGCAAACATACATATTTATTCATATTTACATAATTTGATAATTAATATTTAGATAAATTCGGTTAAAGCATGTAGGTTTACTAATAAATGTTTCGATTTGTCATACTTCTATTTGGCTAAGATAATTTTCTTTCTTGCGAACTATTGTTGTTTTTAAAATACTCGCAAATTGTTCTTATGTAGCTTAAAAGTGCAATTTGAAGTGTCTCAAGAATGAATAATTAAGATCCGCAGAGTGTTGAACACTTCTTAGATGTTGATATCCGTATGATTATATTGTATTTTTTTCCATTATTACTTTGGGTATCGTTCGCTTTCACTATCGCTCATCAAGCGACGCTGTGACAGCATAATTAAGCGCGTCGAACACAATCACGCGTGGTTCACGTGCGTCGCAAGTCGCAACGTCGTCCAACAGCACAAAGAGAGCGGTCGTGACCCCGCCGGCCGGATGTATCGAAAGTGCCCATCACTATGATCGGCCGCCCCGCCGCCCGTCGCGATGACCTCAAGCACCTAAAGGATCTTTCAATAGAGAAAAACATTAACGTTGCATTCATTATTCTGAATTGCGACTCGTTCCGGTTTTTCACGGGTGTAATGTTATGTACAGGGTTACGATTTAGTCAATCAGAAAAAACAGATGATCCACATATATACAAATTGTATGTAGCCTGTATAAATGTCGGCGTAGGATCGACAAAATATATTTTCGCGACAAAACGGACAACGGATTACACGTAAAGCGCATTATAAAAGTGGCATTATCTTACTGTTTCTCTAATTAAATTTAGTGTTTTTGCAAATAGGCAAAAAATTTAATCTAACTAGCCGTTAGAGAGATACCTCGCCATTTTTTTTATCCTATTCTATTCTACCAACCCCCTAGCATGACAACCAAAACACGATATGATATAGTGATTTATCGACACTAACTGTAAAGTATGATAAATATAGCCGCTATGTTGAATCGCCGTGCCGGTGACGTCACATGTTATGATCGCTGTTTCGGTAAAAATTCTAAATGGCGGCTATATCTATCATATTAAAATAATATATTACAGTTGGTGTCGATAGTATATACTTTTTTTAAGACAGCAGTACGCGAGTAAGCAATCTATATGACAGTAATGTGACAGATTTATTTGTATTAATTACTTTAAATAAATAAGTAGTTTCCCTAAAGTTCATTTGGTTACTAGGTACCTATTGTAGTTAAATTTCAGGGAATAACTCTAAAAATGTAGGTACCTAGTGAATTATGGTGTACTTACATGAGTACGTCAAATTATATCAGATTGATCATTTGCCTTTTAACTACTTACTTACAATAAATGTTCACTAGACTCATTTGTTAATATTTATCTCTAATAATATATTATCAGCCGGGTAGCGTCATATTTTATTACTTGGTGATTGGTAAAATAAAACTTGCTTCTGGTAAGTACGTACATATGAGTAGAAATAGTATTGTAAAAAACTATTTTGTAATTGATTTCAATTAATTAACATATTAAATTAAATACTACTGAAGTAATAACTATCTGTTAATTAATTTCATTAGTGAAGACCAGCAATACTTTAATCTATTAATAGTCAACAGCAAGCAAATCACTGTAGATAATCGGTGATAATTTGTCTATGAACTATCATATTGTCGGTAGCCATCCGCTTCTGCATTCATAAACTAATTATGTTGAAAAGTAATTATGTCTGTAAGTTGTAAACATAAAATAAGGAAAGCGCTCCGCATTGAGGATGGTTATGGCCGGTTTTCCTTGATGTTGGTCTCGGTGTGCCGCATCGGTTCGGCGCGGGCGCAGTGGGCGAGGTTAACCGATTGCTTAGATCCGCGTTCACCTCTCATTGTGTAACCGCGCGGCGCGGGAGGGGCGCCGTGGGAACCGCCGAAAGCTCGCTATGCGCAGCTTCCGCCGCCGCGGCCGCATTAGCTCTAACGATGCATCTTGCACGCCACCGCACTATACGCAACTAGCTGCACACACCCAAATTGATTCGCTCGTTATCTTCGGCAGGAAATTATCACGCGCATCCAAAAATAACAGTTTGCGGCATCACTTTCTAACGCTATTAGCATTCGCAAATCTATAAATTAGCCAGCATCTGTCGGAGTACTAGAATCTATATTGTAAGCGAGCTGAAACAAAGAGCATTGTGAAATGTATGATATGAATTCGTATTGTTTTGTAATTGTTTCCAAACGGTTTGGAGCAGTGGAATAATTCATAAGTGTGGTTGTTCCCAGCGGCGCGGTGTTGTTCACGCGGCGACAGCTGAATAGGGCAATGGTGGCGGGCCGTTAGCGCGGGCACAGGGCAAGGGAGGCTGGAGCGCGGGAAGCGGGGGCGCGGGGCGAGGGAGGCATACAACGCGGCCGAGGGCGGAGCACCTGAGCGCGCCCTGACCTCCGACCCGCGGTGAAAGGCGCCCGCGCACGGGCCGCGACGCTATGTCGTCGCAGGCGCAGTACAACCGCGATCTGCAGACAAAAACACTGACCCATTTGCGGTGAAAATTCGTAGCTATTAAAGTAATAAAAAAGTTCGTAGAGTGGTAGATCACGAGTACTCAAACAACAACATGTTTTTTTTGCATGTCAGTAAAATTAATCTTTCTTGTTCTTCTCGAGCTTTTACTAATTTAAATGATTAAGAAAAACGTCTTAACTGTTACTATCTTTACAGTAGGATTACCTTAAAAACTTGATTGTTGTGTTTTAATTTTGTGTTAAATTTAGACCGTACTTATTAGTTATTAGTAGAGATAGAAAATGAAATAAAATAACTACGAGCGTCTATTTCCATGTATAATAAAATTATTAGTTTTATAATTATAAAATCATATTTTTCATGAGGTTCAGTTCGTTATAACTTTGTATTTAGTACATGGCCCTCGAGGTGACCAGTAATGATGCAACTTTCACGAACCTGTACGTAGAATTAATCGCAACACGCCGGTTACAGCGGGTAATGAAGATTGATGTTCAGCCTAAGTGTATAACGATTAGCGAATAGGTAACATCGTTTATTACGAATATGATGCCCAATTGTCTCTAATTTCCACTTAGGGATCTGCAAGATAAATCATGTATAAATGTAATGAGCTGAAATTGGCAACGAATGCGCATTTTGACTCCCTAATGTAAGCTTGAAAGCTTCTTTATTAAGTAAGTACCAAAGGCGCAATTAAATAACTTTCACAAATCTAGATTTAGGTAGGAGAATACAATAATACACATACATTTTAAGTTAGTAGGTATATAATAATATGCAGTTTGTTGACTTGCCCGACCATTACAGATGCATTGATAGTAAATTATCAGATCGTAGTTGGCACTAATTAACGAAAGTCTTTAATTGGCGAGTGCCCTTACAAGGGAAATAATTATCTTGTATCGCCCCGAGTTAGTTGGGAATCTTGCGTGTCAGTACACGACCTATGACACCGTTTCCCTGGAAAGTATCAGCGTTGGCGCTCCCTCCAAACAAATACAGCTCGTTATTGCGAAATCTTATTTAATGGCGGCCCGAAAATGGCCCTCGGCGCTTTGAACATTTAGCATTCGTCAAGTATCTTCAAACGAGGAATGATTACTGTTCTCTTTAATTTTATGTTTCTGTTAGATTCTGCGTTTATATCGTATTACTTGTATTTTAGCATTATAATTTTGACCTGTCATTATTATAAGTTATTAACCTCAATTACAGTCGGCTAGTGTGAGTGTCGTAACCAACTAGTTGAATCAGTCAGTCTATCAGTTGAATGGCTAGCCTGTTCAAAACTCTTTAACAACTAAATGACTAGGCTGGTCGTTGTATAAAATATCATTACCTAATTAACGTCTAGCCTGTTAACTGATCAAAAGATAGCCCATTGGAATCAGCTGATTCAAAAGCAGCCGTGATTAAATTTGCAGCCGTGATTTTCGGTGTTAAGGCGTAGTAGAAAACGTCCTCAGAAACGTCTTACGAAAATCATTTTGTATTATCTGAGTACGTATTGTATTTTAGTGACAGATAATAAATAAATACAATGGTTTTAACCATCATCATCATCATCATCATGTCAGCCTATTGCAGTCCACTGATGGACGTAAGCGCGCCAAAGAGCACGATCCCACGCTCCTTTTTCATCCAGCCACTGCCAGTCATCTTCCTAAGGTCGTTGGTCTATCGAACTGGAGGGCGTCCTACACTACGTTAGCTAAGGCGCGATCTCCACTCGAGAATCCGTTTACTCCACCTTTCAGCTGTTATGCGACAGATGTGGCCGGCCCACTGCCACTTTAGCTTGCTACATTTTTGGACTATATCCATTACTTTGGTCTGCTGCTGGTTAACCTCGTTTCGGATCGGGTTTTAACTATAGTGATTATGTATTTTAGATTTTATGTCTAAGAAAGCTTAAAATAATACACAGAATATTTTTTCGCATAAATAGTTTTGCCATTTTTTGTTTAAGCCTTTTTATGTATATTAAAAAGTTTCGTTAAACGTTGTAGTCAATAGCTTAGCTCGATGTTCTATGACCCTTTGATTGCGTTCCCGCAGTCTATAAACAGACCATTAGCCATTCAACTGAACAACTGATTCAGCTAGTTGATAGCAGCTCTAAGAACGTTGATCAGTTTTATTAAAAGGTTTAAATAAAATTTGTTCTAAATAAATAAAATGATATGTAGGCGACACAAGTAGTAAATTAGGAGAATTCGTAATTATAATACTAGTACATGACTACACGCGTGTGCATGTATTTTGAGGTATCATAAGTCACTCGGTAAATGATTAAACTATTCTTAAAGACCAATTTAGATGTGTGTGTGGCTGACACAATAAAATCGATCAAGAATTTAGCAGTTATGATGGAGCTTGATCTTAATAAACATCGATTGGCGAAATGGTTAATGAGAATTAAAGGTAACCTTTCGGATATTTTTTTGGATATACCAGTATTGAGTGTAACTAAGAAACGCGCAAAATAGTCAAGAACCTGACGATTGCAAAAAAAGGAGCGATGTTTTTGTTTTTAGGTAATTTTATAATTCATGGAAAAATGTTATGTTATATCTTTTTTTTACATTTATGTTTTAAATAGGGATTGAATTCGATACTTACCTACTCATTATGTATGTAACCTTGAAGCTATTAAAGTTCCAGACTTTAATTCATATTTTAACTCATTTACATTTCTAAGTAGATATTTTTAATCTGATGATTACTTGTACATGTTGCACGAACATTGAACAGAACAAATAACAGAACAGTTCACGAATTTTGGCATTATTATAATTCGGAAAATTTAGAACTACAGAAGTACCTACCTATAGGATATATTAAACTAAAATAGTCTTAAATATTTACCAAGATATTTATATTATTCGTGTCAGTTTTGGTCATGAGAAATCCGGCTATGTTACCTCAATTGACCAAGTATAGTACCTATGCGTTGCTGCTACTTTGCGATGCTTTACCACGCTGCTTATAATGAGATAAGTTGGTCTGATTTCTTTAAAACTAAATTATTCGATAAAGAAAATGTAAATGTGTTTTCGCATGTTTTTTTTCTAATAATACTTATTTCAAGTTTAGTACTTATCATACTTTCCGCTTTTTCAAGAACCCATGTTACAGTTACTAGTGCCAGAAACACATATAATTTTATACATTTTACGGATATTATCAATCCGAAGGAAAAAAGAGTACACAAAGAGTGACATGTAAATGGACTTGATGTTATTTGCGTCCACTAATCAACTAAACGGTTCATAAATATAGTCTAGCTAGAACTTTAAAACTATCGACCTTTAAGTCAGAGCAGCATCGTGTATTATTATCTTGATAATGCTAATAGCATAAATACCAAATAGCATACTTTCGATATTGTAACTGACTGAAGAAGTAATGTCGAATATCTATTAAGTAATTAGATGCTATTTAATTAAACTAAATGCTTAGAGCAAATACATGATTTAGGGCGCGTTCGTCAGATTTATACGCACCCTTAGGGTGCTGACATTTGGGGTTTACTTAAGAGTAATTAAAAACTTAAATAATAATCAAATACAGAATAATTCAATTGAAGATGAAAACTGAATTGTTTTCATTAATTAAATGTGTTAAATGTTTTCATTAAATAATTTCCCGGTACAATATACGGTATTTGCTACCTGTTTTATATAATTAACAACATTATCTAAGTAATTTTCTTCTCCGAGTACATATCACAAGTAAACTCGGTAACTTGTGAAGTCTACCTAGCGTTATAGTTTTCTTTTTCACTTCGTTATATGTACTACTGTCGCGAATTTTCCCGCAATTCTCAAAGCATCAATTTCGCTGGAAAAGGGCCCCAAGGAGTCAGAAACACTCATGAAACACTTCACTTTAACAAAAAAAAAAAACACTTTCAATCTTAATATTACGCAAATGGATCCCTTAAACGAAAAATGGTATTCGCACACCCACAATACTTTCAACGACTTTTCCAATGACATATGTGATAGACGAGAAAAGAAAACAGGCGAGGGACCCTAAAAAATGTTTTATTAAAAATTTTATTCTTACACTTTGTCGGCGTGATTATCTTTACTAATCTATTCTATAATACTAGAAAGCTGAAGAGTTTGTTGTGCCGTGTGAGGACGGCCGTAAAGAATACACTTCC
Organism: Anania hortulata; assembly: GCA_963576865.1. Lineage (NCBI taxonomy): Eukaryota > Metazoa > Arthropoda > Insecta > Lepidoptera > Crambidae > Anania > Anania hortulata. The sequence goes on along the minus strand of OY756388.1, from coordinate 15,771,740 downwards.
CCACCGCCAACAGGAGGCGTGTCGTAAGAGTCGACTAATTCCTGTAGCACGAGACGGGCAGCAGCGTCTGCGAGCGAAATCTTATAAAAACTGCGCTCGCCAACCCGCCTGCCAAGCGTGGCGAGTATTGGCAATCCCCCCCCGATGTTGGGTCATTGGGGGAGGCCTGTGTTCAGCAGTGGACTTTCTATGGCTGAAATGATGATGATGATGAAGAGTTTGTTTGTTTGGTTGAACGCGCTAATCTCAGGAACTGCTGGTTTGAATTGAAAAATTATTTTATGTTGTGTAGGTAGTCCATGTATCGAGGAAGATTTTAGGCTATATAACATCACGCTACGAACAATAGGAGCGGAGTATTAATTTGAAATGTTGCATACACAGCAGAAAAGAGAGAGCTTCCGTTGCGTGCGCTGCGTAAACGCAAATAACATGTATGACTCCACTTTAAATGTGCTTAAAAAAGCCTTGACAGCGTTGACTCACTTTAACCTTTTTTAAAGTGAGTCAACTTCAACTTCAACTTCAAGTTTGTTCTAAAACAATGCAATGGATTGACGATGAACCTATAAGGTTTTGACTGCGGAACCCTAAAAAGAACTTCATTTGAGTTCATTTCATTTTAATTACAATTCAATTTAATAAAATGTGCGAGCTGTTAAGTCCTGAATAACGTACTAATAAGTAATTGTTTCATGTTAGCAGATTGTATTTAAGTGTCAGGTCCAACTCCATTTTTAGATGCGAGCCTCAGGCGGTTCTCAGCCGAAATCGACACCTCAACTGACGACCGCATTACTCATGAAACTGACGCTTCAAATTATCTCTACGCCTATTACTAGCACATCTATTATTTCAGTAAATGCAACACTAAATTTGCAAATGTAAATTACTGCGGCCAATTTTTTTCGGAGAGTTTATTCATGGCTTGATATAGGGAGATGGTAAAATGTACGACATGCGAACATTATGTCGTTAGCTACGTTTACGTGTTTACCTTTAAATAAATTCGGGTACTGCATATTTTTTAGGTATGCAAATGCATTTAGTGCCTAAAGTACATAGATTAAAAATATCCATTTCGCTTTATTTAGATTCACTCTTGAATGAAATATATCTTTCTAACAACTCGCAGGCTAGATACCTATTTACGACCAGGAAAACTAAATTATTACAGAAAAATCATTACATTATTTGTTATTTAGCCAGTATTCAAGTCATATTTCTGTGTTTGCCAAAGTGACTGCGACGAGAAATCGATCTATTCAAACTTTGCGATAGAATATCATGTAAGTATTGTAATCATCCAAGACAGCTAATCCTCAAATAATGTAAGTACTACTACTAGTAAATATTCAATATTTCGCAAACGTTTTATGCGGCAAACGACACGCGGCAATTTTAAAATCGAAACAATTACTTCTACAGACTACAAAACATAGTCTTATTCTGAGAAGTATTGTATGTTGTTGGAATCACTGAGTTATTTTTTTTATTGTAGAGTAAATTGATTAGCGTGCTTCATTTAATAGTAGACTTATAATTTTGAGTGCTTATAATGGATACTGTACAAAATAGCAAACATCACTATCAATACCGCATTGAATAAAAGACAATGGATAATAGCACCCGAGAGAGGGAGAAAGTGATTTTCCATAATTTTTATATAATTAAATGGACCGCTAGAATGGACGGCCGTCGGCAGGTCACGAGCGCTCGTCCAATTTTGCGTACTGAAGGCACTCGATTGACTTACCATGTTAAATATAAGTTGGTAAAGGTACTCACTGATTAATGCATTTAAGCCCTACTAGCATAACCTTCTGAAATAGTGATTTAACGTAAATGTATATTTTTTCGTTTAAAATTGGTAGAGACAAAATGATGTTTTAATCTAGATTTATCCTTAACATTTAAAAGAGGTGTAAGTTATAAGAATTTACACGTTAGTGATGTGTACGATCTAATTATGAAAACCCAATGTAATAGAAACGAAGTCAGAATCTCAACATTACTTACAACGTTTGTAATTTATTTTAAACATAATCATCATGTGGTTATAGTTAAAAGAAGTGTAGACATTGAAATATATAATATACGAGTATAATTGTGAAATATAATAGTAGAGATTTAGTAAGTAGCGTGACTATAATATTTTTTATATGATAATATTAAAATCATGTCCGATGATTGTTTGTTTTTTAAGGTAAAATATTATTTTCTTACACTTACACTGTATCATTACGAATGCCACAGTCCGACAAAGAGGTGTCTCGTGATTTCCAGGAAATAATCTTATTATACGACGCTTTAAACCGTCTTAAAAGCAAAAGCCTCGCATTTTAAAATTGTGATGCAATTATTTTAAACGCTGACATTGAAAAAGACAAGTTAAAATAATCCGAGAATTCCAAGTGCCCTTCACTTGTGCTCTGCGCTGATGCATTGTGATGGCCGGTGTATTTAGACCGTATGAATTCAAGCCGGCTACTTAAGCTCGCTCAAATAGGATGACTTAGTGCGCTTACGGCCGCGTAACCTCACCGGTTGACGTGATCCCTTTCGAAACACTTACGAACGATAAACAATCATGACGCACTCGGCCCAATACATATATAGACTGACTGGAACTCTTATAAAGGATGTATTCAACATTTAATTAGCTACAAAGTAATATCGCTACATCCACACCTGCCTTAACGCACACATCTTTACTATTAACAATTTCTTTGTCATAGGCAATGTTACATATTTCGAATTTCATCCTTTAAACAATAGGCTCTGTTTTAAATATTAGCATGCACATCCCATCCTTTTATGGTGCATCAGGCATATAGGTTCTATAACATGATAAATGAATTAAAAATTATTTTACTAGCCTTAAATAAATACTAATTTATTAGAAAGTTTATACGATAATAATAGAAAACAAATTTAATATTTTAAACTCGATATATTTTTAATATTTTAAATATTCATTGCAGACGCAATAATTATAGTCAAAACCAGTATCAGCCTTAAGATTCCGCTGATAAGCATCAGGCCGCTTCCTTACTTACTTAAACTTACGTGTACTTTCAAAAGTATAATAATGATTCAAACGTAGTCGTATCGTATAAAAATTTCGTGTATAAAAAGTTCAGTTTAAGATCACGCTAGTGTTTTTCATTAACTGAATAGTGGTCCTGCCATTTTGATATTAAAGTAGCGAGACCACTTTCTTTGTAGAATATTTTGGAATTTAATGAGGGTAGAATTTTATGATGAAAGTATGAAATAGTAGAAATATTGTATCAGATCCCATTCACATGATTTTCGAAAAACTTGACCGAGTCACGTCACCTTGACGGTGATAATTAATCGAAAAGATGAGTAAAGCATTCTTTGAACGTTGACACGCAGCGCCTCTAGGCTACCATTAAATAGATCAATTTAAATGAAATAAACATAGAGTCAGTTGGTCGCAGCAATTAATTTCGTTTTGGATGCATACTAGTATATAGTAGTTGCGTTATATCCGGCAATTAAATTCCAATAAATTGCTTAATATGTAGCTGGTTTGAATCCACCTCAAGTATAATGCAAGCGTTTATAGCCGAGATGCATATGTTAATAGGAGCCTTAGGAGCTAATGCACGAAATGTGGGCAGACATGTTGACATTATGATATCGAACTGGTCGTCGTTACTTTACCAACAATTAGTTGGTGAAAGTATTTTTATCTCAGAACATTTTAAGTTGTCAAACAGGAGGCGGTTTCAGCGCCAGACGTATAAAAAGCGGTATTGAATTAGGATTAGACCAATAAAACCATTCGGTCAATCTAGATGTTACTGCTTGACTGATCAGCTCAGATAGGTAATGCGAATCAAATGCCAGATTCCCAAGTGACTAAGTTAGCCAAAGATTATATACATACCTACCTACTCAATTCGACATTAATTACATTAGATATTTCGATAGTTCTTAGATTTGCATTGTTGCGATTCTACTTATAGTAGGTGTTGGTAAGACGGCATAATCAGATTGGACAGGAAAATCCGTTAATTAATTTTGTATGGTGACTGAGACTGAATATTCAGGTACTCTTCAAGAAGGTTGTGTTAGTACAGGACGATTAATAAACACTTGTATTTTTCTTGCTGTTAAAACAAATTGATAAAATAATTGCTTCTTAACGCTGCATGCGTTTCATCTATCAATTCTAAGTTTTGTAAAACAATCAATCAAATGTATTCATTTCGTGAATATCTTAATACAGGTAGCTACATAATTATCTTATTATCGGCTTACGATAATGAAAAACCGTATCGGTGTTAAATTTAATCTACCACTTGTCAAAATAACCGGAAACGTGAGTGTGAGGGCGGCGCACGCGGCTGTCAGTCCGCGGCGCGAGTGAGAGGATGAGGTGATTGGGTCATCGACATTCGGTGCAGTGGGTCCGGGTAAGGCATGGAGCCCGGGTAATAGATGAACGGGACGATTGCGGGCGATAAAGCATCGGGGCGGTCGACGTCGGCGGAGAGGTGCCGTTCTGAGGTGAGAAACGTGGCAACAGGCCGTGAGATAGACTGGGCGATAGCGTCCGCAGCCTGCCCGCGTGGCGGCCGTGGCGCCCTACCACAAGAACACTCTGCCTGATGAACTCTGATACGCAATATTAGAACCGATAGCGCAGTATCCCAGGTATCTAATAACAATTTATTGCCAATAATTTTATATTACATTTTGCATTAACATAATGGAACCTGATCCTAAAATTTATGAGCAAAGCCAAGAGACACGAACACGAGAGATAATTACAGCTTTTACTTAACTAGTCGATAATCATTATGTAAGATATAATCAACTAATGTACTTATGTTTGTATTGACAAACAAAACTTTACGCCATAAAAGTTGTTGCAAACTCATAAGTGTCCAATTTGACAAGTACCTACATAACTCTACAAATATATATTGTGCTATTGATCCCAGTTAAAAGAACAATTGGCTCATCAGGAAGTTATCTGCCTCGATGCAAGTAAGAGTATCGTGTAATCAGCAAAACGGGAAGGTCATCGGAAACCGCTACCTAGTTTGGAGGATCTGCCCTTTTTAAGACACCTGCCCGTCTGAGGATCGACCCGATAGTAGGCCGCTGATCTTATTGGATATTTCCAGGGAAACAACTTTATCTTTAGGATACGTGAGCTTGGAACACATGTCGGTCTCGTTAAAACCTGCAAGGCTTATACCGCAGTCAACCTTTAGAGGCTGCCTTTTGATCTATTTAGTTATCCAAAATTAGTTTTGTTAAGTAGCTTACTTAAATAAGTCACTTAATTTCATTTACTAGAGTTATTTATTAATAATAATAATTTATTTGAAATTTTATGATCGTATTACAATCCTTGATGTAATACCTATACATACTTGCATAAAAAGGTGTGAATTGATTTTCTTAATTATAAACCGTATAAGAGTATTCCCTCATTATTGTAGATTTTAAATTACCTTCCCAAATTGACCTTAAAAGAACGGAATATCGGTTCAGACGGACCTAATCCTATTTATAGTTTGTAGGTTTAAATTATGACTAACAAAAGTTAACATTAACATCTCTTCGTTCTAATGGAACTTTATTTATTATTCCTTTAAATCATTTACTTTTTATCACCCTAACTATACAGACGAAGTGTAAAATTTAATCGTAATTACATTTTACTGACTTTTACCTTTTTTATGTCGTAATTTTAAATGCGGAAACTGTACAAATTAAAAAAAAACTGGTAGGCCGCTACTTAACAAATTGTTTTAATAACTATGATTTGTAACAAGTTTCATGTTGTTCTCTGTGGACCGATTTTCGAATCGACACCTCCCGATAATTAACGCTCGTCACGCGATCGTGGGACCAGAAAGTAAAGCGTAATCGATTTGCTTAAAGTACAGGTTTGCATAAGCGATTGTGCTTCGCGTCATTTCTCCAGCGCCGGACAGCCTTGGCGTTGACGTCGCATTTCGCTCGGGTAGCTCTCTGGCGGTATTTTTATCACATTACACTTGGAGTTTATCGTATCCTTGCCTTAATTTTTCGGCGACGTGGAATAATTACTGACGGCATCTCGTAACTGTTCGGGCGGCAAGGCTTCGATGACAGCTGCACAGCCGTTCCTATCTGATATTATTACAGTATCGAGATACAAAATATATTGCGTGTACTTACCTAAATACCTTTTATTTCTGTTTAAAATATATGCTTGCCTTATTTATACGTGTAGGTACTACAAGGCTTTTTAAACAGTGATGATGTGAACTTTTGAAATAACGTGAACTTTTATTTCATGCAATGCATAATAATATTTCAGGTGTTTTTATAAGAGGTTGGGCTGTACTTATACGCTAATAGGCTGATAAAGAAAATTTATCGGCAGAACATTACAAAACGTATGTGCACTTATTGCATATAATTATAATATTTCAGTCTCAGTCGTGTCAAATTTTTGAACCCGTTTCAATTTTATTGAGCACATAAAAACAATCAATCAACATTTTCAACTTGTACAATTCAAAAGTAGTTTTATGAAAACTGTTCTGCCCGTGCTCCGTGTAGTAATTGTAGGGTTCAGAGCGGGTAATGATACGCTTAGCGGGCGGCGGCGCAGTGGAAAGCGACGGCTTTGATATGCTCCAAAAATTAAATTTGCAAAATGATTTCGAAGTGTGATGTGGGGTAAAATCACCCGCAGTGATTACAAGGGGCGTGTCGCTGTCATTACCCTGTCGGTGCGCTAACGAGCAATGCCGAGTGCGATCGTGATCTTCAACATCTCGTGTCGATTTCACGAGCACCACTTAAGAAGAAATGTCTACCCTTTATGTTTATGCTCCTCATATCACTGGACGAACCCAAAGTCCCTGTTCCTGATGTTCATTCCATGTTTATATTAGCTGCTTGACGCATCTTTCATTGATCTTTCAGTTGGAGTCACACAAAGCCAATCGATCACTGCTTGTAGGGCTCAAGAATTAATTTTAATTTTAATTAGGGGGTGTACTGATCAGGCGAATGCGCTGCATGCGCGTATTACGTTCGCACAAAACTGTTTGCGCAAACGTATTTTTGAAACATTGAATGATGAAAACAAATGAATCTTCAATTCGAACACTAGAACAATTTGTGTTTGAAAATTAATTTCCATTGCTTATTACGCATTTTTAAATCACGCTATTTATACACAGAAAATATTAAAAACCAGAATGGAAAAACCCATAATTAAAAAAAAAAAAAATTACAATGAAAACAAATAGCAGTTTTATAACACATGTAAACAAACCAATTAAGCTATACATTTGTCAAAAAACTTTTCACAAATAGATCTTACATAAGTATCATAAAAGGTTAAATAAACACAAGATACACACTTGAACAGGCTCTTAAAGCGGTATTCATCACAACTTATTATTTTTTAAATCATTTTTATATTGTTTTAACAAAGACTTGAATCTGTTTGGTTTAAGGTTATTAGGTATTTTAAAAACCCATAGTGAATCGCTTAACGGAACGTAAATAAGAAGTAATTATGTCAAAATTTTAAAGTAAATAATGTAAAGTAAATCTCTGTCAACTATAATATGTTTTTGCTTGCGAATGTCGCTATGAACCGCGCGCGCGCCTGCGAATTGTGCATTCGTCAGGACTGTAAAAACCGTTACAAAGCAATAAAAATCATGAAAATGTAATCTTTTTTTTTATCAACGTACTTAACATTTTATAATTCTTACGCTATTTTTTCAATTCGACCCAGTAGGTCCTGAGATTAGCGCGTTCAACCAAACAAACAAATATACAAACAAACAAACTCTTCAGCTTTTTAATATTACTAGCAGTTCCCGCGGCTTCGCTCGCGTGCAATACGGTTTGTCACACTCTATTTTACTCGCTTAGAAGGTAGAATAATAATAAAATAGTAGCCTACGAGTATGTCCTTTCCTGGGGTTCAAGCATTTTCCGTACTAAATTTATCAAAATCGGTTCAGCTTTCACAACTAAAAGTAGCCTATGTTGTTTTTCAAGGTCCCATCAATCTCTATACTAAAATTTATCAAAAATGGTTAACGGCTATGGCGTAAAAACTTACCAGACAGACAGACTTACTTTCCGCATTTTCAATATCAGTATGGATAGTAGTAAGTATCAACAATTGCTTTAAATAATTGCTAACGGATATATCCTAGAAAAACATAAAAGATATTAAATATGTAATTAGTACTAGCAAAAGCATACCAGACTATCAATTTTAAATGAGTGATTTCTTAGACTGGTTGCACTAATTAAAATATATTTAATAACAAAACAAAGACGATTGCAAGTTTAATAGTGGTTAGTGTCAGTTATGCTGAAATTAAACTTTATGCTTCTCTAGCCTTAGAACTTGCTAGACTCCTATACTTTTATTTATTTATTTAAGGACAACCAACAAAGCATACACCATGCATTGATAGTCATACAGCTTAAAAATAAATTACAAGGTGTTGCCTTAATTAAAGGCTGCCATGACATGCATAAAAAATATTGTTGTTGGAAAATAAATTATTGTAACACATTTTATACCATGCTTACAACGTAAGCACTTGATAAAGTACACGGGGTACACTAAAAGTTTTGCACTTCTAGCTAATCGGAACTATTTGAATTTAGAATGTTATATTTTTTTAAACGTGGCAAACTTCTTAGTAATAAAAAAAACCAATTGGAGGGAAATGATTTGTCAATTGTTTGTTTATCACACATCAAAGTTCTACGTACGCAACGAAAATGGAATTAAGTCGAAAAGATTTTAGAGCGATGATTTTTTATGATTTTAAAAGTTCTCTCTCTCCGCAAGACTGTGCCGCTCGTCTTCAAAATGCTTTTGGGAGAGAAGCACCTTGTTAGAGCACCGTGGCGAGGCGATGGTTTGCTGAATTTGAGAGAGGTCGAGTTTCTTTACATGACAAATTTCGTGAAGGGCGGCCTTCAACTGCCGTCAACGAAAATAATGTGGCTACTGTAAAGCGGCTAATTTAAGAAAACCCGCGGATTACCTATGAGACAATTCGAAGACTATTGGGGATTGGTATGAGCCAAATTCAGAAAATTTTACACGAAGAATTGAAAGTTCGGAAACTTTACTGTTGTTGGATCCCTCATGAACTGACAGCGGAGCAGAAGCGGGCTCGCGTGGAATGGTGCTCACATATGCTACTGAAGTACGACCACGGACATTCTAATGCTGTTTATGACATTGTCACAGGAGACGAAACGTGGATTATTTGTTTTGAACCCCAAAAAAAAAACAGCAATCTTGTGAATGGGTGTTTGGAAATGAGAACAGGCCAACAAAAGTGAGGCAGGCGAGAAACGTTGGTAAAAAAATGATCGCGTTTTTTTTCTCAGCTACGGGTCCTGTACAATTCCACTTGAAGATCAAAAGAGTGTTAATGCCGAGTGGTATTCTACCATTTGTTTACCCAGGGTGTTAGAAAAAGTTCGCGAAAGACGACCTAAAAGCCGCGTTCTCCTACATCATGACAACGCTTCTTCACACACGGCCAACAAAACAAAGTAATTTTTAGCTTCCGAAAAAGGACAACTCGTCACCCATCCTGCGCATAGCCGCGACCTAGCACCCTGTGATTTCTGTATTTTCCCCAAAATCAAAGATTTGATGAGAGGTTTTACTTTTACCGACTCCGAAGAGGCAGTGATAGCGTTCAATCAGCACGTGGTCCTCCTGTTTTAAAAATGGTTCGATCGCATGAAAAAATGTTTAAAATGTAAAGGAGAGTATTTTGAAAAGCAATAAACATAATATTTTGGTTATAACATGTTGTTTTTTTAAAAACCATAATAACGCGCCCATATTGATATTTAGACATTTCAACCCCATTGCACCCCAACAGGGATGGTATTTAACGTCCGCCACGTTGGATTTTAAAATGTTGTTTTCGTAATCAGCGACCCGATAAGACATTATTATGGAAATTACCGCATTACGGTGTCTGAAATGATTCAGAAAAATTTTTAGTCATACCTCAAAGATAGAATTCTAAAAGTTAATGTCAATGGAATTGGCTCTTCTGGAGCTCCATTACGCATGGGTTTTCATTTTTAATCTATAAAAATGACCTTCCTTACTTTACTAAAGACCTTTGTGAGATAGTATTGTTTGCAGATGATATTTCATTGATTCTTTAAACTGACAGAGGTAAAGCAGCCTTTGACTATGTTAATAATGCTTTGAATATGTTAATATGTTGAGTACGCTGGTTTACAGCGAACAACTTGTTACTGAATAAAAAAAAACTTTATGCATTAAATTCACTATGCCCAATGTGAGGCAGTTTAATACGCATATTGTTATGTCAGACGATCATATAGATGCAGTCGATTCTACACCTTTTTTGGGAATTACATTAGACTCTCGGCTGCAATAATTGCCTTGTCGAGAAGGCACAGTCCAGCGGCTTATGCTGTGAGGAAAATAAGGCTTTTAAATGATGTCGAAACGGCAAGAGTATACTTTAGTTATTTTCATAGTTTGTTGTCGTATGGTTTGGTGCTATGGGGCTCTGCTGCCGACATTGAATCAATCTTGCAGAAAAGAACCGTACGCGCAATATACTGTCTTAGACCGCATGACTCTCTGAGGGAGATTTTTAAAGATATTAATATAAACAGTAGCCTCTCAATACATTTTTGAAAATATTTTGTACGTTCGAAAAAAAAAAACTAAGTTTGTTTAGCTTAAAAAGTGATTTTCATCAATATAATACTCGAAATAAAAATTAACATGCCGTTCCAAGCTTCAGACTTCACAAACTTGGTAATGCATTCTTGGAGAAATGTATTTTTTTTTTTCAATATTAATAAAGTACCACAGGCTCTTGTTAAACTACCTGTACATGAGTTCAAAATCCACATTTAAAAATCTTTATGAAAAAAGGTAAGGTAAAAGGTATAAAATAGACGATTACAGAGCATGGACTTAACCTGCTTAGCTGGCACTTACTACATGTCTTGTAACTGTATTTCCTGTAAAAAAAGGCTGACAAAGGTGACTGAGTTTGTTGCGCCGTTTCTTCTCATCACCAGCCAATATGTAGTCCAGTCCCGAAGTGTCAGTAGGGCTAAGCTATATTTTGGGACGTGTATAAGTGCCGAAAGAGGGCCTATGTACTGAGTATAAACCATAGAAACAACACCCATGTTGATTTTCAGACTTTGTCACCACATTTTCCCTTTTTACGGGTTGACTTCTCAAAAAACCTGAAATACTTGTTAACTCATTTATCGTTAGAATTACTCCTGTGAAGTTTCAAATAAAATAGTATAACTCATCTTGTTTTCCCATACAAACTTCGGACCCTCATTTCACCGCCTTAGGGGGTGAATTTAAAAAAAATCTACACCCCTAGATCTTTTAGGGAACCTACGTGCCAAATTTGGAATCACTAGAACTAGCAGTCTGGGCTGTGCGTTAATACGTCAGTCAGTCTTCTTCTCGAAAACGGTGCGTCCTAGCTCAACAAAATTTTGGCCCCCGTAGATCGCCGTGCTGTTTCAGGAAAACGTTAGCATGTCACTTCCCAGCTCAAAATAATTAAATAATACAATACACCACATCAATGCCTCGCTCTAATAGTACAAGAAAAAGCGGAGCTATCGTCGATCCATTATTTTAGAACAAATTTGATTACCATAAAAGGTTATAAAGTAAGTTAACCCTGAAAAATATACATATGCTATCAAAGACTTTTTTTAGAACTTTTAAATGGGAACAATTCTGTCAAATATGATTTTTGCGTAACTTTAACTGTTTACGCAGTGCACGCGACTCCCGTTTTTGCAACATTTTTTTATTGATACTCTGCTATTAGCGTGATATTTTATTTTATTTAAATTCAATTGCACACTCCACTAACAGCTTATAGCCAAAGCGTGGAGTGAGCCAGTTACAGTTTTATAACATTTTTTACAAACACACATACTATCAATATTAGCCTAAAAAACTAACACAATGATTCACAAATTGTCTATGCTTATTATAAAACAAGTCAGTTTCTGGCTCCTGAGCAATCAGGGCATTGAGCATACAAATAGCCTGCGCTGTGGGAGCGTGCCGCGCCGTGAGCGTGCGCGAGGGCGGCGCGGCGGCGGTACTGGTCGGGCGCGGATAGGTGGCACATCGAGAGGGCGAGCGGGTTGTCTATTTTATAATAATATAAGTATAGCCTTAATCCTTTTGCGTTGATTTGCAGTGGCAATTATATATACTTAATGGCTTGCATTCAATAGGTCCTGCAACCTTTGATAGGTCGTCCGTCAATCGGGCAGATATTCATCCCACACTGAAGCGTACGTACGTACCTGAAGCATAATTCCCGCAATTTCAAAGTAGTTCAATACAGTTCAACCTGATCCCAGTAATATTAATATCAAGAACGGTATTCTCGTAGTTATACCATTATTATTTAATCAAATTGTCAGATTGTAGCAGTGTTATCCGATCAAAACTGGATATTGCCTACTTTTAAATTATTGGAATGGTTTCTGGTCTACATTCGAGAACCTTTCTGATCCAGTAGCTATCAGTTTTCCGTGCTACTTGCAGGGCGGGCAGGACGGCGACGGGAGTCATCCATTTTAGCTTGCTTCTCCACTGGGTTGGCCAAGTCCTTAGATAGAGTGTTAGAGTAAAGTAGAGTTTTATATAACTAAAACTTTTTATTTAATATTCAATGATTTGATTGTTTGGTATAAAATAAACCATATTACTGGCCGCCGCTTTTGGTATGGACGTCTTTTTTTATTTTTTATTATGGACTTATCCCGCTCTATATGCAGAGCGGCAGAGTATTTTTGGTATAGTGTTCACAATAAATAACGGGTGTTTAGTTTTTATTGCTTTTCTTGGATTCAATGAAGGCTACTCTTCCCGTAGAAGCAGGTTTCAAGACGCTATCGGGTCTAAAGCAAGTTGTCTTGAGACAAGTCACTTGACACTCGATGCGGCGTTGAATACAATGATATTTACATAGTTTCAGGTCTTTATCACTTCACCAAACATTAGAACACAAACTACACCAAACTTGCACTCTAAAGCTCTTTAAATGATAAATAAAAACCATTAATAGATCGACCATACTTTTTGTTCGAAATTTATATTCCACCGAATCCGGTATGGATGTCAAGTCCTTACTTCGAGACCATGACAATGAAAGTAAACCACAAGCGTAGCGTGTCATTCCTGTTCTGTGGAGTAAACTGTGTTTTTTTTTAAATTCTTTGTTTTGTAATACTTTTTCATTTAAACAGTAATTACTCATTTTGTTAGAATTTTGTGATAATAAATCTCTTAAACCTTATAATCATGACTTAATTTAATTACCTACATGTATAAGCAAACATCGTTTTCTTGGATTTTTGCTCAATTATTTTTGGGTAATGATGCATAATTTCGGACAAGTCCATATTAATTACAGTTATGTTAATCGAATCGAAATCAGCTAAGCTTTAACTCCAATTATCTTTGGTGGCCACCATCGGCTTGTAAATGTCATTTATGTTGTTTACGCAAAATTACATATCAGTGAGCAAGTAATTACGAACAACACCTTGGAGCAAGAGGTCAAAAAGAAATTCACTTAAAACTGTAACACGCCCTTCACGAGACCCGAACCGCAGCTAATTTATAAAGTCGGGTCATTTTCGAAAACCAGTGTCCGAAAGTGAAACTACCCGCGCATTTATTACCGAGTAAAATATGTAGATTGCCAGCAAGATAATAATGATATGTGCTCGTGGTAATGAAATTTCCCGCCGTCAAACGGTGCCAAAGTAATTTGCGTTGCTTGTCTCTGGCGAGCAGCGCCCCAAGGGCCGCTTTCGAGCTTACGCAAGCCGTTAATGAGGCTCACCAGCTTTTTATTGGGAGTAACGCACGCTAGGGTGGCCGCCGTATTGTTACACCACTCTCGCTTGTCTATCATTATTTCAATTGGGCAGCCGTTTCAACAGCGACGATCCAACTTGTCTTCATATGCAGATGCGCAGATTAATTTCCATTACGAAACATTCTGCTAATATTAATTAGTAAAACATGTAACCTACAAATACCAATTAACCTTTAAGGTCATGTTCTATCTGTGTGATGTTAGTCTTAGGTTTTACATTTATACCTTCGTAGATATATACAGCTGAGTATTTACTAATAAAAATTACAACATTGAAAATTCTTGCCCGACCGACATCATGATGAATCGTTACTTATGCTACATATGGCTCGCTGCTTAATGTTCGGCTTTTAAGCTCCAATGATCAATGAACACCATGCACAAACCGGGGAGAGAGATGTTAACATTGTTCTTAAAAACTGACACAGTACAGTTTCATTTTGCTTCATTATTACTCTCGAAGCAATGGACGTCATTAACCCGGATCGTGTTTGCGGACTCCATGATAATTATGCCTTGGCTGTGAACAGAATAGCGTCATAAAATCAGTTTGCAAATAAAGAGATTCTTATGTTTAATTAAGTAACTCCAACAGCTCAATTCGGGGTGTAATTAAAGAAATTGGTGCAGCTTTCGTGGACAGGCTAAATTATTGTTAAGGGTCATAACATTACAATTTCACGGAAGACCCATGCGGCCACCCTGCGAGCTCCACGCAGGCGATCCACTCATATTTGTTAAATCATCGGAACCCTGTAATTTTGATCGATATCTTTATTGACGGCACAAATTTATTGATCATTTCTTTGCAAACGCAAGTTCCCCGTGAATACAATATGGCAGGCGTTGCTCTGTCGCAAGTCGCCGCGAGACCTTTTGGCGATGCCGTGATTATTGCTATGGTTTCGTTTTTCAATAGCCCCTTATATCAGATTGGCCTACTTCACTTTGTTTGGGGAAATTGAATTTCGCAGTATGTAAATTAACTCATAACTTATCGCTTAGTAATAAAAAACTAGTTATCGGTCTTTTGTGTCGTTATTGGCATGGTATACATACTATGGATTTATTGTCGTTTAAAACATTGATATACCTATCTCTGGTGGTATTGTATAAATTAACATGATCAATTTGGTTGGAGCCTGTACACTAATAGAAATGACGCCCAACATCAAAGAAGGCAATTTAATCTAAATTAAACGATCAACATACTAGTAGGAAATGTTTGGCTAATTGGAGTAATAAATATTATAAATATCCACTTATTACATTGAGTTTTATACATTATGTACCCATTTTAATAATAAAATATAAATATTAAAATAACCACGCCCATGAACAATTAAATTCGAGCCATCTCAAGAGATGTAGACTGGTCTATACATATGCCAATGCTTGGCTATAGACAAACAGCCAAAATAATGGTTAGTTTTTTGATAATGTAATGATGGTTCAAATATGCTAGGCAGTAACAAGAAAGAATGAGCTAGTTTCCTAAAAAAATGTAATTAGTCCGCTAGTTAGATTTACAGAAAATATTGGACACGTATTTTTTCTTTTCTCAATCAAACAAAAAATCATGAAGATATAGCCCGTTAAAGTTCCGCGTAACGTCACGCCTTGCGACACTTTTTAGCAAGCCGTGACGTCACGTGTTGCGCTTTATATTCGTCATTTTTTGTTTGATTGACAAAATACAAAATATGGGTCAAATATTTTTTGATAATCTAACTGACGGACTAAATAGAATAATCTTTTTTTGACTCAGGGACCCATGGGCATGGGAACTGGGAACCATGAACTCTTACAAAACCATCTTTGTTTGGTTGCACTTTGATATGAGATTATATGTTAGGTCACGTGATTTGGTACCATGATCTACGTAAAACAATCTCGCATAAGGCTGGGAAAAACCGAATGGTATGTAAAAATAGTCTATGCGTTGCAAGTGGTCCGAATCGTCATAATTAAATCAACAAAATGTCAGCGAAATCAATAAATACCTATTCTTGCTTACTAAATTTGCCAAAATATTAAAGAAAATGTATTTTGCTTCTACTAGGAGGCATGTCAGCAGCGCTGAAAATTATTCTATCGTAGATATCACCTTTACTAAATGAGAGACGACCGAGCTCTGAGTTTTTCATAAATGTTTCGGAACAATGCATTGTCCGATACCAACCTACTTAGTGCAATGGTGTCTTGACAGTACATATTAGAAATTATTAAAAAAAATAAAACCGACTTCAAAACACTAAAATGCTAAAAATAATCCTAACACTTAAGTAACTAATCAGTTACTTTTGGAGTCGGTGCCAGCCGATGAGAGATTCAATGTTTTTGTTTGCACCGACTTCAAAAGTAACTGATTAGGTACTTATGTGTTAGGATTATTTTTAGCATTTTAGTGTTTTGAAGTCGGTTTTTTTTTTTTTTTTAAATTTACTTATTTCATCTATTTTTAGTGATAAATCCTAATCTAAATGCTGAACACCGATTTCATCCCCTATATTCCTACCCTTAGGGGTGATTTTTATTTTTCAAACTTTTATCATAGCATCTTTGAAGTATAAGCTATTCAATAAAACAAAACTAATCAAAATCGGCTCATATTTGTCGAAGATAGGTAACAAGAACCACAACCAAAATATTATATGGGTATTTATTTGTTGATTTTCTCAAAAAGTTCTAAATCAATTGATATGGGACCCCCTCTGAAGTATGATCTACCAAACAAAAAAAGAATCATTAAAATCGATTCATAATTGGCGGAGTAATCGCGTAACATACATACAAAAAAAAAACATACAGTCGAATTGAGAACCTCCTCCTTTTTTGGAGTCGGTTGAAAAGTAATAGTCATTATTTGTTGTCAACATTCATAAATAATTTATTTTATTTTAGAAATATGAATTGCAGAAATACAAAATAATATTTTCAGTTAGTAAGAAATTAGATTAGAAAATGGTTTAATGAAACATCATAACAATCAAACAAATTCAAAAAAATCGAACAACGTCAATTCACAATATTTTTTAGAGTAATAGTTTTATTGCAGATTAGTTTCAAGAATAAATACAATCAAAGCATTCAAGTTTTAAGTAACCCCTGGTACTAAAGGAGAAGAAAGCTTATGCTGGGCAATGATTAGGAACGCAGGAAACTGTAAGCTGTGTAAATTAAAATTCTATGCACAGAGCATACAAGTGTACCTATCCTAATAGTAGTTCCATAAAATCATTGCAAAACGCCATTGACACAAACAAAATAGTGAAATAAATATGTACGCTTTATTTTATTACTATCTATTTTTAATAAAAACCTGGTAGTTAAATAGGTTGTTAAAAATCCCGATTGATAGCTACTCATGAGTGTTTAATTCATCGTATAGAACTCAAATCGTCTTGCGATACTTACTTATTTGCGACTCAAGAGGGGTCTGTCTTACTATGCTCTTAACTACATTCTCCGCTCCAATCGTTTTCTAAAGGTATAGGAAGCGGGGTGCGACATAGTCCTCTCTGAACCAGGAAAAGACCAAGGGACGTTTTCCTTATTGCTATCGACCCATCACATTATTTAACACGTAGCAAAGCTGTTCGAGCGTTTGCTGCTTTGAATATGCTAGTTAATTTCACTAGATGACGAACAGTTTAGTTTCCGCAGTGGCGAGGCCACCAAGCTCCAGCTAACACGCTGCACGCGTGGTCCACCAGCTCAACGATCAGCAGGAAAATACGTCCGGAAAGATGTTATTGCCTTGGACATGTGTGGGTTTTTTAACAAGTTAGGCGCGTCCAATGTTCGATCGTGCTCATAATGGCCAGTACCCACCACTATCTCCACAACCACGCTTGGCAGGCGGGATGGCGAACGTAGTTTTATAAAATAGTTCACACGTAGACGCTGCTGCCCGTCTCGTGCTACAGGAATTAGTCGCCTCTTACGACACGCCTTCTGTTGGTGTGTTCCTTCCTGCCATCCCGGCTTACTTTTACTTGATCTTTTCTTTTTTTATTTAATTGATTTGTATATTACCTTTTTTAACTGCGTTTTGGCAAATGAACGTTTGAATTTGAATTTGATCTTAATAATGGCAATACATACTATTGCCATTACTAAGAGTAATACTTAGTAAATATAATTACTAAATTATTTAAGAAAATATGTATCTCGTGTTTAATATAGTACGGTAGTACGCAGGATGCGAGTCCGACTTGCACTTGGTCAGCTTTATAACGTTACTAACTTACTACCTTATGTCTAAATGTACTTAATTAACTTGCGATTTTACCAAATATGTAAAGAGCGTACTTTATAGGTACAAGTAAGTAAAGTAAAACGCAGTAAGATAAAGTGGCAGTGGGCCAGCCACATCTGTCGCAGAACCGATGAAAGGTGGACTAAATTGAGTGGAGACCACGCCACGGTAAACGTAGTGTTGGACGTCCCCCAGCTCGATGTAACGATGAGCTTAGGTTAGGAAGATGGCTGAAAGTGGCTGGAGATCGTGCTCTCTGCGAGGCTTACGTCCAGCAGTGGACAGCAATAGGCTGACATGATGGTGATGATGGTGACTTTTTAGCTTACCTATTTTTAAAATATAATATTAGCTACTGCCTGCAACTTTGTCTACGTAGAATTATTATATTAGTAGAATAATCATCCCACGGTAACACAAAAAACCTTATGTGTTGGGCTAGATCAATACCCATGCATGTGTGCCTTTCAGCTAATTAAGTTAAGCCGTTAAAGCGTGATTGAGAAACAAAAGTATTAACTGTTATATTTATAATAATAATTAGTAAAGGTATGATTTGGATCTTGGCAGTCGCTGTCCATCATCGCGAATGCACCGCTCTGTGACTGATACCGGCGGCTGTGTCGCGCTGGCGGGAAGCGTGGTCTTCTATTATTATATTTCTTCCGCACAAGAAATCCAACAATTGACAACAAATTAAACGCAAATCTAAATGATGTTTTTTTGTCATTTATTCAATATACAAACAGGGTTTTATGTTTTAGGTTTACATAAAACTTTTCACGTTTACGTTTAGTTAACCCGACCTCGATTCAGAACCGTTCGGTAACATATTGTCGACCAGACGATCACGTGACACTTATGATTCAACAGGATTTAACATTAGTGTCACGTGGTTTATCGGTTGACAATTAACTCTCGAAGGGTTCTGTATCGGGGGGTCACGGAAACCAGACAATGGAAATTTTATTGTTGGCCACATGTAGGTGGTTTGAGCTTAGAAAATGTAGTTTACAAAAGAACTATACTCAGTGCCTACAATAGAATCTGATGGAACATTGAGAACATAAACATATTTGTTTTCTTGTGTCCCTCTAATTACTTGCTTAACTTTTAAAGTTAGTGGCGTTTGATACGTTTATTATTTTCATTTCTTTTTATTATGGTAGTAAGTAAACTTGTGTGTTTCAAAATAACAGGAAAGAAATCAAAATATCCCCTAACAGCAAGGCTTTAAATAAGATAAGAAAAGACTACAACTAAATGTAATAGTAAGAACAACCCGGAGTCACGTATCTGGTTTAAGATTTGATGAGCACTTCAGGCGCACTTTCGTACTTGTAAGTTTGCTCTGCAGCAGGCCCCTAATTGAGCAGTTTTGTATTAAGCGCCACTTCATTACGTAATTAAAATGTATCAATACATGTAAAAATAAAATATATAGCTATTGCTCGCATATCCGTATTCATTGGTTTGAAACAAAAATGAAGTAGGTTGGCATGATAGCTTCTCCCTTGGGAACCTTATTGTATATTCTCAAAATAAAAGTCGTATACTAGGTCGTGATGTATTTTATGCGCCAAATTGAATGTAGATGAGTTTTAAGACAAAAAGCTCGTTTTTGCTCCTGCTGTTTTTATCCAGGGTCTAGGATCTCTTTATAATAAAATAATAACCACTTTCTCTGGAGAAATTAAACACTACGATACCACTCGCAAAAGCCGTGAAATGCGTGCCTGATTTTGCAGAATACAATTTTAATGTCAAGACATTTTGCTCCAAGGTGCAATTACTACGATTTAGACAACGTAATTTCATCATTTTCTTCTTCCTCTTCAGCATATGTTTTGTCCACTGTTGGACATATGCCTCCTGAAACTCTCTCCAGCTAGCTCTTAGTGCGGCGATTCTTGTCCAGGCCGGTCCTGCCGTCTTTACAATATCGTCCGACCATCTTGCTGGTGGTCTGCCCACACTTCGTTTTCTTGTGCGGGGTCTCCAGAGCAAAACCTTGTGGTTCCATCTTTCGTCATCTCTACGGCATACGTGGCCTGCCCATTGCCCTTTCAGTCGTGCCACCTTTTTGCCACGTCAGTAACTTTGGTGCGCTGGCGTATTTCATAAAAACGAATTACATTTTTTCATGCTTTTTATCAGTTTTTGATTTTAAAATTTCCGCGTGTCACTCCTTTGACAACTGTCATACTATTAGCATTGATCAAGTAAACTGACCTAGAAGCTGACCTAAGTCAAAATTTATAGCTCAAATAGCTCATTGTTTGGAAACATTTTTGAGCCATGTAAAAATGTCTAGCAATTGACAAACAATCTCAATTTTAAAAAGCCGTATAGCCACCGCTTAATTGCATTACCTCTCGCCTTTTTTTTTATAAAAGAGTAGATTATTCCGTTCTCTTTTCCATAATTTCATGTTTCGGACAACTGTCTCATGCTTTTAATGGCAACAAAGAATTTATAAGTAGGTGTTCGTAGTACTTGTACATTCCCTGGATGGCAATGACATTAGGCCATAGACTTCGGAGATAAAAAATTGAAAGAGACGAAGTTATCTGTTGTCAGTGGTTTTAAATATTGCGTCTCTTTTCTTCTCAATGCAATTAACAGACAAAACATCCAAAACATTCGTTCTTTTACATCCCTAAACAAAACCTAATTATGTATTTCATGGTACAAATTCAAAACAAGCTCTAATCAAAATCTCGAAGCAGCATAATTGCTTTTACAATTTTGTAGCAGCCATGCAAAGTATCATTATTTAAATTAGAGATTTATACATATAATTCATTTATTTCTTAGATTTTGTTACTGTTTTTACAGTATTCATTCAGAAATTAAGAAATCAATGAAATGTCTGCTATGACCATTTTCCATACCAATAATTTTGACATAAGAAATCAATTTGTAACTGTCATTAGTGTCAAAATAAACGTCATTTGTATTGAATTGAGTGAATGATAAACAAAAATGTATGTTGTCAAAATCCATGAAACAAGATTGTTTTTACGAACTCATGGTACCAAATTGACGGATGGGCGTAATTTGAGATTGTTTTAAGAGTTTATGGTTACCCCCCAGGAAAGTAGCCTATTTTCTCACGTTTCCTATATTGCCTCTGCCTAGCAAATTTGAATCATCTAACTTTTAAATATGCATTTGAAAGGTAGATTCTGGTGCTCAAATACAACAACTCGCCGATCAGCTGACATTAGTTTGTATAGACGTGTTTTTTTTTGCGATTTTGATATTGGTCCCTGATAGTAAAAGTTGTTGTATTTGAGCACTACAATCACCCCTTTTAGATCGAACAGGGTTTTTGTTACACCGTGTATAACGTCATGTGTCTTAAAAGTAAAAACGTGGCTTCTTTTGAAAACCTTGTAACTACAGCGAGTTCATAATACATTTAAAACATTGTACTAATTAGGGTAAGTAAAGCCCGACAAGACTATAAGTGTTATATTACGCTCAAGTGATTATATCAATTTTTACAACACGGACTTACAAACATTTTTGTTTTAATATGTTGTTACAACTGGTCAGCGACATCTAACTACGTTAATCATTGCCATCACGTTTAGACACCTATCTCACATCCCTCGAGGAATAAGCGTTTTTCCTGTGTTCGAATTCAGTAGGTTTATTATAAATATAACTTCCGTCCGCGGCTTCGCCCGCATGAAGTTCGGTCTGTCACTTATAGTCATTGATATTTCAATAACCAAATAATGCATTATTTTAGAACAAGTTTGATTACTATAAAAAAAATTAGCGTGAGTGAACCTTAAAAGATAGACATGCTTTTGTGGACTTTTTATTTAGAACTTTTAAAGGGGAACAATTTCGTAGTACATGATTTTCCTGTACCTTTTACCGTTTACGCAGCGCACGCAAAGGAAGATCTCAAAAAGAAATATTTTTCCCGTTTTTGCAAAATTTATTTTATTTTATTTTATATTTGCTCCTATTAGTCGTAGTGTGATGTTAAATAACCTAAAATCATCCTTGATAAATGGAATATCTAACACAAAAGGAGTTCGAACCAGTAGTTTTTATCTTACCTATTTTGTTCTAAAATAAGGCATGCAATGCAATTATTTAGTCGATGATAAAGACTATTAGTGACGGCAGCCGAAGCAGCGGCGGAAGTATTTTTATAAAACGAGCATCGAATGAACATTACTACTGTATTATCATAGTAGACCGTACTTGAATCTCAACTCGATTTCCCTATTTCGTAAAAAGTGTGCCTTATTACTATTTTTGGACCTGAACTGAACTATAGGTTGGTACTATAAAATAGACAAACCATTGATATAGTTTGAGTACCTTTTAAAGCTGTTCACATCTGAGTTGGATTTGAGGTAGGTGATTTACTGGCACCTTATAGAAAACTATGACAGCAATAAGTTTAGGGTTTACGTGTTAGATATCTACATGACTCTACCTTTAAACATGCACAGCAGGAGCAGATGTTTCAACCCAAAGCCAACATACGACCGCTGCTCCGTGTCACATGTTGCGCTTGCGCCTCGTGTTCGATGGCGAAACCCTCCTTCTACACGATAATCGCCATCCAACCAACTTGTCCTCTCAAGAACTGATGATTTATCCCCATTGCGCATACTTTCTCCCTTCGAAGAAGCATCGTCGATAGTCTTTGCAATGGTTATAACCATAATTATAAAATTACCTCTCACGTTATTTTAACAAGTAAAAATATACGCCGTAGTTAAAGCTCCAAAAATGATTGTTTAATTATTCTGTACATAATTATTCATTCGGATTTTGTAATACAGGTAAACAGTTTTCTTTCCGTAATTTTTTTAAAAATAACATCGCTTTTAGTTTATTTGTCGTAGCATCTTCTCGTAAATAATCTTTAGATTTTACAAGATTATTTTCATAAATATGTAAAAAGTATCCGGATTATTATAATTGTGTTATTGAAAACACTCTTTGCTTATTGTGTTGACGATAACGTACGGCCAATTTGCATTGCTTACGCTATATTTTACACTAATAAGGTTTTGACTTCCGAGCAAACAGACGGCACACACAGTACGCATTTTACGAATTCCTCGTCATAACTGTATTGGTACTTAAAGTTTTTTTTGCAATAATGTGTAGGTGCAGTCGAGCAAAAACAAAGTGATTCGGCCCGAGGTCGTCTTTGTGCTGTCGACGCCTGCCCGCCGCCCGGGCGAGCAGGAAGGTGGTAACGCCGGTACTATACTTATCGGTATACGGATACAGGTCACCTCCTCCTGTATAAAAAATGTGGATAGTTTACATTGTATTCCTACGTTATAGGTATTGGATTATATTATCAAGCACTCGTTAAGCTTTAACTTGTAAAATTGTAAAACCTCTTTCTCCTTTGATAAAATAATTATTTTATCACTAACTTAGCCCAAATATAGTCTCCTTGTGCGAAAGACATTTGCATAAATGTATATCTTAATTTTTATGTGTTGTTTTATTGCAATAACCATCCACTTATTACAAATTCATGCCACAAGCATAACGATAAGTAGTTTAGATTTAGTCACTACTGTTTTATTGATAATGGATATTATCATTTGCAATAATCACACGTTACAAGACTGTATCAAACAATTTTTGACAAATGGCTCCATTTTCTTATTGCCTACTGAGATGCTTATACTGAGTGCCCGGAGGCAGCGAACGGGGTGCCATTTATCTTTTTGCTGACGCTTATGTCTAAATAATTTAGAAGTTAATTTGTCTTTTTATTAAGATTGATTTATTTATGAGGCCATAGATAGTCTGAAACATTTCATCAGTATCCCTTATACAGTTGGCCTGCAGACTGCAAAGCGCGAAATATTATTGACACTTATATAAATATTTTTTTAAATTATGACGACAACAAACTGTAGTCAGTATTTTGTTATTTCAAAAATCTTCATAATAAGGGCTTGATTGTTTTATATGTAAACAACAATTAACATTGAAATACTTTGTTTTAATGACTCTTAATACGACTTCGAAAATGCTGTAAATTAAAGTGAATCATTAATAACTCACAATGTCACGGAAATTGTCACAGAATTGCCGTAAGCGTAGAAATTGATTGCACAAAATGACATGCAAAGTCGTGGACCAGATACCACCGAGCAATTATTCTTTAGTGAAAATACAATAGCCGCTTTATATAAACATCCATTTAAATCAGTCAAGACTTTCAATATTTTAAAATAAGTGGTACCATAAATAACGTTTATAAATTATTTATAAGTCGAACCGATTGATGTCATTACAAAAAAATGCTAATAGGTACCAAAAATAAAAATTTCGCAATGCCGCACTTAGATCTTGGCGGTAGCGGATTCGACACGTATAAGTATTAGAATAAGTGTTGGTAAATTTAAATTCATCTGTGCTTATTAAGAATTGAGTCGACCTATTATATCAGTTCATTACATATTTTGTAATTGTAATAAAAGTCGCGGGAAATAAATGATTAAAAATCTTGCATCGCCGTCATTATGCATTTTTTTCTGAATGCAATTGAGTGGAACAAAAATGTCAGTTGAATTATGAAAGCGATCGATGATGAAAATGTTGGTACGCATGCATTTCATGTCGGTAGAAAGTGTCTCGACCCGTAAGCTTTCGTTAAATTGGCGACGATCGGGTCAGTGCTGGGACGCATAAATATGTCTGCACCCCGCCCCCGGCCACACTTTGTTTGTTAATATACTGCCAATTATAATCAAAGTGTTCGCCACTGCATCGCATCAATTTCTTAATCTTTCATAATGGTCCTTTTTTGCTCTCCGAGTTAAAGCGTTTTCGTGTTTACTTTTTCTGTATGCTGTTACTGTTAGTTAAAAAAATTGTTGCGTTGTATTCTTGCAGAAATGCCTTGTGAATTTTACAGTTTTCTTACCATAATTGTTATCAGAAGAAAGATTTAAACTATTTCGTAATATTTATTTAGTTAAAAACATTGTAAACGTACCTAATTCATGTTCGATAGTATTTATCGCAATCAGATATAATTTTGATTCTCAAATGAAATAAGTAGATAAATCTTGAATATCTTGAATATCTCATGAAGATTTAATTTTATCTGCAGAAATCACATTCAATTTGGCTTCATACGTACTTACTTTTTATTTCGTGGAATTGATGTCGGACTACCTTGAAACCGTTGTTACTGCAAAGTGGGCTGCGGTATCGGCCCGCGGCGTAGTCCTATACTGCGACGCTTCATCTCAACAACTATAGCACTAGCTACAAATGTCCGTGACCTTCCCTCCGGGCTCCTGGATATCTGTGCTCGGAATAAACCATTAAAAACATTGACAGTTCGGATGCCCCTTACACGGAGTGTGAACTGGTTCTTACAAAATGCATACAAGTTTTTTTTCTGCTCCTGACGGAACCCTGACGTGCCCCTGACCCTGGACATACACGTGGATGTTGGTATATAATATTGTAAACATCTTGTTTTAGTCGTATAATATTTACAATTAAACATATTACATTATGACAGAATTTAAAAAGCTAATGATTACACTAACTTCCTCCTTAATATTGAATCATAATCTATATATAAAACTGCTGTTTCGCTACTTGGCACTTCAACAAAATAAAATACTTGCCTTCAACACAGATAAAAAACTACTTAATATAACTCAGATTTCAATGTAAAACGATTAGGCAACAAAGATTCAAACAAGTACATTCAAATCTTACATACCAATGCAATCTGTGTGCAGTGATATTTGAGGCGAGCACCAAACTTATTATTATAATAACGGTAAGATGCTGATATCAGAAATAGTAACCGATTGCAAAACATCTCGATCGTAAGCCGAAATATTGTTCCCACGGTGCGCGCGCGCCTGCCGTGGCGGTCGCTGTCGTCCATCAACATCATTATCTATTAAAAATATCACGTCATATTGTTCGCTATTTTGTATAAAGTTACTTTCCGCGTCGGGCGGCCGCTATCAGGCATTATCTTGAAGCACCTATAAATCACAACAACAATAATTACGAAATAAGCTGCTCTCACTTGTTTCCTAATCTTGCGAAATAGCAGACACTCCTCTCAAATGAGAGAACGCTTTGTGTTTTGGTTGTGAACTTGTGACTTTGTAAAATCAGGTTTTGATAATTCAGCTTCACGATTATTATTCGTTAATGTTTTGCGTAGGCGTTTTTGAGTGTGTTTGAAAGTGTTTTAAAAGGACTTTAAAACTTATTTATATAATCGCATTATGTTACTGTGTCAATTTTCATTCAAATTAATTAATATCAATCTAGTTCTTATGGTTTTGAAGTAAGAAGTGCACCTGTTCTTACATTTAATGCTATGAATAATATGTATTTTTTTTACTTGCCTACCCAACTTACTTCAGATCAAAGGTGTATTGTTTATTATATTTTATAGTACGGCAGCTTTGTTCAAATCAAGTGCAAAAACAGTGTTATGGGGTCTAAACTGTCATGATGAGCCATTATACTATTTTTTTACTGTAACTTACATTGTACTGTGTCATGCCGTAGGTTTTTTATTCAGCGAGTTATAAAGATTAGCAAATTGTCTTTTGGCAAATATCATTTAACAGGAACTCTGGAGTTACATGTTTAATCTTCTGTCGCAATTACTGAGAATTGTACATCAGTATCTTGTGCAATTTTAAAGCAGAGTTAAGGTTCCAAAATATCCTGACTGAAAGTAGGTAGGTCCCATAAAGGTAGGCAGCTCTATTATAGAAACATTAAGGTTAGAATGCGTCACAGCAAACTTTTGGCTCTTTCTAGTTCCTTAAACTTAGTATTTGCACCACTTCTTCAGACCAGGATACTGACGGTCAAAACAGATTGAGCTAATATTGCATATATTTATATTAACAAGTTCATATGTCACGTGCACGTTTTAGTGTTATAAATATCCATGTGCGTTTCAGTATCAGAGTTATCTGGTGATCACTCAAGGTGTGTATGCCAAGTCAGACGCTGGTCAGTCATTACTTCTAAATACTTTATTTAGTACTGAATAAGTTCAAGTGAGGTTTGTACGGATTAGGAAGAACAAGGGTGTGCGCATATAAGCTCAGCTCAGGTGCTCCCGCCTGCCTCGTCCTAGAAAGCTCACCGCACCACTTCGTTACGGACTGCGGCCCTTAACAGTGATTTACGTCCGCAATAAATATTTTTTGAAAGTCCAAGTGCGATAATAACTCCATTAATTTTGATTAATGACAATTTCTTAAAAGTGAATTTTTAACTCGGTATCAACTGAATGCTTGACCCGGCTGGCCGTCGAAGCCTACGTTTTAATTAAC
Source organism: Anania hortulata (assembly GCA_963576865.1). NCBI lineage: Eukaryota > Metazoa > Arthropoda > Insecta > Lepidoptera > Crambidae > Anania > Anania hortulata. The sequence continues at coordinate 15,744,153 of OY756388.1, read as the reverse complement.
TTCATATTTTGACCGATTGTTATTATTTCGATTGAAATTTAACTGTCAAGATATTTTAATGAAGCCTATTTTTGGATTGTAATGTATTGACGATGAATTAAAGAAAAATACATGCAGCTGTCTCCACCTCACTGCTTTCATTAAAAACTCTTAACCAGTGCCCTAATTTTATAAATACTGATTACTTATAATCATCCCTACCTTTGTAGATAGGAACGTAAATAATAAAAAAGTTCTACAAACTTAAAAAGTAGACATTGAAATTAAAATGACAGACATCCAATAAAATATCCAAAACAAAAGTAATCTAAACATTTTGTAGCAAAGTAGAATAACACATTTTCTATCACTAAAATATGCAAATCCACAGGAATCACAATAAATATTTAACAGCAAAACACAAGCTATGAAAATATAGACCATGTTCGCTATTTGAACTGAAATAAGCTTATTTCAAAGAGAAATACATTCCGGGCGGCGCGCGCGCCGTTTATCGCGGCCAGCTCCCTCGGGTGGCGACACATTCAGCGCATTTGCAATGCGAGATATTCCGCATTACCATAAACAGTACAAGGCGGAGGGCATACGCCATCTATCGCGCTACGACATATAAATTATTCAAAATAAAGTATCGCTTAACCTGTGACCCGTAGCCGGGAGCGCGCCCGTGCATTGAGTCTCCTTCCCAGAAAGCAAATAGACCTCATGGCTTGACTGATCTTACCAACTCTGTTGACGATTTTATTGATGGAGATCCTAGATAGGTTCGATCAGTATAAATTATTAATATAAAAAGTAATGCTGGTAATTGATTTAAGATTTTTGACGACTCTTAGTAAAAATATTAGATGGGTGAACAAACTAAGGAAGGGTGACAGCGATGTGCGAGTATAAACTTTTTAAAAGGAAACAACAGATTTCTTGTGAAGTTGTTTGAATGCCAATATTTTCTTCAAACGCCAGCCTCGGCTAAGTGGCATCATAGGCTAACGCCTTAGGCAACCATGGCATACGTATCGTTCGTCGGTCTGAATCTGTATGACAGGTATAAATTTTAGACGTGAATTCATCAAATTCATCAAATCAAATCAAGACGTTTGGTGGAAACTGTTTTTGTTTCTTTCGATGGTTGTCTCTTGATATTATTCAGTATAGAAAACAAATCGATTTATGATCATGATATAACCCTATTATGGTGTACCGTAGATAGAGTAAACAGATTTGAGAACGAATTTTAAAGAAACAAGAAAATGTTTTTTAGAAAATATTCATTGTGAATCATAGGTAATTTGCAGGTACAATATTTGTAATAGTATTACTTTGATCAACGTAATAAGCATACAATCATTTTTTCAAAGGCTTTCAGGTTTTGTAACAGGTTTTTAAATTCCCTGAGAGAAGCGAAAAACCGGGCAAGATGGCGGGAAATTGTAAGAAAATCTGCAAAGGCCCTTCAGGGACGCGACCTTCAGAAATGAAGAAAACAATTGAGAAGAAGAAGAACACAACACAACCTAATTATAACAAGCAACTACGTATGTATTACGTAGAATAAGAAAATATAAAATAACGTTAGATAAAAAGTGGATTCCAGTAAAAAAAACATGTCAGTTAATTACGAAGCGTAATTATACAAAAGTAAAACGATTAAAACATCGCGTGGCTACGGGCGTGTACGAGTGACGCCTGTCCTGAAGAATGCCTGTTATGAAGTGCCCAGGCGTGTGGAGGCTTCAACGGGTTAAGCGCAGTTCACATTGCAAGTGTTTTATTTTCTATTTCACAAACAGTTTATTACAAAAGACAACTTTACATATTTAATAATAGACAACGATTACCCAAAAACGTTTTCTAGCGTTACCTATTACTTCAAGTAAACCCGTTGTAAGTCGTGTGTCCACACGACTCTCAACGGGCTGACTAAAAGTACAGGATGTTTGGTATGTCCCAAATTAAGCAATGTTATGGGCTGTGGGAAACCACTTTTATTAAGGAATCAGCTTTTTACCTTAAATTTGAAAACTCCCAGGTTATATAAATCAGAAGACAGTAACTTATGTAGAGAGTTCCATCGCGGTTCGCACAATACTCGTAAATGTAGAAGATAAGGTACTATGTGTGAGTCTTTGGAATTTCGACTGTAAAAACAGAGTCGTTTCGCCAAGGCTCAGCGCTAGGTTTGGTGATTAGGACAAAGGTACAATATTGGTTGTGCAGCCCAATAGCACAGTCTCCAAATTGCATTCAGTAAAAAACAGAAAACAGCGAAAGTAATTTAGACAAAGACAAAAATCTGTATAGAGTTGTTGCGACAGTAGTCAAACACTGACCATAATGATGACTATTATATTTTAAATAATTAATTATGCGTGCAAAGATGGAAGGTAAAAAATAATAAATAATTCACAGTAGAAAAACGGAATAATAAATGTATAAATTGGAGAATTTGCCCTTGGAAACTTAAATGAAACCGGTCAAAATGTACTAAAACTGTTTTCTGCTTACTGTTTGCTAGGTTTTATTTTTTAAATTGTTAATAGGTCCTCTTGATTTAAATTTAAGCCTGGCAAGCATCATCTTGGTACCCTTCGGAGCTGATAATTTTATCTTTACCCGCAACACTAAGTTGTTTCCTTTTCTTAAAAAATCTTTCACCTATCCATGTTCAACTTTCCCGTGTCCATTTTTATTATTATTTATGTAGGCATAAATTTATTTAGTATTTATAAGAATATTATTTATGTGTATTATTTATTTAAGTTGTCTTGAATAATTACATATATTAGTTACTCAATGCTCCGCCACAAAATTTATTATCTGAATTACCTCAAGTTTAACTGGTAGAGGATTCAATTGTACTCACCAGTGCAATTAAGTTTAAATAAATAAAATAAAAATTGTCAAATTTTCAATTGCATAATATTTGCAATGATTTAAAGTCTGTGTTTCTTTTTACAGAGTCAATTATAGTCGCATCACTAATCCACGGTACATCATCTTCGTGTGGATGAGGCCTTACAGGGCGAGGGTGGTCAAGCGGTCGCCGGACGGCGCTCGGCGGCGCGTGCGCACCGGGCAGGAACCGCAGGACGACGCTTATTTACTTAACAGCTTTCGCAAAACGGCCCATTAGGGATAACTGTACTAAATAATTACTGCAATGTGCCTTTCTATTTCTATGCGCGCGTGCGACGCCACCTGCCCTGATCACTGTAATTATTTACTATGCATGAATGCGCGGCGGCTGTCTAGGACGACTCGGACAAAGAACGGTCACTCGAACACTCCACCTCAATAATATTAATAGCTTTACTTCTTATGAGTTTGTAGGAAGATTCAAAATAGTTTGCATTGTCTTCCACTGACTGTACAACGGACAGGTTCTGATGTCCACATGGGTGTGCTGTGCAATTTTATAACATGCTCATTAATTCTCGTGAGCACAAAATGAATTCTAGACAAAGGCATTGAGAATTAGTGGCATTCGTATTTTTAAATATTAAACAAACATATAAATTTAAAAAAAATATAGTTATTAGTTCTAATTTATTAGTTCACTTCCTTCTAGGGGGTTATCTACTGCTCAAATACAGCAACTTTTCGAAAATCGAAATTCGAGCAAAAATTGTCTATACAGAGTGATGTCAGCTAGACTGCGGTTAAGTATACTTAGTTTTATCCCCATAGAGTCCAGCCCAGAACACAGCATATAAATGTATTTGAACAGAGAACTACCCTCTAAAAGAAATTGAAACAACAATATGTGTACTGTTTTATAACCTTAAGTACTTATTTAAGTTTCCTTGAAATAAACTCAAACATACCCACGGTATACTTATTATACTAACGAAAACAAGTAAACTCTGTTATAAAATAATAAACAATTTCTCTCCATACAAAAGACATCAACGCTTAAGCACTCTATGTATATTAGTTTCTGGGGCAGACTGTAATCGTGCTCTTTGGTGCCATGGTATCCTAAGTATAATCAGCATTAAGTATTGCTGATCATTTGTAAATTAAAAAGCTCACAGTTGTATCTATATGTTTTTTACCTTTATAAAATGTACCTATATTCATATTTATTAGAAATACACGAGATACTTAATTATAAGTATTAATAATTATAATATTGATAAAAACAAATTAACAAAAGTAAGACATGACATTTTTTAAAAATTAATAAAGATTATGCAAACTTAGTGCCTAATATGCAGTAAGTAGCCTCCAAAACCTTATGTTATGTATACGATTGTAACTAAATGTTGCTGAGTAAATAAATTAAATATATATTTGAGTACATTGATTCCGACTGTAATGATAGAACCCAAACGATGCACATACATACTTTAACTTCGATTATTTTATCATTATGTGCATTGGTATTTTGCGTAAAGATAATAACTTATTTTCAAAGTAACATAAATGTCAATTTGAGTTGCAATCGTGTCGAAGATCAGACAGTGATAGACGTGTAAAAAGTAAATGCAATACATAACAGATCAAGACGAACGTTGTTATTTAAATATTTAACTGGAATATTTTCTTACATCTAGTAGCGGCCGCCCGCGACTTCGTACGTGTGGAATAAAACATCCCTCTTTATTTATTTTATTTATTTATTTGGACTTTATTGCACATATTAAAATTCATACAAAAGGCAGAATGTTAAGTTAATGCCATGACTTTACAATACTTAGACTTTATAATAGTAAGTAGCGGTTTTTAATATTTTTTTTACTTAAATATCATTTAAAATCCTTCTGCCATAATCACTTTAACTGTAACTGTCCAATGTTATTGATAACATTGGACTTTTATACAAACTACCACCCCCTGTTTTAACCCCAAAAGAGGGTTGATTTCTAAAGATACATTATAAGTACACCTCCACACCATCTATAGAACATACATTTTAAATTTCAAGTCTCTTACTTCAAAAACATAGGACTTTCATACAAACTTCCAACCCCTGTTTTACCCCCTTAGGGGTGGAGTTTCATAAAATCCGTTCTTAGCGGATGTCTACAACCTATATGGAACCTACCTGCCAAATTTCAAGTTTGAAATAAAATGAAAAATGAGTTTATTGCTTTCATAAACTTACAACTATGCATTTTATATTTAAAAAAAAAACTACATTGACCTTTTAAGAAAGCAATAGGAGGCGACTCAGCTTAATACTAACTGTCCCGGCGCACTTCATACCGCCCCTTCATATATTTTTTATCGTAAATTTACCGTTTTTTAATAGTTATTCTGCTATTTGGGGCTGAGACCAATTCAACAAATCAAAGGTCATAAAAATCGGTCCAGCCGTTCTCTAGTTATAAATGGTGTAACTGACCCGACTATGTTTTAAAGGTTTTGAGACAAATTTTAAAGCTTGCAATAAAATAGCACCTTTGGTTTTATGTCGCAAAAGGTTCAATAAACTGAGTTATCAAATATAGGATACGCTTATATAATGTATAGATTAATGACGACTACGACGGTTTGACCGATAATTGTTATTTTAACAAAACTATGGCCTTTACAAAACTTTACAACAATTTATACATTATACAAGCGTGTCCTATATTTGATAACTCAGTTTATTGAACCTTTTGCGACATAAAACCAAAGGTGCTATTTTATTGCAAGCTTTAAAATTTGTCTCAAAACCTTTAAAATACTGCAACGTAAAAATAATATAATTTTAATAAAGCAATATAGTAAGCGACATTAAAATTTTTAAATAAACGTGGTGTACGTGCAAAATCAATGTACAAAACATTTTTGTGTTTTGTCATTACTATGATTATAATGGGTAGGTTAAAAATATACTTTCAAATATACCTAGTTTACCTACATTTAAATACTTTCACCAGTAAGTTGTAGAACTTATGCGAAATAAATGTCTTTAAAACTACATAACAAATAGTTAATGTAAATATCACTCCATTGTTCGTGTTCAGGAGCCGTATTTTTAAAGCACAGTAATAACAAATACAATTCTTGCAATTTTGTATGCAAACTGGAATATTAATGCTTAATAAAAATGTGAAAAAGCAGTGTTTGTTGGAAGAATTATAAAAAAACAAATAAAATGTATTTTTTTAAATTTAATCCATCTTAATAGTGTCTACTAAAATTAACCTAAACCAATAAACAACAACGTAGCAGGCAGACATTGTATAATTTACAGTTCTATTAATGTTTGGTATGCGATGCCTACAGTGCAAAAGTCAAATGTGCGTATTGACATAAACAGTAATACATTTATGAAGTTTATCTTTTGACCTCGAGTACTATCCCAACCTTGTCAAATAAAGACGTGACGCCCGGAGCTCGGCCAGACCTTGACTATTGATGACTATCAGGATGTGCCAATTTGCATTGTTCTCAGAATTCAGCAGTGTATACCTCTCTATTTGCGATGGCCTATTTATCCAGAATGTCTATCATAATATGACATGATTACAAATACATTGTAATGTTGAAGATGGTAGATTATATTAAGTTGAAAATTATGTATTTGTGCAAAAGTATGTCATCTCCAGTAATAGAAACATCATTATTTTTGCTTTTTGCTTACGAATTATAACTACATCATAAAGTTTTAATAGACTAATCATAAAGTAATGTACAACATAATAGTTAATGTTCAATGCTTATTTAGCAGATATTAGATTTGAGAAACTTCTCTCCATTACTGGTTGTTCCTGTTTCGCTTACGCTTCTTGTTAACCGCTTAAATACCTGCTCATCAAATTATCGCAGACTTCTTCATATTTTATGTCATACCATGATTTTATGTTTCACCATCTAAAAATTAATATTTTTACAGTAGAAGGATCGTTTATTTGATAAGTTGAAGTATATTATAAATAATATATTTTAATTGAATTGAAATTAATAAGTCAAATACTAGGAACTTATTATTTCTATTCACAATTAGCTTTTGGTGAGATGACGCTAGTTAAAATAATTATGAGATCTCTACATATATTTTTGTATCACATTATATGAAAGGTAGAGCTATCCCCGTGACAAGTTCGGGCGAGGCCCAGACAATTGAATTGATAAGCAACTTTCTACAATTATGTTAAGGCATTGCAGACAAAAGCTATTCGATGGGGGTTATCTTCAAATACATTATTGTGTTATACGTAGAGTTTTTTTCTTCTAAATAACATAATGTGAAAGTAATGGTACCGATTACCTACAAGAATTTTATTTTGAGAATGTAGATTCATAATTACATTTCCAGAAACATAAATATAGTTATCCGCTAAATAACCAAACCTACACTAAATTTTAACTATAACAAATTTACCTAACTTTATTTATTCGTATCTTTTCAGGTCAGGTATGCTCTTGAAATAAGTTTTAATTAAGAAACGCACCTAAAACCGCAAAGATTAGGTAATGTCACGTAAACGCCCGCGCCTCATTTGCATCAGCCGTCCACTCGATGTCATACAACGCCTTTATTGACTTAGGAATGTAATAAGTGAAATATTTTATTGCTTCATAAAAATATTATTTCATACTGCTTTAATCTAGTGGTTTGCACTCCATATTAAACCAATGTCGTAGATTTGAAACCCGGAATGGAAATTTATTTGTGTAATGAGCATTACAATTAAGTAGCTTTTGAGTCATGGATGTTATATTAAAATGTATTTAATTTTGTCTATACTAACGGATACATTAGGTGACTAATGGCTATTGTCCAAGCTCTGCTTATTTTGACGACTGTCTTGTTATTATTTTAAACTTTATTCTTTTAAGAAACATAAAATTTATTTATAAACATACTTGTAATTGTATAATAACTTAGTATTAAGTTCTGCTGACAAATATATGTCTTTTTTACTAATTCTTAATCACAAGTACACTAATTAGATTTTCAAATATTCATTAGAGTAAAATAAAGTGCGCTTAAGCCAACAAATTATATAAATGTTCTTAAAAATTATTTCTTGTTTTCTTATAAATATCAAGTAGTATGTATGTTTATTGTATGTATGTATAATTATTGTTATGTATTTATTTTATTTTATTTTTATTTATTTATTACTGTATGTATACGTTTATCCCATAAATTTATGCAATTCTATTTGTATCAGGTAAGAATTTTAAGAACTCTGCAACACCTTCCCCTTTCTTTAATGGTTGTCCTCTACCTAAAGGTTGTCTGGAAGAGATCGCTATTAGACCGCCTAAATTGTACATCTTTCTGTAAAAATCATGTGTATTTTACTTGTATGGTGTGCAATAAAGACTATCTATCTATCTATCTATCTAAATATATATATTTTTTAAATATACCTACTAAAATTGGATTTTTACAGATGAAAGACATCAAACACTTACCACAAACCAAATACAATTTAGGTACAAGGTTAAAGTTTTGTGTATTTCTAATTCTCTATCGGTGTCGTTGGTAGCACCCGATGGCTATTGTGCTGCATGCACGGCGCCCGAGAGCACCCATTCAATTCAATACGCGCATCTACAATGGCGATATAAATTACCTATTTAATGTCAATTATTATAACAAATTCCTATTGGCTAAATTATAAGTAAGTACACAAATAAAGCAAACTTTTATAAAATTTTAGAGTTATGAAACCTTTGCATTTTATGTGTGTAGGTTAGATTATTTTTATTTATATAGGAACACTTTATTGCACAGATTAAAATCATAAAAAGGTGGACTTAATGCCACGAAGCATTCCATACCAGTCGACATTACCAAATGGTTACGAAAAAAAACTATGGAATCTTTAAAAAAAAAATGTCATAAATTGGAGTAGGTATTTAGCAAACTAATAACAATAAGATTAGTTAATGAGTATATTATATTTTTACTCTCCTCCAACTCGCTGCGATCATAATCATTAAATTGTGTCTCAGCGAGCTTTTAACGAAATGCCTTCAGAAAAATCACGCTTCATTATCCATAAAAAGAAAGTTGATTGTTTAATGATCGATGCTCGTAACTGTAGGCGTGCAATTAGCGAAATTTACTGCGACCCGGCCATGTCGCATGCCTCGTGTAATTTTTGAGAAACCGTTTTTGAACCTTTTGTTTTTGATTGTTCAATCGGACCATTGTATTTTTTTCGGCAATTACTTAGTAACTGTGAAAAAGATAATACTACCTGTTTTGCATTCATGTATTTATCTAATAAATGACCACCATTAATAGCAAACTGTAAGCGGTAAGACAAGTTAAAAAGTATTTCTACAGTAATTACATCGTTAACATTTCGTGACATACGAAATTCCACAAACAAGAGTTTACTTTTGAGGTCGATTCCAGAAGCCAGCTAAACGTAATATCAGGTTAAAATATACAGTCCCCTTTTATCTGACCCCGATTAAAAAGAGATGGACTAAATATTGTTAAACTGTGATATCTACTAAAATAAACGATTTGCCTATAATTTGATAGAGGTTTGTATTTTTCCTTTTTTGAGAATTCGTACCATCTCATAATGGAAAAAGCGAAACCCAAGAAATGAGTTATTCTTTGTATGTTAGCTTTTAACACTAAGATCCAACTAAAATCTTATCGTGTTAAATTAAAATATGTTGTCCATTCAAGTAAATTTTCATAGTAAAATATATTTATTTCAAATGCAGTACATAGTTATTAGTTATCCTCACTGATCTGTTAAACTAATCCACATAAATATATATTTATATCGTGTACCTAATGTTCTTGAAACCTTGTGAGTATAGCTTATTGGTAACCAAAATATAATTTATAAACCAACCGAAAATTGAATAAAATAATATTGTGTGAAAGCGACTCTCTTCAAATTTCACATGTTGTGGTTGCTAATACACGCGTTAATGTTCAATTTGTATTCAAATATATTTAAATGCCGATGTTTAGACAAACGGAACAATGCAACGTAACATCAAGTTAATTTTATAAAACAACTGACAGGCAAACAAGTCCAATTCGTTAAATGAACACGTCTCAGCAAGCGAACGCGTCCACCGAAACATAAATAAGTAATCTCGATGTTCTACCGACGCCGTACACCACTGACAGACATATGATGATTAAAATAATAATGTCGAAACACTCAATAACCGAATGATGTTATTAAGCTCGGCTCTCTCATAAATATTCAGTAGGTTTGTTATTGAATATAAAAGTAAAAGTGAATCTGTGAGGTGCATTAGAGGGCGCATGATTTATGGACTAGCTACCAGCTCACTCAAGGAAGTGAGTTCTTTTTCGAGTATTAATCGTTGTTCGTTCTCGTTGGCGCCACTCCTATGGAGATCGCGGTTTTTATTTTAATAGCTACAATTTATCACACTCGTCGTTTTTTTAAGTAACTGTGTATCAATAAGCCACTTGACTGCAAGGTCGGCGGGTACAAAAAAAACAGCGACGTGTTTTTGCTCTATTTTTATTCGCGAAGAAAAAGAATATAGGAATACCTATTTGGAAGTAGCTCGCCGGTGCGAGCTCGACGCGACTGGTCGCTGCAGGAAGTGATCCCAACGGACAACAATAAGATTTATGTGTTTTTCAATTCTTTTAAGTAATGCAGTCTGGTCAGTGATAATAAAACCATTGCCACAGAAGTGACAAATTACGAAACAGCTATCGCGATGGCAGTGATAAAGTTGTCTTTGAATTCGTAACTTAATGCATTTTATGGCAGGTACGCAAAAAATTGATTGCTTACATTTTCCTTATCTTAATTATTTTATGACTAGTTTGATTTTATCCTCGTGATTGGATCTTGTCCCAAAAGAAACGAATACCTCAACACTCTTACATTAAACTAATACATACTGTGTTTATAAGTTCAATTTATGTACACACAAGGATTATTGATTTAAATGCGGTCTCAAAAATGACATAGTTTGTTTTAAATGTGGAACAAAAGCAATACATTAGAGCCGTCCGCGTCAGCACGAAATACGAAGCGGGCGCCGCGGCATGAGCCGGCCTGCGAACATGTGGCCTGAGGACAGAGTCAGATTCGCTGCGGCCCGTGCTCTAACTTCGACCAGCGCGCCGCTCAATTTATTGTGGGTCAGAGGCTCATCGCTAGGGATTGCAACCCATAAATAAATAAGATCAAAGATTCTCATTTAAAAAAAAGCTAAGATTACTAGAGATATCATCCTATCCTCGGTTTTCATCTGAAATGGTCGCATTTACACAACTTACAAAAATATCAATTACAAAGTTTAATATTTTAATTGAGAAACTCATATTTTTATTGGATTGATAATAGCCTATGTTCAGCAGTGGACATCCTGAATGATAGCTGAAATGATGATGATAAAAATATTATTTCAACTTTGTTTTTAAGTTAAATTCTATACCAAAAAATATAAGAAGGTAGGCAAGGTAATAAATTATTGAAAAGTAAATCCCAATATTTAGGAAATCTGACAGTCTTAATAATTTTATGAACTTTAATTTATTTAAGGGCTGCGCTACGCTTGACTGATACCCCTAGTTCGCTATTGTGCTACACAACTTACAAACGTTATGCAAAATACAAAGCGCCTTTCGATTTTGCGATACACTATAAACCGAAACGATCTATCGTGGGATACGAATGGTGAGCGGTGATTCTGATATGTGACTTACTCAGTCTGGCGATACCGTTCGTTATGATAAAAGTAGAAGAAAATAAAAACAATCGTTTTGTTTTCCGTTACGACTATATTTAATAAGAGGCGGATGTATCTGGAGGCGAAATAGGCACGATCTACGATCGAGATGATTTCGCTTTTATTGAATGACCACCATTACTGGGATTAAATAGCCGTGTAATAATTTAACTGAGTCTATAATCAATAGACAAAGTGATTGCGGTATATGGTCCGCAAAAATACTTAATAACAGGCTGTTTTAGGACACATTTACGGCGTCTGCGTAGCATGTTATTCTAACTATTTTCACTGGTCACAATTTAAATATAAGTAAGAGAATACGAAGCACTATTATGAATGTATTATGTTAACCGAATCCATTAACCCATACCTTATTTACATAAATATAATAATAAATAAAACTCCTTAAAATTCTACCAACAAAGAATGCCATACTGCAATGTGAATTGTTATTTTTTATCAATTGTATAGAGATGCACTTTCTATTGTATTCAGATGATTAATATAGACTATAATACAGATATAACTTTCAAAAATCCATTTGCGAACTCATAAAAATCAAAGATAACCATCAATAGAACGCATTAAACGTTTACGACTTGTTTCGCATTATGTCGGTGCTATATCTCTATATTAAATCTCTCACCTCGTCCGTTAGCTCTTTAATCCGCCCTACGAATGGACATATTGGTGTATTATATGGAGATCTTATTACGATAGTAGGTAATATTGAGAGCGTATGACTCAATTGCTTTGGTAGATTTCTACTATTTGGTTCTATCATAAAACTGCAGTTTTTAAATTTGGCAACGGACAGTCGTTATGGAGCACTAGCACAAATGGTGCATCGTAAAATGTTAATTGCAAACCCACCCAGACTCTACAACCAGTTTAGTTTTACTTTTCAAGGATGATTCAAAGTCGTTACAGTTTTTTGTAATAATGTCAACATGGTCAACTTTAATTACTACTAAGATACATCTTAAAATGTAATATCTTTTCAATACTGTCATTTTGATAATGCCAAGTCGATCAACTTTAACAGCTTAACTTTAATAAAATGTAAATATGTATGTATTTAACTTATAAAAGCCCCAGAGTATCCTAAAGCAGGATAACTTAGCCTTGATTGGTTTTGTAAAAACTTTAACATAAAAAAAACTGGTTATAGTTACGTAGGTACTGTTTAGCGTTCATGATTCTCAGAATACTTTTTTTTGTTTTCCATTGTACCATTTTCCAAATAAACTATTACCAAATTTTCTTAATCATTTTATTTGGTTCCCATACAATCATATTGCCGTGGTGCCGTGTGGGGACGGCCGTAAAAAATACATTTCCTCACCGCCAACAGGAGGCGTGTCGTAAAAGGCGACTAATTCCTGTAGTACGATACGGGCAGCAGCGCCTTCGTGCGAAATATTATAAAAAACTGCGCTCGCCAACCCGCCTGCCAAGCGTGGCGAGTATCGGCAATACACCTCAAATGACGAGAACAGATAGGACCAGGCCCCCAGTCTCCGGTGGTTCCGCTGTTCCTGGCTACGGTAGCGGTCAGGGTGACGGCGGGGCAGGGGGTGCTAAGAATCCCCGGAGTCGATCCGGCTACCACCCCAAACAACGACTGGCCCTGGTAACATACAACGTACGCACCTTGAAGACTGACGAGAAGATCGTTGAGCTGGAAGATGAAATGGGTAGGATGCACTGAAGTATCATGGGGCTATCAGAAGTTCGACGAGAGGGCGAGGACACGATAACCCTTAAATCCGGTAACTTACTCTACTACCGGGAGGGCGACCAACTGTCCCAAGGTGGTGTCGGGTTTCTCGTCCAGAAGTCCCTCCTTAACAACATCGTCACCATCGGAAGTGTGTCGAGCAGGGTTGCGTACCTGATACTCAGAGTATCTAATAGATACTCGCTGAAGGTCATACAGGTATATGCACCGACCTCTACACACCCAGATGAGGAAGTAGAGGCTATGTATGAGGACGTTAGTAGAGCAATACATACTAATAAGACCTACTTTAATGTTGTTATGGAGGACTTTAACGCGAAACTGGGTATTCGAGGCGATAATGAGCTGAGAGTAGGGCAATTTTGGTATGGGCAACGGAACCCCAGGGGACAGAGGCTGGCCGAATTTCTAGAGAAGGAGGACCTCTTTGCGATGAATTCCTTCTTTCAGAAGCCGCCTCAGAGGAAGTGGACCTGGATGAGTCCCAACGGTTTTACGAAAAATGAGATTGACTTCATCATGACCACAAAGCGACGAATATTCAATGATGTCTCCGTGATTAACAGGGTGAAAACTGGCAGTGATCACCAAATGGTCAAAGGCACATTGAATATCAACGTCAAGCTAAAAAGGTCTCGTTTGATGAAGTCTACGCTCCGACCCTCCAATGCCCATATTTACAGCCCCGAGAGCTTTCAGCTCGAGTTGTCTAATCGCTTTGAATGCCTGGAGAACTGCAAGTCAGTGGACGAGATTAACAACAGGTTCGTAGAAACTGTCCAAGCGGTCGGGTCAACATTTTTGAGACCCCGTCGTAAAGACAAGCCGCAAAGCTTACCGACCCTACTCTCAACCTCATGGTAGAACGACGTTCGATGGCACTGCTGACCTTCGTCGACGCTAAGGCATATCGGCAGCTCAATAGACGGATATGGAAGTCCTTGCGACATGATATCCGCAACTTTAATACAAACAGTATTAAAGAGGCGATAGAGCGGAACCAAGGCTCCAAAGTTTTCGCAAGAGACATGTCCATTTGGGCAAAGCCAGCTGACGACGCTAAAGCTAAAGACGGAGGATGGCAGTATAACGTCGACAAAAGCCGAAGTTTTGAGAGAGATCGAGAAGTTCTATGGGCACTTATATACATCGGTCACTAAACCTGTAAGTAGCTCAGCCGAAGATCCAAGAGCTAAGCTGACCCGACACTACCGAAGACATCCCGGACATCAGCCTATACGAGATTAGGATGGCCCTCAAACAGCTTAGGAACAACAAGGCGCCGGGTGATGACGGAATCACATCAGAGCTTCTGAATGCGGGTGGAACACCGATACTGAAAGTCCTTCAGAGACTCTTCAACTCCGTCTTGCTCGAGGGAATAACGCCGGAGGCGTGGAACAGGGGTGTGGTGGTGCTCTTCTTCAAGAAAGGAGATAACACCTTATTGAAGAATAACAGACCCATCTCACTTCTCAGTCATGTCTACAAGCTGTTTTCGAGAGTCATCACGAATCGTCTCGCGCGTAGGTTCGATGACTTCCAGCCTCCCGAACAAGCCGGTTTCCGAAAAGGCTTTAGTACCATAGACCATATCCATACGCTGCGGCAAATTATACAGAAGACCGAGGAGTATAACTTGCCACTATGCTTAGCGTTCGTGGACTATGAGAAGGCCTTTGATTCGATCGAAACCTGGGCAGTGCTACAGTCTCTCCAGCGGTGCCATATTGACTATCGGTATATCGAGGTGTTGAAGTGTTTATACAAAAACGCCACCATGTCGGTCCGAGTACAGGAGCAGTGCACGAAGGTGATTCCTCTGCAGCGAGGCGTAAGACAGGGAGATGTTATATCTCCGAAACTGTTCACCGCTGCATTGGACGACGCTTTCAAGCTCCTGGAATGGAAAGGATTTGGCATCAACATCAACGGCGAGTACATCACTCACCTTCGGTTTGCCGACGATATTGTGGTCATGGCAGAATCGCTTGAAGACCTCAGCACAATGCTCAATGACCTTACTCGAGTCTCCCAACAAGTAGGCCTGCGAATGAACATGGACAAAACCAAGCTCATGTCGAATGCCCATGTTGCGCCCTACCCAGTATCCGTTGGGAGCTCTACTCTCGAAATTGTTGACAAATATGTCTACTTAGGACAAGTTATCCAGTTTTGAGGAGGAGGTCAATCGTCGAATCCAACTTGGCTGGGCAGCGTTCGGGAAACTACACCACGTCTTCTCGTCCAAAATAGGACGTCCACTCACAAGGTGGTCAGACGACCTGGTAAGGGTCGCAGGAAGACGCTAGATGCAGGCCGCTTCCAATCGGCCAATCTGGAAGTCAGTGGGGAAGGCCTATGTTCAGCAGTGAACGTCTTATGGCTGAAATGATGATAATGATGATGACAATCATATTCCTGATAAACTATTTCCAGATTTTCATAATCTTTTTATTTGGTTCCCGTACAATCGTGTTCCAGCTAAACTATTGCAATACATAATATTATTTTTTGTTTCCCATGCTAACAATTTCCAAAATTATTACTAAACTACCCTACACTATTAACAAAAACATCTTTTCTACAGAGTCTAGGACCTAGACTAGACTCTAGGTTAGGTTAGGTTAGAACAGTGACCACACACAGCGCGAAGGCGAGCAAACGGAGCGAGTGAAGCGAGCGTAGTGAGCGTGCCCGCGGCAGCGGCCGCCAAGCGCTCCATTCAAATTTTTGCTTCCAATAGTATATTATATAAATTGGAGTTTATATTAAGTAATCATTATATCTTTTTTTTTTCTTTATTAAGGAAACATACAGCTATCAATATTATACTAATAATATACTAAATGTTATTATACTAAATTAATGTTAGCTCAATCGTTTGTAATACGTTTCAAAATTATGTAATTTAAAATGATTTCATTCCATTATTCATCTTTACTTCAACTCTTTGGATTTAAAATACAAGGATTTAGTTTTTCTGGACATCGTTTATTTTAATTTTAAAATCTGGATGTTGTTTGTCTGGATATCAATTAGCTGTATTTAAAAAAACTGTGTTTTAAAAATCTGGCTGTCGTGCATATGGATTACGGTCATCTGGATTTTGTGCATTTAGATTTCGTGTGTCTGGAACTCATTCGTCTGGATTCTAAAACGTCGTACAAATGAATAAATAGGCAAATGAAATTCTGAGTTGCGATTATATGGCAAACAAAACTTCGGAATTTTAAAAAACGGGATTATGAAAAAATGACCAAACGTTTTCGGGATTATGATATTCGGAATATTCAAATTCGGGATTAAGATAGGTAACCCCAAACAAGCCGTAGATTTTAATAATAAAGTGGTAAAAGTTTAAAACTGAAAAAAATCTCAATCATAAAATTATACTGTGTCAAAATTGGTCAAAATATGTATGTTCAAACTGCTGTTAGAAAGTGTAAATGCTTATGGACAAATTAGCCTGAGATGAGTAGGTCTTTAATAGTTTAAACAAATCTAAAAACCAAATTTTTATCACATTTTAAGGGTTGAGTGTGTAAATAAACTAATTTAAAACTTTCAGTCTGCTTTCGAACTAGATGTGAGTCCATATTTCGGAGAACAGGACCACCGCAGAGGGAAACTGCGTGTTTTCTTATGATATAACAAAATAATAGTTACCTCTTTAAACCAGAATTAAATCTTATATTTTTCCGATTTAAAACAAAAATTGACAAACAACACCAAGTAACTGACTTTGACTTTGAAATTGACATACAAAGAGTATAGTAGTAGTAGAGTATTTTATTGAATTAAAAATGATTGAATCTACCTACGGCAATGAAATGACATATTTTGTAGTCATTTGCATAGTACCACCAGTACCCTTACCAATTAAATGACATTAAAAGTGGCAGGACAAAAACTTAATAATAAATTAGACCAGTCTCATTGGAAATATTTAGACTGATTTTATAGAGCATGTTTTTCATGTTTTTTGTATCAACAAAGAGATAGGTTCAGCTTAAGTAATCACTCACAGCGTTTAGTTCAAACCAAGCAGTTTTATCAACGACATTCTTGAAATTGTAGTTTGTGTTTTGTAACTCAATAGAACAATTCGTTGAAGTGAATATGAATTGATTTTAACATTCACAATGCATTTATAGGAGAGACAATATTGTTCGCGGGTCACAGCGGGAGTTCTAGATGACATCTCGCAGCGTGTAGCCTTACTAAATTCTCGCCGGTCTCACCTACCATTTAATAACCAACCTTCTGTTATTTTAATACAATACAAATTGGTTTGTTACAATATCTTACGATTTCACGTCCTTACAGTTTATTTCTAAGCCGACTACAACAGTTATTGAAAATAAAAGCGTAGATAAAAAGACAGATAGGTGCAGTTACGAAATTAGGCAACCAAATGGGTTTTGATATTGTAGTTTATTGTTTTGGTGGCGCTATGAGTGAAAAGTCGTCAAGTTGTTATAGCAGAGTACTAATTCATTAAAGCGAAAGGTAAGGAGAATACAGGTAAAAGACGTATATTTGCACAAGTTTTCTGGCGAAAATACTGGATATGGAATGTGGAAATTAACATATCATGTATCTGATATGTTGAAGTTTTTCCCGTTGTATCTTAATACTAGTTATTATTTATACTAAAAAATATTTCAAAGTACCGCGAATACCGCGATCTTGTACACATTTCTATTTTAAACGACGTTTTTGTTTAGTTTAAATTTTTTTTTTTTTCTTATAGTCGACATTATATGGATTATAAGATTTTTTTACGGGTTTTACTCTTAGCGTCTACTTTTACTTAAGCACACAGAATCGTCTGCAGGCCATCTATTTGCACAGGAGTGCAACGGATGGATGTTTAAACTGCAAGAAGCATGGTTGACTGGTAGAGAATGCTTTTGGCATTAAGTCCGCCATTTGTACAACTTTTTTTTAATGTCTGTGCAATAAAGTTTAAATAAATAATAAATAAATAAGCATTTGTATTATTTTAGGCACGGAATAGAAGTTGCGCGAGTCGTCGCTAAATACGCAAGGTAACTTACCTTCCCCTTCGCCTTAAGGGTAAATCATTTGTGGACAATATAAATATAAATTTAAATAGAATCCTAATTTTCTGTTTTTCAGTAGCTTTTTATGCGCCCGGTGCGAGCTTCTTTAACTGCGCCCAAGCATGACCAATAACCTGGTCTGGTCTAGCCATATCTGCGCCTCCAGTCAAGGATCTGCGCCGTGCCTGGGCACCACTAGCATCGCCCTAGTTACGGCACTGCTCATACTTCATTAGTTCGGTTACACCTAAACGCGTGTACAAATAATGGAGCGGCAGGTTTATAAAATACTTACATAGTTTTCCTTTAATAAACAGAAATTGACAAACAACACAAAGTAACTGACTTTGTGTTGTAAGTATGGAACGAAAAAGGACTTTCTCTATTGGAAGCTTTCAAACTTGTACTTATAGTTCATATAATTTTTTTTATTCGGTAAACGAACAGACAACAGCACGTGAACCTACTGCAAATCGTCAAATATTCTCAATTGATAATGATCTCTACATGTCGGACTTAAAGTTGAAAATCGGTTTAATAACCTTTAACTTTTTGGGTAGGTTGACGTGCCGTTGACTGTGCAATGATATTGTTACAGATAATTAAACACTACTTAAAAACTGTACACCATTTACATGTTTTTGCTTATCAATAACAATAAGAATAATAATCTTTATTTGCAAAAAACTTGGTTTTAAACAGCATACAATAAGAACATTCATGTTCCGCAAATTTAGTTTTTTTACATCCTGTGCCTAATGATTTTATGTCATTTGGTACCTTTTATTACGTGAAACTTACAAACTTTCATTATATTTAAATTATATATACTTTCATTACGAATCAATGAAAAAACAATAAACACAAAATTACAAATTGGAAATGAGTTAAAAATCCTTTAAATAAATGAAAAACAAATGGACCACAGGATTGGTATTGTTTTTTTTTGTGTCATTAATTAATTATGTTTAAACAACTGTGATTATTTTACGCACCTGCGTACCACGCGACGCGATGCGAGGCGAGCCGAAACGTCAGCCGCGACGTGCAGCGAGAGGCACAGGCGCAGGCACAGGCGCGGGGTTATCGCGCGCCCGTCACGGTTCCCACGCGCCTCGGTATTTTAAATACCTATTTATCTATATCTAGCACGGCGACAGGACAGAGATGCATTCGGTTTGAGTAGCCTCTTCTGGATGGGTCAAGGATTCGGTGACTGCGGATCCACGATCGTTTGTGCAAGTGTCCTGGCCTTGTTATGTTAAATCTTGCCATGTTACATTATTCAAAGGTAACTGTGTGGCATCATGACAATAAATAAGCTTTAAACTGAAAGCCTTAACAAGAATCTTTAATGAGTATTATGTTTCTCACGAATATGGTTCAGTACTTAGCGATTGAGTTGACATGTAGGTATGTCTGTAGAATGAAGTATGTCGATTAAAATGAAAACAAGTAGGACTTGTCCTACATTCTGACTAAAATTAAATGGGATATATATTATATTATTTTAATCATATTTCTCTTCTAAATAAATTGTAGCGACGTTTACAAGTCTTGCAACGACGCGATTGGCGATTTTGAAGATGTTGTAGTGAGACGTGGTGATTCTCTTGGATTACACGTTTCGGGTCAATAATAAGTAAACTATACTTCTCTAAATTGACTTCTCTAATTGTGCTGGAAGTCGAAATATTACCTCGTTTAACAAGAACGTTAATTCTTTATTCTTTGAGAGATTGAAACCTTGTCAATGTGTGTATATTTATGTTTTTTATTTTTTTGTGAGTAATGTCTAGCTATCATAAATCCTTTGGCAACATTAATCCTTTCTCAAAACTATTTAGAAGTATGGTAGATTATTTGCTGAAATTGCTGTAAGTTACCTAATTGGGTAAAGTAAAATCAATATCAAGGAAATAATCGTAATGACATCGTGGCTCGTATTGATTTTAATCTCTGCGACAGATTAATTGGAGATATTTGTAATGAGTCTCAAGGCACAAAGGTTACTACAGAAAAGAGTAATTAGAGGTGATCTTGAGCATAATTAACCGTAATACAGGGTTACATGCGAAATTAATTGCACTCTTTTCAAGTTGAGAGGTCAGTAGGTACTAGCATTCTTGTTTTTCTTGATTTAAAAAAATCTGATACACAATACCTACCGACATGCATTATGAAACGAATTAAAAACAAGTATGAGCAACAAGTTGAAATAACTGTAATTTTAATACTTAAAGCTTTGTTGCAATTTTCATGGCATTTAAGATGTGAATATACTCAGATAACACAAATTGTTTTATGAATATAGAAGATACAATGTTTATTAATAAATATCTTAGAAGTGCAAATACATGATTTGTTAATCGATTGATGCAAAAAATATAAATGTTAAAGATTTTGATATCCTATTTGTCTTATATTATAGCCAAACAATCAGGAAATGTCCGTTCGAAAATGATTATTGATGATACAGACATTTTTGACGTTGCATATTTGAAATGAACGCCGCAAGCAATCTCAGGTTTTAAGGATTTACTCACACTCACAGACTATGTAGGTAAGCAAATAATTTAATGACTGAGACTTTAATTAAGGTTCTCCGACATCACTGGCTGCGTGTTATTAGGTAATAAATAACAATTTCAGCAATTACCAGCACTTTGTGCCTAACCAAGAGACCTGTGCGCACCTGATGAGGTGATTATTCTGCCTGAAAGCTGATTTAGTAAGCGACTGATAAATCATGGTATGTAAACTTAGGTGCCGTAACGTGCAAGTAACATTTTGATATCGATATAAATATTGATTAACGTCATCTTCTTGGTCATTATAACATGTACGAGCACATTGCACAAATAGGAAGCAAGTTAGTCTAGTACTTAGTTATTTTAATAAGGTTCATTGCAACATTCACTCTTTATCTAATAACGCACTTCACCATTCAATCTCCTCGTGCAATGGTACAGTTAATTTTCTATTATTGAATTCTTATCTGTAAGTGGATGGAACAGTCATATTGTAACGTGGGAATCGTCATTGCGACTCCGGATTACGCTGATGACTATCTGTTAGAAAAATGAATTAATAATAGCCCCGATAGTAGCTGATCTAATCTTGGTAAGCTTTGAAGAAGAGGTCGCTCCAGTATAGACAATCTTAAGCGTCGTGTACTGTGTAGATATGGGGCTGCTGATGATTTTCACTATATATTCGATATTTTGGAGGTATTTCTTACAATTACTGCTTATTTAATTTTAATTAATTGTTTGTACACAACTTAATTTAAACAATGAAATAAAAACGCAAAATTATGTGTTGTTGATTCAAAAATTATGTTATAACTTTACAGTATTCAAAATAAATGTTTAATTATTAAACACGCTTTTATTCCGTAAATATGGATCGTTAATTATAGCTGTTACACAGGAAGCAATTTATGAAATAAAAACATGTTTTTATTGTTTTACAAAACAAATTGAGAAACCTTCGTAAATAAGGTCATATTGACTATAACATAGCTAATGATTATCTGAATCAGATGATCAAAATTGATAGGGGAGTGTCAGCCAAGTTGAAGTCGCATGGCAACGCAAGCTGAGTCATCGCCTACCTCTAAAATAATATGATACCTATAATGAAAGGAAATCTATCAGTCCAGGAAAAGTTAATTCAATGGATTACGACATTATACAATCTAAGAATTTTACTTTTTAACTGGCTCATCAATAAAAATAAAATGAATCTGCGCCACATAAAACACCAATCAATTTTATTAGTCTCAAATTCAGAGGAAGAAATTAACGTCCTTGTGTTACGAGGAACCAACAATGAATTTTGCTAAAGGCCTTTTCTAGCACACACTGTCCCAAGCCAATTTAGAAAAGTTGGTTTTCTGAACTGCCGTGTGATTCTGTAAACATAACCGCGCTCACTTCGACACTAAGAGTCATTTATCGATGAAAAGTAATGTGAACCCACTTCATAACACAAAGGCTAAGTTCGTTTGTAGTGTACCGCTTAAGTGACTTTTAGAGCGAGTTTACCTGCGTCTTTCTTACAGAATCGACAGGCTGACCCAAACCTTATCATTTGCGTCCAAGACAAACACTGTGCCTCTACATAAATCAGGTTATCAATACCTATTGTCAGATTGATTAAGTTTGAAGTACAAGATAACATGAATTTATTGACTTTGCCGTTTATAGACCGGTAAAAAGTTGACATAACTTATAAGAACTGAATTGTAAAATATTTGTTCTATCAATTTTTTGTATATATTAGATACATCGTAACATCACAATCATTGCTCTGATCCTATGGTAACTGGCCGAAGCACTTGTGTTACAGAACTCAGAAATAACGATGGTACCACAACGCCCAGTAAAATAGAAAAGTTCGTTGTCTCTATTGACCCGACCGGAAATCGAACCCGAGACCTTAGAGATGGCGTCACCAAGTCCGGCAAGCTCGCCTCTTAGCTACAAAGGTTATCATTATTTTTATAAAAAGTTATTTGCTTATCTATCAAACTACTTAAAATTCTACCATAGCTAAATAAGACTTATGGATTTATTAAATTATCATAATGCTACCAGTTTCAAGTTCGAGTTCTTACAAAGAATGATTTCGTTCTAATTTAAACTAATAAAATCGTCATAAAATTATTTTATACTATCATTACTTGCAACTTACGTAATGCCCCGCTTTCCCCTATTGCAAAAGGCGTCGATAAACACACAAGTTTATGAATCGACAAGATTTTGGACACAAAAATCAGTTCTTATGACGATTACGAGCGGAGAGGCCGCGTATACCGGACCGCACTAAAATGCTGCACTTTACGATCGCTTGTCTAATAAAATAATTCGATTATCGAGCTCTTACCCATTGTATCCGAGGTTCTTTGTCTCTTTATACTTATTGATATTATATTAATGCGATATCATTTTCTTTAACATCCTCGTCTTCTTCTGTATTTTTCAGACCACCGAGAATAATCCCAAGGAAAAGACACGCTTTGTTCTCAGGCAGCCGATACGGATACACTTTGATGAGATTTTTTTCCTAAAGTGGTTGAAAGTACCACTTTATTTGCACATGAGGCACACAAACGCAATTCTCAATAAAATGCATACAAAAATAATTATTCTATAGCAATAGGTATTCAAAAAGGGTACTTAGTAATTACTTATAGACAATTGTATACTATTATTTATTATAAAAAACTTACACATGTAAACTTCCTGTTGAACGAATGGGATGTGTGATGTGATTTTTATTTATTAATGTTATCTATCATACAGGCAAGCATGCGTAAGTAATTTCTATTACAGTTTACACTGATAAGCTACGCTCGTTCGGCTTCGCGCTTTTAGTACGAGAGCCCACGACCAAAACCATGTCTCATAGCAATACGGCAAAAACCCTATAAAATCGTTAGATTGTATGATTCTGAACCCGACTAGGTGTGTAGTAACGGTCAAAAGTGTAGCAACTGCGTGGGAGGCCATTTCTGCTGTGTCAAAAAAAAAAGACAGTCGGTATTATAGCAATACGTCTGATAGTGAAAATGTACATAGATTTTATAATTGTATTACGAAAAAGTTTGTTTTCAGACATTTTGCGCGTAGCATATAGCCTGAGCGCATTTTTGAAAATGTCAACAAATTTAGCCGACCTGTATCATAGCAATACGGATAATTTTTTCTTTCAACTTTTCGTATTGCTGCCATGATTACCAAAAACCTGTTTTCAGACACTTTAAGTGTAGCATATACTCCCAAAAACGAAAATAATGTTTCGGAGTCGCCTGGCCGGCGCCTCTGTTAAATGTTTTTTAAATTTACAGCCTTCATAGATAGAATAGAAGAATAGATAGAAGAGGACGTTGAAGATCTCCCGAGCGACGTCGAGAGTGATTTCGAAGACGACGATTCCGAATCCGACAGCGATTGAATACGAGAATATTTTGTAACTTTGAATAAACCGTTTTTTTTTTCAACTTCATCCCAGTTTCCTTTTGTGCGATTTATTTCAGTCCTTCAACTTCAATGTTACGGTTTCGGGTAAATTCTTTGTTAATTATCATCTAATAAATTCAGGGTCGCAACGTATTCATTGGTTTGTAACAGAAAATTCAAGATGCCTCAATACGATTTTTAAATGATATCTGAGTATCGAAAAGTTGTCTGATAGAGAAGGTGCTACACTTAATTTGTCTGATATAAATTTTTTGCACATGTGGACAACTTATTTTATCATGTCCAACAATTTTCAGACATATTGCTATGATACCGATCGGTAAAATGTGTTAACATTTTCAAAACGGTCTCAAAATTTAATGCGTTCACATTTCCGTCTGAAAATTGTTTTGTTCGCATCAAATAACCAAAATTTACTAATAAAAAAGATTTTCAGACGTATTGCTATGAGACATTTTTTTTGTCTCATTTTTAATTTTTTTAAGTGATTTTACGGGTTTGCGCTACACCACTAACGTCTGAAAAATATGTTTCCGGTATCTCAGAACTATCATTCAACTACAGTCTGCAAATCAGACATATTGCTATGATGCAGTTCGGTAAAATTCTTTGACAATTTTGAAAATTCGGGCAGATCAAACGCTACGCGGAAAATGTCTGATATTGGTATTTTCGAGTTCAGGATAATCGTATCTATCGATTTGATGCGGTTTTGGCCGTATTGCTATGAGACAAAAATTTTGGTCGTGGGCTCTCGTACTATTTGTACAGTCACTGTTCTAACCTAGCCTAACTCAGATGAGGTTTTTGACACAAGTTTTGACTTACTTTACTACTAAGTTTGTGTAACAATGTAGTAGTAAAAAGCTAACTGTAAAACGTGTAAGTAGTTGTTTATAGATTAATTGTTAAATCTTAATGTTGCTTACCTTTGCTTTACACATGACATTATGATAACAAACAAGAATTAGGCACCTATATGAAATGGCTTATAAGTTAATTAATTATTATATCGATTCAAGGTTTTATCAATTGATCGTATGATATTGATGCGTATTTATATCGAACCAAATTATCTCTTAGCATAAAGAGTAAGAGTAACATAAAGAGTTGTACCTACGTAAACAATTGATTCGTTATGAATGTTATGCTACTTGCTATTAAGAAAATTTAATATTATTTCAAGTAATCGTTATGCTAAATAAATGTATTTTAAAAGTTAAGTTTATAACTTATGTAATATAAACTTTATTGAAATCCAATTATATCAAATCTATCAATCTAATAGCCTACCGAATTACTCAGTCATTGCTTCTTATACACAGAGCTGCAAAAAAAGAGAAAATTGTGGTATGCTATTAAGAATTCAGTGGTATTGTATATCTATCAATGTTAAATCAAACAATTACAAACTTTAACATGGGCTGTATGCACGATCACCATGTTTATTTACTATTTTATTAAAACCAGGTTGAGAAGTGAATCATGGTCCATTTTCCTTCCTATAAGTTGGTACTTACAACTTACGACATTTATGCCGTGAACTTAGTAGAAAACTACTTCGGTTGCATATTATGGTGTGAAGTCAAGCTTATTAATGTATGATTTTACCAATGGACGTTTACAAAACGGAACACAGTATTGCTTTTATTTTACAACAATTTCACTTAAGAAGTTCATTGTCGCGGACATAAACAGTTTGCAACACGCGATAATGCGAGTACGCAAGATATAGTGCGTCGAACCGGCCTCGCCGCCGAATAAATGCCGTAATTAAGTGAAATTATTATAATTCTGTACAGAATTAAATGGATGTCACAATATCACGTCCTTAAGTAACCGTAAATTCATTAAATATTTAGTAGGTATCTTGACTGTCAGCAATAATGGCGTTGTGTTGTTTATCGGTCAACGAATTTAATATAAATCACTCTGTGTGTTTACACGCGCGTGTAAGCTGCTCAAGCTGTTTTTGTGATAAAAAGCGAGATGCCGGTCGTACGCGCAGGCAGATATTGTGCGGCCTTCTCGCGTTCGCGGTGAAAATAACACCTATTAAAATATTTTGAAAAACTGTGCCTCCTTGAGTGTTGATAACACTTTACGGTTATTGTTTATGTCTGTTAAGTGGAATTTTGTTTGTCGGTGTTTCAGTGGAAAAATTATAAGCATTTAGCATTTTCAACTTTTTTGCTACTAGGTAGATAGATAGATAGATACTCTTTATTGCACACCATACAAGTAAATTACACATGATTTTTACAGAAAGATGTACAATTTAGGCGGTCTTATCGCTAATAGCGATCTCTTCCAGACAACCATCAGGTAGAGGACAACCATTAGAGAAAGAGGAAGGTGTTTCAGTTCTTAAAATTCTTAAATTTACCTGATGTGTTGGTGATTGGTGGCACAAATTGGATTCAATTTGTGCCACCAATCACCAACACTTTTATGTGATTCATTTCTAGCACTTACACAGTACGCGTAATAAATTTTTACGAGTTTTCCTAAACTCTACTTAATCTACAATCAGTTTTTTACAGGGACTGAAAGCGGTTAAGGTATACCGTTACGCTACCGGTATAAAATTACGATACCGTAATTTTTTAAAGGTATAGGTTTACCGGTACTGCTTTTTGTACCGGTATGGTTCTACCTTTATTTAACCTATTTATTATTTCGGTACCGAAATACACAATTGCACGGACTAAAACGCGCGACGTTGCCAGCGCGCTCGGGCGCAGAACAGGCGAGAGGCCGGCTCTAGCGGGCCGGCTGAGCCGGCTTTATTCATATTCGCTTGCCACGTTCACGCAATTATTTTTAGCTTTTTAGTTTTTTGAAGTTTGTTTTTTTATAAAACTTATCGTATTAAGAAATATATATTATGTGTTAATCTTTCGCGTCTTAAAAGTTTAAGGATTTGTAAGATGCAGGACTTCGCTGTTTTTTTGTTGCGCTTGATTTCGTACAGTATTTAACACTGCATAATATATTTTTAAATATTGAAATTATAATATTGCATTATTTTGATATATCTCATATGATATAAAGAGAAATAGTCAACATCGATTTGTCAAATAATGTGTAGATTTTAAAAACGACTGATCGGATGAAATGAAATCGGATTAATATTATATTGTTATTGTTATTGTAAGGTTAAAAGTTATTAATTATTTAGTCAAAGATACAGATACAATTTTTGCACACTAGCGAACCTATTTGGCATATCTCACGTTGAAAGTACCTAAATAGTCGTGTTTTGATGTACACCTATGAAACGCGTAAAAATCTACGGAGAAGACATTTACAAAGAACAAATACTCTGAAAAAATGTCGTAAACGATATACTTTATGAAAAATTTTAGATTGAAGGTGTAAAATAAAATGTGTTTTCCCTAAATTAGTCATCAATTCAATGTTCAATATTATGCATATAAAAAAATCTGATCGTAATAAAATAAACCAAAAGAAAAGAAAATGTGAGTACTTAAGAGTCCGTCCTAAAAATAGTCTTATTTCCGTAAATTTTGTTATCTGATTGTAAAGACGTAAATGATTATTGAAACAAAATAAAAACAAAATAACACGTCATTTTTATTTTATGAAAAAAAAAACATGATATTAATTAGTAAACCTAAGTCAAAATGAACTGGACGCTGTTTAGCAGTCGTGTGTTATCCCACACTTGGACACATTTGAGCTACGAGCGTTTAGAGTTTTCGACGATTTTATGTTGTAGTGCTTTATTCATAAAGACAATATAGAAGAATTGGTTTTATTAGTAACTGAGAAAAATTGTTATTGCTAAAACCTTTGAGACCTAAAGACTAAGGCCTTAAAACATAATTGCAAAATAACAAAAGCATATTTTTAAAGCAAAAACAGGTTTTAATGTTGATCATCTTCCGCATAATTATTATCCTCAAAATTAGGTTTTTCGAGATCATCATTACAGCCTTTCCAAATGACTTGTTCATCCTAGATTGGCAGGTTTGAAGCGTCCTGCATCCAGCGGCTTCTTGCAACCGTTACCAGGTTGTTTTTTCACCTTGTGAGTGCACGTCGCACACTGCACTTGAAGGTATGTGGCCTCCACTCTACAACTAACCTCTATAACCTTTCTGCCCCATCGGCCGTTAGTTTTACGTACTATGTGTCCCGCCTACTGCCACTTTAGCTTACTAATCCGTCAGGCTACGTCAGTGACAATTGTTCGTTAACGGATCTCCTCATTTTTTATTTGATCTCTCAAAGAAACATCGAGCATAGCCCTTTCCATATAACAATCCGTGGTCGGTCAATGCAAGTCAGAATTAACTTAAACTCAGTGGTTGTAGACTTAGGCACTGAGGTATTTTGGACGAGAAGACGTTGTGTAGTTTTCGGGACGCTGCCCAGCCAAGTTGGATTCGACAATTGACGTTCTTGTCGTAACTGGACCTACCTTACTGGATCTCTTGTCTCAGGTAGACATATTTGTCAACAATTTCAAGGTTAGAGCTCCCAACTACTCGTATTACTATAAGGCGTATTCGTCATGACCTTCCTTTGGATTGTGCCGGAGTCTTCGAGCGATTCTGCCATATCTACAAGTGTTCTTATGACCAATCGTGTTTTCCTTTCTTAAATAAGAGCACCACTACGCTTCTGTTCCATGACTCTGGCCATAGTACCTCGAGCATCACGGAGTTAGGAGTCTTTGAAAAACCTTTAGTATCAGTATTCCATTCGTATTTAGAAGCTCTGAGGTGATTTCGTCATCACATCTCGTATAGGCTGTGATGTCAGGGACATCTTCTATACAATGTCGGGTCAACTTGGCCATTAGACCTGCGGGCTGCGGCTGAGCTACTCCAGGTTTAGTGATCGAGGTAAATAACTGCCCTAGAACTTTCCGATTTCTTGCGATACTTCGGCTTTTGTCCATCTAATACCACCCTCCTTCAACAGTTTTTTTTAATGAAAAAATCACATCGAAGACCTATCGTTGAGAAGCTTTTAAAAACTTCGAATATATATGTTATTTCCAGCCGGTTTCGGCTATAGTACCCGCTACTAATTATTAGCAGAGAAGCTAGGTTGATCAGATCTTGCATGTGCCCTTTGATGGCTACAGTATCCTATTCTGTGAGTAAACGTGCGCAAGCATTGGCTGCACCCTGACTGTGAGGACACCCCCTCAACATAATTTTAGAAGATGGCTGTTGGTAGTTTAGCCTTAAGCATCGCGTTTTGCATCCAGTTCGGATTTCCTCTGCTTTTCAGTCATTAACATTGTCCCTTATTAAGCGCCTCCACTCGGGGCGGCAACGGACTTTTTCCTCCCAATTATGGGGATCAGTATTGCACCTCTTCATGTGTCTTTTTTGCATATCCTTAAAGCGTTAGAGCTAGCCGCCGTGTTTCCGCCTGCCGTTCTGGGGTTCAGAGAAGAAGATGCTTTTGCTACCCTTTCATCAGGCATTCGTGAGACGTGTCCACAGCATCGGACCTATCGCCACATCATATACGCTTCTATGCCGTAGATATTTGCACGTTGGAGCACTACGGTATTTCTAACCCGGACTGGGCCATTTGACTTGATTTCTCGTAGGCACTTCAAATGAAACCTGTTCAGCGTCCGTTTCCGATACTCACCCATGACTGAGGAATTTAAAAGATTTGGGAGAACTAAGTATGGCCTTGTAAACGGTCATTTTTGTCGATAGCTTCAAATCGTGTGAGTGTAGGACCTTGGTACGTAATTTACCGAAACCAACTGATGCCTATTCGATGATTTACTTCGGCATCAAGGTCGCACTTAGATGTGATTGTACTGCCTAGGAATATGAATTTGTGCACCAGTTCCAGCTCAGTATTGCCAATGTATACCTTGATGGGCTCTTTTGCTTAATGAGAGTCCTTTGCCATAACCTTAGTCTTGTTCACACTGATTTGGAGACCGAAACGGCAACAGACTTCCTGAAGGTTCGTAATCAAGTTCTGGAAACTTCGAATAAAATTTCACATTTTTTTGCAATTATCTATTTAAACATTTTTTTATTTTTTTAAAAATCTGATAACTTGTTTAACCCTTCCTGCGCCGCGTCGTGCCACTCCCGCCCTTGCTTGGGCCAAACCCGTGCCACCGCATTTGTCATACACCGGAAGTGTGCGCCTCGAGGTATTCCAGTTAAAATTCATGGAGTTTTTGCTGTAGTGGCACTTATAATACCATATATCTTTGGATTTGATAATATTTCTTCTATTTTATGACCAATTAAAAAAAACGGATTTATTTATCAAAAAAATACAGCAAAATTAAGAACACTCAAAGTCAGGATTGACGACATTATCACAATTTAACTAAAGTTCTAGCGAACTATACATTTTAAACACCTCACAATGTTTATAAATTAAGTTAGTAAAAACATATCCATTATTTGATAGCGAAATCTAAATAATCATCCACTTATATCACAAACACGACGATCTCAAAGACGGCCGACTGATGAGTCATCGCAGCGCCTTTGTTTACAAACGCTCGAAACCTGATGCCTGACACGTTCTTTGTTCAAATTTTAGTGTGATAAGTCTGTCTCAATCTTCCTTCTACCTAATTTAACGCAGCAAACAAAGATAGGTATAGAAACTGGCTGGTGCAACCCCATTGAAAACACACTTAAGTGCATACCCGTAGTGGGTACTCGGCGCTTATATGTTTGTAAAAATACCCGCAGTGGGTGTGTCGGCCCGGATAAGGGATAAGGATAGGGATAAGGATAAAGGATAAGGGATAAGGAATAAGACTGCATTCATAACTCAATTTCACATTTTTTGTGGGTTAACATACGAATGTTAGTCGTTCAAGCGTCCAACTATAAAATCAAGTGCGCAAAACCAATCGTTTTTCAGCCCGAGGTAGAACGTCAACTACTTAATAAATTATCAATATTATCTTGTAAAGGATCAACATTGTTTAAGTTCATAGACGCACACAAACATAAAACTGCCAAGTGTGTGCCTTAACTTGCGCGGGACAATTTTAATACTTAAGTTTATTCAACTTATAACTTTACAAACTCTTAGATTTTACTCTTATAATTGAAATCATACACTAATTTCTACTTCGAATGACATAGTAACTGTTTAGCATGTGCTTTGTTCGAACGTTGGCGAGCAACTGCCTAAGTAGCGATGTCTCTCGATACTACCGCGCTGTTTTCCCACTTATAACTTAATTACGTCACGTCCTTTCTCCAATCGACCAGTTAGTATTGCCAGTAAAATATAATTTGATATTTATGATTTGTTTAGCTTTAAATATTTAAAATAATTTTATTAAAAATACATCAAATCACGACAGAACGCCGTGCACCAACGCCGAGCTCTCTTATGAGGCCCATAGTGAGAGGCCATGTTTCAGTTCCATGTGTCATCATCACTGGTAACACACACTAGTTGTAGACTTTTGTCTTTAGGCACTGAGGTATTTATTTATAATATATCAACACTTAAATCATTTAAAAGCGGCACCCATAAGACTTCATTTATTAAAAAATGGGTCTAATACCATTTACGAAAAGAAATATAATTGGGTTGTACCCAATCATTTTCTTCCTAATTGCTATTTAAATGGAGAAAATATTTAATTTAATTTTACAAATTCAAACTGACATTCTGAACAAAGTATATCATTTACCTCATTTTGTCAAAGAGTATTTAATGTTTGTAATTATTTTTTCTGTCGATTGGCTTACAATTCATAGGTGTACATCAAAATAAGTCATTTTAGGTACTTGCACTTCAAGTATGCCAGGCTCCATACAAAAAAGTTCAAAGTCTTTTTATTTGTTGAAGTTTGTTCTATCAAGATATTCCTAAGCATGTATGATCAGCTAGAAAAGGAACTAGGTAGGTAGGTAGGTAGATGATTATTTTAGACACTGTTGCATGTGTTTTTTTTAAAGGGTAAATCTTATCCAGTTGGCAATAATTATTGTTAGTGACAAATACTGTTAGTTTAAAAATATAAATATAACAATATTCTTTGGCATATTTTATTTGATGTATACTTAAATATCTTAATGCATGCTTGGTTTGGTGCGGCGCTACTGCGGCCGGCTTGGATTGGCCATTCCTACTACAAGCTCTATCTCTTTCTTCCGATTAATCAGCGATAATAAACGGTTTAACCCGATAGGCGTATACCTATATAACCCGTATGGATTAACCTGAATGCGGCTTAAGCGGAACGTCGGGTTAGTCGTATAAGCGGGTAGGGTAACCCTTATACCCGGTGCGCGCGGTTGTTTAAAAAAAACCTTTACTAAAGCGGTTTAGGTAGCGTAAAAAATAACGGTACCGTTTCAATGCGATATCTTAATAATCTCAATATTTCGATACCTAAATTTTTCACTACCGGAAAATTTCGGTATTGAAATATTAAGATATCGCATCGTAACGGTATGACGTCATACCGTTTTATAAGTGTATCGTAATTTTTCGGTAATTCAGTCCCTGGTTTTTTATACATCAAACATGCAAATCATTCTGCAAAATTATTGCTTATTGTAATTGATGGTTACGCCGTGTTGAGATCTCTAATGTTGATGGTGGTTGGTTGATGGTGGTGGTGAATGGTTTTATGATGTCCATTTTAACACAAGGAAACGGTAACCATTTCCGTAGTTTAGTGTTCTAAGGGCGACAGAGCTATACATTTGTAAAATAACAATACTACATAGCTTATATCGCTTAGTTTTTAATAATATTAGGACCATTACCATGGTAAACATCTACCGTACCATGACTATCATTATCTTACAAAGTCACACGAAGTTTTCTTAGCGTTACCTAACGAAACAGAAGAAAACAGCTTGTCTTAAGACCTTAGGTCACCGTCCATTTGCATTCGTCGAATAGGCAAAGAGTATTAAAAGCAAGCGCCAATTGTATCGGCTATCTGTCCATTATGGCCAGAAACAAATGACACGGTTTAAATCCTTTTAAGTGGTCGCGAGTCGTGCTCGTGAGTCGTCGCCGCAGTAATTAACCGGAGTTGATTGTGCGCAATGACCGTGCCTCTGAACTCGGCGCAGACGTGCAAATAGGCAGGAAACTGAGATTCCGAATGCATTATATTTATTATCATTGGTAAAAGGTGCTAATTAAAAGGTTTAAGTTAACAAGTACACAGAGTGTCTTCTTCATAATCTAATTAATGTATTAAAGGTTACATTGTTAGAAGGTTTAGTTCTGCAAAGACAGTAGGATATATTTTTTGATAAATAAACGCCATCATTGGCCTTATTATTTATGAAATAAAAACTAATACATTAACTATAAATTAATTAGTGTGGGAAGTTCAAAAACCAACATTTCAACGATTAAGTTATTGTTTTTAACTTAAAACCAAAGTCATTGTTGTATTTTAATCGAACTCTACCGTGTCGCAGACTTCGCATGTTCTTTGACAACTTTTAACCGAAAATGTTGTCGGCGCTGTGACAAATTGTGCGATAAGTGCATATAGATATATTGGCTCACGAATTTGTCCCCGGACGCTGTCAGTGGCACCGCGATGCAAAAAGGACGTTTTTGTGCCTCCACACGACAACATCGAGGTTAATTATGAAGCAGAGTAAAATAAAAAATATTTCAAAATAATGAGTTTCAAGAACTTTTATAGAGTTTGATTAATTTAATGTCATCTTAATTCGAGATAAGGTTTAATTTTTAATCTGTCACTCAATAATAATACTAATTTATTTAGTATTTATGTGACTTCTTCCGAGCATATTACATGTCCTAGAATATAGCTTTGCCGTATTACTACATACAGGCTGGTGATAAGAAGAAAAAGCGCAAGAAACTTATTACCTTTATCAGCCTCTATTAACGCCATAATTAGAAATATAACAATCGACTTTGCAAAAAACTAAATAACTTTGCCTATTTTTTAAAACTTTCTACTGAAAGTAGTGTCAAGGAACGATGTCAATTATTTTTTAACGGTTTTCAAGTTTCACTCGCTCAAAATTTAACGCATTAATTTACGAAGTTAAACCCTGTCGACAATACATTGCAAAATTAGGATTATTAAAGTCAAACAATGACATCATAGTTAGGGTTGACATAAGATTTGGTTTGATAATAAAAAAATATAATTCTAATAAAGTTTAGGTAGCTTAACCAAGACAAAACTGTTGCACATTCGGCACAACATGGCATTCCCGGCAAAGTCGATTGTTCTGCTGTCCCGCCGGTGTAAGTCCGTCAATAGCTCAATGGGTCAATCGAATGTTTTTTAAGTGTAGTTTTAGTTAATTAATACTCTTTTTTTGCAGATTGATACTCTTTTTTGCAGTCCATACAAATTTAATTATTGTGATTTTTACAAAAAGGTTTACAATTTTGCGGTCTTAACGCGATTATAATAGCGATCTTTTCTAGCTAACCTTCACGTAGAGAACAACTATAGAAAAGGGTGTGTTTTGTTATTATTTTCTAACCTTTTATATATATTTTGCTATAGTGCTAGCCGTGCTCTGTCACTAAGTTCGCCACCGAAAACATTTGCTTGTTGACTAGAAATAATAAGGTATTTAGTAAAAACCTCCAATGCTCCTAGTTAGCGATAACATCGACCGATGAATGCACCAGTCGCTTACTTATATTCCCAGCTCTGAGCAGCTACTACGTTTTACATTATGCTAGTTAATTGGTGCAATCGTTAATTACAACTTTAATAAACAAGCGTATTTATAGTTCGGATCGAGAGCAGTGATTTATTGTCTCATCAACGATGGCTAGTAGTCAGGAATTACATTTTATGAACTTTATCTATGAAATAATTGTTTTTTTTTTCCTCCAACCTGTTCAATCCCACTGCTGGGCAAAGGTCTCTCCCAGACTCTTCCATCGATATCTATCTATCGCCAATGACTTCCGATCCCACGTTAAGTTAACCAAGTCGTCACACCATCTTTTTTTGGGTCTACCTTTTCGGCGACCGCCGTCTATAGGTCTCACCCATCGGGTGACGATTTGGGCCCACCTGTCCGGATGCATTCTGCACACAATTGCAATTGTTATTATCGTAGCATAATTCAAACTCATATTCTAATACTCTGACAGTGATGATAGTAGAGTATTCATCGCCATAGTATAGTGTATATAAATAAGCTTTTTTTAGTTTAGGGCTCAATGAATAGGTGAGATTGTTGAATTTATTCATTTAATAATGTGCCTGATCATCGTTTCAGTGACACCAACTCTAGTTAAAATTATTGAAATAATATGTTAATATATTTTTTTTTAAATCCCGTTGTCTGTACCTTATAACACAATGATGTTAATTCCTTACTTCGAGAATCGAGTCCATGGCAATTAGTGTGTTGTTGTCAGGCGCTTATTAAATTAGCCTTACTCAAGTATTTATTTAATTTATTAAATACCATTAAACCTCCTTAGAATACCTAATAAAACCAGAACATTACCGACATAAGTATTTTCCATATCAATATTCTTTACTAAAATATTATTCTACATTCGTATCCATGTAGAGTTCAAATGGTTATACTCAGTATGAAATCGACTATCAATAAATTGTGAGTGAATTTCCTAAAGTCTTGGTGTAAGTATATGATAAATGAATGGTGTAAGATCCAAAGACGGTGATGCAAGCGTTCATTTGCAGACGGTCACCACTCAAAGTTTTATTAAGGAAACTATCTGTTTGTTACGTAGGTGCAATGGGTACATAGTTACACACCAATTTACAGGTTGCATTGTGCGGCATAATGCATCAGCATAGAACGGACCCTGGTTGGCCGATGACTGTAATCAACATTACTGGCCGATGTAAACACACCGAATGAGCATTAGCCTCGCTTTTCTGGGCTCACTGAATAGCTGAGTCAATCTGGCACGTCTCTGCTTTATTATACAACTTTCCTGTGGCTCAACATTCTAGAATGGAAATAGAATCTTTCAACGTTTCGACACGTATTGATGGTATTCTATTAGCTTAGTGAAGTAAGCGAATTTAGATGTCTAGTTTACTAACTAATTGGTACTTACTACAGTGAGTCAAATGAATGTACTGAAGCCTTATTCACTAGTTGCAATTAAGGATGTTCAAATATACCATTAAATGCGCTGCAATGGTGTACTACAAACAAAGATCGATAGAACAGTGTACAGTAGATCGGTCGTTATCGAGTTGTCAAAATAATTAGTATGGGTTGTCAACGGCAGGGTTGTGGATTCAAAAGTCAGCAGATGTAAAGTAAGCGGTGCCTGCCATTAATCAGAGATTTCGTTTATCGTTGGGCATGTCTTTAGATTTGCCTAATGCGCGGCGCAGCTCGAGGCGGGCGAACGTGGCGCGATGAACGTGTGCGATACCATTCATTAGGCGGCGGCCGCTCACGCGTCAAATTAGCAGGAGCCTCGGTTAATTAGACGGGAGGCTCGCTGCCAGGTCGCATTGTGCATAAGGCATAATGGCGAATAGTTTGGTAAACTTACAGACTCACGGACAACTTCATAATATCTCGTTTTCACGACCCGTTAAGCATGGTGGTGCGGCAGAAGGGTTTCTAAATTCGAATCCTGGCCAGATCAATTTAGAAAATGATCTTAGCTTGGCTTTTGTCTGCTTGTGTTGGGAGACATAAATATTCGTTGTATTGAACCTTATAATTTATTGAACTCATTGATGGTTGTCTGGAAGAAGTTATTTTTATCGTTAAGACTGCCTAAATTGGGCATCATTCTGTAAACATCAAGTGGTTTGAGTGTAATATTTTGATTATGCAAAAAAAGAAAAAGTATGTGTCCAATACTATTTGATAATCTAACTGATAGACGAAACAAAAAAGTTATTAGTCATCCTTATTGGAGCTCACGGGTCAGAAATAGCTGCGGATATTGATTCAACATTTTTCTTTATCCACTTAACACTTTCTGTGCTTTAACTAAAACAGATCTGCGATTATACTGAACTTCATTGTAAATCTCAATACCTGCACCCTACGGGCACTTTGCAAAATAGCAGAGTGCGCGGACGCAGCGGCGCGCGTGTTCCGTCGCCGCGGCCAACACTAACACGACGCCCGACGTTACACAACTCCCCCCAAACATAATTATCTCGAACTTAGCAGGTAGACTTTAGGCGATTGCAGATTTCTTTCTAACATAAACTTTCGCAATACATCTAACATTAATGACTTTATAAACCCCAAACAGCTTACCAGCAATGCAATTTGTTGGCCACATCATACCTACCCAATTTTATTGAGGAAGCATGCAAGAAACAGATAAATATACAAAAGTAGGTATTGTATAATTTTTTTATATAATAACATCCTGAACGATCGTAGTCATAGTTAAAACTATCTAGTTACATTGAGGAATATTAACTAACAACTCCCATTTATAGGCAACAAAAATGAGAGGCTATGAAAGAACAATGTTAACTTGATCGCCGTTAGTCGCCACCAACTGCGCGGTGCAATTTACCCCAACAGGGTCTGTTTTAATTGTAGCTAATTCAATTCTAGATAAAACGTTTCCTAATTATTCGTTTGCCTTAAAGACATGTGGAATAGTTGGCAGAACGGCGTTATTGAGTTTAATTAAGGACAATGGGTCGGATCAGCTGCTACACCGTTAAGGCACGCGCGCACGCGAGGGAGGCGCTCTGGTCCCCGGGGTACTACGACACCCGCCCGCCTTGTAGCTCGTAGCTTGTGCTTGTTGACTACATAACATAGGAGTATCGGAGTATACTTTCATTCTATCAACATTCTTTTGAACACATTTGAATGATATCACGAAATCATATTACCTATATAAATTTGCTATTTATGCGTTTTGTTCAAGAGTTTAATGACAACAATTTATACAATATTATCACTTATCTGATAATTATTTTGTATATAAAAGAAAATCTATTTTTGGACCTATTTAATTGAATTTACTCAGCTTTTTCATCGTTTTAAGCCGTGGAAACAAGCGTAGGTCAAGATCACTAGAAGATGATGCCAATTACAAACTTGACACACACAATAATTGTGACGCCCCCACACGCCCTCAATTATTTACAACCAGCCGACAGCATCTTGTCGGTATTAAGAACCAGTTAGACCGCTGGGCACGCGATAACGAAGCTATTTACAGATGAATATCATAATTACTATCAGCATAATTATGTTATAACTTTATTTATAACACGTTAGAACAAGTGACATGAAATAGTTGATTCAACTTTTTAAATTGTTGATTAAATGTATGGAAATAGAAAGCTCAGCTCGAGGAGGTAGTTTAAGAAAACTATCAGGTTAGGTACAAGTTCATATAATTATAATACAGGGTTACATTGCAAAGGGGTGCCAAATTTAAAAAATAAGATCTAGACAACAATATAAAGAAATAAAGTCAATAGAGAGACTACCAAAGCCGCGCGGTCATTCATCAGAGGCGTAGGTACGGCGAGCCAACTAGGACCTTACGCAGTGCACCTACGGTGCAATTTTTTCATAAATGAGTAAATTATCCACGCGTAAGATAGAAATAATATAATTAAATGTGAAAAAAATTGTTGTGTTCATTGCATAGTTCGATTGAGTTACTGATTCTGAGCTAATCCTGAAGATTTGGCACCCCTTTCCAATGTAACCCTGTATATTTTTGTTCTTATTTATATTTATTTATCTGTAAAAAAATCGTAACTCGAAAACTACGAAAAATCGTAGAACATTCATAGGGGTGGTTCAGATACCTCAACACGACGCACCTAAAAAAAATTTTTGGACGTCACTTTTCTGGCCAACCTGTATAACTTACATGTTGACAACCTCCGTAGCCGAGAGGCGAGCGTACCGGGCTTGGTTTCTCTGTGGTCCCGGGTTCGATTCCCGGTCGTTCAATGTAGAAAAATTACTTTTCTATATTGTCTTCGGTCTGGGTGTTGTGGTACCGTTGTTGTTTCTGATTTCTGTAACACGGTACTTATCATAGGATTTCCTCTTCTGGCACAAGTGTTCTCGCACTTAAAAGAAGATGGTCAACCTTTATTCTTGTAACCAAACTTTTGTTACTTATTAAAGATTTTCATTACCATATTATCATACCTCTCAACAAGAGGCACCTAAAAGAAATTTTTGGACGTCATTTGGCACTGGCCACCCTGTATATCTAAATGTTACCATTGTTTAAATATGTTGTGTAGTAGTAGTACTATACACACTTATTTTATTTATTGAATAAGATACCTAAACCATCAACATGTAATAAATAATGTTTACTTAACATGTTGATTTAAATCTTCAACTGAATTTTAATTTTTACGAATGTTTTTAAATACAGAATAAGAATATCAACAATCCAGTGCTGTAATTATTTTATTAATATCCAATTACAACATTTAATTGGCGAATATAGGTTAAAACACCTTTCGTGTAATATTGCAAATAAAAAAAAATACATTTCCGCTCGTAGTTTCAAGAGAAGTGATAAAAAGAGTAAAATAATATAAAAGTCGTAACAATCTTAATAACTTTGTCGACTGTAAAATATTTTTAAACTCATGACGATATTGTTTTTAAGAATGCATACATATTAGTCTGCGCAAATATGAATTGATCAAGTTTTATAAATATTTACTATTTGAGTTGCAGTTAGAAATAGGTAGGTAAACCTACTTACTGCAAAGTGATTCGGCTACTTTAGCCAATGAGACACATGACTTATCCCCTCAGCCCTTAAAAAGAGGGACAATAGAAACGTTTTTATAACGCAGTCTTATGGAACCACTCGGCAGCCATTAAGTTAAACAGCCTTCATACCTAAGTAGGTAAAATAAGTATTCTAAAGCTTGAGGTCCACAATGGGTCAAATATATTGTATATAAATAAGCTGGTGGCGTTAGTTAATCATACCACTTTTTACTTAGCTTGTGGGTTGTATTAATTGCAGTTACTACAAAAACTAGATAATAATACAACTAGGTATGTATGATGAACAATTAGCGTAATTACAAGAACGGTTTTCAAGAGCAGGTGCAAAACGTGAAGCTCTCATAATTCCTAGTAACGGAATTGGCTTAAGGCGATACTAGGGAAACGTGCTAGTAGGCTGCAAAATTACTGGTTCACTATAATCGATTCCTGTATAATTCTAAGCACCTTGGCTCGGCGATTTTACCAGCAAAAATTACACGTCGCATGTTAGATGAGCAGATACCTTCTGTTCTGCGTGAAGGCCGCAGGTGCCATTGACGAGTAATTATAAAACAGAACTTAATAAATTTTTCATAGCAAAATTATAATTATTGAACATATTTAGCGAGAAAACAATTATCAGAACAACTAATTTGACACGGGTATTTAAATTATTTATTATAAATTTTATAAAAAGAACAAAACGACTTCAAAAAAACTGAAAAGCTAAAAATAATATTAATACATTTATGCACCTAATCAGTAACTTTTGGAGTCGGTGGAAACAAAAACATTCAAACCCTCATCGGTTGGCACCGACTCCAAAAGTGACTGATTAGGTGCTTAAATGTGATATTATTTTTAACTTTTCCGGTTATTTGGTCGGTTTTTTTAAATAAAATTTACTTATTTTAACTGTGTTTATTGACAGATCCTCATCGAAACGAATTAGTTATGAGTGCAAACAAAAGTTAACTGCTGAACACCGATTTCATTCCCCATTTTTCCACTTAATTTTATTATTATACTTATTGAATTTTTTTCCACAAATTGTATGTAGTGTATGTGAAGTGTAAGCTATCCAATAAAAAAATAATCATCAAAATCGGTTCACGTGAATCATCGAACAAGGTCAACGTGGTAACGACGAATGATTGCTGAACATACAAAAAAAACAAAGATTCTTACGAATTGAGAACCTCCTTTTTTTAAAGTCGGTTAAAAAACCATACTGTTAACGTAATTTTTTAAAAACTCTTAATGTTTTTAAGGCTAATATAAAATAATAATTATTAAAAGTGAGGATAGATAGATATTCCTTATTGTACACCATACAAAGAAGTTACAGTTTATGCACAATTTAGGCGGTCTTATCGCTAAAAGCTAAAATAATATTTTGATAAATTAATTAATTGTTTTCATAACCATACCAGTTATCTAGCCCAAAACTAAGCAAAGTAAAGCTTTGCTGCTTGTACTACGGCGACTAGATAACGGATAAATATACCTAAATACTTTTTTTAAACATCAGAATTAGGTACTACAAATACACGTGCTCGTCATACAAACATGTGCCCCGTGCGGGATTCGAAACCGCAATCACCTGGCTGGCTTTGTAGTCCGAAGCGCAAAACACTACACCAGACGGTCGTCATGGACAACGACGTCGTCATGATAATGAAGTATTGTAACTGTTTATACTAATTTGTCTTTCGGATGATAAGTAGAGATGATAAAGAAAAAATAATCTAAAGTAGATCAAAAATTCATTTTTCGATTTAATTCCTATTTTTGTTACGATAGAATAAAAAATTAAAGATAATAATAATAAGTCTTGTACAGGATAAAATTTTATTAGTGTAAAACACTGAAGAGTTTGGATATACATACTCATGATAACAAACAACTTTTCCCAAGAAACTAACCTAGTTATTTATCTCAACTCAACTAATTCTTAACAAAAACGCGGACGGCAAACGTACACTAACAAAATTTAAGTTTAGATAAGTAACTAGTGTCTTGAGCAAAGTAGTTTGTTATCATGAGTGTATACAAACCTTTATGTAGTATACACTAATAAAATTTCACCCTATATTTTCAAATAGGCTTTATTAGGCAAATTTGCTTCAACATAGACCGTACACATCTACATCATTTGAGATAGACTTGATCCAAAAATCATCTTTTTCCAAGCGCTTTTTTCCGTTTCTTATTCCATTACGCTTGACCATAATCGTAAATGCAGCACATCTACTTATTAAATTTAGACCCTGTAACCCTTGAAAAGGAGAACCTGGCGAACTACTACTACCTACTACTACACCTAATGTTAGTGTGCGAGTTTTTATTTTTATTTTGCTTTATTTGGGTAAAAAAACAATGTTGAATACAATTTTGCTTAAATACCAGATACTACGTGTTATAAATTTCAACATCAGCATCATTAACAACCTTCAACGAGCTTAACACATTGCGTTGGGACGATATAAAAAATATTTAACAACTAACTACTGCGCAGTGTTGCCAACAATATTTTCTTAAAGGTACAAGAGCTCGTCGCTAACGAATATTTTGCTTCACCGCCAATCTAATGGTAATAAATAAACGTACATTCCGAAAATTTCATTCAAACTAAAACACTTATTAAAATTCTAAAACTACTTTGTTAAATATATATAAATATTAGACAACATCACATACATTGCTCTGAAGACGTATTTTTGAATCATGCGAATTCCAATCTGAATACGAAATCGCAAGATTCGCATGCGAATACCTAAAATCACTATTTTTGAGAATTCATTCCGTGAATTCTGCAACGACCACTCGTTTTTGTTTTCTACTAGTAGAAAGTACGAAAGAATTACATTGACAAGCAAATGTAAAGTTTGGCAGAAATTTGACATAATAACTTTTTATTTACGTCCGTTAATGTGTTTTTGCTATATGGTTTATAATATTTTCTGCGTGAAACAAAAATAGTTACAAGATTTAGTGATTCAAAAATGCTTAAAATCATGAGCAATAGAAATGAATTTCATACACGAATTGTTTTCGTGTTCGAATTCGAAATTCATTTCTAATGCTTCAAAAATACGTCTCCTGATCCTATAGTAAGTAGCTAAAGCACTTGTGTTACAGAAATCAGAAACAACGACGGTACCACAACACCCTGACAATTTAGAACAGTATTTTTTATACATTGACCGACTGGGAATCGAACTAGGGACCTCAGAGATAGCGACACCAAGTCCGGTATGCTCGGTTCTCGGCTACGGAGGTCATCAAATAAACCAAAGACTTAGAAATACTTTTTTTACAAACAGTAACTAAAAAGTGATAAATATTAATCCAATCTTTGTATGTAATGTAGTATTAGATTTTTATTTTTGATCGGTATCCATATTTCATACTTGGCCCAGCCCGCTTTTAACGAATTTAATATCCAATTTAATAATCATAAAAATTAAACGACCCAGTAAAGAATCAAGCAATGAAAAAATGTTACGCAACGAATTGAAAATCTTCTTAAGTGATTTTAGAAGTAGTTTAATAATGATGGAATATGTACAGGGTAATATTAAGGATTTGATGATGAATTTGGAGACGACATTTTATTTGAAGAGTGAAGGGGCATAGTAATTTCAAAATATGTATTTCAAGATTATAGTAAATTTACCGTGACGTTTCGCAAGCTGTCCCTTGACAGATTCCAAACGTCAATAAATCGAGAGCGCGGAGATTTATCATAAAGTCATAATTACTAGAGCTGTAAATGATCGCACTTCAACCACTGTATTTACGATGGGAAAGGGCTGCCGATACTGCTACACGTTCCTATTCCTAGGTAATAGGTAACGTCGGTTTTAAAACAAAACGTCTTCAAAATACACAAGTTAATATTAAGTGAAACAAAAATTTTTTTTATAAAAGTCCTCTTAAATACAGTAAATTTGTATGAATTATAAGATTACATTACCTTAAGGCACCTCTTAAATTAGCTCCTCGACTCGTTTGTACGGTTCATAACAGCGCGTAATAAAACGTGGCTGTTACGACAATCGCTGTAGCATAAATTTAAAAAAAAAACTTTTCGAATGGACATTATTGTTCGATTATAAAATAATGTTTTAGAAAAACTAAAAACCGCCTTAAAAAAACTAATAAGCGAAAAATACAATTAACTAAAAACATAAAAAATACTTACAGCCGAACATAGAGCCTC
This sequence comes from Anania hortulata, assembly GCA_963576865.1. Classification (NCBI taxonomy): domain Eukaryota; kingdom Metazoa; phylum Arthropoda; class Insecta; order Lepidoptera; family Crambidae; genus Anania; species Anania hortulata. Next base: position 15,699,772 of record OY756388.1, on the reverse strand, counting down.
CTCTTATTTTGAAGCCTGAAAAATAACCCTATACACAGTTTATAGCTATCAAATTGGCCTATCCATCTATGTATAAACGATTTAAATCAGTCAAGCGGTTAGAAAGAAGAAATTAGCAGTACGATTGATTTTTTTAAAATATTATTTTCTTTTTAAACCTTAAGAGCCATTTCACAAAATCGCGCCGTTTGTATGGAGCGCGCGCTTGTGCATCAAAAATTTAGGATTTAGGGTATGTTGTGAAAGCGTTTTTGATCCTGATAACTTGATTAGATTTTTCAAAAAATTACATATTTTAAATAAATAAAGATCAAAGGTATTGTGACACAAACTTTTAATTGTAATTATGCTTAATTTAAAACAAAAATCCTTAGCAAACTAGCGCAATTTTTCTAAATAATTGTTTAATTTTATTTCGACTTATTGTAATAATAAATCTATATTCTTGTACATTAAACGTCAACAAAATTATGTCTGATTTTTTTATGTATTTATTCAGCAATAATAATGAATGTAAATGAGAGATTTAGTTGCTTGAAATTGACATGGCAAACACTTTTCGTCAATCAAGGTGGCGGGTTTGATAATTTTATAAATAAAAAATAGCGTTATTAGCAAATGTGCTACATTAAACGTCTAAACCAAAGATTAGGCTTGCTTTTGCATGCATTTAACATTCTTAAAATCTTTCCTAAGGTCGCAAATTAGGCGCTGGAAATATTAGATTTTGCGCTAAAAATGTGAAATGGCTCTTAAGCGCTACAAACAAAGGCTTTGCTCAAAATGTTGTGTAGGTTTTGAAAATGTAATAATTAAATTATCACAAATAATTAAATTAAATTGGGAGTCAGGAGATCAGAATACAAATAAGCGTATTTTTCAGAGCTAAGTAGTAAATCTTTGAAACTACGTGCTAGTTTATATTTGGCGGGTATACTCCCCTTAAATGCTTACTTGATATTTTTAGTTTAAACGTATGATCAAGATTAAATAGTTGGGTAAGGCTGTTGGGTAATTAACAGCTGCAATGTTATTAATGATCTCTTTAAGGCGACGTAATTTATAATCTTTATTTTACTTTACAGGTGCTATGGTTACTTACCATAGGATCAGAGCAATGGATGTGATACGTTATACAGGGTTATTAAAACATCAACAACCTCCTAAGGGCTGATTCTGGTGCTCAAATACAACAACTTTTTCAATGAAACCAACATTGAAATCGCAAAAAAAAAACACTTTCCCATACTAAGCTGCCACCAGCTGACATCAGTATGCATAGAGTAATGTAAATTTTTTTTTGGATTTAAATGTTAGTGCCATTGAAAAAGTTGTTGTATTTGAGCATTAGAATCAGCCCCTAGGAGGTTGTTGATGTTTTACAAATAACCCTGTATATATTAATTGTTACTCATTCAACAATAACACTTTTTTATTCTAAAAGATCATTATATTTAAATACACCGATATTTTTATTTTAAAAATCTAAGATGTCCTACACACTGCGGCATTCTGTAGAGAACGACACCAACTAACTATATTTTTTTTAGAAATCAGTTTCAGAAATGGCAACACTCGACAAGCTTACTATATCCTATAACTAAATACTGAAAGGTACACAGTGCATGTCAATAAATAAATTGATAACAGTTCCCTGTTATTTTGTAGATACGTACCGCCCAAAGCGAGTACCTAATGTGGTACTGCTTTGTTCTCGTGAGCACACTGTTGGCAAAATCTCCGACCACATAAATTTGCCAGGTTCCGTTGTGAAAGCCAATATTCTTTGTGGCGCTGAGCGAGGTCTATTTCTAACATTAAATAAATTACACCGATATTACAAGAACGAATCGGTGGAACTTGTTTAGCTGGACGTGTCTGGTCTAGACGTTGCATCGCAAACATCAATTTTACGTTACCCACTTTTAAACTGTACACATAAATTTATTTCGTTATTTTTATTGGTTTATTGTATTGCTGGCGTAATAACAACATGCTGATAATGAAAAACATAATTTTATTTGAAATTATATTTGTAGCAAGATCTTTCCCGCGTTTACATAATGTATTTTTTTAATATTAAGATGGAACTAAAATATAGGTAATAAAGTGCTTACATGCAGACCAAATGTTTGATCAAACCCAACAATATTTTGTCAATACAAAACAAATATTTCATAAAACTATTTATGAAATAATCTTAGAAAAGCTTTGCGGACCATGTAAAACTTCTTAATTTTATGTTGCTTTTTGTTTTAGAAGATTACGTATAAGAGTATGTGCAGTATTAATGTCTCTCATTATGTGTTTCAATCAAACCTGTTTGTTTTATTCCAAGTATTCAGGACTATTTCTAATTTTAGGAGTAAATGTCGAGTGATGAATAAAAGTCTTAGGTTTTATAATAAATGTAAATTTTACATTGTGTGTGTGTGTGTTTGTAGATTCATCTGCAACGGTGGGTGGTTACGTCACTAATATTACGTACTTGAGTAAGATTAATGTATACTAGATAAGAAAAGACCCGTCCCCATAATAATGTCTCAATTGCCTAAATTCAAATATTTTTCGTGTTGCGTAGGCAGAAGCGACGATGGCACGCTTCTGTTCATTATTTACAACATCCCGCTCAATTACAGACCGTGTCAAATCACTGCGTTCCGAAACACTAAGTTTGCAACATCGAATAGTATTTTGATGTCAGTAGAGATAGGTATTCCTCAACCCACACGCACTATGAACTAGTGTTTCCCAGCGCCGGATTTATAACTCAATCGAAGAGTTATGTGTTTAGATCGCGCATTAGTGCAAATAGTACGCTTCCAATTATTTATTTACGAGAAGCGGGCCGCCCGAGGGCGATGCGTTTCACAATGCTTTATGAACGGGCGTCATTATGGAGGCGTTGCTCAAGTTTACGTCTTTGCCCGTTTGAGAATAAATTGGAAATAAAGTACCTTAACGGTGACTTATAACTACGCCGGTACTTATAGCAGACGCCTTGCCAATAAACGTGTCAAATTATCGTGTACGCTATTTTATATGTACTACAAGCAATATAAATAGATGATGGATGTTTGTAAATAAATTATCTGGATGAAACTAGCGGTTTTCCTATTTCATGGACCGGTTTGTAAATAAGCTGTTTTTTTTTAAAATATAAGTTCCTACTAAGTTCACAATAGATAATTTGATTTGCGTTAGTATACTTATTTACAAGACCGATCATGTAAATAAGTATAACGCTATCACCGATAGACGCTGTTCGAAAGAGAGCTTTTGGTTTTGTTAACAGCAAACCAACTTACGTTCGGTGAACAAAATCCAATTCAATATCTAATAACTACCAATAAAACTTAGGATTAATTAGTTATTTGGTCATATATCATTATCTTAATAACATTATCATCAAATCAAACTTATCTAAAGTGAAATCAGAGGTGCGATTTCAAAAGCAATGTGGTAAAATGACAAATGGTGCATACAGTTTATAAATATTAGTTCACACCAGCGCGGCCCGAGGCTGTCCCGCCTTCGCTCTGATACACATTTTGCCTATCACCACGCGATTATTTATTATTATCATATGAACACAATGCCGCTGCCCACGTAAACGAATCACTTTTATTTTTCTTATGATGTAATGGTGACACTGATTTGAATTATTTTTATTTAAATACTTGTAAAGAGGACATGATGAAATAAAATGGACATCGACCGTATCTAGATGGAAATAATAGATGGAAAAAGCAGCTGTAGGAGAGCTTTAATACGTTTTCTGGACTGTATCCTCGTTCGCATAAAGGTTATGGTTTTTTGTTAGGTGTCACATAGCTGTATCGATTTCCTAGTGCTTTAGCCCACAGAGCATCTCAGTTCTCAACCCATTAGGATCAGTTGTGATGATATCCTTTACTTCCTTAAAAAACAGTTTGACAGCGGCATTGCACTATAATGTTCCATAAATTTTACCATGTCTTTAGGTCTGACGTTCATAGGGCTCTTTCTAGGTTGGCTAATAACCCATCCTAAATCTTAGTCATACACATTAGGTGTTTTATGCTGGATTCAGTTCTTAGATTAAATAACTTCCTACGGTATCCTAGCATTCTGGCCGAGAAAGGCTTTAGAGTACTGTAGGCCTTTTAGCTTGGAGTGGAGTTAAGGCCTATATATACCATGCAGTACTCGGCTTACTTTACTCAATTTTAATTGTTTATTACTGATTGAAACTTCGTTTGTGTAATCCATTATAGAAATTATTTACATTAAAGACATTATTAAATAACTACAACTAAAGAGTTAGTCAGAAATTTATTTCTAGTATATAAATGATATCATACTTATTGGTACTCATCAGCGATTATTGTAGGTTTAGTGTTTAATTAACCTTCATAAATTAAATTATTTTGTAATATAACTCTATGTTTGGTTTATAGTAACACTAGCTTCCGCCCGCGGCTATGCCCGCGTGTAGTTCGATCTGTCACTTCGTCTTTATCAAAGACCCATTTCACCTCCCAGCTTAAAATAATTAAATAATACAACAAAACACATCAATGCCTCGCTCTAAAAGTAAAAAGCGACGCTATCGCCGATGCAATATTTTAAAACAAATTTGATTACCATAAAAAAAGTTATAGTTAAATTAAACTTTAAAGATATACCTAAACTATCTCCTTTCACTGTAGTTTTCTCCTGTCTATTTTTCTTCTACTTTATTTATTTAGCCATTTTTCCTACATCTTGGTCACTAGATTCTTTTTCATGTTAATAGGGTATTTATTTATTTACATGTATTTATTTTAAGTATGTATTCATATTATGTCTGTATTATATAAGTATTTTACTATGTACATGTACTAGGTAGTATGTATTTTATTTAATTTGTTCTTATTTTATTTTATTTGTTTGTTTAATTAGTTTGTTAAATTTTTTGGACTTTTATGTTTTGGAACTCTTTACCGCCTCCCTTCTCTCAATATTAATTCAACTTTCCTCTACCTGAAGGTTGTCTGGAAGAGATCGCTTCCAGCGATAAGACCGCCTAAATTGTGCTATTCCCTAACTACTTTCCTGTGATTTGTTTGTTTTGTGTGGTGTACAATAAAGAGTATCTATCTATCTATCTATCTATATATTTATGATGTCACGGACTTTTTATCGAACTTTTAAATGGGAATAATTCCGTCATACATGATTTTTGCGTACTTTAACCATTTATGCAGCAACAGAAGCACTCAATGGGTTTTTTTTTTCAGTTTTGCAACATTTTTAATTGATCATCATCATCATCATCATTTCAGCCATAGGACGTCCACTGCTGAACATAGGCCTCCCCCAGTGACTTCCAGATTGGCCGGTTGGAAGCGGCCTGCATCCAGCGTAATTTAATTAATACTCCGCTCCTATTGGTTGTAATGTAACATTATGTAAAATAGCTTATGCCTTCCTCTATAAATAAACGAAATCGATGGAATTAAATCTAACACAAAAATAAACTTTCAATTAGAATCAGTAATTCCTAAGATTAGCGCATTCAACCAAACAAACAAACTCTTCAGCTTTATAATATCAGTACAGATTACACATAGTAATAGTAAGTACCTACTAGTTATAATCGAACACATCGCAGTTATTACAGCTTTCATAATTAAGTTTTCATAATATAAACAGGGTGTTAGATTAAAAGACCTAATACCCTTTACTAACCTGTATACTTCAACAGATGTTTCTTTATGTAAACAACTTTTACTATTGGACCAATGGTGGCATCGAGAAATAAGTATCAGTTTTTAGGTTCTTACTACGTCAAAGTACCTACTACCTCCTCAACTAAAAATAAAAGAATGGATCAGCTGTTTTTCTTGATTTTATTCATGGTCCAATAGTAAAATATTTTTATATTTAAAAGAAAGAATGTAACTTCGTTCAACTTAACAAAATATTTGCCTTGCATTTTAAAGTGTCAATAAACAGATATGACGAAATACACCACCGCAGATGTGCGAAATTTGCTTGCGCAACTATAGTCTAAAACAATGATTTGAGACATGATTCACGTAGAAAGTACTTGTAATGTCTGAAGTATTCAGCAACCATTACAAATAAGTACGTAGTATATTTTGTTTTTGAGTGCGTAGACGTGGACCTTTCCTCCTCGACGGTTGCCAGCTCTGCAAACAATGATTATCAACCGTGTTAGATATCGAGCGCAGAATAAATATCTCATAGCTATACTGGCGACAGTCCCATATCGCAAGGATGAGCGTTACAAAAAACTTTCAAAATATTAACTCTTCTTACCATGATATCACTTAGTGTTTTGATTTTACTGCTTAAATTAAAAATATATATGTAAAAAAGACTGCTTAGGTACTGTTAACAGTTTACGGCTCGGCCACTGAATGTTGATAAATCGTAGGTGGTTACTCTGACAAACACAAAAAAAACTTACTTCGTTGGTTTAGCGACATGAAGTCTCTTGTCCTCCGACATCGAAGAGCTACTTCGCGTAATAAACAAAAAAGTTTAAAATAAACTTTGTTTCATACTTAGTATTTAATCAAACAAGTAGTAATAGATACGATTTTATAATACACTAAAAATTAATCTAGCATACCATACACATACACTTCACGATCATTTATTACAGTTAACATATAAAAGTCGTATGTTTAATATTTAACATCGGTGAAAGTTGTAAGCCAATGTAATCCGCTAGTCAGCAGTTAGTTAAGCCTTTAGATTGCATACTATGTAGTCACAATAAAGTTTTACGATGTCCGATTGTGCGACATTGTTGGCTCCGTGGTTAGGTGCTTGTCTGCGTCAGTCACGAACCAAGAACTTGTATTTTTACAAACTCGACAAACTTGGGGAAAAGTCGACTAGTGGCTAATTACACAAATATGTCCCATAGAAATTCAAAGGCAACAAACAAATGAAAGAACATACGACAATTAGGACATGAACATAATCGTCGGTGACCCTACACCAAGGAATAATGACTATTACATTACTTCACAAGTGTCTTTTATTACCAATAATCTAGCTGGGTATAAGCGCCGTTGCTAGACTTGGCCATAGTTTTATGTGTTTCAGCTTACGTACCTTAATCAGATACGTAGTGAATGAGCTGTAGCTTTGAGACGGCGACAAACTGACAAAGGAGTCATTTTATGGGTTTCTATAAAGTTCGGAAACCTACAAATATTTAAGTAATATTTTGTAGACTTGGTGCGCTTACGTGTGCGCCTGGTAGTCAGCGCGCGTTTTCTGTTAAAATATTTAATTGTCGCCGTAAATTTTGACATCGGTGTTGCTAAATGAGTAATAGCGTGTGACACGTTAATTTAATAAGCTTAATAACTAATTTATTCGTAATTTCATAATAATAAATCGCAAAGGACGTCCGCGGCCTGTGTAACATAAATCGTCCAGTTTGGATTTTGCGTTTCAAAACTTATTTCATATGCGTGTAAGTGCCCACTCCCCGCTGAGCTATCCTTTTCAACCGGGCACTCATTCATGGAAGCACGCCATGACCATACCTTATTAAGTTCCGTGTGCACTATTCGTATGCAAATGTTATTACTATCTACTTATTTAGTGTCATGTTGAAATTGCTGATTTTAGCGATAACTGACAAAATACTTTAGTATTGGTAATCCTAGAAACATTTAAGTCTCAAAATTATATATAGTTTTAATAAACTTGATGGCGAGTTAATATTTCATTTAAATTAAAACTATCACACACTATAGAAAGACTTATATGCAGAAATTAAGAATGAATTTATGCTACCAATTGCACCTGCTTACTTTTTCACCTTTTACTACCGAGTACATAATATATCTACAGCCAAATAAATTAGGTTTATTTTGACTTAAACTTTTCAATGACTTAAAGGAGGGTAGCTGAATAGCGTCTAACCGCAGAATCAATGGTGATAATTGACACGAAACCGACACTCGGTAAACCGAAACTCACGGTCCGCTCAGCACACGTGTTTAATGAGCATTAAAATAATTGCAGGGTGGTTTTATATGGAATTAATTACGGTAATAAACCGAAAAAATGGGACCCTTCCAACCACATGTCACGCTTCGCCGCATTTCACTAATTTGTGATGTCCTGTTCTGTGAAACGTTTGTCGAACTGTACACCTTTTTCATGAGAACTTTTATTTAAATTAGCTAAGTTACGTACACATGTTATTAAGTTTAAAAACCAAACCAATAACTAAGTATTTCTTAATTATTTTATGGACTAAAAATAATTATTTAAATATTAGAAACTGATGAAAAGGGTAGTAACTCAAGTAATCGATAAAAAGGGTAGTTTGCACATACCGATTGGTTTGTTTTACTTTACTTTCATTTGTTTGGTTTTTTATTGTAGCTATGTTTTAAGGACTCAATCCCGCTCTATACGCAGAGCAGGTATTCTGCCAATGTCGAGTAATTCTTGACTTGACATTAGAATACAAACTACACCAAACTTGCACTCTAAAACTCTTTAAATGATAAATAAAAACCATTAAAATAGATCGACCATGCTTTTCGTTCGACTACCCCCCACCGATTCGACCTTATTTTAGCTAAATCAGCTAGATGTTAATATCAGTTTACAGTAACCTACAATCAATGAAAGATGAGGCCATGCGGACTAACGGTTGCTAAACGCTGCCGGGTCGGTAAAAACGAACAATAAAATTTGAAAGTTGCCAATATTCACTAATTAATCTCATATCAATTAAACGGGTTTTATGCACACTGTCAGGTTATGATACAACTGCACATCAGATACCAATCGAATATGCAACAGTCGTATAATAATCATTCGGGTAATTTATCAGAGTCTTGCGACGTGTTTTATCCGATGCCGCGGATGATTTTAATTTGGTTTTAACGGCGTCAGTATTCAAATTTATGTAATCAATCACCGGATTGTTATGAAAGTGTGCGATACGAGACGATTTCTCGACCGACTTTGCATCATCATTGCAATGAGGTTAAGTGGGGTACGTTATAGACTGCAGATGCTGTATTAATATGATTACTTGAGTTATTAGTATCTAAATTTAATATAAACCTACCAGCTTTGATGGCCCCAGATTACAAATTATGTGTGTAATCGAGATAATTTGGCGACAGCCAGCCTCCCTAGCATGAGCACCAAAACACGATATGATATGATATGATATGATACAGCGATATATCGACAAAAAATATGATAGATATAGCCGCCATGTTAAATCGCCGTGCTGGTGACGTCACATACTATAATAGCTGTTTTGATAAAAATTCAAAATGGCGGCTATATCTATCATATATTTATAGTTGGTGTCGATATATCGCTATATCATAACATATCGTGTTTTGGTGCTCATGCTAGTGGGGCTGGTCAAGTGGTCTGCGCTTCGGATACAAAGCCAGGCGGTTGCAGGTTCAAATCCCGCGTGGGGCAATGTTTTGTATGATAAATATGTGCATTTGTACCTGAGTCATGGATGTCATTTAACACAAGTTCAGACTAGATAACGGAGATATACTCTGTAGTGCAAGATCTACTTTGTTTGTGGCAAGGTATTGAATTGATCGTTTGAACAATTTATTTATTGATGATACGAAAGTAGGCCTAGTACCGTTACCTTTTTCAGACGACTGAAAACGTTAGGTAGATAATACTTACACATTTTGTAAGTCAATGCCGCCTAAACATATTTTCTTCCCCTTCCTTATTATAATGACAAACAAGCATGGTTATGTTTTTTATTTAATAGGCGCATGTGTAGCTAGCTGCTTACGCAACATATGACCGCGAGCTTTTTGCATCCATACATTATAAAGTATCCATGCATAATCATGATGCGAAATAAAATGTAAATGGATAAAACAAGCATAGTATTATCTGGCTCGAAATCAATACTCTAAAAATTTGTTAATTACCACTTTGACATAGAATGAAATACCTACAATATTTAATTTCACTTTAATTTTCTTCACATATTGCGTAAATGTTGAAACAACTTTTGATGTATTTGTGACATGCTTGTTTTATATTATTTAGTTCTATATCAATTTAAATTTTAAAGTATACAGGGTTACATTGCAAAGGGGTGCCAAATCTTTAAGATTGACTCAGAATTAGTAACTTAATCGAACTATACAAAGAAAATTTTTTTTTTTTACATTTAATGATTCCTATCCGCTGTTAAAAATCGTACGCGTCGATAATTCAACTCATTCATGAAAAAATTGCACTGGATGTGCACGATGTAGGTACGCCGAGCCTAGAAGGACCTTACGCAGTCGTAAGGTCCTTCTAGGCTCGGCGTACCCTACGCCTCTGATGAATGACTGCGCGGCTTTCGTAGTCTCTCTATTGGCTTTATTTTCGGATATTTTAAAGTATTTTTCTTCGTAACATACGATTATTAAAAATAATAACGATTAAGACGCTTCTATAAATTGTTCTCTAGATCTTAATTTTTAAATTTGCAATGTAACCCTGCATAAAACAATCATGTTCTTTCCAAGCTACAATGGCGGTTATTTGCTTTTAAGACTTTAATAATAAACAATGTGTTGATACATTCGACAAAAATTAAGTAGATAATCATCATCATCATTTCAGCCATAGGACGTCCACTGCTGAACATAGGTCTCCCCCAGTGACTTCCAGATTGGCCGGTTGGAAGCGGCCCGCATCCAGCGGCTGCCTGCAACCTTTACTAGGTCGTCTGTCCACTTTGTAGGTGGACGTCCAACGCTGCGCTTGCCCGTACGTGGCCTCCATTCCAGAACCTTCCTGCCCCATCGGCCGTCAGTTCAAGTAGATATTGCCAATTGGAAATTATTCCAGATGCAATGTAAGTTTTGTTATTACGGCTAAAGCTACCAATGCCAATTGACTCCAGATTATGATTGAACAAAGATTTCAATGAAGAACTTCATAATTTTTAAATTCAGACTGACAGTTAAAGACAGAAGTACTCCAACATGCTCGCATATCTTGGTATGCCAATGCTATAAACATTCACGGCATAACAAATGTCTAAATCTTAAAACTGGTGTAACAATACTTTTGCAATGTTACTCGTAAGAGTCGAACTTTCTGTTACAACACTCAATTTGTACAGCTAGGTATTACGAGCTCTAGTTGTTTATGTTATTCTACTGATTTGAAATTTAATTTTATTGTTGAGATTAGTATAACTAAGTACTTACTAAGTCATTAATTTAAAATATAAATGAATCGTAACAAAATATTTTGCGTACTGTGTCTGCTCTTGGACAGGAAATAGGTCGAGCAGTCGGTTTAACAAATACATTTAAGAGGCCGTCCTAGAAATTGTCTTATTTCCGTACATTTTGTTCTCTGATTGTAAAGACGTGAATGATAATTGAAACAAAATAACACATGATTTTAAAAGATTCGTTCTTATTCTTGCATGCGGCGTGAATGGATTTTTCATATTATTTCAAAAATAAAGGTAAATCACCAAAAGACTACCTTATTTCAGAAAAATTACGTTCGAGTTACGTTTGAACATCGGTTTACAAGAGACTGCAAGTTACCCTGACAGTTCGATTTAAACATTTAATTGAAAATATTGTCCATTTGCACATAGGTTGAATACTTTTTTTACTTTTTTACAAAATTTTACAGAAAAAAAATGCTGAAATAACATACAATTTTAGAAATTTGCATATTTTTTTTTTTCTGTCGTTATGAACAACTATTATAAGATTTAAACACTAATACACAATATTAATCTTCAGGTATAATTTTTATTTAATAAAAAAAATAATTAAGTATTCACTACTTACTAAGTCAAAATTGACTATTAAATCAAGCGCGCAAAACCGATAATTTTTAAAACTTAGGTAGGACGTCTACTACCTAATAAATTATCAATATTATCTTGTAAAGTATAAATAATGTTGACGCTTTATCCCGCATCATAGACGCACACAAGCATAGAACTGTATTTCAATTTTGCACTGAAGTTAGGTGCACGGCCTCTTAAACAATAATTCAAAAGGAAACTTATTAAATACACAAAATGTTGATAAGAAATGTATTAAAACTCATATCTAAATGACTTATTGCGTTTCAATTTTCTCAGGAGGACTAAGAAGATTAATTTCTCCAAAGCGAATTAAGTTAACATCGGCACGACAGTTATCTCAATAAATGAGCCATTATTCTGGGCGAGTGGCCCCAATTTTGGTCGCACAGATCTATTACACATTGTCGTACGCATCAGTCACTCGCAATCTTATCGGCCCATCGTGGGAGCTAGGTGGCGGGCAGGCTGGCAGGCAAGAGTGTGCTGCAAACACTAGCTTAGAAATGAATGTGTGCTACACACGTCATAAGTAGGTACAATTGTTTTAAAGTTACGTACTTTAAATTTTTCATGTAACCAACCTCAGATCATGGGTATTCATCAAAATTTTTGACAGATACTGTTTAATAAGAGACTACGAGTTTAATAAGAAGTTCTACAAAATCAGTAGTTGTGTAGTAGTGTTAATTGGTTCAGGTAGGTTCAGGCACAAATATTCTAATAAGTTCTTCTTAAGATGCCTTAACTCACATAATTATTACTATACTTAAATTAAAATAAATATTACTACATAATTTTACCTTTGGAACATTTAAAAGGGTTTTATTTTTAAGGACCATTATCATTCTTTAAACTTATCTAAACGGACAATATATAAAGTCATATTCCTAGCAAATGATGTCAATCAATCTACCGTAACACATTTATTCGTCCGTACGCAAAGTTTTCAACGAATAACGGCTAATGTTTATAAGAAGTTGTGTCGCGACAGGCAGGCTTCTGCCCGCCGTTACGCGTTAGCCCGTGAGAACTAAATAATTGATCTCGCTAATTCATCTCTTAGCAATCACTAAGCACCTTTAAAAGTCTGAATTTAACTGCTGACTGATATGAACTGCCAACAAATTTTTTGTCAATGTTTTTCCAAAAGGTAACGTAGTCTCGTCTTCGATTATATCATAGGTTAATACATGATACAACAGATTTTACGAAACAATTATAAAGGTAAAACGTTTTTTTTTTCAAAGATAGATAGTTACTCTTACACTATACACATATTTTATTCAACTACGACTAAATAACTAACTAATAATTCGTGGATTGCCTGAAGAAGCAGTATGGCTAAATGATTTTCTGTTTTTAATTACATTTACATGTTGACTAGTGCTTCACCCACCACAATCGCTTCTACCGGCTGTTTATAAACTTACTCAGATTATGAACACATTTTAGTTTGACTAGTAGTGAAATCGAGAAAAAACTTTTTTGTTGAACATATATTCTGGTTTAATTTGATTGTCTAGTTGTTGTATGAAACAGCTATTTTATTTATTTTAAAATTGGCATTGAACAGTTTCATAGTAATATTAGTTGCTCTCTCTCTCTCTCTCTCTATCTCTCTCTCTCTCTCTCTTGCACTTCGCACGATCTTGAGCGTATCTAGTTGTGAAATCATTGGCATGCATGTCAGCCCTCACGACGTCAAGCTAGCATTTCTTGGGTCCCTTTTGCCAGGACCCGGCGGTGGTGGCATGGCCAGATATTTGTTTCCTACGTAGCTTGCCGGTTTCCGCAAGACATGGCCGTACCAGCGTAGGCAACTCTCCTGCAGTTTGTCTACAATAACACGGACACGAAGGCTATCGCGGATGCCCGAGCTCCTCACGCGGTCCTTCCGCGTGACTCCGCACATCCGCCGCAGCAGATTCATCTTCATGACACGCAGCTCCGGCCTGTGTCGCTCAAGTAGCGGCCACGCTTCGCTGCCATATAAAAGGACAGGCCTAATGATGGACTTATAGATCTGTCCTTTCAGCTTAACCGGCATTCTGGGGTCACAAATAACACCAGTCACATCTCGCCCTTTGGCCCACGCAGCAGCAATGCGTTGCTTGACGTCGCTATTGATGTCTCCCGACGCGTGAAGTACAGATCCATGGTATTTAAACTGGTCCGTGCGCTCGACCTTGTCTTCGCCTATGCGGACGGACGTTGAATCTGTAGAGTTACAGGGCAGGTACTCGGTCTTCGCCACATTGAGTTTCAGACCACCGCTCTCAAGCGACTGCTCGTTCACCCATCTCACCAGCCTGCCCCTGTCCGCGTCTACCAGTGTGATATTATCAGCATACATCAGCAGCCATGATGGCTGCGCATGTGAGTCTCTGATACTGTCTTACACAACGTCTAATATCACACTAAACAGAAACAGACTGAGAACGGAACCCTGGTGTACTCCGGCGGTGATAGGGAACGGTTTATTGTAACCAACAGCGGTCTGAACCATAGAATCGGAGCTGCGGTACTGAAGAATACTATTTTTATTAACACACTTAGATTAGCTTTACTTGTAACAAACTAACTATGTAATCAAATCTCGGAAGTAGTTTTTGGCCTATTTCTAACTGACATGTCGATTTAAGACTTTGTAAGTACCTATTTGACATTCGGATTATCTGTCATGCTGATCTGGTGATGGAGTCAGGAGATGGATAGTGGAACTCTTCAACAACTATAGCTAAAACCTTCGTGTTTGAGCTCATTTGATTTGTTTTGATAAGTTCAGTTTCTCAACTGATATTGAACTGTACTTGTAGAACTTAAACTTTTTTAAAAGTAACATTATTTAAAGTTAAAAAAAGTTAAAAGTTCTGTTAACATAAACTGTTTTAACTGTATTTATTTATAAATTTTTATGCTCAATAATCAAATCATTCCACCAACTACGTACTATTTTGTTTCCCCAATCCTTTGCCAATAAAGTCTACCTAAGTGCGAGCTGTGTTCCATATAGACACTTTTACCACTCTTAATTTATGCGTACATTTGTTCTAAATTACAATTCAATTACAGATCAGGCTTCATATAAATCCACTTACCTACACCAACAGAACCGGCCGTGATTGTTTTAAGTAATCAATAAATAACTTGATCTATACAGCTCGAAAGCCGTTTGTGCTATACGTCGACGAAATTGGTTCTCGCAGCTAACTTATAGATGAGCGAACTTTCGAAAACTATTCAATAGCATCATGCTTTCCTTATTACATACTCGTCTCATAAAATAAAGTCGTAGTACGAGTAGTTACTTAGTTCGTTGCTGGAGCACCTAGATGGTTTCAATTTTGTTGTGTTTTTAATTTTTGTCATGCCTGTCACGTTTTTATTATTAGACTATATATGTAAATACCATATCATTTTTTAAAGGTTTCCGTAGTCAAAACGGATCACACATCTAATGCAGCGGAAGAATATACAAAGCTAGAATTAAAAAATAAATTATAAAAACTAAAATAAAAAATTTCATTATAAATCAAGGACCAGTAAATAATATCCAATGGCCATGATTTAAAATTTAAATCTTTTCGAGATGTATTAAACACTCCTAATTATGCATGAGACTAGGCCTATTAGTATACTAAAGTTGAATATAGAATTCTCAAAAACGTAGGTATTATAATTTGCTAAAACATAAATTTATGGTTATATCTAATCAGTCAGCATTGCGGTCAGCGTGCTACGCAGGCTATGTTCGGCGACCATCCATATGTATTTTATTATATGCATTCACAGTTAATGAGTTTGCGCATTGTTGTTAAATTACATGCGGAAACATTCGACCGCAAAGCTCGTCGGCGGCCGAAAGCGCGGCGACCACCGGCAGGACACGGCGACCGCACTGACCTTGTTGCTATAATGCACCCTAATTTCACTGAGCTCCAAAAAACCGGCACGTCATTCTGTTTGCAAGTGTGGCGGATAAATTAATACCGGCCTGCTCCCGAGCACGCAACTCGCCAGTCATCCTGTCCGCCCGAACCTCGCCTGTCGACATATCGCCCGCCGACAACACAAAGCGCCGAAAAATCTTTCATGTTGACGTGTAATAAACTTCGATCCGTTCTTTGATTAAAGCCGATTGAAATGTTGCTCTACATAATGAAACTCCAGGAAAGTCGCTTCTAAACAATGACGTCCGTCTCTCTACGTCATAACAGAAGGTAGGTAAGTATGCAACCAAGAGGGACAAGCAAGGTACGTAACTTATTGCGTTTAGATCGTGATATTTTTATTTTGACAATTTCGATAACCGAAAAAAAAACTCAAAACATTTCCTTGAATTTCACACTAACTAAGTACGTTCGAGTGAACTTATCAATTTCAAAATTATACAGGATGTTCCGTAACTCAAGGATAACCTTGTAACCACATACGCTCTAGGTACATCATATTAAACAACTTATGTCCTATTACTTTTAAAAATATACATAAATATATATTTATGATTTGTGAGTTAATTAATTTTCGAAAATCAGTGCTGGTTATATAGGGTGATCATTTTATCGGTGGATTAGATTGTTTGGTAATACAGCACGCGAGTACCTCGCATTTGGAGAAAGTCAATTAACGCCTGTCGCAATTTATTGACTGCAGTGATGGTCCATGTAAAGCGGATTGTGAGCTGATTAGTCGACGCGATTGAATCTTAGGCCGAAGGGCAGATCGGCGATAAGCCGCCAACGCTGGCAGCGCATGCGTAATTAGAGATAAACAGAAAATAATTGGCTACAATCACGCGCTATGAGCGAACGTGCCGGGGCGGCCCGCGCGGGCGCAGTCAGACCCGCAAGATATCGTTTAGCGGAAGCACAGGCGCACTCACAACTCCCCATTGCAGTTTCAATAGTGATTTTCTTAATGCAACAGACTAATGCATTCGACACGAATCGAGACATAATTCGTTAAATTACAGTGCCTATGATTACTATGCTTGCATTGCTAAATCATAGAGATGCACTTAAATGTTTTGTACTAGGGAACATTATATCCCTTAAGTAGTATTTACGAACAAAGTTATCTGAACATGCGCAGGTTAAATTGTAACCTTATCCATTATTAAGTGTAAGCTACTCGTATTTTAAACAGTTTAAAAAAAATTAAAACAAGGTAAGTATGTACTAATTGTACGTGGTATGCCTAATTACCTACTACTGAGGATTTTTATAAATGATCTCAGTAACTTGTTTTTACAGCTATTTACAGCCTTTATTATCAATGTACTTGTAGCATGAAAAGGCATTTTTATAAAACTCAGTTCATTATTTCACCTTTGCAACTGACGGTTTAATATTGAGACAATACTTTATGAACATGTAATTTAAAACATATCGTACACCACGTTATATCTTTTTCTGACATTTCAATGTTATCGTACACGCTAGCTTATTAAACTTTATTGAGAAGCGAATGCAAATGTGAAGTACCTAATATATAAATTCAATTTAATCTAACACCGTTGCAAAGTTTAATCGAATTCCCAGCTCTACTTCCAACCTTTGCACTTGTTAGGTAATAAACATCCAGTACCGACGGACTAATTGGATGCAGATACGGAAAAACAAATCTTCCGACGGTACCTGGTCTTCACCGAGATAGATTTGTACTTACACTTACCCATGGTTTAAACTAATAGAAACACGGTAATTAGGCCTGAGAAAAATATACGTTTCAATAAAAAAACATAAGACCAAGTGATATTAGCTAACTAAGCTAAGAAGTAATTCTACTGCTAAAATTAAAAATAAACTGAGGCCAATATTTAAATAATTTTATAAAAAAAGTTTTTGTACCTAATCAGTTACTTTTGGAGTCGGTGCAAACGAAAACATAGAATCTCTCATCGACTGGCACCGACTCCAAAAGTAACTGATTAGGTACTTAAGTGTTAAGATTATTTTTAGCGTTTTAGTTTTTTGAAGTCGGTTTTTTTAATAAAATTAACTTATTTCATCTATTTTAGTGATAAACCTAATCAAAACAAATCTTACGAGTGCAAACATAATTTAACTGGTGAACACCGATTTCATTTTCTGTTTTTCCACGTGCATGGTGAATTTTTTTCAGAAAATGTTTTATTATAGTATCTTTGAAGTATAAGCGTAAGTATAAGTCTAAGTATATCAGTTGGCATGGTACGGAGTTCATGCAATGTTTGATGATTTTCTTATAGATCCCATCATCAGAATTGAACCAAATTTATATGGGACCATTCTGAAAGTACTACCTTTCAAACAAAAATAATTATCGAAATCGGTCAACGTAGTAACGAATGATCGCTGAAGATACATAAAAAAAATTAAAAAAAGATTTGACGAATTGAGAACCTCCTCCTTTTTTGAAGTCGGTTAAAAAGTAGTATTTACCTACACAATACGTAACAGTTGATCGGCTATACTTATAATATGGGGTAGTCAATTCTTTTTTTTCGATTTTGATGTTAGTCTTACAGTAAAATATGTATTTGAGCAGTAGAAGCTACTAAAATAAAACCAAAACCTTTACCGATCAAAATTCACGGCCGTTTAACAAAGATTTTAATTCGGGCAATTAATAGTGCATTGTTACCCAAGGGGTGAAAGTTACATATTTCCTCCCGACACGGGGTAAGGCTAATAGATCGAGAAATTAAATTGGCCCGAGGTAAACACTGTGCTTTTCATTACGAATACAAGGAAAGTAAAATATAAAAACATGAATAAGCTAAAGAAAAAATGAGTGAATTTTAACAAAACTACCAAAGAGTATGTAATCACTACGTTCTACAACTCGAAAAAACGAATGAAGATCAAATTGCCGCTTTCCCGCCTATTTTATTTTCTGTGGCCTGCCAGAAAAATAATGGCTGAATCCATTATTTTTCATTTTCATCATATATTTTTTTTAAATATGTTCCCAAATCTATGTAAATTTAAAGAAATAGTTGAAAGTAAATTACTTATAATGAGATCATTGAAGTGTGGTGGTGCTCTTCTTCAAGAAAGAGATAACGACGTACTGATGAATTACAGACCCATCTCGCTTTTGAGCCATGTCTACAAGTTGTTTTCAAGGGTCATCACGAATCGTCTCGCGCGTAGGTTCGATGACTTCCAGCCTCCCGAACAAGCCGGCTTCCGAAAAGGTTTTAGTACCATAGACCACATCCATATGCTGCGGCGAATTATGTATACAGAAGACCGAGGAGTATAACTTGCCACTATGCTTGGCGTTTGTGGACTATGACAAGGCCTTTGATTCGATCGAGACCTGGGCAGTGCTACAGTCTCTCCAGCGGTGCCATATTGACTATCGGTACATCAAGGTGCTGAAGTGTATATACAAAAACGCCACCATGTCGGTCCGAGTACAGGAGCAGAGCACGAAGGCGATTCCTCTGCAGCGCGGCGTAAGGCAGGGAGATGTTATGTCTCCGAAACTGTTCACCGCTGCATTGGAAGACGCCTTCAAGCTCCTGGAATGGAAAGGGTTCGGCATCAACATTAACAGCGAGTAGGTACATCACTCACCTTCGGTTTGCCGACGATATCGTGGTCATGGCAGAATCGCTTGAAGACCTCGGCACAATGCTCGATGGCCTTAGTCGAGTTTGTTGGGAAACTCGAAGTAGGCCTTCGAATGAACATGGACAAAACAAAGATCATGTCCAATGCCCATGTTGCTCCCTACCCAGTATCAGTTGGGAGCTCTACTCTCGAAATTGTTAACAAATATGTCTACCTGGGACAAGTGATCCAATTGGGTAGGTCAAATTTTGAGAACGAGGTCAATCGTCGAATCCAACTCGGCTGGGCAGCGTTCGGAAAACTACGTAACGTCTTCTCATCCAAAATACCTCAGTGCCTAAAGACCAAAGTCTGTAACCAGTGTGTGTTACCAGTGATGACATATGGAACTGAAACGTGGCCTCTCACTATGGGCCTCATAAGAAAGCTCAACGTTCCACAGCGTGCTATGGAAAGGGCTATGCTCGGCATTTCTTTACGAGATCGAATCAGTAATGAGGAGATTTGTAAACGAACAAAAGTTGCTGAGATAGCCCAACGGATAAGCAAGCTGAAGTGGCAGTGGGCGGGGCACATAGCACGTAGAACTGACGGCCGATGGGGTAGAAAGGTTCTGGAATGGAGGCCACGTACCGGCAGGCGCAGCGTAGGACGACCACCTACAAGGTAGACAGACGACCTGGTAAAGATTGCAGGAAGCCGCTGGATGCGGGCCGCTTTCAACCGGCCAATCTGGAAATCACTGGGGGAGGCCTATGTTCAGCAGTAGATGTCCTATAGCTGAAATGATGATGATGAAGACCATTTAAAAATATATTCTAAAATTGATACTTAACATTCGTTATTTCAATTTTATATCGCGCTGTTAATATTGAGTGGCTGTCTAGAAAGTTGGAATAAGGTTAATTAAAAATGTAATTAAAAAAATAACCGACTTCAAAAACACTAAAAAGCTAAAAATAACTTTTAAACAATCATACCAAACAGCTATTTTTGAAGTCGGTGCAAACAACCACATTCAAACATTCCACGGCTGGCACCGCCTCCAATAATAACTGTTTGGTATGATTGTTTAAAAGTTATTTTTAGCTCTTAGGTGTTTCAAAATGTCGGTTATTTTTCAAATAAAATTTGTTTCATTTGTCAGTTTTTTGTGTTTTTTTACATTCTAAATGGCGATTTGTGACGTAATTATAGCTAAATTGCTTCTCATGACGATTCAAATATGTCCAAACACGGCTATGACACATTGTTTTATCACAGAGTTCCGGTGCTTACCTTCCGCCTTCTTCATCAGATCAGTTTGATGGTATCATTCTCACCAGAATCATTTATTAAAATTTGATTTGTCGACTATGGCAATGGCTTAACTGTCATAATCAAAATATCTTGTCGCGTGGGTAGGGCGTGCGTACCTACTCGTGGAAGGCTATTGTAGCCAACTATGATCTTCTTTATCAGTTTCACCTCAGCAAATGATACTTTGAATGCAAATGCTTGATTTGTTGTTAAATATATTAAAATCGCTATATGTATACCTATAATATTTTAGAATTTCCCTCAATTCCTCATGAATCCCATCATCAGAATTGAATTTTTCAAATCAGTTCATTAAGAACTCCGCCAGTTCTGAGGTAATAAACATTAAAAAAAAACATACAACCGAATTGAGATTCTCCTCCTTTTTTTGAAGTCGGTTAAAAATAGAACTAGCATTTTTTAAATAATTTGACAGCTGACAATTGAAAACGATTCTCCCTAGGGCTGAAAAGTATTATTTTCAACCCGCTCCTCAGGCAACTTCAGACCTACTTTCCGAGTATGAGTAATGAAAATATCTGTGTTACCGTAAATTATCAGAATTGCTAGTGGTGGCTATGGTTAGGTATGATGCACCGGCTTATGTTAACGATCACTAATTGGTTGATGATTGAAATCATCATTAATCATAAATCAATCAGTAGGAATGTTTTTTTTTTCTCGTCAATCCCATGGTGTTGGGCTTGGGTGTCGTTGGGCTGTTTAAAAGTAATACGGGTGCTTAAACACCACTTTTCTATTCAGGGATCTGTTTGCGTAATAATGAGATGTAAGTAAAAATTTTGTTTGAATTAAGTGTCCCCGGGGTACCCCTCTCTTCCAGCTAAAATATTTAGTCAAAGTCAAAAATCATTTATTCAATTTAGGGCAGAAAACTGCCACTTATGAACGTCAATAATAACATTATTGGCCCATATGGGGCAGAACATGTCTCCTTATTTTTTGGGCCCTACTAGCGCTAGCGCAAGACACAGACAATCTGGCAAGTGCTGAGAAGAAACGCCGGAACAAACTCAGTCACCACTAGCTGCCACAAAAAATATATATAAGATCAAAATAAACAGGTAGGTACATCAGTTTAGTGCAGGCTGGACTGACCATACATTCTTGTCATCAAGATAGTCTTGAATTTTGTAATACCCCTTTGACATTAGGGTAGTTTTGACATGTGATTTAAATTTATTAATAGAAAGTTCGATAACATTGTAAGGTATATTATTAAAAAAAATAATACAATTACCCAAGAATGAATTACTTGTTTTGGCCAATCTGAAGTTTGGGACTACAAGTTTGTTTTTGCTTCTTGTGTTATATGAATGAATATCACTTTTTTTTATAAAAAGATCAAAATTTTTGCGAACGTACATGATATTATCAAATATGTATTGAGAATTTGAGAGGCTACAGTGAGTATGTTGATTTTTTTAAAGAAATCTCTTAGGGATTCGCGCGGACTAAGTTTGTAAATAGCTCGAATGGCTCTTTTCTGTAAAATAAAGATGGTATCGATGTCCGCAGCAGAACCCCAACAAAATATGACAGTTTGTTACAGTGTGTCCAGTAACTCAAGGATAACCTTGTAACCACATATTGTATACATCATGGTGAACAACTTTTGTTCTATGACTTTTGCTAATTTGCAAGAAAATTTATCGATTTCCCATACAAAATTACAAAACATCTGATTGAATTTGAATAGAAAAAACCTAAAAAATTATATGCATATTTTGAAAAGTCATAGAACAAAAGTTGTTACAAAGTTATCTTGAGTTACGGGATATCCTGTAGAAACAAAGTTTAAAGGAAAACTACAACAGCATAACAGGCTTCACAAGTTTCTGAGTTACCTTACAAAACGTACCTACTTAAAAAATTAAATTACTTGGAAGAAGTTGTTAACTATGAAACTATGTAGAAAATACCGCATATTGTAACGGGCAACTACGAAACCATACATTTTTTTCTTAATTTGTTTATAAAATTTGTTCAACATAAAATAAATCAAATAATACCTATGCGTAAGTTCTAACGGCAAATGAAGTAAATTCTTAGTGATTTAATGTTATACGCAGCAATTAATATTCTTGACACTCCATCCGTACCATACTATGTAATTAAAATCATGTACCACATACCGACATACATTTTTGTAAGAATATTTATTCAACTTGCCAATGATTAACATTATTTTGCGGCACCAAATACGACCGGTACAAAAGTAATTTATTAGTAGGTAACTCGTTTATGATTAGAGAATAGTTATAAATTAAAACGAGTGTAATAACGCATAATCACTGATTAAAACATAAAATTATGTAGCATGCAAATTAAGCTAAACATTTCGACATTAGTACTTACTTGCATTTTGCATGGCACCTAATTTCACAACATGTTTTTTATGAAGACAATAATTATAAAAAGTGTTTATTAGAAAAATATAAATGCAATTTATGTTGGTACTTACTCTGCTTTAGTTTTTAGTCTTTGCAATTATTGCAAAATAACTCTTGTAACTACCTTATTTTGATACAAACTTAGATCATGAAGCAGAATTCAAGAACTTGCGATTCAGCGTTCTTGTTTTGCGCACAATTAAATGTAGCAATCAATCTCAGAAAGTTCGTGCATACATTTTTAACTTTTCATTTTCAAGTAAGTCATTTTCTGTCACATAAGCCCCCGACGCTGATGTTGCGGGTGGTCGCTATTTGTAACAGCAATATAACAGGTAGTAAAACTGAAAAGTGCTTAAACATTTTGAAATTGCGTGTCCTTTTTTTATCCTGCAGGTTTTGGAAACCTATTAAGTGCATGAATCACAGTTCTTTTATAACATGCTTAAACATTTATTAGCGTGCTATATTGTTATACACATGTAAATACTTTTAATTAATACTTAGATGACTGGTGTAGTGGTTCACAATCCGGACTATAAAGCCCGGAGGTTGCGAGTTCGAATCCCCCAAAGAGGAAAATAATGAAGGTGATAAGCACAAACATTTGTATCTAACTCATGGATGTTTATATACGTTAGCTTTGCTTAGTTTAGAGCTAGATGATTGGTGTCATGTGCTTGTTAGAATATAAAGGGTGTCACATAAAGAGCGTGCCAAACAAAAACTGTAGATTGAGCATAAAAAGCAGTACCTCCTGTTAAAAAATGTCCTAGTAAAAGTCGCACCGTTTTAGAGCAAATTGTGATTTTCTGATAATAATTGCTAAGAAAAACAACTTAAAATAGTAATTTGTAAAAAAATGGTTCGACTTTTACGAAGTCTATGGTTTTCGTTTGGCATGCTCTTCAAGGGACACCCTATACTATATTTTTGTTATACTGGTGGAGAACAAACGAATTAAGTAAGCTATACCATGACAAAATCATATCTCAATTCCAAATAAATATAAGTTAATTAGCCTGATTTACTGGCCAGTAATGGTTCCAACACGTAGATAGGTACCACTAATCTAAATTACTGTTATGTCTACATCTTGCAAGCTTACAAATCGGAACATTAACATCGAATTCGCAATTAGAGTTTGCTTAGATATAGTAATAACGATTTGACTCTGCTGATTCTACAGTGTATCATTACGCGGTGATACGCATCGTTATCTTTACGGTCTACGTGAGGTGAGCTTTCAGTGCCAGTTCTCACCTCCTCGAGACGGCGTCGGATTAACGACACAAAACCAATGTTTGTACACGTCCGACCTCTTCCGATAATAGGAGCTGAACGCTGCGAGGCGGTAAATAGCCGGAGCCTGCTTAGGAAACAACAAAGCGCCGGTATATCAATGCGAAGTCCACATCGGTCAAACAAACATCGTTTCTGCGAACACACGTCTCTTGTTGAGGAGCTAAGATAACAAGCCGCAGGGCCTACATGTCATCATTTATTCAGAATTGCAATTATATTTAAAAACATCATCTTATACCGAACACCACGATAGATAAATTACAATTCCAATAAAAATACAAACATTAAAGTGAGATATAATATATAAAGTAATGGGTTTTCTTATCAGATATCACTTGATTCCATATTGAAACTACATATCCGTACACGGGTAGCCGTAAATTGTCCCATGAGTTTCCATTAAATGAAGTAATGAATCAATCTTAGGATTGGTTTTCCTCAAACATGTCCGCGCACTCAATCGTCGCCCAGCGGCGCTGAGCCCCTTAATTGACATGTGTCAGAATGTGTACGCTGACCCTAGGGTCATGAGTGAACATAGTTTGTAGCATTCCGCAGTAACTTTCGCCAATACGCCGCCACTAGAAGACGAACTTGTTTTAGCGTATTGTGGTGTCGACCTAGTGACCCATGCACCTATTCTTGCCTATTTTATTGTCAATTATCTTAAAAGAGAATGGATCGGTCTTTTTTCTTGATGCGCCATCACTGACTTACTGGCGAGACACGTGAAGATAAAACTCAATCTGTACTTTACCTGTTATTATTTCTTACTTATCTTAAACTCAGACTAACTGATCATGATACATATAATGGTAGAAAAAACTTGATAGGTAGAAATGTTAGTAATGTATCTGAGGCGGCACATCACTAAACGATCAAGTACCTAACAACAGTTAACAAGAGCTCTGTCACGTTGCTCTAAAACACCGCTGAAAGTTCGTGCAATTTGCTGTACTCATTTAATACTATCGGTCGATAAAAGGGAGTGTAAGACATGTCGATATAAATAGCGGCTAATCGTGATTTTGCGCAAAGTCTGCACTGGCACCTTCGCGCCCCGCGCCGCGTCTTGCATTCCTCCAGATCCTGGGCCCGAATTATCATGTCTTATAGAAACCTAGTGAAGCCCTTTGCAATTGCTCCTTCGATGTCGTCAAATATGAACTAATAGCTGTTTTTCGTATTAACTACAAGTAACTTTCTTCCACGTTTACCACGTAAGCCACTAGCTTTTTAGGATCATTAAAAATAGTTTTGTAAACAAAAATAAAACACAAATGATGAAAAATAGTCAACATCGATCTACGAGTAACTAATTTAAGGTTTTATATTAATTAGTATAGATATTAGTCTTATTTTATAATTCGGCTTAAAAACAATGGGTGAGTAAGTCAAAATTGTCCAAATATTAAGTTACATTTGAGTTTACGGTTTAAATTTAGTTAGTAAACTCTGAGTGCATACCTTAAACCTATTTAAGACTATTTCTGGCCGGTCAGATAATATTTTTGGTCGCCTTATTGTTTTTAATGGTTGGGGTGGGCTGAGATGGTTCGGGTATTAGAACCTCTTGAAGCTTACATCAGCCAAAAGCTCTCGATATTTCTTAGAGAGTGGATTAAAGTTAGTCGCTATTAGCGTTCGTATTACAACTCCTGAACCGCGCTGAACTTTGCTCTTATTGTCAATTCGTGCTCACCGGTGCGTCGCTCCTAAACATTATACCATTTAAGAAGACCCACAGATAAACGGCTTTGTTCAGGGGTGATTGTCACCGAAACCTTAATTCAAGAGAAATTAATGATATAATAAATAATTACTTAAATCGATTGTACGATTTAACATAGTTTATAAATGTCGTGGGATACATACAACCTACCACTTCCCAAGGTTTATTTCAGATAATACTTCAGGTAGGTACATATTTTATGAAAATCTCTGACATATTATAACATTATAGAGACTATTCATGAATAGAATGGAAGCTGATACCATTATATACCTAGTGCTTATAAATCAACTTTCCTTAAACTTATGGTACTTTTAAAGCAAACAAAAAAACTTGATTAAAATCGGAAAACTTTAAAATGCATTGACATATAACTAACTTAACTGATTTCAATGTTTATTTTTCTGAAACATTGTCTCTCCACTAAGCATTGATAATTAACATAGCGGTTCTTATTTACGAACTTACTAGGTAGGCCGTCCACTTTTCGCTACTCGTTGCGCAATTTGAATCATACTATGTAGTACACTAATTGGCAATAAGATTATAAGTATCAGTCACGCAATAAATTGCTGTAACAATATTGTGGTACAAATTCAATTCATCGCTCCTCAAGGCAGAGGATTCGTTGACGCAACACAAAACAATGGGGTTTCGGTTCAGCGACCTTTCGGGATCTGTGACATCGCCGCGAAAATATGGGCACAAGTCGACATAGTTCGGCATAGTTGCTACATTGCGTATTCGCATACCACTTAACATTAGTGATGGGATAAAACATTACTGTCAAAAGTCGAGTATCTACTCTTTTAGGCATACATTTTAATGTGTTTGGCTAGTCTGTAATTTTAACCTCTTGAGTCTAAGTCTACTTTTTAAAATAATATCTAAATACACTTCCAATATGACTATTATGGCATATACTAAATAATATGGCAGTTTTGCCCACTACAAATCCTTATTCTCTCATGTTATTGTCGTCCAAAATATGAATACTTATCCATACCCTACAAGTACATATCCTTACACCGATTGTCTCTACCGATTGACGATCGAACCACTAACAAGAGCTATCTACAGAAATGTTCTCATTCAGGTTCAAGATACCGATACGATACCTGAATCGATAGAGTCGGGTAGTATAAAAATCGATTTAGTGCTCGAGTAAATGATATTTGTCGCGCGCCCGCTACTATGAGTAGGTACCATTTGCTAGTACAACCCGATGACGCGACAAACGCTCGTGCTATGTAACGCCCCCTCCGAATGACTGAACTGTGATTTTGAATATGAAATTAGAGCTTGTGTAATTGATATGACGCGCATCGATTGTCATAAACAATGTATTGCTTCAGTTTAATTAGTTTAGAATGATAGTCAAGGTTGTCGCTATAATAAATGCTATATGGCGGATGTTTACAGCGAGGTAAGTCTGAGCAGGATATCATTTATCTTTAAGTATTTTTTTTGTAACATTCAATTTGTCTGTGTCTATCAATATCTCTATTTTCACGTCATGATAAGTAATGCTGCGGCTTGCATAAGCCCTACTAGCAAGTACATGCGGAAAGCAACATTAGCCAGCGCATGGCGCGGGCGCGAGCTATCGCCCAGAGCGAGCAGATAATGCAGGCCGCGGGCTTCAATAAGAATAATGTGGCCTCTTTACCGCTGCATGCAGCGACGTCTTATTTAGGCGCAAACGCTGCTCAAATTGAGGCCTTTCAGCGCAATTACCTCCGCAGCAAAGGTGCGCGTTTAGCAGCAACCATCAAATCAAGTATGGACTCCTTCACTCACAAACCTGCAAGTTACTCGCATTAACATAGAACAACGATTCGTAACCGTACAAATAAGCCGCTTACACTGATCACAGAGGCATTATCGGGCTCATGTTTTACAATAGCGTTTATTTCGTCCTGCTGTTGTATCGGAATTTACAACGTGTTCTTTTTGATTTCCCATCAATTAAGGATATAAGTAAGCCTCTCATGTTAAAAGACTGTTTAGAAATGATCACTTTTTTGTTTTTATTTTATAAAACTATTTATAAGCACTTGATGTCTTATGACAAGTGGCGACTTCTAAGGTTTTTAGCTTTTAGATTGACCGAGGCGACTATGTGCATAACATATAAGGCGCTATATTATTATATCTGCCATACTAACAAAAACTCCATACAATTGTATAACTTTTCTAACTCCAACACAGTGGGACTGAGATATTTTTGTTTTTTGACAAACACATTCTTTTACGAGTATGTTATGGTACGTTAGTTATAAAGTTATGGGAAGTCAAAAAGAACACGTTATAGATTTTTGATATTATTTATCCATTTTTCTGATTTATTTCACATCCTATAAAGAAGTAGGTATCAGATTTCATAATGTAAATACCTAAAATCATATTTTGACATTTTACATACAAAACACCTATTATTTACAATTTGACAATTACAAATTAAACACGTCTAACTTTATTGATCAAACATATTAAGTATCATTTATAACTCTGAGATAGCGATTATACCATTATGAATTTCAATAAGATATGGATAGTATGACTGTCTATGCTAAGTAATAGTTTCAATCATTGTATAGTTAACAATAAGTAGCGAGCGCAAAATTCAATACAAATAATTCCCGTTGCTCAAGTCGAAACCAAAAAAAAAAGAATAACGGAACGATTCCACCGCGGGGATGTTATCGGTGTTTCACAATGGAGGTTGTTGGCAGACAATGGAACACCAAGAGCGACGAAGTAGGGCGAGCGACGTGCGGTGGTGAAATGTTGGGTGGGCGGCGCCGCGCACGCCGCCCCGCCCAGCCCTTTCACCGCCCGCCCGCGGCGCCCCGCCCCACCGCCTCCTACCCCTCAAAAAGCACCTTCCTTAACACATTACGTAACCAAACCATGCTATTCCCAAGAATAGAAACACAGGCCTCGGGGCTTGCCCCATTGAGCTCGTAATGAAAACGACTTGCGAAACAGGCAGGTACGGTCAGCCATGCACGCACTGTGCTTCATCTCAACTAAATCATTGTTTTGCTGAGTCCCAACAGTTGTTACATTTGATTAAATGAGTCAAGTAAAATAAGAATTAATATTTATGAAAAAGCTTCTTTTTTCACACTAATTATGTGCTAATTATTCCTTAAATTTACTATAAAATTAACACAGCACAAAATAAAACCGTAATTCATACAATAAATTTTCAAACTTACTAGTTTCCGGTATTACAAGATATTCAAGTCGTCATCATTTCAGCCATAGGACGTCCACTGCTGAACATAGGCCTCCCCCAGTGACTTCCAGATTGGCCGGTTGAAAGCGGCTCGCATCCAGCGGCTTCCTGCAACCTTTACCAGGTCGTCTGTCCACCTTGTATTGTAGGTGGACGTCCTACGCTGCGCTTGCCGGTACGTGGCCTCCATTCCAGAACCTTTCTGCCCCATCGGCCGTCAGTTCTACGTGCTATGTGCCCCGCCCACTGCCACTTCAGCTTGCTTATCCGTTGGGCTATGTCAGCAACTTTTGTTCGTTTACAAATCTCCTCATTCCTTATTCGATCCCGCAAAGAAACGCCGAGCATAGCCCTTTCTATAGCACGCTGTGCAACCTTGAGCTTTCTTATGAGGCCCATAGTGAGAGGCCACGTTTCAGTTCCATATGTCATCACTGGTAACACACACTGGTTGTAGACTTTCGTCTTCAGGCACTGAGGTATTTTGGACGAGAAGACGTTACGTAGTTTTCCGAACGCTGCCCAGCCGAGTTGGATTCGACGATTGACCTCCTTCTCAAAATTTGACCTACCCAACTGGATATTCAAGTACATGTACGGTAATGTTGTACAAAAATATTTTACTCCCATTTCAATAGTCACGCGTCACTAGCATAAATATTGTAGTCTAACTGTAGGTATCAGTAAATCATAATTCAACTACTAGTTTCATCCAGTGCCAAATCTGTTTTCGACCAGGTTTTTCGTATTTACTCCTGAGAGTAGTCAAATTCTGCGTATTAGTTATATGATTGTTTGTGTATCGACTTCTTAAGAGTAAAGGGAGCATACGGGTCAAATAGCCCATAAAGATACCATCGTAATGTAATTAAACAGAAAATGTAGCCTACAAGAAAATATCATAGATTTGCCTAAGTGTAGTACACCTGAATTAGAACATAGAGCCTTTCAACCCTCTCGCTAAGAGCGGTTAATACCATGCATTGGCACACAGGTAGGTAGGCCAGCACGACTGCCCTATTAATTGCTAAAGCCAGATTGAATTTGCCGTGAGAGATCTTTTAATTATACATGCATTTTGAGCTGGCACATGTCTAATCACTATCATAAGGCCGCATGTCCACGCGAACCCCAATGAGCGAAATAACATTTTAAAAATAAAAGATACAATCAGAATGATGTCAGGTAATGTTTTGAGAACCCCAATAGAGATTGTCCGTGGCAGTGTAGTTTTTTTTGTTTGTGACAGACAGGTTACAAGGTTATTCTTGAGTTACGGGACACCCTATGTACTGTATAAAGTTAACTACTGTATCGTGTAATATTTGTAGTTACTCGTTCATTTGTACTCCAAGAGGGAGAGAGAGAGGCCTTAAAGGCGCATTTTTATTGTTTGATAACTTGGTCGATATACCGCATACATGTGATATAACGCTAAAGTTCATTAGACGGTAACGCGGCCGCGCGGTTTTTATACTGCATTCGGGGACTCCGCATGCGTTACAAAATTCATCGAACGATAAAGCATGCGAGGTAGCGTAGATTGCTTTTAATTTCTCTGCGGATATTTTTTTTATCAGTAAGTCGTAAACAAATAAGATTGCCCCAGACAACAGTAATTAAATCCATGACATATTAAATATAAATATAAATAAATATATATTGGCCAACATCACATACATTGCTCTGATCCTATGATAAGTAGTTTAAGCACTTGTGTTACAGAAATCAGAAACAACGACGGTACCACAAAACCCAGACCCGAGACCATATAGAAAAGCTATTTTCCTACATTGACCGACCGGAAATCGAACCCGGGACCTCAGAGATAGCGACACCCAGTTAGGTATGCTCGCCTCTTGGCTATAGAGGTCGTCAACAAGCATTGTGCATTTAGATCGCTAGAACTAGAATCAGTTTTTTAAAGCAACTGCCGAATTCAAGGCTTAAGTTCTGGGTGTAGCGCATGTGGGCCCTACCGATCAACGAAAACAAATCCCCGCATGCGGACCATATGGCATGCCTTACAGAAATCTCCTACACCTCACATGCTAAATTTCAAAGTCATGCTGTAAACTGGAGCCAAGTTTAATAACGGAGGCTTCTTTTGTACGTTGAAAATACGTTTTGAGAGGCTGTACCTTGTCTTTGAGTTTTAATTTAAAAAACTTTTGACAGATTTTTAACAGAAGCATGGGGCAGTAGATCTTGTATTAAAATACTAAATTTAGCTCAATATCACACCGATACACCGACCGACCTCCACAAAAAATGGGCGGATAGGTAATGTTCTAATTACGGTAGTTTTAAATAACATGTTACCTACTTGACAAAAAATGAGGCATTTGTTTTTTATGGGTTTCACGCCAATATTTATATTAATATAGAACATTTATTAATTAATGAAAAAAAGAATGTAAAAAAATTAAAAAGAAAACAAATTAGTAAAGAAATTTATATAATTTTATATTATAAGTCTTAATATAATATTCTAAGTCTTTTGTTACTTTAGATTGGTGAAAAATTATCTTTTTTCGAACTAGCTGTAATTTTATAGAATTTGTAAAAAATGCCGCTTGATATCACATTTTAAGTACCAGGAGTTCCAATAACAACTAAATTGACAAAATTCACCCCATGAACAACTTAAGCCTTCAAACATCTATCTAGAACAACGAGTTGCTCGGATATTTTTAGGAAGTCTAGGTTAAAGTCTGCAGGATTAAAAACAAAAATTTTCGCTACTAAACAAATTTAAGACAAGACCTGGTACTGGTAAACGACAATAACCCTTACTTATTAGGAGATTCTGATAATTTTACCCCTGCAAATCCATTAGTTACCGGTCCACATTTAACCTGAATGATATTTCTTATTTGCTTATGCTATTTTACGTTCAATTCCTAATAAGTTATGAAGTGTGATTGCATTAAAGATTAAATAATAAAATAATATAAAAACGAATAGCATAATTGGCCCTAGTCTTAGTTGCACGGCGACCGCATCTAATGGAGCAAACCCTGAGAACAATAACTACATTAAGTATCCGCATTATGTTTATTGTTCCTCAATGCTCGAGCCCTACAACGGATGAAAGGTTAAAAAGCTCAAATAAGCGTGCATTAGGAAAGAGGTGGCCCGCCGGGTCGCGGTTAGAATGCAAACTGCCGCCCATACATTAAATCTGCTGCATTGGAATTGCAAAGTCGTGATTTGTCAAAGCATAATCTAAGGAACCGCAATATTCGCACATCGTAATTATTATCGCTGGTAAAATGGCACCCAAATCTTTAGCGGCATCTCACGCCTTCATTCGTTCGGTAAACAATATGGACGACTAATATTTACTATCTCATCTTTAAATCAGTTTATTAATGACCTGAGTCAGCTTCATGCTGACACCTTGTAATATTCACGTAAGGGTTTAAATATATTTTAGTTTAGTTTTGTATAGGTATATCTTATGGGCAAAATAAACCCAATTTTTTTTGTTAGGCAGTAAATACAAATTCGTCTTAACTTCTAAGCTAAGTAATTTACCCACTCGTTTAACACTTCTGATGCACTTAGCAATGAAACGGTGAGATTATTACAAGATTAGTTATTCATTTTAAATAAAACGGAGCACAACAAGCTGTCTATCGTGACGTCTACGGAGTAGAGAGCATAGACAAGTAAGTACAAGAAGGCGCGATATTTTACTGTAACAATTTCGATACAAAAAATAGCAGATGCTCTTCACTAACTTTTTAATGTAACTAATTTTGTTGAACCCATAGGAAATGCGCTGAATACCAACTTATTAAAAAAGTCATTTTACTTAGTTAAATTTTTTAACATTCATTTAAATTTGATTAACGGTTGAAAACCAATGCTCTCGTAACAATATCACAATATGCGCAACTCCAGATTAAATAGATTGATACTAAAATTCCCATATCTACTAAATACCGTTTTCAATTTACCTCCTAGAGCTATAATTCTTCAACGTCAGCCGTTAGCGTGACTACATGAGCATTCCTATTACAATTGAATTACAATTAGAAGACATTGCTAATATTTTGTAGCGCTTGCTCACCCATGCTCCGGACACCCTATCAGCGACTCTAAATTATTTCCTCAGCCCGACGATGTAACAGTACAACGTCGCGTACAGATAAACGTTTGATTTATCACATAGAATATTTAATGACACAGCACAATTGGTATTTATTTATAAGGCACAGTTAAATTCACCGTGGCTGTTACACATAAATTTGTTGGAACCACGTTTTCCATATTGCTAGTTTTACAATGGACCTGTCCCTAAGGCTCTTTTGTATTCCACGCGAAGGAACTATTGAGCAGATCGTGTAAGCCACTAAATAATGACGTGCATGCCCTTACGTATTTTCAAAGAAACAATTGATTCAATAAAGATAGAACAAAAAACTGTTTAAATATTTATTCTGTATTTAATAGTTTAAATATCACCTATCTACTCGTATATATATATATATATATATATTTATTTGTTACAGAAATCATACAAGTGCAAAAAACGTGTTTAATACACGTGCTTATAAATATGTAAGTAGGTAGAGCTTAAAATTAACATACATAACATTGATTAACGTGATTATGTGTAGCACTGGAACTTCACCTAAAGCTTCCTGAATTTTTAAGTAAATAAATAACATTTCAATATATTTAATTTGCATAATTTTCACGACCAAAATATTTTGTAGGTAAATATAAAAGTATGATACCTTCATATGTTTTAAAATATTTCAACAAAATTTATTTGTACCGTTAATATTAATAGAATGGTACAATCGAAACAGCTAATTTAACAACAGGTCGCATAAAACGATTACACTAGTCATTGGAAGCGTGAGAGCGAACTACCCTCGGTTCGACTGCGATCGAAATTACAACGAGCACGAAGCACGACCGGCGACCGCAGCAATATCGCACTGCGCCCGCGCCGCTCGGTCGCTCGCGCCCTGCGATTTATTGCTCGGACAGACTAACGCGCTCCTCCAATTATTAAGCATTTAATTATAGTCAAGAGTGGAGAGATAAATCGCGAACAATTATTTCTAACTCCTAACGACGCCGCGCGGCGGGTTGCCTATTGCCCAATAGCACCATAGACGATATTTTGCGCGCGCGCCGCTACGAGCTAATAATTGAATTTCCCCTGGAGAACAATTGCCTCGATTACAGCGCGGGCAGACACGGATCGACGCCTAATGAATCTCCCCGCTGTCTAGTTATTTACAGAGATAAACTCTGTGTTTACTGGGTACATGCGCATGATTGCACGAGCTACCAATAAATTAGATTTATCAAGTAGGTAGGTAGGCCTTCGTACGTGAGTGAGATTTATATACAAAGTTTCAGAACCTCTTATATTTATATAGGTACAATTGTATTATTGCAGCTTTCCATATGCACATTCAACTGTAGTCTCTATTTTCTTAAAGGTGCTTTCCTTTTCACACACCAAATAAATAGAAACTAAAGAGTTTAAAAACGGAGTAGCCTTCCGTTATTATTATTACATCTCACAATATTACAATGCCTTCTGTCCATTAAACATAATAATCGGTTTCGTAACACGGCCCGAGCAGATCAATCGGGTATTGACCGACGTACGCGCACGCGGCGCCGTGGACGGCCCCAATCAATGGGATGCAAGCCCCATTTCACGATTTCAATATACTTATATTTTAATGAAATGTCAGTACAACTGAAATCTATATTGTGTAAGGTGGGCCGCATTCTCGTCCTTCCCTCTGATATTAGCAATTTGTTTTCGTATTGAAAACAATAAGAACGATTGCATCACGCTAAACATTACCATTCTGATATTGCTTACTATCTTATTTATATTCGAAATTGCAAGACCTAAATTGCAAATGCGCCTTCGCTTTCAAAGCTTTACTTATTTGATACAAAGTTAGTAAGGTGATCATAATAAGAGACATCGTAAACGTGTATTGCAGAAGCCGGCAATCCATATAAAAAGTAAATTGAATGCGTCGGGCGGCGCTGCGGCTAGCGGCTGGATGTTTAATATCTATTAGCGGCGTATCTTAGCGGAGAGTTGCCCCAGATCCGGCCGGTCGGACCAGTTCTGGGCATCCTTGCGTAACAACAACGCGCTCGATCTGCTTGCAAAAATGCATTACCGACCTCCCGATGACGAACGCCCCTTAAAAGCTTTTTAAGATTTGCGAATAAAAGATTACCAGTAACGTGACTACCACGAACCGCAATGGATTAATCGTTGCACAACTTGAACCGATTTCCAGCGGGGAAAACGGGGCTCTGTTTTATACGGAGGTGTTATTATAAATCACCGAATCATAATTACGTAATAACTCCACCACGCCCTACAACGACATGCAATTTTGAGTCGGAAATTACATAGCAGCGCTTTATTTATGAAGCTTCTTATAAATCTGCATACCTACATGTTTATTTAGGAAAGAAGACGACCTCGAAATTTGAAAGGATGTGCAGGAGACATTATTATTAGTAACAACTTTTTGTTTCACAAGAAATGTTTTATTCATGCTATTAATTAATCGTTATGTCACAATTTATGATTCCAAAAGATGTGATTTATGCTTGTGTCATATATTTTATTGAATTATATGCTATTACAACTAGTAATACACAATCTACCAAGAAACTAATTAATTAGGAAACGTATTTGATTTAGTAGTGGCTAATGGTTTTAAATTCGAATACTCGTAGAACATCTTTCTTTAAAACTAAATAAATACAGCGCTCGCAGCATTACAGTGCTCCTTAAAATTACCGGTAAGTAGGTAGGTAGACAGTTAGGATCACGAGAAATTAAACTGTTCTAGAAATAAGTAGTAGTAAAACCTTACATTTTAACGTTGAAATGAGTTTAACTAAATAGTAGTTTTTGAGCTTACAACGTCCCAGCTAAGGATAGCTGGGTAGAGGGATAGTGTTATGTATTTTTTGCAACAAAGGGATTTGTTACACAGAATACATAACGCCACCAATAACATAGTAAGTAATGTTCGGTAAAACTCTACTTACCTACCCAGCGACCCAGATATTGACCAACATCATAGTTCACAAGACAGAGCTTTTAAAAATAAATTTTCTAGATGTTTCGAATCATTTTCAAGCTATAAAAGTGTTGAAGCCAAACAATCCAAGTTACACAACCGTGTTAGGTTTGCATCAAACGTGTCGTGTCTCGGTTCCCATGCTACTTAGAGGCCGGCACAAGACTGCAACACCGGAACATGATCCTCGTGATAATTTATAGGTAAGAGCGAAGAAAGCGTGCGCAAGCCCTGGCCCTATTAAATGATGCATGCACCCAACACCGCAGACGCGCCGACTGCTCTGGTTCAGATTAACGGTAGGTAATAGGCAAACGCCTACTCTGCGAAGATAAATTGGCTCCACAATACGGCTCCACAATAAAATATTTGACGTGGTAACTTCGGATTGTGTAGACTAAATATTCAAGAAAAACATTTTATAGTAAAAGGTATGCAATCAGGCGCGGTCCGAAGGGGAGGGGGGGGGGGTCACAGGGGACATGCGCCCCCCCTAAATTCGTACACGTCAAATTAAAAAATCTTCTAAAATATATTTAATCGATCTATACTTAAAAAACAAACTCTTTTTTTTTTTCATTTTGAATGTTTCCATTCTGCATTTGAAAAATTGCATACGTAGAAAATTTACGATAACTCGATTAAATTGCACCGTATGTGCACTGCATGAGGTTCTTGTTGGAGCGCTGTCAGCGTACGCCTGTGATCTCTGATGAATGACGGCGCATCTCGCGTTTTTTTTTTAAGTATATTTTATCCACAAATTACTATTATTATTATTATTACTCCACAAATACGACGACTGAAATTAATTAC
This sequence comes from Anania hortulata, assembly GCA_963576865.1. Classification (NCBI taxonomy): domain Eukaryota; kingdom Metazoa; phylum Arthropoda; class Insecta; order Lepidoptera; family Crambidae; genus Anania; species Anania hortulata. Next base: position 15,662,443 of record OY756388.1, on the reverse strand, counting down.
AGTAAATTGGTATTCTAATATTGTTCCATAGACCAAATTTTTAAAAATTGGCACTACCTTGAAATGTAACCTTGTATAGAAGTTCCATTCGTACCTACTGTTTAGAGTTAATGGTTAATCCCCAGGACAGTGCCTGCTTATTATTTCGCACAAAGTTTGTATCTGTGTACTTAATTCCAAACCCTGGAGATATGTTTCATTCCTCGTCGATGTTACGTAAAAACGCATAGCTTTATAATAAGTAACATAATATCTGAATAAGTATTAAAACCTTTGCGCTTGTCGAAACTGCAGCTTTGATAATTTAAGCGTATTACTTATGTACCTGTATACAATTTACTTGCTTACTGATTGCTGATTGTGTAGTGGCGAGGCGCAGGCGAGCCGCGGTTGCCTTCACTAAAATGTTAATAAAATTGCAGTCGTATACAGCAAACATTTTACTTAATGCGCCCAGTTAGCAGTGCGGGAGCTTCGCCTAATGCACTCATGCTTCGTTTAAATTTAACGTCTATAAATAGTTGAAATTAAGACATCCAGACCCTCATTATCGTTCGCGACACCTGTTTATAAATATTATACGTTATGGCCAGGGTTGGCACAAGTTTAATTATGCAATTTTTAAATTAACTCTGATTAATGTGTATCGAAATATTCAGAGGTGTGGTCAAAAAATGATTATTCTATTTAGTCCGTCAGTTAGATTATATAAAAAATATTGGACCCATATTTTGTCTTTTGTCAATCAAACAAAAAATGACGAAGATAAAGTGCATCAAAGTGAGCACGTGATGTCACGTCTTGCTAAAAAGTTTCGCAAGGCGTGACGTTACGCGAAACTTTAACGGGCTATATCTTCATCATTTTTTGTTTGATTCAGAAAATAAAAAATACGTGTCTAATATTTTCTGTTAATCCAACCGACGGACTAATTAGATTTTTTTAGGAAACTAGCCCATTGTAATTCTATGCAGATAATAGTATCTAGACTAGCTACTTCCCGCACACCAGGAGATAGCCAAGTTACGATATTAGATCGCGGTAGCAGGCTATCGAAAACCTAGGCCCATTTGTCCTGTATCCAATTTGATTTAATAAATTTATTGCGTTCTATAAGGTTAGACGTTCTAAATTATGTACCTACATAATATAGTATAATGGATCAGAAGGGAGGTAGTTATTTAAAAATGAAATTCAAACGGAAACACAGTTTATTCCTATTCTTAATTATTAACACAAATACTGCAAACAACCAAAGTTATAATCAAAGAACTAAAAATCTTAGAGTTAGGTTCGAACAAAAGATCTAGGGTTTCTAATAATGAGTACTAGCTACACGCAATAGAGGAAACGTCCACCGTCTTCAACTGCCAGCCAAAAAGTGAGTGCTCCGCCGTCGCGCAGTCCTTTTTACATGACGTTTCCTTGCTTGTCCGATGCGGTGTTGCCTGTTTGTTGTGTCAATTTCAACGGTTTCATCCAATACGGCCGTTCCTGACAGCGTGACGTCCTCGTCCGCTTTGCTCGGTCCTGCTGCATCGTCCGCTTGAACTACTTCAGCGGAATTGTCCTTGTGGTTGACTCCAGCAGATTCATCAGCTTGGCTGTCTCCAGATGACTCAGTCGCTTGGTTGGCTCCAGAGGCTTCAGCTGACTCTTGTGTTTGATTTGCTGTCCGACTCTCTTGAGAAGCTACAGCTGCTTCAGGTGGTTCTGTTTCAGCTGCAATTACAACAGAACATAATTACAACCGGATAGAAGTAATTTAAAAGTAAACCAAAACCTCAACTATCACTCCTTATTTATGCATGAACTTGTGAGCGCTCTAGTTGATGCAGAAATAAGATCAAACATTAATCATTTTCACTCAGTCAGCCAATAGATTGATGAACAGGTAAGTAGAAAACATAACATTCAAACATCTTTCTTTCCAACGTATTCTCACATACCAAGATAAACTAGTGCGCATGTTAACCCCAAATACACCATGGTTCGTCTTAATAATAACTTCCACGCGTACTCAACACAGGTAAATATCATCTTAACATAAGTAGTGACGAGCAAAGATTTTCACCTAGGTCATATCTACTACATATGCTAAGATCTGCCGTAACAAATGCCAGAACAGACTGTGGCTCTTCGTTACCGCTGTGGAGTCTCTTCGCGTCTGCCGTGACTTACGTCACCACTACGACAACATGTCGCAGTCTGCCGTGACTTACGTCACCACTACGACCACAAGTCGCAGTCTGCCGTGACTTACGTCACCACTACGACAACATGTCGCAGTCTGCCGTGACTTACGTCACCACTACGACCACAAGTCGCAGTCTGCCGTGACTTACGTCACCACTACGACCACAAGTCGCAGTCTGCCGTGACTTACGTCACCACCACGACCACAAGTCGCAGTCTGCCGTGACTTACGTCACCACCACGACCACAAGTCGCAGTCTGCCGTGACTTACGTCACTACTACCAGTCAAAGATTACAAAATGAAGCTATGCCTTTTCAGGAGAAAAAAATTAACAACCAATACATAAATACCGTAATACGTAAATCATAACTACCCCCATCAAGCATATTTATTATAGCGCAACAATTTGACATGAAGCTAAGCTATTTAATGGTGCAACGCAACTCACCCTCAAAAAAAACAGCACACGTTTCCGGAGACCACTCCCCTTGCCACGGAACCATGTATTCCGAAGCGGCTTTAGTGTGTTTGCCATAAGAGCCTGCTAACAGTTCTAACTCATATCGGTCATGTGGGAGTACCTTGACTACTTTGTATGGCCCACGCATCCCAGAATCAAACTTCCCAGTGCTTTGGGCGTTTTTTTATAACAAATGCCTTATCCCCGACTATATAACTACGAGGTGGTCTCCGATTTTCATTAACAGTCGCATCCTGTTGTTTTTGGTTTGCGACAAGTAACTCTGAAGCCCGTTGCCGTCTCAGAGTCATCAAAGCTTCCCGATTAGGATTAGAATTTTCTAAAGCGACATCTCGCACTAATGACCGTAGGACTGGGGTCGTAGCGTCAATGCCAATAAGAAGTTGAATAGCGGACATTTTAGTTGTAGCTTGTTTGGTCATATTAATAATAAGTTGAATTTTCCAAATAACATCAGACCAATAGGAACCCTTATTATTTACTTCAATTCTAAGAAGGTTTAAAACTGTTCTACAATAACGTTCGGCCTGACCATTTTCACGGTGCATTTCGGGAGTGATAAAGTGTATAGAACATGATAACTCACCAACAAAATCTTTAAAGTTATTGCTTTCAAACATTCGACCCTGATCGTTTACTACAAGAGAAGGTGTACCAAATAAGGAAATCATATTCGTAAATACACGTTTTAACTCATAAGTATCTTGACGATAAAGGGTGTAAAGTAAGCAATATTTAGAAAACCCATCTACAATGACAAGTACATATTTAAACCCTTTGGACTCGGGCAATGGGCCAAGGACATCCATATGTATGGTGTGAAAGGGCTCATCAGGTTTGGTCCACGATTGAATGGGTTGATGAGGGGCCCTAGGTATCTTTTTCTGCGATAAACAAATGAGACAGTGGGTTATGTATTTTCTAACAAACTGTCTCAAGCCTGGAAACCAAAAATGTCTAAGAATGAGATCAATTGTTTTATCTATCCCGATGTGATCATGTTCATCGTGAAAGATCCGAAGAAGACTCAGTCTGTGACCCTTTGGAATAAAGCACAACAATCTACCGTCCTCTCCTGCTGAAGGGGAGTACTTGTAATATAGCAAGTTGTTGCGGATCACATATCTCGCTGAATCTAACCGACCGTCATTCAACTGTTCAATTAATTTTTGTGTCTCGTTGTCGGCAGTTTGTGCAATTTGTGCCCAATTTGCAGGGCGGTGTATATGCAGAACTTCTACAGGATTTCTACTTAGATAATCCGCGTGAGACATAAGCGTTCCCTTTCGGTACTCCATACTGAATCTGAAGTCCTGCATATAGACCCACCAACGCGCAACACGAGGGATGAGATCCTTTTTCCGTTCAGTCAACTTCAGCGAATCACAATCCGTAACAACTTTAAAATCAATTCCAAGAAGGTAATGGCGAAAGTGATGGAGGGCTTTAACGATAGCCAAGGTCTCGAGTTCGTAACTATGATATCTCGACTCGGCACCTTGGGTCGCCCTGCTGAAATAAGCCACTACTCGCTTTCGTTTGTTTCCGTGATCTTGCAACAGTACCGCACCATACCCCACAGAGCTAGCATCCGTGTGCAATTCTGTTGGAAGATCCGGGTCAAAGATCGCAAGCACCGGCTCATCAGTGAGGCGTGCGATAATATAGTCACGTGCTGCCTCCTGCTCGCTTCCCCAAACAAAAGGTTCATCTTTTTTTACACAGCTTAGCTATGCTTGCGGTCTTTGAAGAATAGCCAGCTATGTAGCGTCTAAAATACCCAGCGAGTCCCAGAAATTGTCTAACCTGTTTCACATTCGTGGGTCTCGGTGACTTTACTAGAGATTCGACCTTTTCAGGGCTCGGTCGTACCTGACCCTGACTAATTAACCTCCCCAGGTACTCGATTTCAGTAGACAAAAAATGGCATTTTTTAAGATTAATTGAGAAGCCTGCGGAAGTCAACACAGTCAGCACCTGACGCAATGTCTCTATCCCCTCGTCTATTGTAACCGAAGGGATCAGGACATCGTCGATATATACCAGGACCTTACCGCTTTCTATCAGTGGTTTTAAAGTATCTGTGATGATTTTTTGATAAACGACTGGTGCGTTTGCCAACCCGTAAGGCATCTTTAAATATTCAAAATGGCCCTCCGGGGTTACAAAAGCTGTTTTGCTTATCGAATCGGGGCTTAATTTGATTTGATGGAACCCTGTGGCCATGTCTAGGCTTGAAAAGAACTTGGCTTTGCCCAACTTGTCTATGTGATCCTCTATTAAAGGTAAGGGAAATCGAGACTTGATCGTTATAGCGTTTAGAGCTCTATAATCAACACACATTCTGTCCGATCCATCCTTTTTTTTTACTAAAAGTATCGGACTCGCAAATTCAGAATTAGACTCGCGAATAATTCCTTTACTGGATAAATCTTTGACAATTTCTCTAACTCGCAGTTTTTCGTTTTGTGATAATTTGTAGGGGCGGTAGTTAACAGGCACATCACTATTTAATTGAATGTCCATTTCCCCAGTGGTTACTGTTGAAGTAGCCGTTACAGTTATAAACGATTCCGAGAATTCGTCAATTGTGTTCATCAATCGATCTTTATCATTACCAGTCAGTGAGGTGCTAATGTCTCGTCCAAGATCTCGCAAGTGGTGCACAATTGATGGACTCTCAATCCTAACTAGCCTCTGAATTTCATTTGAACGAATATACGTAACGCCATGACGATTTAAAATGTCAGTACCAATCAGCACGGGCATGCTCATGCTCGACTCAGGTACCACGAACAATTCAACCTCTAATGAAAGCTCAGGAAATTGAATAACGACTGTAACACTAAACGTAGATTCGATCTCTTGACTGCCTATTCCCCGTAAAACGCGATACGTAGGTACTTTATGGCATTGAAGATGCTTTAAAATTGATTCTGAAATCAATGATATACTTGAACCACTATCCACAAGAACGTCTAGTGTGACACCCTGTATAATAGCAGGCATTACATCACTACATGTTTGCACATCAATCTTACGACAAAAATTTACATTCCTACTCTGCTTATTGGCTGTACTTTCAGCGCGTTGCTTAAAGAAACAGGATTCGATGGTGTGACCATTTTTATGACAATAAGTGCAATTTGGAATCTTATTATTAGGAACATTAGAGTTGCTTTTTAAAGTACTAGACTCGCTATTTTGCGTGGTCAATTCTATCCGTGGCTTTTTAGGACAATTATATTTTTTATGACCTACACCATGACACGTAAAACACCTTACATCAGACGTTCCCGATTTACGTTTGCGAGGATCTGATGAGTATGTAGTTTTGTTGAAACGTGACATGGGAGATGATGTTGGAATACGGATATCGACTTTGGGTTTCGAATACACAGACAAGAATTCAACGATTTCATGTGGTTTTAATTTGGCATTGATTGCTGCGGCCTTCACTTGAGGATCTAGAATGCCTCTTATAACGATAGAAGATTTTAAGTCGTCTGACAAGCCCGTCACAATATTTAACCGTAATAAAGATCGGCGAGCATACTCAGCATAGGACGCGTAATTTTTGGAATCTGAACTCATAACTTCAAATAAAATATTTGCTACATCGATAGTTTGGGGACACAAATATTTGAATTCACTTTTAAAGTTAGTCCAGGTACTGTCATTAGTTACCCAATCTCGAAGCCACGTACATGCATCGCCTTTAAGACAACTAGCAACACGAGAAAAACATTCACTATCACTCCAATGATTTATTAAGCGCGCCTGGTCAACCTCCGTACACCAACTATCAAAATTGTGAACACTGGGATCAAAGCTAGAAATATAATAATGGACTGGTCTTACTTGCACCAACGAAGAAATGGCCCCGACCAATCTCTCCGTTACCTCCTCGGCAGAACTTCCGCAACGTGGGGTAGAAATGCGCGCCTGGGCCTGCTCCACAATGCCACCGGTCTCCATCAATCCATTATGCAAGGGTTCGTCGACGGCAGAAGTCGGCCTAGGAGACGAACACTGCTGGGGTGGCGGTAGCGGTGAGCCCTGATGCACCGCCGTAAGTGTCTCCGAGCAGGGTGGCGGCAATTGAGACGTGGACCCTAACCTACCCTCTATTTCATTTAATCGATCTAGTATTGTACCCAAGACTTTATTTTTAGATTTGGTTTTACGACTTTTACGTTCAGACATTTTAACTAAAACTCAAACTATTTGCTTATCATCTCAGTCGATGTTGAAAAAAAAAAATAAGATGGCACACTATATGGGAAATAACACTTAAATTCGTGAGTGAATCTCACTTCTGATATAATGGATCAGAAGGGAGGTAGTTATTTAAAAATGAAATTCAAACGGAAACACAGTTTATTCCTATTCTTAATTATTAACACAAATACTGCAAACAACCAAAGTTATAATCAAAGAACTAAAAATCTTAGAGTTAGGTTCGAACAAAAGATCTAGGGTTTCTAATAATGAGTACTAGCTACACGCAATAGAGGAAACGTCCACCGTCTTCAACTGCCAGCCAAAAAGTGAGTGCTCCGCCGTCGCGCAGTCCTTTTTACATGACGTTTCCTTGCTTGTCCGATGCGGTGTTGCCTGTTCGTTGTGTCAATTTCAACGGTTTCATCCAATAATAGATTTATAGATAATTTTAGACCAGTTTGGGCAATTAATTAATTTTCAATCTTCTTTCTTCTTTCTTTCTCTATTCAACCTGAAAGTTTAATGTAAGTTTTTCCAAAGTAACGAATTATTGTGATCTTTAGTGTACCCTATTAAATGACTAATAAATGTTTTTTATTTATTGTTTTGATGTCATAACACAATTTAGTGCCCTTTAATTTATTTTTTCTGACAATTCTAGATTCAGAGTGCTATATCAAACAGGCCTAAGGGTTAGATGGTTAACCAAGACCACACAAATAACTGTTACAGTGCGTACAGACAGTTCTGTACAGAACAGAACAGTTCGTATTTCATAATGGAAACAACAGAATAGGATTTGATTACTGCGTTGCCCGTCCGTGTGTCACAGCTCAGCCTTTTTTCTTCGTAACAACTTTAAGTAAGTAGATATAAGATCTATCAACCCTATGCCATCCGTCTGGAGTGTACCAGAACTACTTTTAAATTAGGTTTAAGTTTTATTGTTTTACTAATAGCCACATATCCTAAATTTTGTTAGTTGATAAGAATGATAAGTCTTTAGGAGGCGAGCTCGTTGGGGTCAGCAGAGCGACTCGTGACTGAAAGCCATGCAATGAGGTATATGCAGTCGCAATGATTGGCTTATCCCTATATTCTTATGTCGGGGACATAAAGGTCAAACTTATGGAACAAGGACTCTGGCAGCTCAGTCGAACGTACGGTCACGATCGCCGATGTCTCGTCGCCAAATAACGCGGATACTAACTGACCATTTCACGCGGTAATTGTCAATAAATAATGTGAGATAGTTTTTAACTTGTAATAATTTTCTTATTTGTGATATTACCCCTAAAGATGACTTACAATAAGTAAATTATAACCTTAGTTTTCTATCAAAGGTATACGTTACCTACGTAAACCTGCGCAGCTGCTGCTGCGTAGAAAAGTTTATAGGTAGGTTTTTCACTAGTTAATTTGTTAATTGGTAAAGAAGGAAAATTTTCATGGCTCGGTATTTCCGAAGTGTTACAGTCTCAATAATCGTTGAACAATAAACTCGTTCAAAATTATGGGCGCAGTCAATTTAATCAAAGTGAAATTTTTGACTTTACTCTTTTTGTTCAGGAGACTTATTTTTGAATCATGCGAATTCCAATCCGAATACGAAATCGCAAGATTCGCATGCGAATTCATAAAATCACTATTTTTGAAAATTCATTTCGTGAATTCTGCAACGGTCCTACTCCTACCCACTCGTTTTTCGTTTTGTACTAGTAGAAAGTACGGAAGAATGACATTGACGAGTAAATATTTGTCAGAAATTTGTCATAATTATTAAACCGATTTATTTGGTATCGCAAAAATAATAAAGTCCCAAATGATTTATTGGAAAAAAACTAACAGGTGATTTTTTAAAGTGTAATAAGTACTATTTCATCTATCCTCGTGAGAGTTTAAGAATTGAGAAAAACAATCATTTTGCGCATCATGTTGTCTATTGCCATGTTTTAAACTAATTGATAAAAAAAATCTGTCGTGATTTTCAACATCCAAAGTGTAAACAAATGAGCTTTAATTAAAGAGAGCTTTCACGATCGCACACACTTATCGGAACCTTGGATTGACTGATTAGCCGCCGCGTCCATGGCCGAATAAAAAGTTAGTTCGCGGACCCAATTAGAATCCATTTTAAGGTGATTAAAGATAGCTCGGTGGCCATTGTTCTTGAGCGGCGTCGGCGTCGGAAGCTGCTCGGCGATCACTCACTGGCTGTCAGGTGCTAATGGCCACTCCTTCGGCGTTTAGTGCGCCACTCCATCATCGGACAGCCGTTTTATTAAATGTTTACTGATAACACACGAAAACATGCAAGGGCCACCATTGCGACACTTTGTTAGCTGTCAAAAACACACGCTTCTGTCGCAGCTTTTTCTGTTGGCCGTACCCATATGACGTGGCCGACCGATCGTTTGTAATGCTTGCGTCATATAAAACTGATACTGAAGTTACTGTAAGTCAGCAATAATCAATTTTATCATTAAAACCCATTGCCCGCGACTCCTACCGCGTGGATTTCGTTTTGTCATCGAAGGACTTTTTTCGCGCATGTATGTATATTCTCGAGGGAAGCGTTTCTTTTCCTGTGTCAATAGCATCGGTTGGATAGTTAGACTGCTAAAACTTTGCAACCTTGGTTGCGTTGTTTGTCGCCTTGTTTAAGTCTCTTTCGTGCAGGTGTCAGGGCACAGACAAAATAATGATGAGCCATGGTCTGGGGCTCAGCACTAAATCCGGCTGCGGGGTTTCAAAATTAGAACAATTTATCTGCCATTGAACAAGGTACATAAGAAGATGACAATTTTAAATTAGTTTTACTTAGTCAGCTATAGACAATAGCATGTTTAACGTGTAAAACGTCAGAACATACTAAGTACGAATCTTATTTATTAGGATGACAAAAAAGTTTTTGCAACTACTTTGGATTAAGGAACCCATGCAAATTGTATGGATATATTATAAAATAAAAATTAAAGTATATGAAACAGATATTACACTTAAAAGTGCTTAAATATTTCGAAAATAAAAATAAACGAAGTCGTTTATATTCATAACGTGTGACTAATCGTCTGCTTATGTACCACCATGTTACTAATATAAAATGTAAATTATAGAGTTGAATAGAACTAGGCCCAACTATTTAGTGTTAAATATCTAGTGATTATCTAAATATTATTTATATGCATAATATATGTATATTATAAAATTATACAGGCCGTTATGTTGAACGAGAAAAATACTTCTACATGTTGATCTTCTCATAAATATATGTATATATATACTACTTTTAATTTATTTAGAACAACCAACAAAGCATACACCACACACTTACATACTTAAAATTAAAAAACATATTTATAGTGTTGCCTTACTTATAGGCTGCCACGACATTCACATAAATACTGCTGAAAACAGATATGTGTATGAATTTATGTGAACAAAATGACTTGACAATTATTACCATCATGGAACAAAAGACATGCACAAAAAGACAAAAAAAAATCAGCTGTTTCATACATTGACTTTAGTAGTTAAACATAACCTGTATAATATAAATTAATGTAATTTTATCTGACCTAAGCGTTTCTAAACAATTTGATCCTTTAGCGAGTTGTTGTGCGCTTGACAGAAAAAGTTTCTGAAGTGAAAACGGGAACTAAACGAAACTATGGGGAATGACGTCACAGGGCACCCGTTACTAATAAATATTTTACTAGCATTGGTAACAACATAAATGATTTACTTCCAAGAAGTCATCCGAAAAACTAATGCCAATTTTTTTCGCGTTTATAATAAAATAAGTAAAATATTTTTAATAAATTTTGGATGCTAACTTCTTTATCCCGACTTCTTGGGTATACCTTTCATAGATGTTACTATCATGTGAGGTGCAATGTCTTTATTCCTCAAAAATGTAAGTACTTAGTCAAGTAATAAGTCAGAATTTACTTTTAATAGGTTTTGATAGTAATATTGTACTAACGTATTTGTAAAAAAAATACGCTGAAAAAACGCATCCGTTCGATCAATCCATTTTCATTTTCTCGCAGATCCACTCTCTACTTACAATTTCTGGGTAACAATTACTTAGTAAATAGGTCTTTAGGAGTTTAAAGTGAAATATAATTACAGGGCAAAAAGCGGCAACATTTGCATGATTAAGTGGAAATGTTCTGATTAATGGTTTCTCCCGTTGACCCGCGGGAAAACGCGCTGAGACATGATTAAGTTTTTATAAATATTCATTATCAATTTTATACTTACTCTCCGTAATATCCGTCTCGACTGGTCTGTTTTCTCTTTCGTCGAAATCATGCAAGTGCAAGACAATAAATCAGAAGTGTAAAGTTGCCTCAATTTACGCTCATTACTACAGTCTTTACGTGTAATTTGCCGAGGGCTAATTGTATTAATTAATGCCCATTAAGTTTGGATGCGTCGTACACATGTAGTTTCGGCCCTTTTCATAACCGTTGGAATTGTATGAAATCATAATTTTGTGCTATTCACTTTAACATGGAATTGCTCTGAACGGTTGCTACCTACTTTGTAACTGTTATTTGATACCACGGGGATTTCATTAATTGTTTTTTTTTTCTCTGGTTAAAACCTCTTTAGTTGAGGTAAGTTGGCAAAACCATACCTACTAACTCTATACTTAGATCTTTGAAATTCAATAAGTTATAGCAAATATAAACAAGATAAATTCAGGTTTTATTACCGACTTTTGTTCAGATTTTGACTTTGACCCTTGTTGGTGAAGCCTTGGGTACACCATCAACAGGGCGCGACGGCGACAAGACGCTAAAAACGACGCGAGTGTTTGTAAATGTACTGGTGTCTTTAGAAGACGACACGGACGAAGAAGACAGGTCCCGTCGCCATCCCGCCGGGCGTGCCTACAAACGGGCGCGACGCGACGCGCATTGTCGTCAGGCGTAAGCGGGACGATTAGATGTTGTGTTGCATGGTAATCGTACTTAGTAGTCCCGTAGTGTTCTGTATTTGTTTATTTTTACAACTTTTTAGTGATTTAATGGATAGTGGAAAAATCGAACGTCTTATTAAGAACGTCAACGAGACCATTACGCCCGCAGTGTAAGGTGCACACGCCGCGCTCTGCTGCTCCGTCGCTGTCCCGTGGTCGTCGCGCCCCGCCGGCTGTGTGGCCAAAGCGTTATACATGCAAAGTCAAATTCATTGTAAGTAACCTCTAATTCATCGTTTTTTACGGACCTACTTACCAACGTGCACCAGATGGAGTCGTCAAGGAGTTCAATGTAAAATAACGAACCCTAAAAAAGTATTGTTAATAATAATATAAATCATAATGGCAACCTTAATCATATGAAGTCCTCGTAAGAAAATGAAAAATAAGCAGTCCTGTTGACGGCACGTGTAAGCTGAATGTAGCGTGAAGCGCGACCGCATTGAGCGCAATTAACGATTTTGCACAGAGCTGTCGGCGCGGCACCCTGCGACCTCGCTCTGCAGGTCATTCGAGCCCTGGCCTAACCGGCTGACCGCGATATGCATGCAATCTTACTAGAGTTTCTGGAGTATCTACCTAATTATATTACAAAACTGGATGGGTAAGAATAATTATTAAGAATCTTAACTTAGATTTTTTATCGTTTTAGGTATTGCCCCATGTGATGCATATCCACCTGCCTTCTTAAAATCATAGTGTAAAATAAATGTTTGTTTATTTAGAAAACTCAACAATCTAAAAGTTTGTACAAGTTACTTGCGCGCTTGCAACATAGGGATTAACCCCTCGGCCCAACAAATCGCCACACAAAGAAACTTTATTGTGGCGCGACCGCTCGGCAGCCAATAAGTTAAGCATATTGAATTATTAAACGTCAGAGGCTGGGACGTCATGTAGAGCTTATCGGCTTCCCTCGCTTTCCTTGTACGTAATGCCAAAGCGGACCCACCGGAACTAGCCATAGGAACCACAGCTGTCTGGCTGAAGATAGGTGCGGACATTCGTCAGATAGATCCAAATCCAACATTTCGTCTCCAACACATCGTAGACTTCAAAGCTTTGTTGGTTAGCGGTTTTATTAATGACTATGTTAAACGCCCGAGTTCCTAGTTTATTCTTGGATCAAGCGAAACATAAACAGCCGTTAATATCTTGAATATAACAACGCAAGGTGTGTGTCGTTCGATGCATTCCGAGCAATAGGGAGGCACTAGGTATTTCGCTGAGCTATTGTTATTGTTGTCGTGGGATAGTTGCGGTTATCTCAGCCCGGGCCACTACACGCCTATCCACCGAGGCGGGGCGGTGGGCAAGCCCATTGGTTACCGACGGAGCGTGACAACTGTACCATTGGACAACCAAACAAGTGAAAGTGACGCAACGATCCTTCTTCGAAGCACCTTGCGCAAATTTGTCGTAAAATAGGTCAAAATAATTTAAGTTGCGCTTTGTACCTACTTCAGATAATCTTGTCTTTACATGTAAAAATTTTTAGACACATTCATGATCAATAAATAAATAAACATACACAACGTTAGATTATGATCTAACGTAGTAAGAAAACGAAATTTTCAAAACAGGTAGGTAAGAACCTTTTCTAAATTGAGTCGTGACTTGGTGTGCTGGGACTGCTGGGACACGCTCTCGAAACAAGAATACAAGAATGTTTAGGTATTTCATAACTGGAACATCGAGACCACGACAATAATTGGTGTGATGTCTGCCGCATATTATAGGTAGGTATATTAAATAATATAGTTACCTACCTACCTCTTACCTGCATAGATTTTTCATGATCTCGTAATTACGAAAACTACCAGTCTAGCAGCTATCGGTGCTTTTTAAAGCTTCTAAACTTACCTATTATAGTTATAAGAAATAATTCGTACAACAAAATGTATTAAAATGCAAATTAGTACAAGCATAACGAGAAATTAGCATTATGAACGACAATATTGAAGGGTGACTCAGCGGCTCATCAGCTCCGGTTGTGCGGGTATTGTGCGCTTGCGTCACTTCTACTCCTAAGCGATTCGACAAGTAGACGGGCGAGTCCGCCCAAACCCTCTGTCAATAGCCGTGAAATTCAATTATAAAAAATGGGGTCACCCAGCCTAGCATTTTTTACGACACAATCACGATTGTATACTTACTCGTACAAATAAAGCATCTAGTACTTTGGTATGTAAATGGAACTGACAATTTGTATTACTCAGGCTCTAAATCTCTTACCATACTAAACAGAATGCATAAAAAAAGCTAAAATATTTAAGCAGCTATAAAAAAAAGATATACAAGTAAACTTATCATATCAGCTTTTACTGTAGGATAGGATAGTGGGCAGTATAGTAGGACTGCGCGTGAAGTATGGTAAGTACAGGTTATCATTGATTTGATAAAAAATATTGGAATGAAATTTTAATACTCCCCACCAATAATAAAACTCTTCGACTAATAGAATGTAAGTAGCAGTAAGTAGTACCCTACATAGAGGCTGCCATTCGCTGACAGATTTTTTATTAAATATGATAAAAATTGTATGATACCTATTACATTTATTAAAATTAAGCATGGTGGGGAAAGGTAGTTTAATGACAATGTATTGTAACCAGAACCACAGAATATACTAAAGCTGCGATTAAAGCGAGCTTAAAATTCCTTCAATTTATGTACTTGGATATTATTTTTTCTTTTTGCATCTGCAATCAGTCTCGCGACTATGAGCGGATGGGTTGTAGTGGTTATTTTTTCATGTGAAGTGTGTTCTCCACTGAGAACTACTTTTTAAGTACTACTACTCTCTTTGGTGCAGTTAAAAGATGTCGTGCCTTTTGAGACGCTTGCGATAACTTTGGCTTAGCAACTGCGCAGCCAGTTCGTTGGGGTGCAGAGCTAGCCGTCTCTGATAGTATTTAGCAGAATACCTTACTTCCTCCATTACTGTGTTCATTAGAAGGGCCTCATGAATTTTGGTGTTTGTTATAAACCATGGGACATTTGATATGTCCTGTATCTGTATCATATTTAGATTCGAGTTACTGGCGCTACCCCACAGTTGTATGCCGTACATCCAGATGGGTTTCAGTACAGATTTGTAGATCAGCAACTTGTTTGTCGTGAATCGCGATGTAATAAGTGAAACGAAACGTCTCCTTGTTGCTTGTTGTATGTCCAGAAAAGCTGAAGAACAGTACTCTTTTTTTTCTAGAGCTCCTCGGATCTTGTCTGTGACGCGGTGCACCTGTTTTATAGTTGAATGCCGTTGTCTAAATCCAAATTGGTGATTGTGTATTATTTCTTTCTTGTCCAACAGGGGCAAAATTATATTTAGAATTATTCTCTCGCAGACTTTTGACATAATTGGCAGCAAGCTAATTGGCATATAGGAGCCAACTTCATTAGGAGGCTTTCCAGCCTGAATCATAATTATTTGGGATATTTTCCACATGGCCGGAAAGTACTGCACTCTTAGTATGCCATTGCACAGCGTAATCAGGTAAACAATCAAGGAATTTATTTTTAATATGTATCGGAATGTTCGGAATTTGCATTTTATTTTCTAGTGTCGGTGTTGATCTTCAGCCGGCCTCCTGAATGAGTGTTGTTAAGATTTTGGTTGCCTCATCGATATCATCAGGGCATTTCAGGGCGATATTAAGATTTAGATTTTGTGAAATTTGTTCCTGGAAGCAGTCCCAATCAGTGTGCTTTTTAGCCAGCACTTCTGGTCTATCAACCTCTATTATCATGGTGCTGAAAGTAAGGAGTACTGAAGTGTGGTCAGATGATCCGTCCAAGCAGGACTCTGATTTTACGTAGTGTCTGGACAGTCGTTTGATGATAAAGAAATCCAAGAGATCAGGTGTCTTGTTAGGATCAGTTGTCCAGTATGTTGGTTCCATTGCAGATATTGAGGTCAGTTTATTTTCTGTGATACTGATATTTAGTTGCCTACCTCTGGTTGTTATTAGTCTAGAGCCCCAATTAGTATGTTTGGAGTTCCAATCTCCTCCCGCTATAAAACGATTGCCTAGGGAGTTGAAGAAGTGCGAAAACATTGTATCAGTAATTTTGTGCTTTGGCGGGCAGTATACTGTGGAGACATTGAAATAGCCGGCTCCGTCCTCAGTGGCCACTGTTGTAGCTTGGATGGGCTCCGATTGGTATTCTGGTAGGAAATGGTGCTTGATGCTGCAACGATTTAGAATAGCGGTACCTGCATGTCCTGTTCCATCCGGGTGATTCGTCATGTATGTACAATACCCTCTAATCCTAACTTTTGAAGAGCTTGTGCAGTGAGCTTCAGATAATAGTAATACAACAAGTTTCGATTTGTTAAGTAAGGTTTCAACCTCCTCTTTGTTGGGAGCTAAGCCTTATGTTCCAGGTTGCCATTCTGAGCGAAGCCATTAAGCCAGCTTATTGACAAGTAGTCTTTCCACGTTTTTCTCTGTATTCTGGTTAATATTATTTGTTTTATCAATGGGTTTTCTACTTTCTGATCTACTATTTTGTCGTTGGGGCAATCTCGGCCATGTCTCCGTTTTTGCTGGATCATCTTTAGTTGTGTTCTTATTAACCGAGTTCAATGCATCTCTCTTCTTTATCAAGTGGGAAGAAGTTGTCTTTTTAGAGAGGATCTCTTGGTATACTTCAATACTTGGCATTCCTTTATATAATGGGCGTTTTTATACCTACTACGCTACGCTACGCACATAGAGCACGTCATACCCTTTAAAGTAGAAATGTCATATGATTTGTTTGACGATATTTTCCGCCATTTTTTAATCTTGACAGGACTTGTCATTTCATACTAAATGTAAGTGAAAAATCACTTACTAGTTTCGGAGAAAGATGGTTCGTATTGCTGCTACGCAGCACGGAAACGGCGACAGCATTGTCCACCGCGACGTCTACGACAGTGACTTCCCCACGGCCAATAAGAGGCTTGTCGTAAGAGGTGACTAATTCCTGTAGCACGAGACGGGCAGCAGCGTCTTCGTGCGAAATCTTATAAAAAACTGCGCTTGCCAACCCGCCTGCCAAGCGTGGCGAGTATTGGCAATCCCCCCGATGATAGATCATTAGGGGAGGCCTCTAATCAGCAGTAGACGTCCTATGGCTGAAATGATGATGATGATGAGTGTATACCTATGAAACATATATCAATCAATTTTTTTTTTATTACAAACAACAAATATTATTTGACAAAATGTCGTAAATGATATACTTTCTTTAGAATTTCAGTTTAAAAGTAATTAAACGTAAATATTACCTAATCAAACTGAAGTTCTGAGCAAAGTATATCATTTACGACATCTTGTCACAGAATATTGGTTGTAATTGTTTTCTAATGGCATATGTTTCAAAGGTGTACATCAAAATAACGTCATTTTAGGTACTTGGAACTTTAGGTACTACCTATGCCAGGCTTCATATAAAAAAGCTCGAAAGTCTTTTATATATTTTTGCCTCCACATTTGCCTTAATCTGCATAAAATATAATAAAATCATCGTGAACGGTAGGTACTTACCTAAATGTGCCTAGCATTTTTCAGTAGCATCGCACCGTTGAAGTTTCTAAGTAGGTACCTACTCATAGTAATTTCTATGTAATTAAAATATAAGACGCTGGATGCAGGCCGGTTAAATTCCAACCGGCCAATCTGGAAGTCAATGGGGGAGGCCTATGTTCAGCAGTGGACGTCCTATGGCTGAAATGATGATGATGATGAAAAATATAAGCCGCGACAGAAGCAAGCTCAAAATCATGTGAAATTGCGAAATCATCTGTCTATTCATAATTTTAGGGCACGCAAGTGAAACGTCGTTTTACCCGATTTATATTGCTCAGGCTCGGCGGGCCTCCATCCTCTTATATAGTGGTATTATTAAAATATCAACAACCTCCTAGGGGCTGATTCTGGTGCTCAAATACAACAACTTTTTCTATAGGACCAACGACGTAATTTAAAAAAAAAATCCTTCATACAATCTGATGTCGGGTAGTTGGCGGTTTAATATAAAATTATAATTATATATCTATAAATATAAAAATGAATCTCTATTTCCCTTGGTCATCGCATCACGCGTGAACTAGTGGAACATAAATTTTGCTAATTTTTTGTTGTGTTAATAATAATTATTGTCAGGAGAAGGTTCTTTTGAAAGAAAAAATAAAGAAAATTGCGAAGCATTATGAATAAAATAAAGACCACGCGAACGAAGTCGCGGGCAACAGCTAGTAATTAATATAAATGACGCCAGATCCTTGTCAGTTTCTTTTTATTTAAATCACTCAGGTTAAGGCAATAAAGTGGAGCCATAAATGTATGAAAATAAAATTGTACTGCATAGCTTTTATACATTCTGCGTGCTGCTGCTGATATCGCAGTCGCCAAAGCAGTCGCCGCGCCGTTGGCCTCTAGTGTAAAAATGCCCAATATCTTGAAAAATTTTGGTGTCTTCGTGTGGTGTGTATGACAAAATAAGAGCGGGGGATCCGACTTAAAAAAAAATACACTGGGTACGCCATTCGTTAAGGGTATTAAAAAGGAACGAGTTTGGGCACGGCAAGTAACACGGTCAAATTCTGCATAAATCTATTAGCGCAGACCGTCGCAGTGGAGTGACAGTCATGTGAGGCAGTGTGAGGCTTAGAGAGTGCGCGCACGGGAAACTTTTGTCGCTGGGACAAAAAAGTTTTTGTCTCTGTCTCGTCGCGTCTCCAAAGAGGGGTGCGCGCACGAAGGAGACAGAGACGAAACTTTTTAAAAAAAAATCGAAGCGTCATTCGCTTGTATGTAGAATATTTTTTTTTAAATTTTATAATTGTGTTTTACGGCTCTGGGTTCCAGCCCTTTTAAGCCATATGTAGAATACATGGAGAGCAGTGCTGCCAGACGTGGGATAAATAAGCTAGATTCACGATATTTTGGAATGTAAGGCAATAGAAAAAATAATAATGTATCGCACGATAAATCTACGAAAATCCGTGACATTATGCTCAGTAAATAAAATTTTATGAAATTTCAATCTGTGTATTTGAACACATTTTACCTTTATTTGGACTAGACGGCTTTGACTCTGATAGCAGGATAGTAAATATAATTTCTTTGCACTACGAAAGAGATAGACTTTTAGCGTAAAAATATCTGCCATTTTTAAATCTGTATCTGTACTTTTTTATTTAGGCGATAGTTAATAGGAGTTGTCATTTCATACCAAATGTAAGTGAAAAATCACTTACTAGTTTCGGAGAAAGATGATTCGTCTTTGCTGCTCTTTAGGGTATGTGCTCGATGCTTGTGCAGTAAGTACTGCAGTAATTTAGCTAACAAAAACTTGTAATTTTAAAAAGTAATCAAGTAACATGATTTAAACTTTTGAGCCGTATATTCTGTTCTTTTACTAGTAAAATCTAGATTCGGTAGTTACAAACACAGTAATTTTGTTAACTGGGGATGCGATAACATGATAATTTTGCAGTAAAACTAGGATAATTCTTAACCTATGAATCTGGCAACACTGGCGGAGAAACACAATTTTGTCCAATGTTTTTCATTTAACTAAAAAACATTGGTTTTTATTTCGAAATTTCGATGGTCTTAGAAAAAATTGTGTTTGAGCACCAAAACAAGACACTGATTATTTGGATTTACATGTTATTTAATTATTTTTATTTGTGAGGTCTAGAACCCAGAGCCGTAAAACCCAGTATTTAAAAAAAAACAAAGACAATTTTGTCACCCGTACTGGTCAGTGAACAAAAAAGTCTCCCAGTTGTCGCGTCGCAACGTGCGCGCACCTCCATACTTAACAGAGGACTTGATATGAGAGACAAAAACGTCGCAGCGACAAAAGTCTCCCGTGCGCGCACTCTCTTAGATAAGAATGCTCTTTTTGTTTGTAGTTGGATCACCAATGCTAACTTTCGCAGATCTGTGCCAAAATTCTTATGTGGCCGTATAATCAAAAGTTCCTTGATATGAAAAAAAAACATCATGACGGATTTTTGACAAGTTGACAACTGACATTTGCCGAATTTCATTCGTCCAGTGTTTTTGTTTTGTTTGTATTTCTATTCTATAGAAATTAAATTGCAAAATGATTACAAACTTTGATAAGCTTTGTGCAGATTTAGAGAAACAAGAATTAGAGGTTAGTTTTCAATACGGTCGTTTGTGTTAATAACAGTATCGAGACGAGTTTCAGTTTTTGAGGTTATCATATTTAAAATTGAATTGCATTTTAAAATAAATTCTTGTCTGATCGGTTTTCTTACAGGCTTCTACAGGTGTAGCTTCGTATTCAACTTACGCACAACTATTGGCCATATACTTGTATCAAAATGACTTGTAAGTATTCATCTTAAAAAACACTAGGCACATAATTTAGGAATTAATGTTAAGTGTACCTAGCTCTGGCACTAAACAATACGAGCAGTTCATAACACTTTTTTTGTATTAACGTGTCCCGTGAAATGTCAGATTCAGTATGCTTATTAGTATTGAGGTGGACACACATTTTAAATTTGTTATTTGTAGTGCAGGGTCATGTAATGTTCGTATCCTTTCCAGATGTAACGCCAAGTTCCTCTGGAAGAGGATACCACAAAACATTACAAGTAGTAATCCAGAACTAGCTGCCATATGGGCTATTGGTCAGAAGCTTTGGAAGAAAGATCTACCAGGGACATACCAAGCTATAGCAGCCTATAACTGGACAGAACCTGAAGTGGCAAATATCATTAGAGCTCTTGAAGGTATGATATCATATTTTCATATATTTAATTCTAATCTGTAACTAAAATCATATATTTGTTTAAATCCTTTTCACAAATTAATGGATCTGTTTACCCTTTACTTTTAGTTTATTCAATTAACCTTAATAAAGGATTATATTAAAATTGTACCTGTATTTTTAGTAATTGATGTGAGTAGATACTAATAGTAGACTTCGCCTGAAAGTCTGTACTAAATGACAGATTTATTTTAAAGCATAATTTTTCTTTAATACACAATATGTTTTTGCAAAATTAATTTAATTAATATTTAAACAAAAAATAGGTACCTGTTTTTATCAACAAGTAAAACAAGTTTACTTTTAAGTTAACATGTCGTTTAGAGACATGCACCGTTAATAAATAAATATTTAGGTGGTAATTTCCTTGAATCAAAAAAGGTTAGGAACTACTGGTCTAAATTGTCATACTTACCTGGTAAAAGGTCAACACTTATTTATCAAGAGGGCTAAATATTTAGCCCTCTTGATAAATGTTTATTTATTAATGGTGCATGTCTCTAAATGACATGTTAACTTAAAAGTAAACTTGCTTTAAAAAACTCCATAAGTCGTACTGCCGGACCTGTGCCTCGACTCTCCTGAGGCACTAACAGGTCACTGATTCAAATAAACTACAAATGGTGTCATCCTCTCCGTCCTAACCTTATTGTTGTGCCCAACAGGGTCTATAATGATCTGTTTAATGTACCTATTTATAACACCTATGTAACATTATAGAATGCAATAAATATATTGAATTGAATTGAACTTATTTAGGGTCTTAATTAAAATTTATTAGTCAATACTATTTAGTCTGTATTGTTTACATTTTCAGAAAAAATACGGGAGAGAGCATTCAATTTGATTGGTCGTTCATATAGTTCCATATCTATAGATACTGTTGTGTCAATGACTGGGCTTAGTAAAGAGGCAGTGAAAAATGCCTGCCGGGATCGCAAGTGGGCTATAAAGGAAGATGGAGTCACTGTAAACCCAGTCCCGCCGACACAGCCCGCCCCACTGCACACCTCCAGTGAAGACCAGTTATTCAAGCTAACAGACTTTGTGTCATTCTTAGAGAATTAAGTAAGTCAATACATGTAGTTTTAAAAATTTTATTAAGTCATACTGTATATCATTTCTTATCTTATTTTTTTAAAGAAAAAATACACTGTAACTGTGATGTTTAATTATAATAACAAAAGTATAGTTGGTAAAAGAAAATAAACAAACTTTAGCTTCGTTTTGTAATTATCAATAAGAGTTTGTCAAAATTATATAAAAAAGTATATTCTTAACTAATGTTTAGTGGCAGTGTACAATAAGTTCTTACTCTCTATCAATAAAGCTCTAAATTATCTAAAATGGTACATAGTGAATTTGCAACAATAACCTGCGTCATCAGCATCACTCAAAACATAGAAGTACAAAAAATATCACAAGCGATAATGATGTTTTGTATTATTAATAAAAAATTCGAAAATTTATTAGAAAACTATTTATATAAAATGAGTATCTACATTCATTTAAACTAGGTACTTCATTTAAAGTACTTTTGGCAGCTCTAGGAAGGTGCGAACTTTCGCGAGCTCATTGATATCTCTGGAAGGAGACTTGGTTTTGTCTCGGTTGCAGTCTCATGGAGTTATTGTCTTCGTCGTCACCCAACGACGTTTCGTAGCCGCGGTTCACTTGCCCTCCGTTGGGCTCAGCGAATACATCTTTTACTGAAATATTGGCAGTGGATGTCCGATGCCGTGGCACACCTAAATTATTATTGAGCTGGAATTGTTTAAATGAAATTGTTAGAGCTGGGTATAAGTTTTCTGTATGTTGTCCCATTTATAATGAAAACTATTAAATAAGGTAATTTACTTAGGGCCGATTTTTCAACAGCCAGATAACTTTTATTTGAAAAATAAGTTTGACATGTTGACAGTTTTCGTATAAAAAATGTGTCACCGCGTCAATTTTATTCGTTGGATAATAGTTATCTGGCGATTGAAAAATCGGCCCTTATTCTCATAAATATTTTTTAGTTATGAGTTGAACAAATAATGTCACAAATGTTGTAGTTAGTAGAATTTTTAGTTTCTATTAAAATTTTAATATTAATTAATATTGGACAACATTGCATACATTGCTCTGATCCTATAATAAGTAGCTTAAGCACTTGTGTTTCAGAAATCAGAAACAACGACGGTACCACAACACCCAGACCCAAAACAATATAGAAAAGTTATTTTTCTACATTGACTGACCGGGAATTGAACCCAGGACCTTAGCGATAGCAACACCGAGTACGGTATGCTAACCTCTCGGCTACGGAGGTCGTCCAATGTTACCTCTCATGTTATATTTTAAAATGTTGTTGTTTAAAATATGTGTTCTGAATGTATTACAGGAAATATGATTTTATAAAAGATTGAGTTTCCTAGTATCATTGGCATTATTACTTCAAAGGTAGAACAAACAAATAAGCCATATAAACCAATCTTTGATAAATGGCAGAAAAGTATGGTAGCCTTACCGTACCTTACAAAATTGGTTGGTGTTTCATTACAATTTTAAACTAAGAGCCTAGTGTCATTTTTTCCTTATAAATTAATCAAAAAGTAAACGCGTAAGTATTTCTATAGCATTTCGGAAGGCATGGCGCCGCCTGGTTATCCAAACCTTTTTTATTTAGTGCAAACCTACGCTTAAATTATGGATCGATTTAAAGGTTTAACACATTTACCCAAGGCCCTATTACGAGTTTTTTTTTACTTTTACGGGATGGAAAGGCAAAATTACATAGAATTCGAGGTGGCGCTACCTGGCGGCACATTAGCGAAAGGTTATTTTTCTATACAAATCCAGACTTATTTTTCATTCGCCTTGAAGTAAAACACAACTGAATAGGATCTCGCATGTTAAGTGTAAATGCTGTCAAGGTGGTTCATACTAGACAAATAAATAAAATATTTTTACCATTCCTGCAACTCCATATTCATTATTAGCACCAAGTGTTTGCATTTGTGATTTTCTTCGCTCAGCCATTACAGAATTTCTCCTGGTTTCCAAAGCTTTTAGTGTTTCCCTTCGTAATGTCATTTTACGATTGAGGACTGGTGTCCCTAAAATCATGAAGTGTGATAGTATAAATACTTGTCTACAACTTAATGATAAAAAATTAAAAATTATGATGAAATAATATATTTAATTTTACCTGGACCATCATTTGCATTCATATTAAAGAATCGTTTCTTGAATGCGACATCCAAAGTGCCAATGTTTCTCTTCTTTTGTCTCGCCTTCTCTAAATTATGGATTGTCTTCCTGCGACCAACGTTATGAGGCCCTGAACCTGAGTCGTTGTCGTAATCATCGTCCAACCCATTCAATTTTTGCAGATCTTTCACTATTGCTATTGCATTTTTATCTAGTAGAGCATCTTGAGATAGATCTTCCGACTGTATATAAAAATAAAATAATATGTTCACGATTGGACTTAATAAGTTATCGACTATTATTACTCATTTAATTAGTAATCCTACCTTCTTTGTGCAGAACCAATTCAATTCTGTAGATGCTAAAATATGCGATAGCGTTCCGAATCGATGGAACAACATAGCGGAGAATTGAATCACCAGAATCAAAGCAAAGAAGAACACGAACACCAGACCAATTGGTTCCAATTGCAAATACTCCTTAGAGATTAATACCTGTAAAATGAATAATTCCATTAATATCAATATTAAAATGTATTTTAATTGAATGCAGTAGTTATCATGAACATTTATTGATTAAATACGTACAAGTGCAAAACAGTTTTATAAATAACAAATGAAATATCGTGATGAAATGGCTGTAATTTACATACATATAACAGAATTTCAAATTTTAACCAGTTTTCTAAAACACAGATAATAGTATTATTTCTTCGAGTATATACTATTTTGCTATGTTTTAAATCAATCAACACATTGAAGACAAAGTAATTATAATGTTATTCAAATCACCAGGTCTTCCGTGTTATAATTATATACAAGGGAAACCAATGACCCTAAAACCATGTTTAATAGAAGAAATTCCGCCACCATAAAACAGAACAGAAAAAATATTTTCTTCTGTATGTGGATTTGGAAAGTGCAATAAATGGTAAGTAGGTAGTTGTGTGTTTACAAGTACAGGTTGCCAAGAATATTAATAGTTTCAGTAAATGACATATTTATACGCAATATATTTGCGCTATGTACATTCACTTCTCGGATAGAGGTGTGTTACGCTGCTAGTCAGCTTTGCCGAAACTCAGCTAAAGGTCGGGAATGAAAAGGGCTCGGATATTAATTAGAGTTTGTGTAGAAACATTAAGAGTGTCGCCCAGGTTGCTGTCTCCTTATCGCCAGGAGTCCATGCTCGTGTGCCATCCCAAGACAGACCGGTTAGAGAAAGGTCGTTAGACTTGTGAAGTGACACACAATCAGTGGTAACATTCGGCTGTACCTCGCCTGTTTCCTCGATGTACGTAATATTTGTCTTTATCCCCAAAGGCCAATCCACGTGGAGTTGATCTTTGTTGAGTTGTAATAAAAATACTATCAATATGAACAGAGCATTGAACATGACAAATGCAAAAACTGATTTATTGCGAAGTTCTATCAAATCTGCTGCTATGCGAGCCTGTAAAATGTAATAAAAAAGCATACATTTAATAAAATTGCGTCAGCATTCAAAGGTGACTGGGTTGAAGTGTGATTTTTCGTGAGGCCGAGTGATTTTATTTTGTTGGTTTGATGGTTAAAGTCCCGAGTCATCATTGAAAGCCGATCGCTAAATAGTGGAGTTCACGTTACCTCTTGCGTAACCTCGTCATACGTAATGTTAGTTTTAACTCCGAAGGGCCATTTAAAGTGAAGGTTATCCTTGTTCAGTTGGAGCAAGAATACAATGAGCACAAAAAGGGCATTGATCATAAAGAATGAAAAAACAGAGGAGTTTCTTAATTCTTTCAGGTCCCTGGATATACGGGCCTAAAATATGGTAAATTAGATGTGAGAGGTTGACAGGAACATAAGTATCGTCAAACTGTCGGTAAGGTGGTAAGCTCGTCTTATATGTTCGCAAACAACCTCAACACACATTAATTAAAATATTTGAAAGTAGTCAACCTGTAATTAAATCACATTTTAGACACAAAAAAAATATTTAAAATCTACTGGCTAGTAAACTAATACTTTAAATGGATAATGCAGGGAAATTTCTATGTAATGGTTAAAGATTGGTAATTTTACTGACAGAAGACGATTTCTTTTTAAATTTAAGAAAAAAATGCATCAATGTATAAAAATGGATTTGACAATGTCACTTGGCTGAGCCAGGAATCGAACCGACAAACGTTAAGTATCAACATCCTGTGTTATGTTGATAATAATCCCAGTTGTAAAATTAACCAAATAAATCCACCCCTAAAACCCATTTTTAAACTACAGAGTTCTTCCCCATTAGAGAACATCGAAATAGGATTTTATGCTATTAACTTGTACAAGTAAGTATAATTATTTTTATCTTTAATAAACTTCATTTTATTAAAAATATAAAATTTTAAGAGATTATGAAATTACCTCTTCTTCCTTATTAGCGTCAATGGGATACAAATATTTATCTAAAAGATCTTTCCAAAATTGTAGTTCAGCGGGAGTCAAAAAGTCCACTTCTCCCTTTTTCAATTCGGGATCTTCAATCCAATAAGGATTTATGAGATCGTCTCTCTGTTCCTAAAACATAAAAACTACTTTTAACAAAGCTTAATATTTTAATTTTCAAATAACCTCTCAGTGGGCTTCTTTTGCTGCACAACAGTATTGTATAAAAAAACACAGTAATTACGGCAAAAAAGCACCTCCAATCATAAATGCCTTTTGTATGATGCAATACCCATACAAATTTTAACAGCTGACCAGTCATAGAAGATCCCAATGGGAAGTGTTTGTTTGCAAGTATAAAATTGGTATTTTTACCCTCGGCGTCGTTGAAAGAGTGTCCGTGTCAGAATCTGAGCCGTGACCATCCTCTGGCCCCTCGGCGAGGGCATCTAACTGATGGTCGCTATTTGTGCTGCCACGATGTCCAACTGACAACTTTCTGCCCCTGTTCAAGCCGTGCGGATCAACAGTCCTATAAAATAACAAAAAATTAGTTAGAAGACAACTATTTTGTACTAATTATGTAATTTAAAAAAAACATTATTTAGAACTATGTAAATACAAAAAAGCTACAAAACGTGATTTTCGAACCTTTCTACTACGTCTAATTTCTTTTCTAACTTCTCCAAAGTGGATGCAATGTGTAAGAGTTGCACTTTCTCGTCGCTTCCTTTAGGATGTGTGCAGAACATACATTTAAAAAGTCCAGCAAAAGAGAATTCTATGGAACCCTCATCTTCATTACCGTTTACCCCTTGTAGGAAACCTAACAACGACTTTTGTTTGACTTTTTTCTTAGCTTCCTCAGCGTCTTTCTTTTCTTGTTCGATTTCCTAAAAAATAAAAGGTAAATCATACCTATTCACCATACTGTACATAGCTAATTTAGATTTAACAGTAATTCATTTACTTAAACTTTCTTACCTTTTTCGTTTTCTTAGTCTGTACCTCACGCGTACCCCAAGATACTACATTCAGATTTATAACCGAGTACAAAATCAAGAGTAAGTACATAGATGGTATAGATAACAGATAAATGATACCGGGAACGATACACCAAAACTCTTGTGGATGTAAGCAAGCAGCTATAAAGAATGAGCTTGAGAGAGCTATCAAGAAAATAGCTGAGGGAGAACCGATGCCGTCCTCGCCTAATTGTAGAGCAGTACCGACGATCACAGCCATCATTATCATAGCGTAAGCTGTTGATAGAATTTGTGCCACCAGTAACTGAAATAAACACCAGACTAAAAATTCTTACCGATTCTAAATCAATCAAATCACAAGTCTAAATTAATCAATCAAATGTTGTATTACCTGAATTTCAGATTTCATTGTAAAGCAAACAAGCATGAAGGACAAAATAGGGTACAGATTGTATTCAAAAGAAGTCCAATTGTCAATTCTAAAGGCGGCCACGAAAGCTCCCACCAACATAAGGAATATAGTTCCAGGACCCAAAATTGTTCCACCCATCAACATCATCTGAAAAATATTAAATCGCGATTAGATAAAGCCATTCATTAATTGGTATAGAAAAATATTAAATCGCGATTAGATAAAGCCATTCATTAATTGGTATAATGTATAGGTGTCAATACCTCACAACTAGAGACGCTCAAGACCATGCAAAGTGAAGGAGTAAATCAAGGAAAGCGGACCCTGGGCTCCAAAGCAATGGCTTTGGACGCAACGGGGATTGACCGTATGGATGAAGAAGAAGGAGTATAGGTGTCAATAATAAAATCAGTTTATTGCAAAGTCCGTATTTACTTGGTAAGCGATGTAAGGCGTAGAAATGTTATCGTTGATCTTAATCGTGTGTTTGTAGTCCACAAGCAAATCCATAATATTGGCGATAGTGGAGGGTACCCATCGGCGACGTTGGTTGTAGAATTCACTGAAACCTTCTGGACAATGTGTGTAGGCATCCGAAGCAGCCGAATACTCTACTCGATAACCGCGTTGCAATAAAAGCGTGCACAACCAACGATCTTCCCCTGTAAAATAAAAGTATACATATAATCGATTACGCTCCCACAGCGCAGGCTATTCATATGTTCAATGCCCTGATTGCTCAGTAGCCAGATACTGACTTATAGGAATATATATTTTACAACTCTTTGTGTTAGTTTTAAATAGTAAAAACTGTAACTGGTCCACTTGCTAAAAGATGTTAGTGGAGTGTGCTATTAATTAAATGATAATAGGTACTATCTCTTGAAAAAAAAAATTACAACTGCCTCTGGGATTCAAACCCACCATTCGCTATCCAGGCGTCTGCTCTTACCAATTGAACAGGATTCAAATCCACGACCTTTCGCTATCCAGGCGACTGCTCTTACCAACTGAGCAACGAACTAACTATGTACAGTTATGTTGGCGAATTTCTTCAAGTGTATATCTGTTTAGTAAGCCAGGGTTGTTTCATCAATGTGTTACCTACCCTACCCCTACAATACCCACAAACATCCGAAAGAAATATTATTTTAATGCACCTACTTATTTAACTACAATACTTTCAATAATACACACCTTGATCGTACTGTACATAATGCCTAGCCTCGTCGGAACGTAAAGTGTACTTTTTCATAACGTTGTCGTCCATAAGAGCCTTTCCTCTGAAGAGTGAAAAACATCCAGGGCTACAGAGTACACAGCCAATCATGTGTTCAGTTGCCTTTTGCAACCAGTGACCTATAGCGTATTCGAACATCTGATACCACACCATAGGACCTAAAAAAAGATGGAGTTGAGGTTAAATTGTAATGATTGCATTATGCTGTAGATGTATCTACAGGTGGTGACGTATTACCTGAACCAACAGGATGAATTCGACCACAAGCCGCGCCAAGGTTCTTGTTCTTCTTCATCAAGTCAATGAGCAGTCGTACAGCATGCGGTTGGAAATCAATGTCCCCATCTAGAGTCAACAAGAATGTGTTCTCGGCCATTACTTCTTTTCGGTCTACAGAAATAGGTAGTTCCATCAAACGGTGTCCAAGTAAATAGTACATGTACATGACCTGCAACAAAACTCATTATTATGTATAGTGTTACAATAATTAATTGTAGCTAGCTTTTAAAGAAATTGGGTTATATGGTACCTGAGACCAACGTTTCCTGTGTCGAATCTTAGCTTTATCTTTCAAGTGACAGATCATCTTCGTTTTTCCGGGAAGTACCCACGTCAACCGTCCTCCATATGGTGCCGGATATTTCTTTGGTGGTCGAATTCGAATGTTCGTCTGGTGAACTTCGGAAGCGGCTTCATCGATAGTGTCCACTAAAAGTTTTACGAATCGATTCACCTGAGAATCGTCGTCACTGTGATCCGAAATTTCAAACGCGTCATCCAAAAAGATATGGGCTGAAAATCATTAAATAAATAAGAATTAATTTTCAATTTTAGGAACTATGCCTGTGTTGCACTATATTTGTAATATTTACTTTCAAATTCATAGTAATCTGGGTCGACAACTCGTAAATACTTCTGAGCAACTCGGCGAGCGCACTGATCTTCATCCAAACGAAGGATAGATTTCAAGAACTCCATCATCTCGTCTTTTGTTTCGTGCCACATAGTGGCGCAAGCGTATATTCTTGTGATTTGATCTGATGATTTCACTGTTTTAGGAGTTGTACCCGTATTGTCTGTATGCACTGATATAGTTTCATAATATTCGTCACCCTTTTCTTTCTCTATTTCGGCAAGATCCTGAAATTATAAAATGTTTTTTAAATTACCTAATTTAATTAATTAATCGATATTGGACAATATCACATATATTGATTTGATCCTAAGGTAAGTAGCAATGGCACTTGTCCTAAAGAAATCAGAAACAACGACGGTACCGCAACACCCAGACCCGAGACAACATAGAAAAGTTCGTTTTCTACATTGATCCGACCGAGAATCGAATCCCGGACGTCAGAGATGGCGACGCCAAGTTCTCACCTTATGGCTACGGAAATAAGTTAAAATTTGGATAAACTTTTATAAACATACTACAAATCAAATTATTTTTATACATACCTCAGTCTTAACATCTTTCTGGTCATCTCTTTTGCGGTTAAGTGCCATGCTTTGGTCTATTAGTAACCCATTGTACATTGGGATTATAAACAACTTTTCTGTTGATGCCAAACGTTCAGCTTTGGGTGTCCAAATGTGTATCGTAATCCACGTTTGTGACAGCAGCCATAGTAACCACACCCATGCCATTTGTCGTGTTATGAAGTCACTAAGAGTAAAAACTGACAACAAAAATCGAATTAGTAATGTGTTCGATGGTTTTACAGTTCTTGCAATTTTTAATAAATTATTATTTACCGGGTGGGCTTTCAAAGAACAGATAATCTGGAACCGTTCCGTGGAAGAAACATGTATCGCCGTGTCTTAGTCCACATGCAGCTATCAAGAAATTAACTACCAACGGAATAACCAGATTGATAGGAAAAGCATAACTGAAGCCTTGAATTAGGATCTTGCAGGCAAATTTTCCGAAGATATAGCACAAATATGCTGCAAATATCTGGATAAGCATCACATAGAATGCAGATTTGTATACAGCTGGGACTTCTACAGAATCTCCAGTTAGTGTAACATTTGCTAAGTCCGGGATGATGGTACCGCCTAGCTGAGTTTGTACCTAAAAACAGTGTCAGTGGGTTAGAAACAGATTTTCTTTTGTAAAAAACTCAAGTATAGTATTGTGTTGTCATTTAAAATGGGAAGCTTAAAATGTTCAAACCTCTTCAACTACGATGTTATGTGGCCCGAATCCTAAGTTATACATCTGGAAAAACATTGAAGGCTCATCGCCCTCCATCCATATACTGAAAATAATGCACATCAAAAACAGGATAACCTTCCAGACAGACATAAATCTGTATATGTAGTATCTTGAAACATTCAGTTCATCCTTTAGTCTTCCCAAACTTTTGATTACTCCTGCAAATAAAAACAAAGCGTGATCTTCGTAACTTATTTCAGATAATTATCATTAAAAGTCAGATGTTGCATCATGAGTAATGCTTACCAATAGGACTCTGTCGTGTGACATAGTTTTCCCACCAACCTAACGAAATGCATAAGGATGCGACTGGAATGAGCCATAACACCGGTTTGTCTTCAGACAGGGGCCATACAATGAAACCAGTGACTTGCGCTACTATTGCTGCCATGTCCACGATAACTTTTACAAATCTTTTACTGTCACGCGAATTCCTAGATAACAGTCCCAGAATAGCTGGCACTACACAAAGGCAATTGGTTATCATCGCCCCTTTTACCACGTCAAGTTCTGGCAGGATCACGAAAAATAAAAGGGCCATTCCTATTGTATGTAAGGATTCCGCTATAAATACCTGAAATAGAAGTAGGCATTTAATAACACTGGTAAACAAAATTTCCCTTTTTGTATGTTGATGTAATGTTAATGAGATGTTATATTTCACACTACATGATTTAATGTGTGAAAAGAAAAATAATACTTTCGATTCGCTTACCACAACAAATTGCGTGAACGACGGTCTCTTCGAGGACTTGAAGAAACATATTCTGACTGATCGAATAAGCGTGCCTATTTCGGGGATCGCGAAAGCGGCCAATAGTGCCCACATCCACGCTACCCGCTCTTCGTCTGGTAAACTCACTACAAATTGCTTATCTCTACCTGAAATTTTAGATGCAGTACATGTAAGCAACGGTTTTGTAGCAAAGCGATCTTAACTAAGGTAATGCGATCATCAGAATTCGCTGAATTAGGTACTGACATGCTTGTCCTAAATTTTACTAGAAACCGACGCATTTAACAGATAGACTTCAAATGTATGAGCATTGTTTGAGTTTTCGGTAAATCCTGCAAAATTTTTGACTCAGGGGTTATTTTGATATCGTTATTTTTTCTTTCATGTAGATCCATTTTGAGTAATATATAATAGCCTAGGTGCTCATGAAATAATGTTTAACACTCTGTACAGGAATAAAATTTCTACAAAATATTGATCTGTATTTCGATCAAACTAAGAGAGAGAAAACGAAGTAATATTTTCGCCACACAAGCCCCTCGAATCTATTGTATTTGACATCAAAGGGTGCCAAATCGGATTAAAACTACCTAGTTCTGTTTATTTATTATTCTGTATTTTTTTATATTCTTCTTAAGATTTGCAGAACTTTTGTTTCTTTCAACGTAGGGTTCATAATGACATTTTCTATTTAAGATAAATCTACTCTCAATAGACCATCTTTTATAATCCATATTAAGTAATATATTTTCGCTAAAAAAACAATTGCAAGCAACTTACCTAAATTCCTATTACAATAAGCTAATCGGCGGTCTTTCCTTAGCTGTGACGTCATGAAGAGCACTGTGCCCTTTGCGATGACGCCGGAGCCGAGCACCACGATGAAGGTGACCAGGTACGCTAGCACCTTGAGGAAGCGGACTGTGCACTCCAGCCACTTCTGCGTCTCCATGGACACACTGTCCTGTTTCGGCGGGAACTCCCGGAATACGTCCCATCCTTTCGTTTCTTGTACTGTTCTTTGGCTGGAATTTGAAAATAGGTATATTAAAACCCCAGTCATATAAATAGAAATAAGCTGCTACCTTAGCGCCTTTTCATCAATATGCTTTAA
This sequence comes from Anania hortulata, assembly GCA_963576865.1. Lineage (NCBI taxonomy): Eukaryota > Metazoa > Arthropoda > Insecta > Lepidoptera > Crambidae > Anania > Anania hortulata. The sequence goes on along the minus strand of OY756388.1, from coordinate 15,629,430 downwards.
TAAAGAATGAACGGATAGGCTTTTGACCCGACTGATATAAAAAGAATTATGTCTCACAACTGTGATTGTCTGTTTATTGTACCATCCTATAGTATAGGTACTAATTGGTAAATTAAACAAAAACAGAATTTCTAATTTTCATCCGGAGAAAATAAAATCGGACTGGACGTGAGCTCTTCTATGATTTCGTTTAAAACAATGTATTGACTATTGAATTAGTTACATTTAAAGTCCGTTTTTTCTTTGCTTGTCGAATATTGTAAAAAATTTAATCCTGACATGTCTTTTTACAAAAATATCAGTGTAATAAAATCAACGAACTATTAGAATAAAAAGAATTTTGTGTTAAATTATTTATTACAGTAGTAAGTACGTCATTATTTTTGAGTCTATCTTATTTTTAAATGAATAATTTCGTTAAAAAGTAATGTCAAGATTGTTTGCAAAGCAAAGAAAAACAGACTAAAGTCACCAGTTGGAGTATGTATAATTATACTATTGTTCTTAGTTCTTACACCTGCTAGACTAGATACGCTTGCTACATATGAGCGCCGACAGTATTGAAGCGAGAAAAACAACTTTCACACGGCAATCAGCGGAGAGAGAAATCCGAGGCAACGGTATGTAGTGTGGTGGCTCGTAACGTGGTAAGTACTACTTCCTTCCGATATACTTCCGAGTGGCCTTGAGGTTTTTTGCCGTAACACTTTGTAATGTTTTGGTTACGTGTGTGTTACGCCACTTTATGAAGAATAATAGAAATGCTACTTATATTTTGTAAAACCTGTCGATAATTTGCAACTGTATTTGTTTTCAGCCAACATGCTTCTTGGTCTACATCTTGGATCTTGATTTTATAGGCACCTAGTATCTATCTACACTTAAGGACTACATATTAAGGGTGGAATCCGACGTACTTCCTAAAAGGAGCGACATTGCTGGCAATCTGCATTAAGTAGGGGTTGACCAGCAAATCAAAACATGTAGATGACGCGTATGTATCTATTATTTCATATTTATTTATATGTTTCTTTATTAAAAAACTGTAATGGTTATTTTATATCAAACATCATAAAAAAGTTTTTATACTCAAAATTGGTTTGATTAAGAAATTTTCCTTTTAACCTCATAATAAAACACTAAAAGCACCATGCATTTTTTATATATAGTTTGGGTCGTCCTGAATACATTTTATGCCATTCAGTTCTTTTTAACAAGAAAAATAGAGGTTGCGGTTACCGGATCTGTAACTTTCTTACAGCAAACAGAAAATATAATGCGTCATTATTTTTAATGTCCCTTTGGGAATGACTAGAACTTTACCGAAAACTTTGAGATTGTTTACATTGAAGCACATATTTTATTAAAGCCATCATAACTTTCCTTTTTGTAGACAAGGTACCAACGGGACCCTATTAGACCCATTTACTGTGCTATAAAAGGCTGTGTCCATTCTTTTAATCTAAAAGGGTCGTAAGGTGGCCGGTTGAAAGTTTTACAAAGTATGTTTTACTATATCGGATAACCTCTAGTGTCACGCGTAAGTTTAATGTATAAAATAAATACACAACACAATATTTAAAGTATGTTAATCTACCCGGTTTATCTACAATGTAATTTCATAGTATTCTTATATATACTGTGGTAATGTAGCGTGACCTGCCTGTCAAGCGTTTTACAGGAGAACTAGTTGGACGTCTTACATGCTTTTTCCTATTTCACGACGCGGACTTAAGTGACAGCTATGAGTAAATACGTTACTACAGTAATATTGCTTAGATCATAATTTGTATATTGTTAGGGGATGGCTCACATTTTCAACATAACCGTGTTGTATCGTTGTGTTGTGACAGAGTGGTGTTTACGTAAGGTAGGTAACGAAGCGGGCGCGCTGTAACCCAATTAGACGTTGCGGCTACTTTGCGCCGGCGACTGCGAAGCCCAGCCCAGCAAGCTGATCTTAATGCAACAGGTCGGTCATTTAGTATGGGAAAACATATGTTTTTGAGTTTTTAAAATAATGTTTTGATGGAGCAGCAAAATTAAGCTTGCTTATTTTTAAATGTTTTGATTGAAAATATTTCTTGTTTGTTTTGTTCTTCTACGCATTTATCCGATTAAGATGAAACTTAAGTAAAGTTGTTCTGCGTACTCCGGGAAAGTTAAACAAAGTCGCCGGACAACAATCATTCACGTTGCGATTTACTTGTTTTAAATATGATATGTTCATAATTTATTTAAATAATTACCTATCTAACAACAAATAAGTCCGATAGGTACTCTCAGAGCCTTTACCGGTTGCTTGCTATGTCGCATGACATATTTATTGTAATAGAAAGTTGTAGGTGTGATAACTGTTATTTGTAACGATTCGTGATGTGCATATTTTTTCAGAATATATTCTGAGTGATATCCAATTAAATGCAACTATAAATACTATCTCAGCTTTCTAGTAAAAATTACTAAAATGTGCTAGAGTCAGACTCTGTATTTTTTTAAGTGATTTTTTGATTGCATAAAATTATTCTAATTTTTTGATGAAAACATGTAAATGATAAAATCCTATAAAAATTATAAAGCCAGCTTGTAATCTTTGATGGACAGGCGGATATTACAAAAGCGTTATAACAAAGTTGAACTGATTGGTGCAAAACTGCAAATGAGAAAATAACCGTAATATGGTAATCTGATTACCTGTAAATACTGGCGTAGTGTAAGGTTCCATTGCTATAAATAGAATTGTTGTTATTCGCTACATAGATCGGCTCCTCATTATGATCCTTCTCATAGTAAATACCCCGGCCGTGCTCACTCATTTTCACCGACTTTTCACTTCGCCATTTGGATAGATTTCTCTTTAAAAAAAAAACGCCACACACGATAAAAATCCGAGATCTCTTTACACAATATTTTTTTACTTTTTGCCAAAGAAGGTGGGTGGCAAGGATATGTCCTGCCTGAACGATTATTGTTCAATAACTCATCGTTATGAGGACAGCAAACGAAGCGATCGCAATAACGACTGTTCGGGCCAGCACGCGTCCACCGTACCGGACAGTGATACGCTATTGTATACCGAGCGCCTAACGGACAAAATGTGAATATTAATTTTTATTCTACTTGGAATTTCTGCACAATAAGTAAATTTTATTTAAAAAAAAGTAAACCGACTTCAAAAAACTGCAAAGCTAAAAATAATATCAACACATAAGTACCTTATCAGTTACTTTTGGAGTCGGTGCTATCCGATGAGAGTTTGAATGTTTTCGTTTGCACTGACTCCAAAAGTAACTGATTAGGTACTTATGTGTTGACATTATTTTTAGATGTTCAGTTTTTTGAAGTCGGTTTACTTTTTTTTTATAAAATTTACTTATTTTATCTATTTTTAGTGATACATCCTCAACAAAACGAATCATTTGAGTGCGAACATAAGTTAACGGCTGAACACCGATTTCATCCCTTATTTTTCCCACCTTAGAGGTGAAATTTTTCCAAAAATTTTTCAATATACCATCTTTAAAGTAAAAGCTATTCGATAAAGGAAGAATCATCAAAATCGGTTCACAAATGCCGAAGATATTGGGCAACATAGGTACAAAATCAATTGGCACGGTATGGAATTCATGCAATGTTTAATTAATTTCTTATAGATCCCATCATCAGAACTTGATCAAATTTATATGGGACCATTCCGAAAGTATTCCCTTTCGAACAAAAAAAGAACTATAGGAATCGGTTAACCTGGTAACGAATAATCTCTGAACATACATAAAAAAAATAATTAAAAAAAGATACCGACGAATTGGGAACCTCCTCCTTTTTTTAAATTCGGTTAAAAAAAGAAATAAAATCTGATAATAATATTCACTTCAATTGAAAAAAATCCTACAGATTTTGAGTGCTAAGTACTTTTAATTCAAATTCATAACAATTGAAAAAAATACTTAAATCTTTAAGTATTAAAGTTTTTTTCATGTTTTTCATGTTCTTAAATTATGGTTAGCTGAGACTCGCAGTAACCACAATTCTTTCGTGCGCTGTTCTTTCACAAAATGTATTTGTTTGCATATTATATGTGCTAATGTATGGTGTACGCAGAGTTTATCTGTAAATCTGTTGTGCAATAACCTCAAACATCAGAATCCATGTTACACTAGAATAAGAAACATTGTAACTACAGTTGATAAACATAATAAATAAAATAAAAAAACCCTGAACGAATCATAATCTTTCAAGCAAAGCATCTATATCGGCGAAATACTGACTGAAAATCAAAAGTATCTGTAAGCATTGTTATCTTGGGGAACATGAAAAAAGACAATACATCCACTTCAATTGAAAAATCTCATGCAGATTATCATCGGTTTTTCTTGTTTTCATTATTTAAACCCTGAACGAATTATAATTTGTCAAACATCGCAATTTTTGTTAAGTATAAATCAAGGGAGTTTGTGTTAGGCACCTTTTATGTTTGAAAAGTAGGTAGTTATAGTAAAGACTATGTAAGGAGGGTTAATCGACGTTTAATTCTCATGATTTTTTTGTGTCAAGCAAAGCCAAATAACATTACGTAGGCGTATAGCTACATCGTCAATTGCCTAATTAGCTTATCGTCATACATAAGAAGTTTATAAAAAAAATTACCGTTTTGTCTCAAATTAAGAGAATGTAAACCATTGTGTGGCGAGTTCTTCGTTCTGCAGCAGTGGCCATGTGAAATTATATTGTTGGATCGTTAATTACGATAGTGGTCCCGTATGCGGACTCTAATGAAAGTAACTTTTAATAGTTTATGCGTAGTCGTATAACAACATAAGTGCAACTTGTTTAGCTACAAACACGTAATGACTATCTCTCGAGGTCCGCTAATTTTATAGTAGGGTTTCTCTTAGTTAGGACGTAACAAAGAAAACACACTATATTTAAAAAGAATGACTAATATTAACAAATTAAATTCCTTGGCTACATAGAAATTCAATCGTAAATGGAAAATATATGTTGAAAACCTGCAGTGCCTATCTTAGCTCATCAAACAAAAATCTTAAAATGCGAAGTCCCGAAGAAAAGAAGAAGTGTTTAGTATAAATCGATAATTTGTTCTAAGTCCCTATCGCAACATTTTGCGAAAGAGGCATTCTGCGAAAAAAACATTGTGTAAAAGAGCCTTTTTACGTTCGGTAGACATTTTGTGAAGTGGACGTTTTGAGAATAATCCATCGAAAGTCGTGGTATAATAAATTGCAGTGACCTTACTAGCACACGATCCAGACTAGCGAATGCTGTATCTAGGACATTATTCATAAAGCGAGTATATTTTTTAAATCTTTTATTGTAAAGGGAAAAACTTGCGTTGAGTACCTAATCGTAACCAGGGCACAAATGCATCGCACATTTACAATGTGCTTATTTGATTATGAGTGGATTTGTTGATTCAGAAAGTGTCTTAATATCGTGTTTAACATTGAGTTTGGCTTATTAATAGACGTCTAAGCAGTGCAAAGCCTGCGCCAGCGCACGCCAACTACAATATCTACATCGCTCAATGTCGCTCGGGCTCACGAGAACTTGCGAAACCCGCCTAACAAACGCAGGCCAGCACAGGCCGCTACGGACAATGTTGAAACTTATAAAAGAGCCTGTCAATCCTAGTATATATCACAGTTTGTCTACTTCTTTATACAATTTATAAAACAGTTTTAGATTTTTTTTTAAAAGTAGGTATAGGAATAACAGTTTCATTTAAATTGTGGCGGAAGAGAACAACACCTAAGAGAAAATCATTATTAAGGTAACTCGATATCGGCTCAGCAAGAGATGAATATTCAAGATTAAGAACAGACTTTATTAATAATATCAAGTACAGCGTCAAACTTAAGTTCGATATAGCAACAAATTCTAGGTATTACACGGTCAACTTATATAGAACCCCATCTCGTTTGAGTTACCTATTAGACTAATATTTATTTTTTATTTTACTAACTCACGCGTGCCAAAAGATTACAAATCGTATTCGTGATTTGTAACATTTAAGATCTATGGGTTGCTATTGTAAGAATGTATAATAATAATCTAATAAGATTACCTACTTACACCATTGTAAAACAAACTACATAGTATGAAATAGTTTAACCTCATTTTTGGCTTGCTGCAAATTTGAATTTTGTAATCTACATGGATTGTGCATGGACATAAGTTCTACATATAGAGTAAAATGATTTTGAAATTGGTTCACGACTGGGTGTGTTATAGGTTATGAGATGCCTCTGGCAAAAAAAACTGTCTGGTACTTCGCGTGGTGATTAGGCCCGGTCTAGACAGCTAGCTGTCTGAGTGTCTGTACAAATTGATGTGTTTTAATTATTTCGGGCAATCTATGGTCTCCGAGCGAAATTCTCCGAGCGGCCGAACTCTATTGTTATGGTACGTTAGACGTAGAGATTTGATTATTTACGTATTTTGTTTGTAAAGGAGTACGTACCCATACTATGATTGAAAGGAGATTTTTATAATGAGATCTCATTATTTACGGCTAAGTGACAATTGATTTAATAACACTACTTGAGTAGAGCCTGCCTTCGAAAGCACAAGCTGAATCTGTTTGAGTATTTAGATAGTTGTCATGCAAAACATCACATCCATATGCTCATTTGCCCCATGTCCACGGCCAGTGCACGAGGTCGACGACCGCCGTTGTTTGGGCGAGCTTATTACTTGATAACTACTTACAGATCTCCATATCTGCTGCACCGTTTTAGATATTACGTTATACACAAGCAAGGCCATTGTTCAACTTTTAATCAAACACTATAGTGCAACACTAGCTAGTCCCATGTAAGCGATAGGATAGGCACGAGTACTTCATCGAACCGTTGTCATTCAATATTCAGATCACGGTTGACCCCACTCGTTCCGTACATACGATGGCCATTCCTCGTTTTCAATTGTAACCTTTATTACTTAACTATTAAAACTGGTATTCGTAAGAAATATTAGTTTTTCAAGCAGCTGATGCCGAGTCTGGACATGACTAATATGGTGTAAAAAAAAAAAAAATTTACCGGTTATTTGCAGCTATACGAAATATTTTAATGATGGCAGCTTTAAATGTTTCCTACCTACAAGTAATACAGAGCTGGCAAGTAAAGGGAGTAATTGAAAATTAAGTGATCAGGATCACCTAAATTGTAATTTAGTGAAAACATTAGGATGTTTCAAAGTTCTGAAACTCGGAGAAATTGTAATTGTAAACGATTGTCCGTTTCTTAGTTTGTTATTCAAAACGTTCGCAAATATAATGGAATATTGGTGTGGCTGGTCCAACTAGACACGATGGTAAAGTACCTAATTGTTTGGTGTCCGTACATTTCTGGGCACTCAATTTAAATTATGTAGTTAAATCGTAACAGAATAAATCATACGGTTTCAAATCAATAGCATCTAAGAGCTTTCTTAGTTTTATTGCACCTAGAAGCTTATTTATTTTCATTCTGCTAGATAAGATTGTGTATAAATGCTTCCAAGAGCTAGGCAAGTGTTGAATGTAGCGTGAGTCTGAGGCCACGTAGCGAAGTGGGGCGCAAAAATGTAGCGCAGCCGATTGATCGAAAGTTGTGTCGTCAGAGTTGTCAACCTTGGCATTTGTGCAGGTTCCGGGCCCGGGCGGCGAGCGTGAGACGACCTCTGCTAGATAATGTACCAAGTATTCGTCTCGGCTATAAAAGTTTATTGGAAAACTTACTACATCATCACGATTACTCATTAAATGCGTGTTTGGAAAAGTCTATGTACGATAACAAACGTTTTTTTAAAACTCTACCTCTACTCTTTAAATATGAATTATTATTAGTGTAATATAATAATTAAGGGTTTGTACACAAACAATAAAACTTTGAGATAGGTGACTAGTTTCTTGGGAAAAGTGATTTGTAATCTTCTAATAAGATGCAAAATGAGTTTATTTTACGTAGTAAGACAAAGAGGTACGGTAGGATATTTCACTAGCAAAACTTTGTAATAAGTCTAATACTATTATCTACTACACGTTTACCTTTTTTAACTTGATAAAATAGTGCTTTACTTGATTCAATGTACAGAACGTACATTCTAAAATCTCAAACCTTGAGAACAAATTTAGTCACGCTTAAAACCAAACTAAGCAAAGCTTTGCCTAGCTCATGCTATATTATTGCATCGACCATCTGAATCAACAACATTAAAAACCAGCCATCATTAAAAAAATATAACGTTTTTTTTTGTTTTTCTGACACAAGGCGTTCATCTCGTTAAAATCTCGAACTCGAAACGCATGAGTGAGAGTAGTCTACGAAGCGGAACTAATGCGTGTCATCTCGGCTCGCGACTTATTGCCCAAGAGTCAGACTGATGGCTATATAATGCGTCACTCACTATAATAGATGCCGGCTCGATGCACCTTACTCAGTACATTGTTATGTGCTCATAACATGTTGATGTGGTGTACTAACAGATAATGACATCGTTAATATCATCAATTGCTATGCGCACATTCAAATCGCTTCAAGGCGATAAACCACGGTTAGTTTGTTTAACTACAGATGTTTTAAAAATAATACTATTCATAGTTTATTGAGCAAATTAAAACTACTCAATATGACTTTTACACTTGAATTCCTTCTTGTTACAAATAAAAAATCTTTTCATTAAAAAAAACCTACTAAAAGAAATTCCGAAAGTGAATCATTGTAATGTGGCTGACTTATGTGCGTAATTTCCAGATTTCTATAACTTTAAAATAAATATGCAGCCTAATCACTCATAGTTTGGGATAAACCTTCCAAACTGACGCAGCATTTTATGATGACGTGTTAACGTAAGATTTTCGGTTTGCGTGATGATGTCACTGCGCACAGAATCCGCTCTGCACCTCTACGTAACCGACCAACTGTATAGCCCACCCACCGTTACAAGGATGTGTACCTACCTCTTATCTAAACAATTTATAAATCAGTTGAAAAACATTCAAGAACTAACAGTCATAGAGTTGTTTTTTTTAATATCCGTAGCTTCGTTGCTTAGGTTAAATGAAAAGTTTTGTTAGCCAGACCTATTGAATTTACCTTTATTTATGATACTTTTTATATACATTTTAAAATCAAATCTATATCTTTCGGATCATCGAAGATTATGAGAGATTATAATTAATTACATACTATAATAACATTTAAATCAATAACATTTTTATAATACCTTTGCTTCTATTACTCGTAAGTCCAAAATGCTTCTAATAGTTCTAATAAATACACCTAAAAAAGATGACAGCAGCAATCAATAGCTTAACTGACCTGCCGCCATAAATCTCATTGGCGAGTGGGGTGAGCTCGTCGTCGGAGTTGTCGCTCGCCTCCTCGCGCCGCTTCCCTCCCGACGCCGCCATTTTTGTCTACCACCCTGAAATATTAAATATGTATGGTTATAAAATGAACTGAAACATAAAATGTAAATGCACCGAAAATCAAGGAGACAATGAAATGCTACTATCAGTCCTCATATTAGAAACACTATGATTAAGATTTTTATTTTGTCTAGGCTTCCTGATCTGATTGCAGAAATACTAAATGATAAAATTATAAACTAATATTTAGTTTATCCCGGTCCCTTTCATTTAAAGATTGCAATCGACTGATCCTGCAATAATAACATCTCTTGGTTCATTTTGTAAAACCTATCATTAGCACGAGCATGTACGCACGAGTAGGGCGCTGGCATAGAGTATGAGTGTGTGGTGGACAGCGAAATATCATTATTTACTGTCATGTGCTTAATAGTTTTGGTCGTCTACCTTTTATATGGATCGATTTCTCCTTGTATCAGTTAATTTTCTAAACCTTTAGGGGCTTAAAAACAATGTATTGCTATAAATTCCATTGTTAAAATATTAACCAATTGAATGCTACAGAAATACTTCAATAATAACTCATTACTGTAACCTTTCAGGTACCTGCTCTAGTTCTCACGCTTAAACTTGCAAACGTGACTCGAGTTCAACGTGACAAAATCAGTTCCCATTCTGTTAACAATTTCATTGTTCATATCAACATCATAAAAGCACACTAGTAAGATAATGATATTTAGAAAATTAAAAATCACGCCACGCCATACCATGAATGGAAATAGGAACGTAAATGCCAAACGACTACCATTAAATATAAATAAATAAATCTATTTATTTTGGACACATTCATACATTTCAGCCATAGGACGTCCACTGCTGAACATAGACCTCCCCCAGTGACTTCCAGATTGGCCGGTTGATAGCGGCTCGCATCCAGCGGCTTCCTGCAACCTTTACCAGGTCGTCAGTCCACCTTGTAGGTGGACGACCTACGCTGCGCTTGCCGGTACGTGGTTTTGGACACATTCAATAGCAATTAATGGTCCTGTTTAATATTGTTCACAATACTAGTAAACATATACTTACAACCTATTTTTGGTTTACTCGAATGTACTTGAAACGAAATACCAAACATAATAGAAGACACTAATTTTCAGAAGCTCTTTTGTCGGTTAGTCTTTAAAAAGATGACCAATCAATCTGATATAATTATAATGGAAATTATAAGCTGTACTTTCATTGCCTGCAGGCAACTTCCTTAGTCAGAGTTCAGTTTATAACGTCATTTAACAGCTTGGCTTGTAGCTACTTAAAACAAAAATACTTACTGCCGCACTCAGAGACGTTACTTAACTTTAATAGTTACTTAAGGAACATCTGTGTTTCTAAAGTCGATACGAATAAAGGCAATGATTAAATAAACAAAAATGTTAATCAACACTTTATTATTAATTGACGTCTCTAAATGCGGCAGTAAGTCTAGAAAATCAAATTCTTCATCTTTAAAAAATATTATTAACTAGGAAGATACGAGTATATCCTAAAGATCTGTATTCTTAACAAAGCCCATTGAAATCGATAGCATTCTCTTTTCAGCTTTACCTACTCGCTGATCAAAAGTATCTGTGGAGTGAATCATACATTCGTACAAAGCACATTCCTCGCGTGCAAGCCTCCGACCTTGCGGGTCATTCATCCCTTGCACCAACGGGTGCATCGAAAAAGCTACCATTTTAAATTAAATGTAGAGCTTCGCATTTTATAGCTTTACGTACAGATTTTCATTTAATGTTACCAAGCTGATATTTATTACTGTGATAATCATCACCGAAAAGAATATTATTAATTAATAATTTTTTCTTGTTTTGATTAATGATTTCAGATGTTACGAGCTATTTCAAGTGACTTCTTTCGCGTGGAAAACACTTACGTACTTACCAAAGTTTATCGTAATCTGGACAATGGTTAAAGAACACTTAAAAGCAATTTTACACATTTCCAGTAACTTACAAGTACATCATAAACTCAAAACCTTGAATAAATACGTACTCATGAGTCTATGGTCGTGTAATTTCCCACTAAAACTGAAATATTCAGATAGCGGAAGTATGTTCATTGTTGAATTCGTAACCTCAGAAGGTACACACGAAAGGGGGCCTTGATGCAATAAACCCAGCTCAATGATAGTTGGTATTTTTTCCAATGTTACTTAACAAATGTTTTGTCAAATATCATGATCATCATCATCATCAGCGTACTCGCCACACTTGGCAAGTGGGTTAGCGAGCGCAGTTATTTTATAAGATTTTGCACAAAAACGCTACTGCCCGTCTCGTACTACAGGAATTAGTCGCCTCTTACGACACGTCGTCTGTTAAGGTGGGGAAGTGTATTTTTTACGGCCGTCCCAATACGACACATATCAAATTTTATTATTATGTATAATGAGATCAATTTATGCACTAATACCAAAAAGCTATACTATGTAATATGCCTCACTACGCAATGATATTTTTATGCAATATCTAATCATCATCACCTACTAGGCTCGCACAGGCAGAACTATTCATTGGAACTGCTAATACATAATATGTATTACTATATATGTTAGTTTTACCTACCTAGATAGTACCTATTAAAGCTTTATACATTCCAGTTCAATTTATATATATTTTTTAAGTACTTTGGATGTTCATGCACCTATAAAGCCTACAATAAAACACATTCCATTTTAGATCCGTACTGGCGCCACTGAATCTATTGAAACTGAAACATTATAACATTCAATTCTTTTCATTGCGACTATGATCTTTATTTGCTTAACCATAAGGCTGTACTGTGACGACTGAAATGGTTCAGCGATAAGACCGGCGCAGGCGCAGGGCGTGAGGCCCAAGGTCAGCGACTTCGGAGGCTCTGACCCGCTGGACAATGGCTCGCCTACAAGCCTCCATTGTGCTATCTTATAATAATAGACATACTTGAATTCAATCTCATAAAGAGTTATACAGCTAACAACACCATAATTCCATTAAATGGTCTTATATGCATGTTTTACGTGCTGTAAGATTAGAATATAGTAGGGGGGCATAGTTGAGGTGAGGCCTGCGTGCCCTGCATCGGGACGCATACTTTACTTTTAAGGATTTCTTCGAAGATCAGAAGATCAGCCTAGTTGCTGTTATTTCTTACAACGTTCCTGTGTCCTACTGAGTCCAATAGTATGTAACAAAATCCACAATAGTATTTAACCGCACGCACTTAATATACATTTTGTACACAATATCTTTATTTTTTAATTTTCGAGATCCGTTTCCGAGTAGTTGCCGATTACATATGCAAGAACTTAGTTATTTCATACTAAGCCATAACCTAAGTAGGTGTAAAACGAGTAGTTATTTAACTGATAATACAAACTACTACGTTAAATATCGCAACAACACTAAGATTTAGATGTGTGTTTCTCACTCACCCATCACTGAATTGGTTTCTAATAAACTTTGGCAAACAAATCATGATCTCGAAGAGTTCGCGAAAACTTATTTTATGACAAACTAAAATTCACGTGAACGCAACCGTAAGAAATAACTACTGCTATCCTCATACTTTTAGAAGTAATTACGATTGGATACTTTAGCTTTAGTTGCCATTTTGTAGATATCTTATTTATACAAATTTTATTGCACAGATTACATGAAATTGTACAAACAGGTGGACCTAATGTTCTGTGGCATACTCTGCCAATTGCCATTTTAAAACCTGTTTTAATAGCTTACGCAGATCGGGTTTTATGCGATGAGGTATGCCAACCTAGTTAATGATTTGATTAACTTGTTTATAATGTATTGTCAGTAGATTACTTTCTAATAGCTGTGGTGTTTATTTGTCACTAGTTTTAAAGCATGTTCCAATCACCTAGGTGCATTAGGTACAAAAAGAGGAAACCTGCGACTAACAAGTCTTTAAGTAAAAATAAAAAAGAGCTGAGGCTTTAGCAAGCTGATACATTTCGTTAAAATACATTCTAATATTTACATCAGGTTATCGATTCCAAATTACGTCATGTTGAATAAATTGCGTCCAGTTTGCAAATGTAATCCGGCATAATATTGTTTTGTATAAAAAAAATTTACAAGGCTTTGACTTTGAAAACGAATTTTAAATTGACTTGGTTCATTCAAATGCTAACGTTATTCATTTTTATTGTCTAACCTAATTAATATTTATTGACTACCTACTATACAGGTTCTACTAATTTAAGTAACGATCAGCAAACTATACTTTAATTTACAATCACCTAATCAAAACAACTTTGCTACGACCAAAATCTTGTACGTATAGTATAGCTACAGATGCTACGACAACCTAGTTACTACTACGCTGCTACGAAAATAAACATTAGCGATTTTATTACTATTATACTAGTTTATCATTTAAGACGCATTAGCTTCAATAGGCAGATTAAACAAGACTTAATTACTTGAATCAGCAGCGCCTGCGCAGGCTTACTTTCACTGCTGGCGGCTACCAGCTGGTTGCCCCACTCTCCCCCACCCACCGCGGCCGCCATGCTCTACCTTCGACTGCGCAACACTGCCTTACATTCATAACTATAAATAGGGAGTTGTCTAACATGTAACTGAGACAAATACCTTTATAGAACTAAACGAACATTTATTCGATCTTTCGATCTATTTTATCCCGATTAACCCAATTGAAGATCTCAATGACCCAAGGGAAAATATGTTTGATTTCATTGTCAATTCAAATTTTGAATATACGAGTATCTCTCAAACTATTTGATATGCTGAAATAGCTAAAGTTAGAACATCAACTTTCAGTCCCATCGATTAAAACTCCTAGTGACTAAAGTGATTTATTGTTTTTAAGAGGCCTTGCAGCTAATTTCAAAAGTGCAAAATTGAAATACAGTTCTATGCTTGTGTGCGCCTATGATGCGGGATAAAGCGTCAACAATGTTAATCCTTTACATGATAATATTGATAATTTATTAGGTAGTGGACGTCCTACCTAGGTTTTTAAAACGATCGGTTTTGCGCGCTTGATTTTATAGTTAATTTTGACTTAGGTTTACTACTTATTTTTTTTGTTTTTTTCATAAAATAAAAATTATAATTATTTTAAAAGTATGAAGATTGACTGAAGATTGTTGTGTAGTATTTAAATCGTATAATAGTTGTTCATAACGACAGAAAAATAAATGATATTTGAATGGAAATTTCTAAAATTTTATGTTATTTTAGCATTTCATTCTACTAAATTTTTCAAGAAAGTAAAAAAAGTATTCAACCCATGTGCAAATAGACCATATCTTCAATTAAATGTTAAAATCGAATTGTCAGGATAACTAGTAGTCTCTTGTAAACCGATGTTCAAACGTAACTCGGACGTAATTTTTATTGAAATAAGGATAGTTCTTTTGGTCATTTATCTTTATTTTTGAAATGATATGAAAAATCCATTCGCGCCACATGCAAGAATAAGTACTAATCTTTTAAAATCATTTGTTATTTTGTTTCAATTATCATTCACGTTTATACAATCAGAGAACAAAATGTACGGAAATAAGACGATTTCTAGGACGGCCTCTTAACTGCATTTTGTCGTGCAATACGTCATCCATTACAATTTAAATATTTAACGAAGTACACAACTCAAAAGTATGTAGCTTATTTTAAAAAACACTGCCGCCATGCGTGTTAATGACGATTTTCCGTTACACTTTACATAAGAACAATTTGAACTTTATTTGTAGCCCTATACGTGCTGCTTGGAATTCGTTTGTTATACAACACTTGCACGTGATGCCCGCCGCGCATACTTTTCATAAATACGACATTTTGTAAACAACTAGTTTAGAGTATGTATGAGTATGGAATGGTAAACTTAAAGTTATAATTAACATCTCTTCATATTCTCATATATTTTCATGTCTAGATAATATGAAACCATATTTCATCGTAACTTGTTAAATATTATAAAATATTGTAAACACATATATTGTAAACAAGTCCTCTGATCTCTGTATTATGTATTTATATTTATTAGTTAAAACCACGTAGTTGCCTAATTTTTCGAACATACTAGGCATTTGCCAAAGTGACAGAATTCCCTTGTAGCTTCCTCATAACCATTACACAAACACCGTTCTCCATAAATTAGCATTGTAATTGCAATTTGTCTCTAATCAATAAATCAAGACTGTGTAACTTGCGTATCACCTGGTCGTAACGGCGTGCCAGAAAGCTGCTGGAGCGTGCCCTGACAGATGTGACCTTCAGGCTTCGGCATCACCTTTAATACTCGTGTGTTCTACTTTTGACACGTAGGTTTGTTTAAAGTGTTACTTCTTTTAGATAGATGATTTATTAAGTATATAGATTTAAAGATCTTAACCTAGTAATACATTTTTTCATCTAAATATCTGTTTGCCCTTTGGCAAAGGCCTGTCCTAACTGTCTTCACACAGGTGTTAGTATGCTATATGAATTAATAATAAAGCCAATTTCAAAACTTAATTGATTGCCGAAGAAAGCAGTCTTTGACCTGGTTCAAGGATCGAAGTGCTGCTTTTTCGAAATCAGTTGAAAATGAAACAAATTTCCAACTTAACAACAGGTACCTACAGACGATTATGATAAACCTTGCACTTTGTAAGCAGGCAAAAACCTGTTCCCAAATGTTGCAGCCATCAACCTTTTAGTAATGAACCTTCCGGTAAAGATACGAACACATGCGACAATATTTAGTCACCTTTGCATAAGATTTTTAAATATAAACCTATTTATTAAGTATACAGTGTGCCCGGATAAAGTGCAATCTCGTTAGGGGGTGAAATTAAACCAAACATTATAGAAAAAAATATAGATAGTTATTTTTGATATATTAAGATTTTGGAAAATAATTGATTTTATTCAAAGTAATATACCTACATGACAGCAAAGATAAAGAAATAAATAGATAACAAGAAAGTGGCTAGCATGACTTAACCTTTGTTTTTTGTTGTCACATGTTTTTATAGGCTGTACGTGTATAGGCTGTTTTTTTAATGATCTCAATGTTGCTTTATATTTTCCCGATTATACTAGAGATTTATATATATTATTATTGTTTATCATTTAGCTTTCAGCTAAAACAAAAAGATCTACTTTCTAACTTACAAATAAGCGTCATACATAGAGTCCATAGTAAGAAATAAACTAATTTTTTTTTCTTTATTTTTTTTCTTGAGTTTTACCCTCGTTCTCTATTGCCCTTTATCTTGAGACACACTGTCCTCTTCTGGGCATTTGAGATGAGTTTCTGAGGTTACAAGGTCCATTGCATTTTTTCAAAGTTATCTAAGAAACAAGGTTAAATTCATATTACGTATGTAGTTTTTTTTTTCTTTTCATAATTATTTTTATATCAATCGGATTAGTAATTAAACATAAATATTTATCTGTAACCACTAACGACTTACTAAAATAAATTTAATGATAACATTGATTTGATGTAACAAATTTATCACACAGTAGAAGGTGATTTATTATTTTCAACAAAATCATTTTTTGAGCTGACATATAAAGTAAGTACCTAACCAATAAAATGATTTAAAAAAAACCTGATTCAAAAAGCAACCTTGAAATCTTATGAAAGAAATAAACTCAGTGTTTATAATTTATTGTATTGTATTCGTGTTACCGATGGGCCGTGAGCAACTTCTTGCTTACAGCAAATCCATACAAAAAAGAGAAAGTAGGCCTTCGCTGCCCGGCACCGCGGACATGGCCTACGAGCGTTTAAAGTCCATGGTTTTTGCTTTGACTATTCGACAATCACTTCGAATTGTATTTGATGATAACGATTCACTGACCTTTTGTTTAATGAATAATTTACTTATATATTTTTATAAAATACAATATGTATTGTAACTGTAATATAAAAAACACCAAGACTTTAGGAATCCTAATTAAAAGACAATAATTGATTGCAAAAAGTCTAGCATTTTTGTATAAAGTTTTTGTATTTGTAATTTATGTGATGTTGTTCAATATTTTTTTTTTAATTTTATTTGTCATTTAATACTTTATTCCTGAAGATTTTGTTTATTTTGATCTCTCTTTCAAATTGTTAATAGTACGGTAGGTCTGTATTAAAAAAAGATATTTTAATGTTAAGTCGTATAATTCCATACTCTAATTTAATAATTCAATTGTTTTTCACTCAATATTTCACAAATACACACCTATGAGAATAAAATTGTAATAAAACGTTGATAAACAACAACAACAAGTGTGTTGCTAGTGCGTTGATGTCTTTTGTAGAGCGCGAGTTCGATCATTAGTACATTGCGCTTGCGCTTACAACACGCTCGATCTTATGACGTACAAGTCAAACTATTACTACATTTGATATTATCTACCGAATTAAAATAGCACATTGTATACTAATAGCTTATCGACTTTTTGTGCTTGATGTTATTTGCAATTTATTATGCAATATACCTAGTCAAAATATGTATTTGAAATCAATTACCTCTTCCATATTTTATTCTGTATCATAAAACAAATTGAAATCAGGTTTTCTAAACCACGTTTTTAAAATCAAGACACGTTTCCTATTTATAAACGTGTATATATTTACTGTAGGTACCAAGTCTGTTTCCTTTACGTGATGGAACCTAATTCTAAATAATACTCACTATATAAATTAATTTGGAAATCATCTATTTGTTGATAGTTGTTTTAATACGCTAACAAAATGCTAATCACAATCCACTTTCTTCCGGTCAGAGCCAGTCAAGGCCTTGTGGCGCATAATTAGAGTGGTTGTCTACGAACCCAGTACTTACGCACTCAATAATACTCGTATAATAGTCGTGTGAGCAAATATCGTCATTATTTCTATCATCTTAAGAACTATACTCGACTTCAGCAGTAATACCCAAAAGCTAGTTTGTACATATATGTACAGTAAATTCTACTTTTAGGTAACACAACCTTCACACGTCACTTTTTTTTTCAATTATACTAAGTGCAGTATAGGTGAAAAAAATACGCTAGAGTGAAAGCAGCATATTGATACTTTAGCATCGACCGCGAAAAAGCTTTCTGGATTAGAATAAGGCATACAGCAAACTTTGCTAGCTATAATTCGGTTTTACTAGACTATTATAATAATCATAATAGGCCAATAAACCACTAATACCACATTAAGTTTCGGCAAACATTGCAACGAAGGTTAGCTATAAAAGTTTCAATAGAGTAATAAAAAATCTGCTAATGTTAGTGGTCATATTGAAGGTTTCTTGTATGGGAGAAGTGTTTCAGTTCTGATGACCTGATGCCGTATGATGATGCCGCCTGATGCATATACGTAACGTAACGTACACGTATACTATAGTAATAATAAGTCATTTTTATGGTACCGTAACTAGAAAATGTATTCAATATACTATGATGTCAGCTATTATTTATGGTTTAAGACTATCATGTCAGCCCAAAAAAAAATTAAACGAAAAACTAAGAACACAATATTAGTCACTAAGATACCTTTTAAATATTTTAGATGATAATATTATCCTACAACACTGTTTCCAGAAGCTTCCAGAAAATTCAGTTATAGTGATTTTTAATGTAGACACGTATTTTTATAGTTTTTAGTTGAGTAGGTTCGATTAATAAACGTATATTTCACTCATACGGATGGTATAAAAGATCACGTTTCGTAACATAAAGGAAACTATTAACATTCCATAGCAGCTGTTATCACTTTGTATTTCGATACTAGTAAATCAAGTATCAAAATAATATTTTCTGAATATCAAAATTTCATAGCAGATGAAGAACAAATTGAAAAACCATTTGCACTATCTGCATTGCGAGGTCTCAAAAAACTATATTATGACCAGTATAAGTTTCATAAATATAACCAGATGTCTGGCATCATGGTTGGCCACGTTTCTAGGTCTAGCTTAATAGTGTCATAAGTAATCTCGAAATTCCTTGAATGTAATTATGCTTCGTAAGTATTGCACGTTGAACAGGTCGGACTGCGCAACCGAATGTATTAATTAGCTAATACGCTTTTAATTGCCTCTGCATATCACAAATTATTCTTTTACGTACACTGAGAACGACCCTCTGGCGGAACCGGATGCGTGCGTGGCCTTAGGGCTATGTTACGACGCTACGCTGGTTTTCTACTTCAGTCTGTATTTACTAAGGCAATTATATCCTTACTACAACTACTAAGCAAGTTTGTAAGAATATCCAAAACATTAAATATACGATTGTAAGAAACATTCGTTCTTGAGCTTTGGTAGTCTCAAATAGCTTGTTATAAAAAAAATACAGGGTCTTTAACAATGTTTTCTATGCATCATATTATTGGCATTTTAAAATGGAAATGTGTGAATGTTACGAAGGTCACATAAAGGTTTCTAGCATACGTAGGTCTCTTTTTCTTATTAATCGTTTTTACCATTACGATTAAAACCAGACACGTAGCTCAAAAGTTGTTAATCGTGTTTTATCTAGTTGTGATTGTTAAAGTATCTATTATTAATTAATTTAGAGGCCGAGCAATATGAATAAAACCACAGCTCTTTGTTTTCCATTCTTACTTCTCCCATGCCAACACCGCCTACATTCACTTTTGTTTATGATTGCAAATAAGT
Organism: Anania hortulata; assembly: GCA_963576865.1. Classification (NCBI taxonomy): domain Eukaryota; kingdom Metazoa; phylum Arthropoda; class Insecta; order Lepidoptera; family Crambidae; genus Anania; species Anania hortulata. The sequence goes on along the minus strand of OY756388.1, from coordinate 15,609,376 downwards.
ATGTACACGTGAAACCAATTCCAAAGGTAGATTTTAGAACATACTACTTCTTATGAATATGCTTATTTAACAAGCTATTGCAAATTTTTTTTTCTGTGCTGTTGTAAGTTTCACATACAAAGCGATTTCGAAACTTTCGAAAGAGAAATCATGCAACCCGCCGTTAATAGAACCTTTACTGTCAATCATTAAGCTGTTTTCAATATCTAACAAGTAAGTATACTACGATACTTACGAGTTATGCAATTGATCACCAATTACAGTCACCCTCGCATACTTTCGCAGCTGATCGTGTACAGCCTCGGGTCGGAAAGGTCAGCTGTTGCTGAAGGAGTTAAAATTGCCAAAGAAATACGTAAGTCGTGGCTTACCGTTGTGGCTGAAGAAGGAAGGGTGGTGAATAAATCCAGAGAAACAAGTGGTCACTTCACTGTGTTGTTGTGTGTCGTGGTCACTCGCGGGAGTTCGTTCGTGCGCATGGTGCGCTCGCGCCTGCGGTCGGTCGGGTCGCCGGGCGCTCACTGCGGCTGCGCGCGCGCCGACTCTCGACCGACACGCTCGCACTCGCGACCCCTCACTTGCTTTCCATCTCGTACTGACTAACGATTTCGGTATTTAAAAAAAAGGTTTTTCCAAAATTCAGTTCATGTTACAAAGTCTTACCATTAACATTTACCATTTATGAAAGTAATAACGTAGACAAATTACAAAAGCAATATTGCTGTTTTCCTGAACAAAGATAAAGGTAGGGCAATGCCTTCAACCGTTATGCCATTTTGTCAGTTTTTTTTTGCCAGTCAACAAGGGTCAATAGATAATAATACTCTTTTATACACAAATAAACAATTGTAAACAATGTCGCCCACCCGCCCAGGCGTAAATGACCGCCCGAAATATTCTGAAGATTCATGTAATATTTTCGAGAAAAACTTTCAATAACCCTATCTTATTTATTTTGCAATGTATTCACTTTTTAAGTAGAGTCGATGACCTTGCTTAGCGTTTATTGTCTAATCTCAATGTTATTGGCCTGATTTTAGTTTTCTTTGGTTTTCTTAAAGCTAGTACGTTATTTTATAAGGCAATTTAACATTATTAACCAGAAACAGGACTTTATGTAAAAAAACAATCTAAGGTCATCGGTCCTAATATTTGAGACCTCACGGTTGAATTCTGCCAATATCACGTCAAGTCATGTTTATCATGGTGTATGACAATTTATTTATTTATTAAGTTTTTCATAGAGGTACAAGATATATTCTTTTTAAATAGACCCCTTAGGATGCACTTTCCTTTTTTTATTTTGACATTTCACTAACAAAATCATAAAATATTGTTAGTACTTATCTCTTCAAAATGTTAAACAATAACTAGTAGTAACCTTTTACGCGCCACCGATAGTGTGGTTCGTGTGGCGGAATACTGGTCATCAAAAATTTGACTGAATGCCATCGACATGAGAAGAAGAAAAACAACGGGGCGTACACCACGTGCAAATCCTTTGTCGGCTAGTGCCGTTACTTCATTCAGTTATTTGGTTACTTAACTCGAGACGCTACGTGTTTTGTGATCTATGCGCTATTTGACTTGTAAAGACTATTGAAGATCTCTTTGACATCATTATGATACGATTGCGTGATTTACCGCCGTCTCATGTGGCGGATATGGATTTTGTAACTAAAATGCACGCTCCGCTATCGAGGAGTACAAGTCTTCAAGTCTTATTGACGTAAAAGAGCAAATCTTTAATAAGTATTGGTCTCCTGTCGATAAGACTGGGCATACCTAGAATACGAATCTGAAGAAACCTACAAAATGAAGGCAGGCTTATTCTTTTATTAGATGTCGATTGCCGTGCGAGATCAGTTTTTTGTAGCCACATGTATCCAGCCGGATACAGTCAACAGTTTCTTTAATGTTTAGTTGCCCAATAAAGTAATATAAGAAATACCGCAGAAAACTGTCATCGAGCCAACAACATTAGATATTCAACAAAAAATGCTAAATAGGGACACCAACTCGACCCAAAAACTTAAAAAGTGAATAAATTGCAAAATAAAATGAAAATTCAAAATATTTTGGGTGGTCACTTACGCCCGGGCGACATTATGTAGGCCGTCTTCTGAGCACATTAAAACGATATTTACACTCACACTTTTCAACAAATAAAAAAAAGTTGTAAAATATTTTTTTTATTGAAATTATTTTCCTCTTGGTCTGTCCAACGCCAACTAACGCCAACGTACTACGCTTGTTTAAAGACACCACTGTCCCACTCCGTCAAACATTTTTTCAAACTGATAACAAAACAAACACACAGTTCAAGAAAATTTATAAAATAGGAAGAAAAACTTCGTGTAGTTTTGAAAATTGGTTTACTTATACCTTGATGTCTGTAGATGGACATAGTAGAAGTCCTCAAGGGTGGGGGCTGTGCTAAGGGTGTAGGGGAGGGGAGTGAAAGTCAGTTTTTTCAGGTTTTTGCTCATATTAAATTATAAAAATTGTCAGAGTTCTTCTTTGTCAGAGTAATCATAATGCTATTTTTACATAAGTTTATAAGTTACTTATGATTACTTTGATTACTCTGACAAAAGATTCGACCTAATATTTTTCATTTTTACTCTACGATTAATACCTATTTGTTGAATATAGAGGGTGTAGAGCTCGCGCTTGTCAGTACAAGTTACAAGAGCAGCGTATGACGTCCACTAACAAGGCACCGGTGGACAGATGAACTAGAAAAGGTTGCAGGAAGCCGCTAGATGCGGGTAACTTCCAACCGCCAATCTGATAGTCGCTAGGTGAGGCCTATGTTCAGCAGTAGACTTCCTATAGCTAAAATGACGATTATGATGATGACAAGTTATCATTACTCCATTACTCACTAGTGATTAATTGGTTTTGACTTACTGTATGATTTTATTTCACAAAAAATTTGAAAAAAAAGTCATTAGCCACCACTCCCGTACAGCCATCACTCCCGGACTTACTAATTGGTTAGTGATCTAATGGACAATTAAACCTTACTTAGAACTCCATACTTAAGTTTAAAGTTTCTCATGACACAAACCATACAGTCACTAGCAATTAAACACACTGTACGGTAAGTACACACTGTCCAGTAGGTAGTTAGTAGATTGGGAATCGCTCTTCAAGCAAGTATGTTATGAACTTTATAAGTTTGAATACTTATATTACCTTTACTTAAATTACTATTTAAAAATCAAGTACTTGATCCAAGCTACCTTGCAAAATAGTCGATTACTACATAAATACATCCTACCTACATTACACATACCTATTTCAAAGAATAGATGAACAGGAAAGGCCATTGTTTTTAATAATCACACAAATATTTTTCAGCCCCGAATAAAGCAGAGCCGGTACTATGGCGTTTCATTATGAATAGATCATCACATCATCATTTCAGATTGGCCGGTAGAATGAATGAAAATGAATAGATATATGAATACTTGTACATTAAATGCCATCATGACTTACGAACCAACTTAAACATTAGGTATATTGATGCTAAATAAATAAATAAAGCATACTTCCCTACCAGTTTCGTGGGCATGGTTAATCATGTCTCATTTGGCGTCGACGTCGTAATTCGCATTCACAGTTCGACTGATCGACTGTTTGATCTTCGGGCGCTCGCATCAGGTTGCGCAAAGTCTTTCTGCGGGGAGTGCGGGGCTCGTTATACTCGTTCAAATCGTTAATGTCAGATGTTTGCAATTCTTTGGCTATATCTATGTGCCACTTCTCAATGTTTTCATCAGGCTGTAAATTAAAATGGTTTACAAGAAAAAAATTTCTCGAAAGGACAAAATAAAAATAAATAAAACAAAATATTAACTCACCGTCTTAGTGATTAGATTCTTATTGATTTGAAGTAAAAACCTAAGTGTTTGAAGTCGGTAGTACAACATAACGCTGAACTGGAAGGTCACGAAAACCCCGAAGAATATCAGAAACAGGAAAAAAATCGGCTCTATCGTAAGATATGTGCGCTCGATGTGAACCTTGTAAGGTAGAAATGATAATAAATTGACCAATAATATAACAACATAAGTACTTGCCAAATGCAGTCAAGAAATCAGAATAATATTACCTCTAAGATCTTTATCTAGGGTAATTTAACAGTAGTCGATAACACTGATAACTAATGAATTATCAACGACTCTCATACGATATAATATTAATGTGTACTCGTATAACTAATATTATAATGATTTATAACATTATGTTATTAATTAACAACATACACCTATCTATGACCTCAATAATTAATGCTAAGTATTCACGTATTTTAAACGTTATCAAAATCCAGCTACGATCCAATCCTAGTAACATTACCTACTACATGGGGCACACTAAAAGTTTTGCACTTCTAGCTAATCGGAACTATTTGAGTTTCGAATGTTATATTTTTTTAAACGTTGCAACCTTCTTAGTTATAAAAAAAATATATTGCGGGAAATGATTTTTGTCAATTGTTTTTTATCACACATCAAAGTTCTACGTACGCAACGAAAATGGAATTAAGTCGAAAAGATTTTAGAGCCATGATTTTTGATTTTGACTGTGCTGCTCGTCTTCAAAATGCTTTTGGGAGAGAAGCACTTTGTTTGAGCACCGTGAGGCGATGGTTTGCTGAATTTGAGAGAGGTCGAGTTTCTTTACATGACGAATTTCGTGAAGGGCGGCCTTCAACTGCCGTCAACGAAAATAATATGGCTACTGTTAAGCGGCTAATTGAAGAAAACCCGCGGATTACCTATGAGACAATTCGAGGACTATTGGGGATTGGTATGAGCCAAATCCAGAAAATTTTACACGAAGAATTGTAAGTTTGGAAACTTTGCTGTCGTTGGATCCTTCATGAACTGACAGCGGAGCAAAAGCGACCACGAACATTCTAATGCTGTTTACGACATTGTCACAGGAGACTAAACGTGGATTTATTGTTTTGAACCCAAAAAAAAACAGCAATCTTGTGAATGGATGTTTGATAATGAGAACTGGCCAACAAAAGTGAGGCAGGCGAGAAACGTTGGTAAAAAAATGATCGCATGTTTTTTCTCCGAGTGGTATTCTACCATTTGTTTACCCAGGGTGTTAAAAAAGTTCGCGAAAGACGACCCAAAAGCCGCGTTCTCCTACATCATGACAACGCTTCTTCACACACGGCCAACAAAACAAAGTCATTTTTAGCTTCCGAAAAAGTACAACTCGTCACCCATCCTGCGCATAGCCCCGACCTAGGACCCTGTGATTTCTGTATTTTCCCCAAAATCAAAGATTTGATGAGAGGTTTTACTTTTACCAACTCCGAAGAGGCAGTGATAGCGTTCAATCAGCACGTAGAAAACATGCCTTCAGATCTGTGGTCCTCCTGTTTTAAAAATTTCAATTTCAATTTCAAATTCAAATAAAAAATTTCAATTTCAGTAAACATAATATTTTGTATGTTGTTTTTTTATGTTACGCAAAACTTATAGTGTGACCTACTACGTATCATAAAAGGTAACAGTTACATTACAAATAAAACTTATTTTTGTTTTTACCATTTTCAGTCGCATTATGAACAAGGGTAATTAAGTAATTTCATTTTTAAGTTTAAGAGGATACCGTTTTTGACCCAAATGCTTTTGGGACCGGATTGAAACTGGATTGTGACTACTTTTAGATTATGGGAATAAATTGACGACTTTCGTAGCCGAGAGACGAGCATACCAGACTTGATGTCGCTATCTCTGAGGTCCCGGGATCGATTCCCGGTCGGTCAATGTAGAAAAAAAAACTACTCTATATTGTCTGAGTCTGGGTGTTGTGGTGCCATCGCTGTTTCTGATTTCTGTAACACAAGTGCTTTGGCTACTTACTATAAGATTAGAGCAATGTATGAGATGTCCAATATTTATTTATAGAGGTTCAGGTACTTCAAAGTAGCTAACAGATTTCTTCGTGTGTCAAAGACGATAGTGTTGTCGTCTGAATGTCCGTCCACATGGTGTCCTCGGTAAAATAACCGTGATGTGTTAACTTACAACATTGGCATCTTCATTATATACGATGCCAATTTTCTGTCCTAAAAGCAAATCATCCAAGGTCCAGGAACAGAGAGAATCAGGCAGAAGCTGGTAAATTAGCACCGTCACAAGCAGGCAGCTTAGTAGTATAACCAACGTGGACACCATCCTGTCGAAGTTTCCTTTGGTACTGTCCTGTGAAACGGGAATAGATAATGAGCTCCGATTTAGTACTAACCACATTCGCAATTCCTTTCTCCTTGTCCTATCCCTTATCTTGTCCCTTTGGTTTACAAACCAAGATCCCATCCTCACCAAGTACCAGCAAGACATAGTCACTAATGAAAATAACAATTACCTACTTTAAACAAAACGAGTTTCGTTGGCAAAACTTGGCAAGTTTTTCTAGGCTGGCCAAATATAACAACTATTATCACTAGGAGCAACATTATAGCGATAATTTTATAGGGAAAAAAACGCAAGGCAATATTCACACCAAAGGTATTTATGGCCACTGGCTGTGTGGCCGTTACGCAGTTTACCTACCCATTCATGTCCATGCTGGAGGCATTTTTTTTTTAGACTGCTATTTGCTTACTTTTGCAGAAAGCCGTGCTATTTCAGCAACAGGATTAAGTACCTCTTTAATTTTCTTTTTGTTAATAAATTCTCACAATAAATGCTTTTTTCATGATGGTATACAACCTGCCAGGTTTCGTCAAGGCAACCCTTCTTTTTTAATTTGTGTCCTTTTCCGCTGTGCGCTTGTTTTACACAATTGCGACTATTATTAGTTAGGAACACAAAACTTGAACACTAGAACAATTTGCAACGAGTTGTAAAAATAATTCATTTTTTAACTATGGCTTGGTAAAGGTCGCCTTCAAAATCTTTTAACGTGCGCTTTCCAGCGCCAAAGTTCGTCGTCAAATAAGACACCATCGCCTTTAGAGTTTGAGTAAACCCTACATCTTCCGCGATAGCCGTCTCTTTACTCGCAAGAGAATGGGTATCCGGCCATGTTGTGAGAATTTCTACCTATCCCATCATCCCATCCCATCCGAGTGCAAGTCCTACCCACTACTACCCACTCCCATTTAACTTACTTTTATATTTACAGGAATAAAACAAAATAATTTATAAACTTACCTTTTACATTTTCAGTGCACTTGTCGTTGCCTTGAAATGAAGCACAGATATGCATAAATTATCATCCTTATCTAATATAAAACGATCACTATTTATCTACACGTATATTAGCTGTCAATAATCATTGACGTAATTTAAAAAAAACCCGTGTGGTTCCATATTGGTTGTTGTGCTAGGAAATCTTTATTATTAATTGTAGGTATAGAGCTGAAAGTATGAAACGAATGCGATTTATCCACCATTTAACTAGTACCAACTTCTTATTATTATTAATTGAATAAAATCGTTAATCAATACTTTATTGTTAATTGGTGTATCCGAGTGCGACAGTTAGTACTGGACATGGATATGGTATACATATTAATCACGCCGACGAGGTTAAATAAAATCCTGTTTTTAGGGTCCTCCTCTACACGTAAAATGTGGATGCCTTTTTTTCGTCTATCCTATGGTGTGGGGTGTCGTTACAATGTATACATTGTAACGACCTATAGGTCGTTTTAAAACATTGTGGGTGTCTGAAATCCACTTGTCGAACTAGGGTTATGTTTGCGTAATATTAATTAAGCTTTAAAACAGCACTCCTCAGAAAAAAACATACTTGGTATGGCAAATCTACAATAAGCTGCCACAAGCGAAAGAACTATTGACACTAATTAAGTAGTTAATTTTATTTGAATTGAAAAAATATAATGATTAACCTATTTCCTTGTTAAATAATTTTACATGCTTATAAGTTAAGATGTAGCTGATCCAAAACTATTTTTAAGACCTCTGTATGTATGTGGGTATGTACCTACATTCTGCAATAAACATATTTTAATTTTAATTTAAAGTGTAATCTTTTGTTAGAGTCAAGCTAAATGGTGGTTCATTAGTAGTTATGTGAAACAGGTAGCAAATACCGCATCCGCATAATATTGACACGGACAACTACGGAACTCTATAAATTGCAAGTGCCTACGGAGCCCAACACTTGGCCGATTTTAGAATTTTGTTTCTTTGCTAGTTGCAGTGGCAGGTCTACCAAATCCACCTAATAACCAGACAGTTTAGCGTCACGAGGATAGTGCTAAAGGCCACCAAAATTTTGCAGGTTCTCTGTAGTAGTTAAAGAGCTATATTTTTATATCAAAATTAGGTGCAAAATCAGTTATATGAATATAAAAACGTTTGAAGATATTTTCGGATTTTATACAATTTAGACAATTACCTACATCCTATTGTGTAACGAATCAATACGTTCCCTGAACAATAACCCTAGAAATACTTTTTCTTCAGATTTACTTATTGGGTGCCGAATAATTTCTGCGCCCTGTTACAGAATACTTAACAGCCCCGGTGCCTGAGCACAGCTGGTACCGCCTTGTTGGCCTTGTTGCACTGCATGAGACCACCCGTAAAAAACCCTATTATCTCGTTTTGATAGGCTGGGGTTAATAACAACCACCAGTCTAGTCTAGCGAGAGGTAGGATCGCGTTAAGAATATCGAAATGAATTTAAGAACATATATAATGTAAGGAACTATACCATAGTGCACTCACTGCACTTCGCTTTTTGGGTTTCTTTTTTGAGATTTGATTAAGATGATAGAATCGAGACATTTATGCATTGCCTAAAATACGTTGGTATAAAGCAATAAATAAAAAACCCTATCAATTTTCGACTGGTATTTCCAAGAATTAGAGAAAGACAGTTTAATAAAAATTAAAGTATATTTATTTATTAACTATAGCATTAATAAGTATAGTAGTGATGTGTTCGTGATCACGCGTTCTGCTTGAAGCGCACGTTGCTGCGGCGCGGGCGCGCCTCGTCCTCGTCGCTGTCCAGCGCGGGCTCGTAGCCCTGGTTCAGGAACGCCACCGTCGGCCTCCGCCCCGGCATCTCGCTCAACTGACAACAATCAAATAGATAGATTAATCAAAAATAAATAATTTTAAAAGCTTTTATTCCATAATATTTTTTACAATATCCTTAATTATTTTTTATTATTCAAATTTCATGCATAAATGCAAAAAAATAATGAAATTAATTCTGATCGTGGGTTCGAGTCCTACGAAAGGCAGTTAAGAAATGTAGCTAGCATTATTGTGAATGCAAAAAATATAAAAGTTTTAATTAATTATACGAGTTTATTTCATTATTATGATTGAATAATTTTATATGGATGTCGCCTCTTTGGAGTAGGCCTCCCCCAATCAATTCTATTTCTTCCTGTCTCCAGCTTGCCTTCTCCAGTTCAAGCCAGATTTTTTTAAATGTCCTCTCAGTTGTACTGGAGCTACAAAGACAATATGAAAAAAATAAAGAAGACATAAATTTGAAAACTAAGCTCTACGAAATAGCAATAAATACTTCCATGTCAAGAAAAATTTAAAGAAGTAGGTATGTTAGGATTAAAAATAGCTTGAAATGGGTTTGGCCAAATGGCCGAACATGTGTGTAAAATGGATAATAATAGATGGACAAAGAGAATCATAGAGTGGATTCCTCGTGATGGGCAAAGAAAGAAAGCTAGACCACGGACACGCTGGGAGGACAAATAGGTAGATAGATACTCCTTATTGTACACCCATTGAGCAACAATACTTCTAATGGATCTTTCTCCGAAACACGTTAGTGATTTTTCACTTACATTTAGTATGAACTGACAAGTCCTGTCAACTCTCGCTTATACAAAATAGTACTGTCGCAGATTAAATAATGGCGGAATACAATTTATGTTTACAGAAAGATGCACAATTTAGGCCGTCTTATCGCTACAAGCTACATTATAAGGGTTGAGCTTATCTGTCAGCACGGAATCGCATTTTTATGCTCTATCCTTATCTGTCGCTAAGGAACATTATTTGCTGGAGCGAGAAAGATAGCGTACAGCACGCAGTAGTATCGACGTTGCGCACGCGACGGGCAGGGAGGCGATAGAGTGCTACTGACTTGTGCTTCTGCGCGCGATAGCATGCTATCTTATGCTTTATCTACATCGCATTCGGCAGGAGACGTATTTCTGAAGCATTAAAATTCCAATTCGCATACGAAATTGCGAGGATCATATAATTCTCGTATATAATTTAATTGTATACGTTTCTTTTGAGAATCAATTTCCTCGGAATTCATATAAGTAAAAAGTAAAGTAAATAATTTATATAAATAATTCATATAAAAAATATTTGGTAAGTTTAACCGCAACATTGATTGGGCAAAACGCTGACTTTGACAGCGAGAAATACTTGACAAGTTATGACAGGTAAGCTAACGTCCTCGGGTAAGCTAAGCTCAGTTAAAAAAGCAATCGCCCGGATAGCGAAGAGACGTTGATCGATTCGTTTGACCGAACCAGGGACCTGGGGAGGTCGTTTTTTTTTCAAGTGTCTATTATGCGCACAGCGAAATCTAGTTTATTTCTATGGGCCTAAGAGACACTTGACATTAAAACTTCCCGTTAATACACCATTTTGCGCCAAAATTGATAGTTAAGGTGTGTATGTCCTTATCCCCCCCTCCTGTGATCAAGGTCGAAATTAGGGACTTAAAACTTAGTGTATGGAGGCAGGCACGTCTTTTCCACTGGACACTCTGGGCACGTGCCCAGGGCCCCACGATCGATGGGGGCTCCTTTACGACATGCCAGATTACCAACCAATAACTGACAAAGTCATAGGGGCCCCTAATATGCCCAGGGCCCCCAATAGGTTAAAGAAAACTGTATGGAGGGTAGTACCTCTACCCTCCATAACTGAGTGTTAGCTAAAAAATGTAGAACTCACATCGTTAGTTGGAGCATCGTAAAGGTATTCGGAGGCGGATTCTCTCGTTTTCTCGAGTTGCGACCGGCGCCGCTCGGCCAGCACGGACTCGCGGCGGGTTTGCAGGGCGCGCAGCGTCGCTCGCCGCGTCGCCGTGTTACCGCCCAGCGACGATAAACGTGATATTATTTCTGTACCAAAATATAAATGTAAGTCAACGCCGGTTCATCATCATCATTTCAGCCATATAACGTCCACTGGTGAACATAGGCCTCCCATTGACTTCCAGATTGGCCGGTCGGAAGCGGCGTGCACCCAGCGGCTTCCTGCGACCTTTACCAGGTTGTCTGTCCACCTTGTTAACGCCGGTCGACAGAACATACAGTATGTTCTTCTTAGTTAGATAGCAGTAGCTTATGTTATTTGACAGGCTACAGAACTAAGTTTTTTGTAAATGTGCCACCCGGTGCAGCCACGCCGAATCTACATTTTACAGTTTGTTCGGTCTCATAAAAATAAAAACACTTCTACTAGGCCTGCAGTTTAATAGTTTTCTTCTGGGGACTACTATCTAGGCTGACATGATAAAGATATTGTTGACTATAGCTGCCTCTGGTCCACGCTCGCGTGGTCCAGGTCGTCTACGTTCAACTGCTGCAGGTCGGGCCTAGCTAGTAACAGTGCCTGGCTCGGGGTTCATCATGCGCCGCTTGAAGTTGGCGTCGAGGTTCATGATGTTGTGCCTAGTCACTCGCGTAGTCTTGTGCCGCGTCACGTGACTCTGGTCCACCCTCGCGTGATCCAGGTAATCTACGTTCAACTGCTGCAGGTCGGGCCTAGCTAGTAACAGTACCTGGCTCGGGGTTCATCATGCGCCGCTTGAAGTTGGCGTCGAGGTTCATGATGTTGTGCCTAGTCACTCGCGTAGTCTTGTGCCGCGTCACGTGACTCTGGTCCACCCTCGCGTGATCCAGGTCATCTACGTTCAACTGCTGCAGGTCGGGCCTAGCTAGTAACAGTACCTGGCTCGGGGTTTATCATGCGCCGCTTGAAGTTGGCGTCGAGGTTCATGATGTTGTGCCTAGTCACTCGCGTAGTCAGGTGCCGCGTCACGTGACTCTGGTCCACGCTCGCGTGATCCAGGTCATCTACGTCCAACTGCTGCAGGTCGGGCCTAGCTAGTAACAGTACCTGGCTCGGGGTTTATCATGCGCCGCTTGAAGTTGGCGTCGAGGTTCATGATGTTGTGCCTAGTCACTCGCGTAGTCAGGTGCCGCGTCACGTGACTCTGGTCCACGCTCGCGTGATCCAGGTCATCTACGTCCAACTGCTGCAGGTCGGGCCTAGCTAGTAACAGTACCTGGCTCGGGGTTCATCATGCGCCGCTTGAAGTTGGCGTCGAGGTTCATGATGTTGTGCTTAGTCACTCGCGTAGTCTTGTGCCGCGTCACGTGACCCTGGTCCACGCTCGCGTGATCCAGGTCATCTACGTTCAACTGCTGCAGGTCGGGCCTAGCTAGTAACAGTACCTGGCTCGGGGTTCATCATGCGCCGCTTGAAGTTGTCGTCGAGGTTCATGATGTTGTGCCTAGTCACTCGCGTAGTCAGGTGCCGCGTCACGTGACTCTGGTCCACGCTCGCGTGATCCAGGTCATCTACGTCCAACTGCTGCAGGTCAGGCCTAGCTAGTAACAGTACCTGGCTCGGGGTTCATCATGCGCCGCTTGAAGTTGGCGTCGAGGTTCATGATATTGTGCTTGGTCTCGCGCGCGCGCTCCAGGTTGTGCAGCGTCTTGCGCCGCGTCACGTGACTCTGGTCCACGCCCGCGTTGTCCAGGTCGTCAACGTTTAACTTCTGTAGGTCCTTCGCTATCTCTATTGCGTTCTTTTCGATCGTCGCGTGTTGGGTCATTTCGTCCGGCTGTTGAGTTTATCAAAAGTTTATCGAAATGTAAAAAAAATATCGGACTACAAAATTATCCAATAATGTTAATAAGTAGGAAACTTTTAACTATGTAAGTACTTAATATTAAAGGTGTAATGAGTGTGGTGTTACAAATATGTAAAGTATGCTTTTTTAAAAATAGCTGCAGAAAAACGTTTAGTAGATTGTAGTTACTTAATTTTTGCTCCTTATTTATTTTTATTTACATGTCAGGCTTAAGTTCACTATAAAAAGTGAAAACTAACACCAAATGCTACTTTTGGCGACACTGCAACTTTAACCCTATACCTGTCGATGAGTAGACACAATTGCTAAAAAATTGTTATTGCCGCCCGACGGCAAGCCCGTAGAATGAAATAAACCATATTTGGAACTTTCAATAATAAAATCAAATAGAGACATACATTGTTAAAATGGAGTGTCTATGGTGAGTTTTGTACAGTAATGGCTTATTTTGATAGTTTATACTTTAAAGATTCGATTTATATCTTTATTTATAATGTTTTTTTAATATTACCAACAATATTAACCCCATTTCAACACAGTCAAAAACCCTTTTCTACTGGCTTAAAAGAAAGCTGTAAATAATCAAGTACGCTGTATTACTTCAAGCTGTAAAAAAAATGCTGTCTGTCGATACATACGATTTCTGTAACACAGGTGCTTAAGCTACTTTTCACAGAATCAAAGCAATGTATGTGCTGATGTCCAATATTTATTTACATAATATCGTACTGTATTACATGTTACTAACCCTCTTAGTGAAGTACCAGTTGAGCTGCACTGTGGACATCAAGTGCTTGAGCGTGCCGAGGCGGTGCATCAACATGGCGGTGACCTGGATGATCATTACTGACCCGAAAAATATCAGAAACAGCGATCCTATCGGCTCCAGCATCAAGTATTCGCGATCGACGGTGATCTAAGTAGGATGTAAATAATAACAAATTAGTTGATAATTGCTTATTAAGGATTAGTTTTCAATGTACTAGAGTTGGCTTCAGAGAACTAGCCTCGTACAACCAGGAAATGTAAGGATTCGGCAAGGCAATCGCTATCAAATATAATGAATTTTTCAATATATTGAAACAGGAGAAATGATTATAATTTCATTATCGTCATCATTTCAGCCATAAGACGTCCACTGCTGATATAGGCCTTCCCCAATGACTTCTAGATTGGCCGGTTGGAAGCGGCCTGTATCCAGCGGCTTCCTACAACCAGGTCGTCTGTCTACCTTGTGTCTTGACCAGGTGTCCGACTTTTTATTTATTTAAACCAAAAGCGTAAAAAAAGTTGTACAAAAGGCGGAATCAATGCCAAAAGTAGTCAACACCATGGTGCCATACGGAAAAAGAATATAGAGTAGAACTATACAGTATTTAGAGTTATGTACGTCCAAAAATCCGGCCTTTCCGGCTTTTGTACAGCGCTGCAGCGCCCGCATTCAGTAGGGCTCGTCAAAACATGCCGTAGTTCGCGAGTCACGACACGAAACGCACGCGTTACTCGCGATTAGAAAGTAGCAAAAAGTTCTTTTTATATTTTAAAATCAATATGTCAGGCTTTTAGGGTTAAATGTCCGGTTAAGTATGCATCTGAGTCCGGCTTTTTATTTTTTGGCCTGCAAAGGGATAACCTAAACAAAGCGACACAAAATGCCGTAGTTACCAAGTTTTAGTCCAAATGCAACTAGAATACCAATTGCGACTGATGACTAGATTGGCGTAGTGGCGTGGTGATTCGCCTTTAACGCGAAGGGTCCTGGGTTTAATTCCCGATTCGAGACAATTTAGAACCGAACTTTCTTAAATTGACTCGGGTCTGGGTGCTGGGAGACACCCCATGCTGGTGCCTCGTAACAGAAGGATGATAATTTATATCCTTAAGACCATGACAATTGGCGTGTTGTCTGCAGAATATTTATTTAAATCCATTATTTATTACGAATCGCCATTGACAAGAGAAAAACAATTAATGCGAGATTACTACAAAACAAGGCATATCCTTGTATTTGATGACCTCCGGAGCCGAAAGGCTAGCATGCCGGACTTAGTGTCGCTATGTCGCCTGTCGGTTCCAGGTTCGATTCCCGATCGGTCAATGTAGAAAAAAAACTTTTCTATATGGTCTCGGATCTGAGTGTTGTGGTACCGTCGTTGTTTCTGATTTTTGTAACACAAGTTCTTTGACTACTTACCATAGGATCAGAGCAATGTATGTGATGTTGTCCCATATTTATGTATTTGGGGCGGATAAAATTCCAACAAATCGAAGATCATAAAAATTGGTCCAGCCGGTCATTATTTATAAATAGTGTTACTAACCCGACTTTGTTTTATATAAATAGATTTATTTATTGTTATAGTCTTGTCTTAGCAACAGTTTAGTGTCAAACAACATAAAACGTGAATATTTTTGGTTTTTCGGCTTTAGGAGAACTCACAAGGTTAGCGTTGGAGTCGTAGGCGATGAACATCTGCTGGCCCAGCGGCCATTGGAAGTGCAGCTGGTCCTGGTTGAGCTGCAGCAGGAAGATCACGAGCACGAACAGCGCGTTCAGCATCACGAACGCGAACACCGTCGTGTCGCGCAGGTTCTTCAGGTCCGTTTTGATGCGGTCCTAAGAAATAGAGATGATCACATCATGTCAGCCTATCGCAGTCAACTGCTGCCACACATTTCGGCTAATTTTCCAATCATCATCATCATCATTTCAGTCATAGGACGTCCACTGCTGAACATAGGCCTCCACTAGTGATTTCCAGAAGCCGCTGGATGCGGGCCGCTTCCAACCGGCTAATCTGGAAGTCACTGGGAAGAGGCCCTTGTTCAGCAGTGGACGTCCTATGGCTGAAATGATGATGATGACCGACGCTATAGTATTACGGGTTAACGGGAACGCCTTTCGTTAGTATAAAAAGTAAAATACTGTATAAAAAGCTGTTATTATAATTCGTTTTAATATAATTTAATATGGTTTTAATTTAAAATACGTGATTCGACTGATAGTGGCATCTACTGCTCTATGGTCATAGCTGTGCGTGTTTACATCTGATTCTTCTTCCGTCTTCTGATCTAATTCTTAAAAACAAAATGTACCTTTTTCTTTCCCCCCTTTTTTCTGCATAAGAGCGATTTAGTGCTCGCTCGCAAGAGCAAACATTGATTGTGTCTTTGTTATTAATTCCGTATTCTTCTAGATCATTAAAATATTTAATCTTACCAGCTCCTCTTTGTTTTCGTCAATAGGCCTCAAGTACGTGTCGATCAAGTCCTTCCAGAATTCTGTCTCGGCCGTCGTCAAGAAGTCCACTTCGCCTTTCTGTAGGTTGTGGTCTTCTATCCAGAATGGATTGATGAGATCGTCACGCTCTTCCTGATTAACAAAAAAAATTAATTAAACCTGATCTACGCGTTAGAATGGTTCCGTACGTTAAATTCGTTGTATGTTTAGTGTCTCATTAACTCCTCAGTAAATAAAAAGAGAGACCCTACCCTATAGACTAGAAATGTTATATGATTTGTTAGAAAAAAATCTCCGTCATTTTTTAATCTGCGTCTGTACTGTTTTTGTATGGACGACAGTTGACAAGACTTATCACTAACTGATGATAAATCATCGGGGAGGCCTTGGTTCAGCAGCGGACGAAATATGGCTCAATGTTGAATTATAGAGAAGATAAGGTAAGCTACCTACCCTGGGAATGTCTGCCGAGATCTCGCTCTCCTCGTAGTCCTGCAGCACGGAGAGCGTGTCGCCGCGCAGCCCCATCGACGAGCGGCGGCGCGGCGGCGGCTCGCTCGAGTCCGCGGGCGCGCCGCTGGACACGATACATACGATACAACGTGTAAAAACCGGCCAAGTGGGAATCAAACTCGCGCACCGAAGGTTCCGTACCAACTTATAGCTATGTAATTAATTTGCCTATAACGGAAATCGAGTCTCGAAAATATTTTCAGTTTGTTAAAAATAAAATTTTATGAAACTACAAATTTACGGTTTTTAGACTTTTGCCTTTACTTGTGCTATAAGATATTGCTTGTTGCCAAATTTCATGTTTCTAGGTCAACGGGAAGTACCCTATTAATTTTGATTCCCTTAAAAGTGTAGAAACATACGTTTTTTGCGGCATAAGCGGCCGTATCTTTTTGTTACGTTAACTTAGAGGTTTGATTTTTTCACATCTTCAAGAGACTGTTGATATGAGTATATCGTTAAAATTTCAACTAAATACCTCCAAGCGTTCCCGAGATTAAGGGTCTTGACAGACAGACAGACAGACAGACGGACAACAAAGTGATCCTATATGGGCTCCGTTTTTTCCTTTTAGGTACGGAACCCAAAAAAAAGCATAGCTAAGCCTTAAGGCGAGTAGATTCGCCAAATATAAACTATCTGTTCATTCAAAAGCCTACTACTTACTTAAGACTAACGCTAAGAACTCACGGAGCGATTTTCTTCCGCGCCCGCCGCGGCGGCGGAACATCAGAATCTGTTTTATTTCAAAACTCACGAGACCGGAGTTTTGCGGTTAAGCAGCCGCCGCGGCTGCGATTATCTCCCGCAAACTTGGCGGGCGATGATCGCAAGACGGGCGGTTCTGTACTCCCCGCCCCGCAGGCTACTGCGGTCGCCCGCCAAGCGACCGCAGAGCGCGCGAGCGCAAACAGCCGCGGCGGCGGGTGACTGCCGCCCGCACGATTCTACAAGTCGCCCGCCGGTGCCGCGAGACCCGCGAACAACCGCGCGCGCCGCGGGGTAAAACGCGTCGTAAAATGTGCTTTTACTTTTTGCATATAAATCTACATTCTACAAAAGCTGCGGGCCCGCAAACGCGGCGGGCGCGGGTGAAAACCGCTTCGTGAGTTCTTAGCCTAAATCATCAGAAAAATATATAAAAGATGTGCTAAGAAATTGTCAAAACCTTCTCAACATTTTGAGCAAAGCATTTGTACTTAAGGAAAAAATTTAAATCATTGAAAAAAAAACAAAAAAAGATGATTCTTATTTTAAACCGCTTAAACGATTTAATTCGTTTATACGTCGATTGATAGGCCAACTTGATAGCTATAAATTGAGCATAGGGTTTTTTAATCGAACAATTGCGTCCTTACTAAAAGTATTATTTTCCCCAATTTTTGCTACCTAAAGACGCAGTGACTGTCGTAACAGGCACGTTTTATTGCGCGCTATTATGAACTGTATTTTACTAATATTTCATGCGATATTCTTACTAACAAGGGTGGTACTATGCATTCGGTACAACAAAAGTCACTGACATAGTCGAAAATTAGCAAAATGAAGTAGTAGTGGGTGCGGCACATAACACGTGGAACTGACGGCCGATTGGGACATGAAGATTCTGGAATGGAGGCCACGTAAGCAAGCGCACCGTAGGTCGTTTATCATCAAGATAGACAGACGACCTGTTAAATGTTGCAGGAAGCCGCTGGATGCAGGCTGGTTCCAACCGGCCAATCTGAAAGTCACTAGACGAGGCCTATGTTCAGCAGTAGACGTCCTATGGCTAAAATGATGATAACGATGATGCTAAAAGATTAGGCACAGTAATTCATCTGACAGGAAACCTGATTAAAAATAATTCAACGTACAGCGTTTCCAACTTTTTCTCTATCTTCTCCATGCTGGTAGCGATCTGCAGCAGGTGCAGGTCTTCCTTGTGGTCTTTGGGGTTAGTGCAGCACAGGCAGCGGAATACGCCCGCGACGCTAAATTCCATGGAGCCCGACGTCTCGTCGCCCTTTCCAAAGAAACGCATGACGCTCTGGGTGTCCATTTTCTTCTTCGCTTCTTCTACCTCCTTCTTTTCCATCTCCATTTCCTACAAAAATTTTTTTGGTCTTATACTGTTTTAAACTTTTATGGTAACTATCATTAGAATTCATTGATGACGGTTACACCTTCACGGGGTATGACCTAAACAGAGCGATATAAAATGCCGTCGAAGTTGCTAAGTTTTGGTCAAAGTCCTTCTTAAATCGCCATTAACACGACAAGAAGAATAGATGCGGGATTACTACAAAACAAGGTATGTATATTCATTGTAATTATTGCTGTAGCCTTGTCTTAAAGTGTATGTTTTGTCAAGTTTTTGGGCTCTGTGGACCTTATTGCTGCTGTTTAGCTGAGTCGGCTCTTGGCTAGCCACGCGTTGCGAGCGTAATGTCGGTCGACACACGTGGCTATTTCAGCTTACATTTTTTTGCAGTTAAACGGTAGAACTATGTAGGTCCCCTAAAGTTCTCTAATAAGGCATTAATGTTATTTTCTAACATATTTTTTATTCTTATTACTTTTAATAAATGATAGATGACAAATGTTTGGAAAAAATCTATAATAGCTTTTACACGGAAAAGCACGTTTTTTAATGGCGTTATTAGTTTGTACAGTATTGTTATTAATTTGTACAGTAAAGATTAAAACTTACCTTAGCAGTCTTTTTCTGCGCAACCTCGCGAGTGCCCCACGACACGTTGTTCAGATTGCACAGAGAGTATATTATGAGCAACATGTACATGCTGGGGATGGTTATGTAATACACGCCGAGATACAGCAAGCAGATCATCTCTTGCGGGTGAAGAGCTGCCGTTATGAAGAACGAACCGAAAGTGAATACTGTGAACACGCTGGAGGGCGCGAGCCAGCCGTCCTCGATGATTTGGAGGACGATGCCCACTATCACCAACATCATGAGCATGGCGTAACCGCAGGTTATAATGTTAGCTAGTATGAGCTGCAAAAGAATAAAAATATGAGAAATACCTATCTCTTAGATAAAGGGTCAATAATAAGGATGATGACTAACCCTTTTTCGTCTATCAGGTAGATTATTTAAAAGTATTGGACAAGTATTTTTTTCACTTAATCAAAATATTACAGGGATATTATATTGATTTGAAATGTCGCATGACGTCACGCCTAGGTACAATTTTTACTTAGAACTGACGCCACGAGACCCCACTTCCGAACTTTGACGCGCTTTATCTTTTGTAATTTTTTTGGTTGATTGACAAAAAAAATTAGAATCCATTATTTTTTGATAATCTAACTGACGGACTAAATATAATTTCATTTTCTTTACCCAGTCGTCATCCCTACTGTGGCGTAAAAAAAACTGTATGTACTATAGTTGTAACACTTTTTTATTTAAATGTCATTTGTGGTCAGAAATAAACGGATTTTGTTATCATGAAAACAAGAAGTTTTTAAAAGATGCCAGATGCCAAAAGAGTGCCAGTACGTCCCTTAAACTGATAAACGCTGCAGATATGTAACGATGCCAAGTTTTAATATTTCTGGGTAAAGACGGCACCTTTAATAATTAAAATAGTTAACGATCATCGTTGTTGCATTACCTGTGTCTCAGATTTACATGTCATGCAAACGATGATAAAGATAGCGATGGGCACTAAGTTCAAAAGCAACGCGTTGATGTTGCTTAAGCCGGTGATAGAGTTGATGGCGCCCACCATCATCAGGAAGATCGTGCCAGGCCCGAGGACCGTGCCCACCATCAACATGGACTGAAAATTAATATGTTTTTTATTAGGTAATTAAAATCTAAAATAAAAAGATGAAGATTAAAAGAAAAAACTTGTAGATATGTAAATAGTTAGTCCGTAACTTGAATTGAGT
Source organism: Anania hortulata (assembly GCA_963576865.1). Classification (NCBI taxonomy): domain Eukaryota; kingdom Metazoa; phylum Arthropoda; class Insecta; order Lepidoptera; family Crambidae; genus Anania; species Anania hortulata. The sequence continues at coordinate 15,588,831 of OY756388.1, read as the reverse complement.
TTTGAAAAAAAAAAACAGACGTATCTTTTAATTGCATTGACGTAAAAGCTTTATTTTCCACAGCTTCAAGGGATTGCAGAACTGAGTATTTGATATTAATTTCAGCAACGCATAGGGATATATGCATTCCTGGTAAAAAGGGTATGACAGACAGACAGACAGGCAGATAGACGGACAACGAAGTGATTCTACGAGGATAAATAAGAGTTCCGTTTCGCCTTTTGAGGTACGGAGCCCTAAGTGTTTTTTAAAATCATTGCACTTGTCGCAACATCGTATTAATACATTAAAAAAATAGGTTAAGCATTAAGTAAGTACACATCTGATTACCAAACTTCCACAGAACCTTAACATTTCTCAATTAAAGGTTTAAATAGAACACGAGACAGATACGAGATTAATGAGATTTATGCTTGTTTATCCGTCAATTTCTATTTAGTTTCTCCCAGCAATGTGGTATGATGCAGCCAATGGGATCTCTGAATTATCCTACGTTTTATCGGGCAGCTCAGCTTAGGTCTGAGGCTACACCGTCCTTCTATCATACTCATCAGCGTTGCGACGCGATTCTGAGGAAAACATTCCGCAGTGTGTACCTGAAACTCGTCAGTGTGGCCGCAACATGATAGTGACACACCAAGAAACAAATGAAAACCCATATCTCTCACCTGGTACAAAATATAAAGTGTGGATATATTGTCGTTGATTTGAACGGTTCGCTTCGAGTCGGCTAGCAGGTCGAAGATATTGGCCATAGTCGAAGGGACCCAGCGACGGCGTTGGTTGAAGAACTCGTCGAAGCGCTCGGGACAGTGAGTGTAAGCGTCTGACGCAGCAGAATATTCTACTCGGTACCCTCTTTGAAGCAGTAGCGTGCACAACCAACGGTCTTCACCTGACAATAATATCGTAATAATACATAATACTTTAACATTTAAACAGATTCGTGGTTGGTGGTTCGATTCCAAGGGGCCATTTATCTCTATCACTGTCATGTTAAAATTTGTCACGTGACCTGTAAGCAATCGGAGGCCCGCTAACCTTAATCACAGGACAGACCGACTTAGTTAAACGGTAAAATGTTGTATTGTACGATTTCGGTATCATTAAAACTGAAAAAGTAGGTACACATACCCTGGTCGTATTGCACGTAATGTCTAGCTTCGTGGGATGTCAGCGTGTAGCGTTTCATGACGTTATCGTCCATAAGTGCTTTGCCCCTGAACAGGGAGAAGCAGCCGGGACTACAGAGTACGCAGCCGATCATGTGCTCAGTCGCCTTTTGCAGCCAATGGCCGATGGCGTATTCGAACATCTGATACCACGCCATAAAACCTAGAAAGAGTGATAAGACATTTACTATTAAGACATTATTAAGTGTATCTTTACACAAATATATTTTAGTTATTCTAGTTAGCATAGACAGATAAGCCGATTAATAAATAATAATCCTTGCGCTCTAATCTAGATGACTTAGCACCACCATTGATGAATAAATGCTACGTGAAACCACTAGTGGCTGCAAATTTTGGCCGCTACTGGTAACCCGGATTATAACCGCAATTCGCGACTAGTGACACTACAAAACCTACCAGATCCCACCGGGTGAATACGCCCACAAGCAGCTCCCAAGTTTTTGTTCTTCTTCATCAAATCAATAAGCAAAGTCACAGCCGAAGGTTTGAAATCGATGTCGCCGTCCAGGGCGAGCAGGTACGTGTTCTCAGAGATCACTTCCTTGCGGTCTACGCTGAGGGGCAGGTCCATCAGACGGTGACCCAGGAAGTAGTACATGTACATTACCTGGACAACGTTAAAATACAGGTAACAGGTTAGAGGTAAGATAAGATAAGATAATCATTTATTTGCATAAAATGTGGTAACGTTTATAATTATAACTAGCTGTTGCCCGCGACTTCGTCTGCATGGTCTTTAGGGGTATGAAAAATAGATGTTGGCCGATTCTCAGACCTACTCAATATGCTCACAAAATTTCATGAGAATCGGTCAAGCCGTTTCGGAGGAGTACGGGAACGAACATTGTGACACGAGAATTTTATATATAAGACTAGCTGTTGCCCGCGACTTCGTCTGCGTGGTCTTTAGGGGTATGAAAAATAGATGTTGGCCGATTCTCAGACCTACTCAATATGCTCACAAAATTTCATGAGAATCAGTCAAGCCGTTTCGGAGGAGTACGGGAACGAACATTGTGACACGAGAATTTTATATATAAGATTACATTTCCAATAGAATATGTCAAATGACAAATAAAAAAGAGGCAAAATAAGTGGGTTACAACGCTCATAGTCTGAAGGAATTAAAATATTCATCGACTGAGTAAAAGCATTTTTGAATTAGCCACGTTTTTGGTTTTACCCTGAAAACATTTAAAGGTAGTGCTTTTATTTCATCGCCCAATTTGTACAGAAATATTATAACTTTCATATCTTGATTTTACAATATAGTGCAGGGTGATGTTTTCTGAAGTATTCCTTGCGATCAGATACTTGAGATTATAGACTAACAATAACACAAAAATAAATGTTCGTCTGAATAACACATGTGCATACACATATGCACGTGACGCCAAAATGGTAAAAAATTTTTTTTAAATACTTATTTCTACAAAAATATACATATATTGTTCAGGCAACGGCAGGTCAGCCTACCCAAAAAGTTAAAGGTCACTAAATTGATTTTCAACTTTATGTCCAACATTTAAAGATCAATATCAATTGAGAAAATTTGACGTTTTGTGGTAGGTTGACTGACGTGCTGTTGTCTGTACTTAAGCACTTACAATTATTTTTAAAATTTATTATAATTTAAGTTAGTCAAATTTAATAGTCAAATTGATCATCAAAAGTGGCTTTTTAAAATTGCATCGCAAATTTCCAAATCGCATCGCTATTGGTGGAACAAAATGTGACGTTAATTTACACTCAACGTCTTCTGTCAACAAGTTGTTTGTATGGTTCCTTTGTGATGTTTCGCGGTTGTTTCATACTAGGTTATTAGTTTTCTGTGTTAAATTATTAAATCCGTGTGAAGAAATGCTTAACACAATGATTGAAACCGGTTTTGTCAAAGCACAATCAGATATTCTTCCTAAAATAGACGTGTTTATGATGAATAAAATGATCTGAACTCAGAGGAGTAAAGTATGTGCAGGTAACTAGGTAAAAATGATTTTTTTTCAATTTAATATATTTATTGCATTCTATAATGTTACACAGGTGCTATTAATAGGTACATAAAACAGATTACTATCATCGAGTACATATCTAATAGAGTAGTAATAACTGGCCACCTATCTCCGAAACTAGTTAGTGATTTTGCACTTACTCACACCTTATCTATCGACCTTGCACGCACGAAAACAGTAGGAGTAACAGTAGGTGACCAACAATAGACCTGTGTATGTCTCTTTTTATCTAAAAGAAATTCGATTATTATGGAAATACTTTTACTATGGCCAGCTTTTCTATTCGATGGTGTGGAAAAAACAACAAGGCATCAAACTTTAAAATAGACGGAATCACATTTTATTGGTTAGTAACAATAATTATATAACTTTTAAATTCACATTCATCTTGCAATGGGTCAAACTAAACTGGTCATTTAGTTTTTTTTTCATAAAGTATTTTTTACCGACTTCAAAAAAGGAGGAGGTTCTCAATTGGTCAGAATCTTTTTTTAAATAAAAGAGTTTTGTTTCTGGAGAAGTATTTATAAATCATGAAATCGCAAGATACGCATACGAATTCCTAAAATCACTATTTTTGAAAATTAATTCCGTGCATTCTTCAACGATTGGTCCTACCCACTCGTTTTTCGTTTTCTACCAGTAGAAAGTACGGAAGAATGACATTGACAAACATATAATAACTTTTTATTTACGTTTCTGTTTTAAGAGATTTACTATCTACCGGTTTTTAAAATTAATGAGATTTCAATTTAATAGCAACACTTCTTTCGAGTGATTCAAAAATGCGTAAAATCGTGAGCAATAGAAATGAATTTCATACACGAATCGTTTTCGTGTTCGAATTCGAGATTTATTTCTAATGCCTCAAAAATACGTTTGAACCTACCCACTACTACCATTCCCTATTACCATTCTATACATAACAATTATATAGTTTGGTAAAGTTCAATAAGGAAAAAAAACGACAAAATCCAATAATCTATTATTATAAATCGAAATCAATTATGTGTTTATTTACATAGAAAATAAGGTGATAATCTTTATCTTAGAGATTATCCACCGCGTAAGCATGAATAGTAATGGATTAACGATATCGTACAGACTGAATATGACCCATAATATTATCATTAATAGGTATTGTTAGCAAGTAATAATCCAATCCAAAACAGAAATAATCTAGATCATGGATTTAAAATCAGGCAATACCCTATTTTCAGTTAGCCTTGCTCGTAAATTTATAATTTACTTTTCTAAGCGCCGTTTTTTCAAACGCCAGATAACTTCTACTGACGAATAAAATTGACGTTTTGAGACATTTTCCATACGAAAACTGTCAATATGTCAAACTTATTCGACGCTTAAAAGTTATCTGTCTATTGAAAAATCGGCCCTAAGTAAAGTTTTAGCTCGCTGTTATTCTGTAACAGACTAACTTACAAACGAACGTTGCTTAGTTACCGGAAAAGTCATTTCGGGTATAATTTGTTGACTTCTGTCAAATGTAAAAACTATGACGGAAAGGAAAAAGCAAGTTTTAACTATTTCGACGATACCGACGGGTTTTGGGGGTAAACTGTAGACAAGAAAGTACCTGAGACCATCGCTTCCTGTGCCTAATTTTAGACTTGTCCTTCAAATGGCAGATCATCTTATTTTTCCCTGGCATAGTCCACACCAGCCTGCCACCGTACGGGGTGGGGTATTTCTTAGGAGGCCTAAGACGGACATTGGTAAGGTGCACCTCTGAAGCGGCCTCGTCCATAGTCTCCACCAAACATTTCACGAACCGATTCACCTGGGAGTCTTCTGAACTATGGTCGGATACTTCGAATGCATCGTCCATGAATATATGAGCTAAAATAAAAATAGTTTTTAAATATACAAAAAAGTAAACACTAACGTTAGTAAGCTTTGGCTTTCAGGAGTTCAATCATTCGTTACGAAAGACCGACAATAAAATTAACCTATTTATTTTCACTTTATTTATTTATAGAACACAAAACAAGTCAAAATTAAAATAAACGTTATTAAGAGTAATAGCTCGAATCGTAGATATTGACAGCAGTAGACTGTTACAGAAAATTTGCAATGAAAAAAATGTATATATAGCTGCTTTAATGATGTCTTTATTTACCTATAGTAAGTAAACAGTAATAATTTTTGCTTTAAGTGCTAATCAAAGTGATTAAACCTAATGGCTTAATAATCTATAAGAAAAACCATAAACAATACCATCCATCTATTGTTGTAGGTAGGTAGTTTAGCTTACATTCCAACTCATAATAATCAGGATCAACGATGCCCCAGTACTTCTGAGCGACGCGGCGCGCACTTTGATCTTCATCCAATCTGAAGATAGACTTCAAGAATTCTATCATTTCGTCTTTTGTTTCGTGCCACATGGTCGCACAGATGTAAATCCTGCAATACAATTCATGCTTTCATTCATTAACAGTTCATTTTAGTTCAGAAAATGAAGACATTGTCTGTGTTACAAGTGTGCAAATGAAGTTTAAATGTATTCACGCGCACATTAGAGCGTATCAAGAAGAGATGAGATAGATAATAATTTAACAGTAGGGCGCATCATCGTCACATAGTTCATTTCTTAACCCTTCAACCCAAGGAAACGAGACACTGGTACTTTTATTTTATTGTAAGCTGTTTTGGGTAAATGCGAATAATTCCAGTAATAATGCAATTCGTATCCGAAGCATACTAAATTAATTACAGCAGCATGTATAATTAATTAAAATACCTTGTTGTGTGATCGGAAGGTTTAATGTCTTTGACTTGGTCCAAACTATTTAATGAAAGGTTGTCCCCGTCGGTTTTGTCCTGGAAATAATAAGTTAACGTATTGAATTAGCGTATTTATCAGCATCATACATACACAACCACTTTATTTTCTTAATTTATCTTTACTAAATACATCACATACCACATCCGTTTCAAACGGGTAACGGTTATTTTTACCCATCGAGTACATATCCAATAGAGTAGTAATAACTGGCCATCTATCTCCGAAACTAGTTAGTGATTTTTGACTTACTCCCACCTTATCTATCGACCTTGCACGCACGAAAACATTAGGAGTGACGGTAGGTGACTAACAATAGACCTGTGTGTATGTCCCTTTTTATCCAAAAGAAATTCGATTATTATGGAAATACTTTCATTATGGCCAGCTTTTCTAATCGATGGTGTGGAAAAAACAACAAGACATCATACTTTAAAACAGACGGAATCACATTTTATCGGTTAGTAACAATAATTATATAATTTTTAAAAACACATCCATTTTGCAATGGGTCAAGCTAAACTGGTCATGAAATAGGCGCTGGAGTGACTCGTATCTATGCATCTTGCTTTCACCTAGGTGCAAGGCCGATTAGGTCGTCTCTTTCTTTCATAATAGTGTTGCTCTAATAGAATCTAACTAATTCACCTATCGAAAGTATCACTTATCGTGTGTCATTTTTCCAAAACGATTTATCTAAATCATGGATTCCGAATTTTCCAATTTACCGACTGGTATCCATTAAGTGTGTCCAGACAATAATTTCGTAAATTTTAAAGATGTTGCAAAACTTAAAAGTGGTATAAAAATGCAGTCTATTTCACTGTAAACTTTTACAATAACTTTTCACCGCGTATACTAACTTGAATTTTAGCTATAGGAAAAAAATACTGTTACGATTCTATCAATCCTGTCACAGCGACAGACAATAAAGTCAAACTTATAAGACTTCTATGATATTTTTGTCGAAAGCTAAAAGTACAAGTGCACGTCTTATTTAAAATGTACCATCGTTAATAAAAATGGTTTAATTTTATCCTATAATTTTTTCTGAACCATAAAAAAAATAGTAATAACTCACATTCATCATGATATCATCACACTAACCGAGCCAATGCTTTGGTTTGGTATCGATATCGATGGTAATATTTTCTCGCCCAACTCTAGTTTGATGCATGATCATGCGTCGGCTAATTGGAGCGCAGTAGCCGCCATATGCATTTTGGCGGAATTCTTGTCGAACATATTTCTACTCTATTGGATATATACTCGATTTTTTTACCTAAATTAACTTAAAATTTCAACCAATAAATCTGTTCCATAAGATTGAACAGCGTTGCATTAGATGACTAAGTTCAATAATTTATTAAAATAATTGCGAGCTAACAATAGTATGTAATAAAAGAAATTATTAAATAATGTATACATATTTGCACAAAGCCGTAAAAATTTATGTAAGTTTGCACATTAAGTCATCCGCAAACCATGTTGCACAAGATGAACTCCACACTGCAGGCCAAAGTAAAGAATGCTTAACATGCTGACTTATAAGTGTGTACACACTCAATCACGCACACATTTTACCGATATCTTGCCGACAGCCCGCCAATGCGTTGATCATATAGTCAAAGCATTCTTCACTTGACTACCTACTGGGCAACATGGGGGTCGTCTTTTAGATGTGCATGACTCCAACCAACGTTTTCATTTAGATACTTTGCGGTATTCAAAAATAAACAACAATCGGAATGCATTAAAAACACCTACGAAGTAGGTATGTACTTTAAATAAGTATTTATTGTTAGGGGCCATAACTCTGCATGATTATCAATTTCGTGATAAGAAAACTTATCTGTAAATAAATTACCCGCGGGTAAATACCTAATTGAAAGTAAAATGTAGATTGAAATGAAATTTATATATTTATGTAATTTAAAGTCACTTTTTTAATCGTAGAGATAAGACAGCATATTTTTAATTTTGATAAACAAGGTATTTTTGGCCATTTTTTTATAAGTTAGCTACTTGTAAAACGGAAGTGAATGTCTTATCTTGCATTTGAAACATATCTTTGTAATATTTTATCACGGAATCACAAAATTGAGCACCAATGAGTTTTGTTTTATTTAGTATAGTAGTGTTATTTATTAGGCATAGCTAAATACGGCTACTATCACAAAACTAAAACTAACTATCATAAAAGTTAGATTGAAATCGTAAGAACATTAACCATGCGAGATGCAAGCAGATAGACTTAAGGAGGTAGGTAGGTAGGTGTCAAAGCTGGTAGCTCGTTTCAGCGCCCTCTAGATACCGATAGAACCAGCGAAAACAAGTACCTACTTATAAAAATTGTCTCTGATATAATCACCTCCATCTGCAAATCCATGTCGTCATCTTTAGTCCTATTCATCAACAGGGACTGGTCTATGAGCGGGCCGGAGTACCAGGGCTTCGCGAACAGCTTGTCCGTGGAGGCAAGGCGCTCGCAGCGCGGCTGCCACGCGTGCACGCACACCCACGCCTGCGACAGAAGCCACAGAACCCAAACCCAAGCCATTTCGCGACCCACGTAGTCTTTTAGGAAGTACACTGTAAATATTACAATGGTAAGATTGGACTCCTTTATGGGAAGCCACTCTCTTAACTCCAATTAGGTTCAGATATCTTTTTCTCAACTAAGTGAATGAAAAGAGGCAGACTTCAATTTTTTTAACTAAATTTAGTTAAATGACGTGTGTTTCCGTCACATGAATTTTTGAATATTTGCTATGAAGATGATTCTCGGTTTGCCAGATGTTAAGTTTAATAGCTGTAGATATTGGATAAGTATAAAGAGAGAAGTGATGTACTTTCTAAATAATATCGATGTGAATGATAGATAGTGAAATTCTCGGAATCAGTCACACAGAACTATAAATAAATCTACGTATAGTGTACAACACACTCTAAAACTCAGAAAGTGCATCACGTGAGTGTGCGACAGCAGTGGGTAGGTACAGACAACAGCACATCAACCTACCGCAAAAGTGAAATTTTCTCAATTGATATTGATCTCTAAGTGCCGTACTTGAAAATCTATTCAGTGACCTTTAACTTTTTGGGTAGGTTGCCGTTGTCTGTACTTAAAATGCCTGTAGGTAGGTATGTCAATTGTATCATCGAATATACTTAAATACAAACCTGGAGGTATATCGAAGAAAAGGTAGTCGGGTATTGTGTTGCTAAACTGACATGGGTCTTCATTTCTCATTCCGCAAAATATAATCAGGAGGTTTACTGCTAATGGTCCAACGAGACTAAGAGCAAAAGTGAAACTGAAATTCTGAATTAAAATCTTGCAGGCCAGCTTGGCGCTGCCGAAGCAAAAATAGGCTGAGACGACTTGGATTAGCGCCACCCACAGGGAGGTCGCCCAATACGAAGATATGATGTAAGGTTCGCCCATTATAGAATAATCAAACAGGCCGTGGTATATGTCTCTGATTATGACTTGTATCTGAAATAACACACATTTATCAAATCGTGTCCACTATGCGATCTTAGTTCAATTATTCTAAATTTGAAGGCGCTTACTTCATAAACTGTATAATTGCGTTCGCTGAATGTTTCTCCAATGTGTGTAAAGAAAGTGACCGGATCGTCTTCCTGTACTTGCATCGAAATCAGTACACAAATCGTGAAAACGACTAATTTCCACACAGATATAATCCTTGAAGTGTAATACCTTGATGTTTTAAGAGCATCTTTTAGTTCGACCAACCATACAGCTATCCCTGTAATCAAAATACTTAATATTTATTATGTTAAAATGTACCTTAATAATACCGCAGTTTAACTATCTAAAATCTTACCTGAAGAATGTTTGTCTACTGGTCCCACAAAGTTTTCCCACCAGCCCAGAGATATGAGCACGCTTGCAATTGGGATACTCCAGAGTATCGGTTTATTATCGTTTAACAGTGGCCATACAACAAAGGCCGTAGCTTGACAAGAAATAGCAAGTATATCTAGCATCAGCCACATGAAGTACCGAGAATGTGTACGATCTCTCATGAAAATGTTTAGAAGACCCGGAATAAAGCAAAGTGCGTTCATCAGCATGGCTCCCTTCACTACATCCAACTCGGGTAAAATAAAAAGCATTAATATTGCAATTCCTATTGTTTGAGACGTTTCTATTACAAAAGCCTGAAAGTGGAACAAAAATAAAATAAGTGCATTATGGTTATGTTGACGACTTTTAATTTTACATTTTCAAAAAAGACACAATAACCAAATATGAAAATAGGGATGTTAAATGAAAATATTTCTTCTTACTTACCGCTAAAAACTGCATGACTGTGGGTTTCATCGCTGTCTTGAAGAAACATATTCTGACTGATCTAAGGAAAATTCCAACTTCTGGTATGCCAAACACTATCAAAGCCGCCCATAGCCATGATATGCGTTCCTCCAAAGAGTGAATCGTTATAAATTGTTGATCTAATGCTGTAAACAACATAATGTTAATCTAAATATCAGTTACATTTGGGCGATGTTAAAAGTTCTTACTAAATAAATAATACGTTTTGGACGATTTAAATTCTCATGATAAGGTCGCCTAAACCCTACCCTTCCTTACGATTTTAATTTCATGCATTTAGAATATTTAGAAGCTACACGTACCTATTGCTCTGTTACAGTATATTATCTCTTTGTCTTTTTTGAGTTGTGACGTAATGAAGAGCAGTGTGCCTTTGCAAATGACTGCAGAGCCAAGCGTCGCTGTGAAGACCGCGACGTACGCCAGTAGTTTAAGGATCTTGACGCTGGTATCAATCCAGTCCGTCGACACCATAGATCCACTCTCCTTCTTGACCGGAATCTCACGGAAAAGGTTCCATCCTTTTGTTTCCTGTGCTGTTCGCTGACTGCAAGCAATCTCATGATAAAGAATTTGATACATGTTATTAATGTTAACTTATTAAGATGCATCTACTTTTAAGATTAAAAATATGTTTTTTAATAATAATAAATAATAATTTGTCATACAAATAATAAATATACAAGTTGGACACGTAAAATAATATCAAGATCACGATAGTTTACCAACCTACGAATTACGATCGAAATAAAGAATCTATTAGCAAAGAATTCTGTGCTATATTATGTTACCGCATTGAAGAAGACCTACTAAGTAGGTAAGCATCTACAGCGACATAGTGATCGCACATAGGATATAAATAGGTTTGATTCTGGGTAACATTTGATCCTATTGTTAGTCATTGATCAAACATTTTTATCTAAGATGGTATGTCAATTGATCGATAAAGAAATAAAATCACGTATTTATAAATCGTAGATATTATGCTTTTGTCCTGCCCGTAGATAATCGTAGATATCATATCATTTGCAATTTCACGTTATAGGTAGGCATATGACACCGGCGTGTGGCATATATTCTTTTAGGCCATTAATATACAATAATTACAAAAACACGATATAATTTATCAAAAAATAACAAAATTATTCGCAATCGAAGTGACAAAAACATGGGATTTGGGCGGACGGTGCACCGTGGTGCAGACTTTGAAGACATGGTCGTTGGCGCGGGCACGCGGGAAGGCTATAACGACAGTTTTCTGAGATTTCCAAAATTAGCAAAATATTTTATTTTCATTTTTATTTAGATAACCGCAAAGGAACATTATAGCTTAGTTAGCCAGCTTTAAAATGTATAAGTACTCAGTTTGTCCGTGTACTACTTATCTTAGGTACTACACTTATTTAAAACGTAAGTAAATAACATACTCGGGTTCATCTATATCGTCGTATAGTGGGGTGATCTCAGTATCAGACTCATCGCTATCGTCTGGGGCTCTCTTTTTCCCTGTAGAACTCATCTTTTCCTTGCCTGCAAAATGCACAGTGAGATAATATTGTTCAATCAACTAGAAAATGTTCCAACCAGTAGCGGTAGGGGGGGCTAGGGGGCTCAAGCCCCCCCCCCCAAATAATCTAGATTAAACCCTGACAAATGTAAAATTAAAACCTAATATTATACTAGGACACCATAAATCATTTTCATTCCATGATCTAAGGTAACAATAACTACCTACTATCAACAAGAGTGAGCGTACGCTGAGACGCAGGTGACGCAGTGCCCTACGGTATAGATTTTGTTATTTTGTAAAGCGTAAGCGACCCAGCTTTATGTTTTTGGCTGGATTTTATAATTTTGGTGCCAGAATAATAGAACATTTAATTGAATTAGTCATCCTTATCTGTATAATACAAATCATACACCCTAGCAAAATTGTCTATTGCTTATACTAGGTAGGACGTAGATGAGTGTACTGTGACATTTGTGCAACTTAAAAGGGGGATTTACGAAATTATAAATAGAAATTAATCTGAAAAAAAAACACGAAATTTTACGTTACATCTACGAGCCCGAAAATAAGAACAGACAACAGGTATCAGACAGATTTCGCGGTAGTTGTGATCTGTGTGAGGTCCTAGTTTATTAGTTGCCTTTCTCTTAAGAATTGTTTCTACTGCTTCTACGTAGGAATAACGTTAAAAGCGCAAAAAAATATCACTTCATTAGTTCAAATAGCCGATCTACCCCCAAGCCAAGCCCCCCCCCAAGCCAAAATCCTGGATCCGCCACTGGTTCCAACGTCGTTCCAATGCCGATTTATTACAACGATACGTAATGTAGGTAGAGGCAGTGTAGAGGTTGTAAGAAATGTTGAGATTTGTGGATATGGGTGGGTAAGACACATCTGCATTATACAGGGTGTCTTTTTTTAAGTGCACATAAAAAAATGGGTGAAACTAGATCCTATTTTATCGATGGGAAAAATATTCTAAAATATAGCCACACAATTACCCAGTTTGGGTCATTGTCTGGTACCTCGTAACACAAGGATGTTAACTCCTTACTTAGAAACCATGATAATTGGTGTGCTGTCTGGCGTATATTTATTTCTTTTAAGTATATACAGGATAAAACTAGTTAGGAATAGTCATCTCTATTTCCGTTATAGATGGGACTATTTCCAACTAGTTTTATGCTATTTACCTTATCCCAAAATAACCAAGGAGGTTTTTTTTATCAAAATATTTAGTTATTTAGGCTACTTGAATAATAATTTGAGGCAAAATAGTAGATCATTTGTACTTTTGTCAAATTTTAGTAAGAACATATTCTAGCCATTAATAGGATGACTTAGTTGGAAATAGTCCCCTTATTTTCCTTCAACGGGAATAGGTCGAATTACCAGCCACCCTGTATATAAACTATCGGTAGAGTATACTCAATACGCCAAAACTACTAAATAAATTAGCTAAAATTCTTACCTTTGAATATGAGTTCCTTATTTGAATACAAATCACCATAGCCAAGAGATCACGATTCCATAAAAACTGCGAACTTATGCCACTATCTACTAATTAATTATTCAGGTACTATCGGTAAGCTGTCCTTTTGTATAATAAGGCTAAATACTTCACTTTAAAATAATGTTCATATCATTTATTCGTCATACCATATCAGTTTGATTACCAATTTATCTTCAATCAGGGATTATCTTGACCGTGATTTTAGCATTAAGTGGCGGTACTTATTACTTTATTTTACATTAATGAACAAAACAAATAGGGTATTTACTTTTGTTAGGTATTTAATTCTACTTAAACACACATTATATTATGATAAGTAATCTTATTTCGAAGTTCCCGCAAAAACTTTAGCATGCGTCTTCTTCTTCATCTATACGGTCAATCCCGGTCGCGTCCAAAGCCATTGCTTTGGAGCCCAGGGCCCGCTTTTCTTGATTTACTCCTCCACTTCGCACGCAAAAACTTTAGCATGGGTATTGTGTAATGTTCAAGCGATCATAATCAATAGATTTAGTACAAAACCATTCAGACAAATGAAATACGGGGCAATAAAAATCACTTGTTGCAAGTTGCAATGAATCATAATTAGTAATAAAACATAATTATTAAAAAAAGAGATATTTATTTAATAAGCCTAGAATAAATAATACATAGAGGTTCACCACCGAACACTAAAACGATACCCAAAGTTGAGACTCCGTTAATGGCTAGCTCTGATATTGAAATCATTAGCCTCTGAAAATGTAACAACGGTAAAGAACATTATTCAAAACTATAGTCAGTTTAGGTATCTAGAAAAAAAAGGATTTAAAAATGTTTTTATTTAAATTTATTTGAAATTAGTATAAATATTAAGCTTAGATATACATATTATGAATTATGATGATATACTATATTATTGATAATACTGCAAGGACCTACGCAATAAAATTGTAATGTATTTAATTTATCAAAACTGCAACGTTATAAATTATAGGTAGATTTTTTATATGTTTATTATAATAAATATTATGAATGAAAGTTACAAGTAATATTATAAATGGTACATAAATTGAATTTGAAATCCTATTCTTACGTTATACAGGGTGTCCCTTAGACCTTAGATGTCACCTTGTAACTGACATTCTACTCATCATTATACATATGATACTTAACTTTTGTTACAGAAAAGAAAACGTATTTTTGATTCTAACGTTTTAAAAATACGTCTTCTGAACATTTTAATATTGTCCTTGTTTAAAAGTATGTAGGTATAGAATGCGTGAGATGACGTAGACTATAAGGGACACCTAACAATTATACCTACTAAGTACATATTCGCAAAACTGAAAGATCACACGAAAAAGCACGAAAGCTAATATAAATATAATCAGTCAAGAACGTTAGTCCAATTTTTATAAAATAGACATGTGTAATTTCACACAATACATTGTATACCCGTCGCCACAAGATAACGAGACTACATGTGACATTCAAAGAAACAAATTAACGTCTACTAACGCTATTTTGATAACAGAGGTCAATTTATACATACATTTAATGGAGAATAACCTAAAATCAGAACCTTTTAGCAACAGAAATTAAACATAAGTACCGTAATAATAAAAATGAATTAAGCCTTATTATACAATTTTTTTTTAAATGTAGGGCCAGTTTTTTAGAAACGGATCCTATGTGTCTAAGATCTGTTCTATATTATTTGCGAAAGAAGGACATTTTAATTTTTTTAAATGCAAAAGAATATAACATGTCGTTCAAGTTCGAAATAAATGAGGCATCTCCGAAGTGTTTTGATTCGATTTTGACTCAATTCGCTCCATTTGTCATTGTTTGATTTATAATCTACTCGATTTAAGTCGGTCGCATAAAATTTAACAAAACAAATGTGTAACTATAATTGAAAGTTCTTTTGATACTCGATGTATTTTTCTCTCATCTTGTGGCATGGCGGCGAGAAGTAAATATTTGTTGAGTAAAAAAGTAGACAAGATAAAAGTAGCTTTACATTAGTTTTCATTTTCAGTACTTGCACCTTTGTTGGCACTCATATAGTCTTGCTCTTTGCCATAATCGATTGGCTCATCGTGTTTGGAGAAATTGCCCATTGCCACTTGAGCAATTGTATCAACAATGCTAGAAGTATTCAGATAGGAATGACTAGGAGGCAATGATTGCGAAGGCAGTTCTTCAGGCTTAGATAGTTTCAGGGGTTGATTGTAGTCAGGCATATAATCTGGCATTGTTGTTTTTTTAGTCAATTCAAGCATTTGATTCAAAAACGACTCGCCCCCCACACGCGAAGGCATACTGAAATCAGTAGCTTGAGTTTCGAGAACTTCCGATTTGGACGATTCCATTTTAGACGATACACTTGTTTCAATGAGCTTCATCGGATCTAAAGGAGAACTCTCTGGTTTTCCTTTGCCGATGCTTCCGAAGTCAGGAGGAAGATAATCTTTATTGCCCTTCAGCAAATCATGAGGAGATTTCATCAATGCACTTTGATCCAAGCCTGCTTTCGATGCAATGGGACTACTACTTGACAAAGGTTTGATTAGAGATTCCTGCATCTTCATAAGAGAAGGAGATAAGAACATGTTATTAGCTGCTAAAGTTGACTTTGACATGGGATCAGGTATACCTAATATGCCAGCACTGGAGTATTTACTTGCCGAAAACAAAGCATTAGCAATATCTGCTGAGCTCATCATGAGATTTGATGCTATACTGGCAGGGATAGGAGCACCCGTGGAGGTACTCGTTGAAGTACTAGTTGATGTTTTATCGTAACTACCAATGCTGTTTGTTAAATTTTGCAATGATGCTGCGTATGAAGGTGGATCAGGAAGTTTACTGCCAGTCAAACTGGCTGCTAAACTAGACGACATAGATGGAGTTAGGCCAGTTAACATGCTATTAGCTGCAGCTAAACTTTCTAAACTGGGCCCACCTAGAGATAAAGGCATATTTGTCGTGCCCAAACCTAATGCCATACTTGTCAACATATCCAACCCAGTAGGGTAGCCACTGGGCAAGGAAGATGAAGACGTTTTTGATGATTTTGTTGAAGATGGTAATACTGGTATATTTAACTGTGGAGTTTCAAACTTATGAGGGGAACTGGACCCAATGCCTGAGGACACGTTAATAGGAGGAACTCCAGCAGGCCTACTGACCATTTGCTGCAATGTGCTGACAGAAGGGAAATTAGGCACATTTGTTGTCTGATTTGGCTTTGAAACAGGTATAGGTTGCGGGACAGCCAAAAGTGCATCCAAATCCATTTTGTCATCTTGATCCGAAGAACATCCTAGCTCATCACGAATAAAATGCCACAATAAACCGTCACTTTGTTCCCTAGGAAATTTAGCGGTTAAGGTGCATTTTAATTTATCCAAGTACGAGATATCTGGTTTAAAGTTGTCTTTAAAGTTTACAAATGTATCATCTGCAAAGTTGAAGTAATATTTTATACTTTTTTTTATCTGATCCATGGCATGTGTAGATAAATGACTGTCATGTATCATATTGTACTGAAGCAATAAAGGTCGAGGATATTCTGTCGGCCTTTGCTCTGGTGGAGGCATAACCCAAAAGAAAGTAAGAGATGATTCCAAAACTGGACTTTCTGGATTGTAGGGAGCTGAAAATGAAAAATATTTTAGGACTACATTCCTTAAAATAACACAAAAAAATATTATAATTATACATTTAGGCAAACATGAAATTACTTACAGCAAATAACACCGATACAAGGAATATATGATATTTCAGTAGGTCCTCTCATCTTAATTTGATATTCTAACTGATTGTCACAATCTCTGAGGCTCGGCATAGCGGGATTTGTAGGATGAGAATGGTACCATCCAAGAAGAGTAAGCCCTAATTTCTCAATTTCCATTTGAATCTCCAATTCAACCAAAACTCTAGGTCGTGTGTCATTTTTGTTTATTAGGCAAGGAAATGTGTGTGTAATCAAGAGATCTGGAAAAAAACAGATGTAATTGTAATGTTGAATACATTGATGAGACAATGCTTGCAAAAGCAGCGAGAAACACTAAGCTAAGCTAAAACGGCTAAGCTTATATATTCGTAAGTTCAGTCGGAAGATTAATCGCCTGGATAGCGAAGAGACATCTGTTCAATTCCCACCTATGGCAGTTGTTTTTTTTTTCAAGTGTAACACTATCTCAGATCAACTTCATTTAAAACTAGCTGACCCAGCGAACTTTGTTCCGCCAATTCATTTGACAGGTACAGTTTGTATGGGAAAATAAAATAGTAGTTTTACTACTTTTCTTGCAATTTTTATATATTTTCTTACCTTTTAAACCTTCCCTGAACTTTCACAAATATTTCATGATCAAAATTAGCCAAATCGGTCCAGCTATTCTCGAGTTTTAGCGAGACAAACGAACAGCAATTCATTTTTATATATATAGATTAAAGACTGTGACTCACTGTGACTATTTAGATCCCAAGTACCAGCTAAATATCCATAAACTTCTTCTTTCTTTAAATGGCAGTGAATATCGAGCACCAGGCAGGCATTTGAAGTTACCGATACTAAAAATGGTTGTACCTTTCCTACAGATGAAAATGATACGGCTTCTATTAGCATGTTTGCATCGCTGAAAATATCCAAAAGTTGTGGTTTATTTCATACTTCTTTGTTCACATATCATAAACAGTACTTGAGCGATAGCACCATTTCCCAAAAAGGCATCGAACCTCATTAGAATACACACAAAATTTGGAAGTAACATTTGCTTATCTTACGTTGGCAACAACACAAATACCACAAAAAGGACAATGACCAAAACCGGGCCCAGATTGCGTTTTAATCATTTATGTTTCAAAAATCATTTCTCGAATTATTATTGCACTATATTTTTGTAAGTATCATATGAATAGGGGTTTAGAAGATACAACTAAATTGTTGTAATTTGCATCTCGGATTCATTTCCAGTTTATGCAAATTATTGCATTTTCGGTGTAGTATTCCGAAATGAGCGAAAATCGTTATTACCGTGCTCACACACTGGAAATATGAATTTCTGAATAATTTTCTATCTGCCTTACAGTCATTTATATTTAATCTGTGCAGTCATTCAAATTATTATTTCTGCCTCCTATTTTCGTTTTGCTTCGTCGAATTTCGAGTCGCTTATAGCCTTTTTGTTTACTTCGTGTATTCTACTGTTTACTGTTTTATTATTGATCTAACGTCAGAGTCTATAATTTCTCCGTTTCCTAACTTAGGAAAACTACGTACCAAGCAATACTAAGACTGAGACAGGACTTCTGTTTAATTTAATTAAAATGACTTCCGTGACACAAATCCGTGGCGTGATGTTACGCCGGTGTATAAACTGCTCTTTCGTATGGCCAACAACGAGTATATTTTTTGGACGAGCTCTCCGATGCATTGCTTAATGTTTTAAGCTCATGGATTGCACCTGTTTCAGTAACTGTGTTGAATTACTATAGCAAAATATTATAATTACCCTCTGAATGTGTCAAAAGTAGAATTCTTGGGTCATAATTTCAAGCATCAGATGAGGCATCTGATAGCTGCTGGTTCCTGGTAGTCTCCATTAAGTTATAGTTATATTAAAGGAACATATATTTGTATATTTTGTCTACATTGACTTTTGTATATTGTCCACTAATACATAATATTATATTGCAGGTTTCAAAACTAAAGAGTTTGCGCTGTGTTTTGGCGATCAGTTAATAGAGAAGCACAAAGACAAAGATGTCCCCTAATATTGGGATTAAATAATTATAATTACCTATAATCAGGGGACGTATTAAGCCCAGCCACATCAGTCCAAGAATATATTTTACATATATTTTGATAAACTCTAGATGCATTAGTTGGCTACTGCTGCAATTGCTTGAAAGGTAAAAAAAACAATAGATTTTTGCGCACATGTAATGACAGTGGTTTGGTACTTAAGTTGGGGTCGCTTAATGACATCCAGGCTCCTGCTCCATTTTTATAATACATATTTCATGAGGATAATAATGTAATTAAATAGTAGGGTTATATACTGAAATAAATATATTTTGAAAAACTAGACACCATCTGTTTTACTTCCACTGTCATAAGTATACTTTGTAAAGTATAGCTTGATTTCTGTCAGCAGGACGGAGTTATACATTGGTCAAACTTAGCATAGGAATCGGTTAGTCTGACTCAATTAAGAAATGTATATGGTAATATTATGTTACCATTGCAACATATCTGTCACAAGAATCAAGCTTTTACGAGGTATTTATCCCTTAGGTCCCGGGTTCGATTCTCGGTCGGTCAATATAGAAAAATAACTTCTATAAAGTCACGGGTCTGGGTGTTGTAGTACCGTCGTTATTTTAGATTTCTGTAACACGAGAGCTTTAGCTACTTACCATAGGATCAGAGCAATGTATATCATGTTGTCCAATATTTATTTAATTGTAACTATGGGTATTTTTGTGATTTTACCAGATAATACTTAAACAAACTTCACTCCAATGACGGAAGCCTTTGTTGAGCAAATCTAACAGGCTCATCACTTACGGTTACGATGCGATAGGTCAACTTTATTATTATAAGCCTCGTAATTTCGCTGTAGTTGGTATCTAAGTCATTCTCATCAATCCTCACTTGACTTAATCAGCCCTTGTTTGTCTTCCTGTCTGGCCATCATGAGTTTAAAAACGATCGATAGCTAGAGCTAGCTATTATAAAAGAAAGAGACGTAATAATTATCTACTGCAATCTATGGAGGGTAGGGAGTACTATCTTCATTTTGTAAAAGTGTATGTCAAAGTGCGTTAAATTAGGTGGCGCCACAGTAGCAATAGGGTAAATTGTTCAAATGTTTTTTAAAAGGATGGCTTTGTCCTCCATATTAAAACATTTAAGTGACTTTTGAATTAAAAGTCACAAAAATGTTTAAAAATGTTCTAACTCGGCACTCCATACTCGGTATACTTTAATCTGTCAACAACTGCTACATTCATACCATACCATGGAGCACATACCCTATAGAGTAGAAATGTCATATGATTTGTTTAACATTTTCCGCCATTTTTTAATCTGTATCTGTACTTTTTTGTATGGGCGAAATTTGATAGGCGAAATTGTCATTTCATACTAAATGTGAGTGAAAAATCACTTACTAGTTACGGAGAAAGATGTACTCGATGTACCATACCCTTAGCCTACGCTGGCGCCATTTTGGAGGGTTTAGGAACGGATTTATTGCCTTAGCTGGACACTTTCCGCCCGTAAGAGATAGTACTCCTTCCTTACTTCTACCCACCATCCTGCATTCATAAATTATAACCTCAAAACGCCTCTTCTTTCTTAAATTCTTCGAAAACCCCTATACATATTTAAAAAAAAAAAATAATTGTATAATCGTTGAAATATTTCCAATTTTTTCAACAACATTTAATTAAGATGCACGCTGACGTAAAGTGGGCCGAGCTTCTATAGATTAATGGTCAATAAATATTCTTTACGAGATGGCGCTTTAAAAAATTGTCAGCATAAAAGTATTAAGAAGGCTGTAAGAATAGTTATTAAAAAACCTTTTTTGTGTAAAATTGCGTTTTTACACAAATAATAATTTCAATAAAGCGACTCGTCGCACTCGCAGTGCACTAAAAAAGTGCAGTCGTACTCATTAAGTGGCAACAGCTGCCATCCCACGCGATGTTTAGTAATATTAGGTCCACATAATTGAAATTGCCGTTCAGTATCAAAAAAGTGAATCAACTGTTTTTTATGAAAATATTATTTAATCAATCGAAGTATGCGCCGTTGTTATCGATACACTTCCGCCATTTTATAGGCAGATCATTGATCCCTTTGGAAAAAAAATCCTTGGAGCGAGAGTCTATGAACTGTTTGAAGGCGGTTTTGATTGCCTCATCAGATTTGAACTATTTCCTTGTAAAAAGTTATCTAAATTAAAAAAAAACAGTGGTAATCGGTTGGGGCAAGATCTGGAGAATATGGTGGGTGACGCAAAGGTTCCAGTCGTATCTCCTCTAACTTGGCTACCGTTTGATGTGCGGTGTGTGGCCCAGCGTTATCCTGAAGGAGCAGTGGGCTAGATCAATTCACCAGTCTCGGTTATTTAATGGCAAGCTTTTCTATCATTGTTTGCAATTGTTGGCAATACAAGTCTGCAGTAATCGTCAAGTCAAGTCTCAAGAAGCTGTAGTGGATAACACCAGCACTGGTCCACCAAACACTAACCAGAATCTTTTTTTTTGACAGTTTTCGCTTAGGGCAAGGTTTTGCCGGTTAAGCCATTGTGATGATCGCTTCCGATTGTCGTACAGGATCTATTTCTCATCTCAAGTCACAATACAGTCCAAATTCCCTCATTATTGTGACGATTGAGCAAAGAAACGACCAATCTCAACTGACTATCTATTTATTCGTTTTAAAGCAATTAAAAATCTATTTCAAGAAACAATTAAAAATTATGATTAAACAAATTAATTAAACAAGGTGTTATTTAAAAAAAAAGTGTCTCGGAATTATTTATAAATGGTGTCAACATCCTAATTCTTTGAGTCGTTTCTGCAGCACTGGTGCCACGGTGGAACTCGTATTCCTAAATACCGCGAATTTTCAATTTGTCCATAGTTGTTGTTATAGCAATGTTGAAGCTCAAACAAATGAAATACGAATTTTAAAACAATATTTTTCTGGCTTTATTTCGAAATAAATTTGAATTTGGAATTCTTAATCAAACGCTAGATATTTGATGTTAAAGTTGCCAGTATTGAGTATCGGCAATTTCATAAGTAAGGACCTAATAATATGTTCCCAGATCGGCCTAGGCCCATAAGAGGTGCTTGCTTACTGCCATGCACTCGAAAACTTCGCGATCATGGACTCCAAGTGCGTGGTTATCTAAATCGAGTGTTCGGAGTGGATCGGGCGTGGTGGGTCTGTGCCCTGGCCTACCACGGTCACCAAACGATAGCACTAGACTTATTTTTAGGGTGATCAGAAATTAATGAACCAGGAATAATAAGCACTAAGTATTGAAGAGCATAGGAAAAAGACTGTGTGATTCCCATATAATTAAACAACACCAGTTTGATAGAAAGCTTGATAATTATTGAAGACGCGCCTTGCGAAATACAACACATATGGTGTCACTGGTCACACAGCCATCTGGTCGTAACTTCCAACATTTACTGAGGTCAGTATAGATACATATGTACATAAAACTAGGTTTTATGTTAAATCGTTGTAAATAAGTAAATTAAAAACTAATTTATTATAACTTTAGTTAAGGTAGAAAAAGTACCTTCATTATTAATTTAACAACGCGATTCACTTCATTATAGGTGCAACGATGCAAATGTATAGCAGTATTGTAAACCACTTACAGTTAGGGACGTACGGAAAATATTCGCAATAAAATCTTTTTTTAAATATGTTTTTAATTCGAAAATTTGTGTTTGTAAGGGATAATAAATCACCTTAATAAATATGGCCAGGATTGAAATCAATCAACATACAAGAATCGCTCATTTAAAGTAATAAGATATTAATATTGGGACTACTTACTGTTGCATCATTCTATTTGGGACTGTGTTATGTTTCATAACAATTCTTTGAGGAGGTGGTTCAGGAGGGCTCTCTACCTCCATTTCAGTTTCCTCTAAAATAAAAATAATAATACTATATAATTTTTTATATTTGGTGAAGCTTGCTATAAGAGGCATTGAATTTTTTGTAAACATGCATTTTTATAATACCTTCGAGTGTCAAAAATGACTATAGTCCCTTAGGATTCGATACTGAAAGTGGTAAATTTTCCACGGATAAAATTCCCACTATTAAGTTATTTCTTATGCAAGTGTAAGAAAAATGTTTTATTCTTACCATCTGAATGCATATTTTCTCGTTGGAGCTGTTTTTTACGCAAATACGTTGCTTTAATTGTGTCTAGTTTTTTGCCCCTGTACTTGACTGAGGCCCACCCACAGCCAGATCTCTTGTCGGGATTGATGATCCTTTTGCAGTGAATAGCCCATGCTGATGGAGAGCAGAATATTGTTTCTGTCTCATGTGACTTTATTTTTCCATCGGATTGCAAATCTCCAACAAACTTTTGGCCCTAAAAATATTTTTGTACGTAAGATTATTATATTTATCAATTTTGTAGTTGTTATATATGTCGTGGCATATTGTATGATTCGTCATTATACAAATGGCGTCGTCCGTTTACAAACGCTTACTGTTTTGTAAAATGCCTAAGACAAATTGTGAAATGCATTGTCAGTTTGTGATAGTCCATTAAAACTTAGGCACTGCGCAGACGACGGGCCTAACAATTTCGCCGCGAACGATAGAACATAGGGAATCGTATACTACTAACGCACAAAAAAACAAGTTTTAGTTACGTGTAAAAAGGTAATATACGTGTCCCTAACTTCGGCGCAGCACAGATATCTGTATGTAGCCTACGTAGCCGCACAATAAATTAAGAGAGCTTGTGGAAATAACTCTAATTTCTCAATTTTTAAAATTAACAATAATGTGTTCAACATTTAGATTATCACTTGATGGAAAGTCCTGCATGTAAAGGTTCTTTCATCAGCTTATTCGCAGAACGTCCACTTCGTAAAATGTTACGATACGGACTTTGAGACGTTTTGAGCAGGACGTAAGTCGTGCGTTTGCCTGGACCGTACATTAACTGTTGGTAGGTAGTTATCATCTGCATACGTAAAAATCTTGTGTCACGGTGTTTGCACGGTGCACTCCTCCGAAACGACTCGACCGATATTTATGATTTTTTTTTAATGTTTATTGGGTAAGTATGAGAATAGGTCGTAGAGTATATTTCATACTGCTAGGTGATTAGCGTCCCTATACAGAGCTGTTTTTTCTAAACTAAAGACCACGAGAATGGGGTCGCAGGCCACAGCTAGTATTTTTATACAATTTTCCATATGCGGTTTGCAAAGCACGACTGACGTCCTTCTCAAAACATCTTATTTGAAAGCGCGCTTATGAAATAAACACAGGGCAAATACTTCGCGCGGGAAATCGTTCTATTTCGTTCGTTAATTAGAAGGCCGCGAGTCAACCAGGTAGTGTGGCTGTTAACTGGGGTGCACTGAAACTAATCCAAAGATGAGTACCTACTTCACTTTTATATAAAAAATACACAAGCTTTTGTCGAGATGGGAAAACTGGACAAGAAGTTCTTTTATTAAAGTTGTAAGAAACTAAGTCTGGGAGTCTATATTTTAGGACTCACCTCATAAAGACAGACTCTACTGCTCGTTGTATTAGGAGCCTACCGAGTTTCCCAACAGATTCGAGTTCTACAGATTGGCCGTTAGGTCCGAGACAGTTTATGAATTCTAGAAATAAAGATAATTAATTACCAAATATTCAATAGTCATTGCTGCAGTGCCAGGTTCCAACATTTTTTCTTCTAGCAACATCTGGAGAGTCACGCCCCTGCCAGGAATAGACTTACTGCCTGCTTGCGTCTCACACTCCTGAAAAAGTGGATAAACAATTCAAGATAATTAATGTTGTTACTCATAGCTCTTCAGGACAAAACGAACGAACGTTTATTTAATCTTACATTCTATAATATCATTTGAGATAACAATCATTTACTCTAACACTCACTTGTAATAACAGTTAAAAGTTATAAAGCTCATTAAATATAACATAAGTTTAATTTATTTATGTTCCCCAAA
Organism: Anania hortulata; assembly: GCA_963576865.1. Classification (NCBI taxonomy): domain Eukaryota; kingdom Metazoa; phylum Arthropoda; class Insecta; order Lepidoptera; family Crambidae; genus Anania; species Anania hortulata. The sequence goes on along the minus strand of OY756388.1, from coordinate 15,563,686 downwards.
AACGCAAGAATGCATTATTGTGTACAGCCGTAAGCAATTTCTTTACAGTTTACAATTACAAAGTTTTAAAACGAGAATTACAATCTAGCGCTCGCCGGGTGCTGCCGCAGCACGCTCGCTTCGCTCGCTCTCTAACCTAACCACAGAATACCTAATAACCGTACAGAAGACTCACTTCCTAACAAAAGTCAGGTTTAGGTATAAAAATATACCTAGACTCGCCAGAGCCTGCAAGCAAAATTGAAACTTAAAACCGCGCGCGAACCACGAATTTTCTTTGCGCGCCTCAGTTTTATGACCGAGCTGCGAACGACGGCATGGGGTTGTTTGAGACTTGAGAAGTTTTTGTACCCAGTTGATTTATTAGTTTTACGATTCAAATGAGTAGATTAAGCATTACAAACGTTGATTCTGTAAACATATTTCAATATGGTGTGAAATTTAACAAAATGTTAGCTCTGATTCACTATTCGTTTTATTCAGACAACCGGTAAACCAACATCTTTTATACGCATTATATATTGACGTTTAGGCTAAGTAGAATACATTGCGGGTCAATTTGGGTTAGGTTAGGTCAGGGGGGTGTCACTCCGCAATTTAGGTATATTCGGCCAGCGCGCCGCCCTAAGCGGCGTATGCCAGTGGGCTGTCGCTCGGCTCGCACGACAGTCGCGGTCACGTCGCGATGAGATTATTTTTGTCAAGTTTTACTCAAGTCAGAATTAATGTTAATTATTATATGAAATGATAATTATGCCTCAGTACAGTACATGAAATGATTGTTTTATTTTGTGAACTTTATACTAAATATTATAACAAATAAAAATAATATTAAATGAAGTTAGAGGAAGGGTATTTAGTCCAAGTAAAAATTATATTAAATGAGCATTATTCCCTTTAAAATTAGTTTATTTATTTTTAAAATACTTAATTGAAACGCACCCAGTTATGACATACGTAAAACGCAAAACATGAGCTTTGTTTCATTCGTTTCTTCGTTGTCATTGTAGGACTCCTGGCTTAGTTAATGATTCGTGCTGAGGCATAAAAAAAAGGTAAATAAAAACAGCATTGAAAAACAAAGTCTCTTTTAATTATTGTTTAACTCAACGCAAGTGTATATTATGCCAACAAAGTGGTGGAATAAAATGTTTAAAAAATTCATTTTTACCATACCTACCCTACACATGCAGTGGGGATAAATCTTTTTTAGCAATTTTGGTAGTTTAGCAATATTGTAGGTGTGCAAACACCAATGGTTGATTCACGGATCCCTCTGCATAATATTAAGCTTTAAAGTGCAATTTAACTCGAGGGAACGTAGGGAGCTTGTTGTTCACTGCACACACTGGCTCGCAGGTTTTTGTATTGTACTAGGGCAGTCACTTATGCTTTGAAAGTAAACACTTTTCAAATTATTTTATATGTGCAGCCTGTGGGTTAACTCACTTGGCGGGCATACAGCGATCTGCATGTCTAATATAATAATGCCTTCAGGGTTCTGTTGGGGCTGCCTTGGCGATGTAGTGCATCTGTTCTTCATCTGGACTGTTCGAGGAGGCGCGAACTTAAGGCTATGCCATGATAATGAGAGAATGGTGCGCCTCCGCACTGGTTCGTTACCGAGGCAGTACCAACACAATTTTAAAGGTTTTTGTATAATGTTGGAACTCACTACTTATTTAGAGATAGGTGTTAATAATCACAAAACCTTAGTAAAACCTAAACTTTTTAATTTATCACATCTACATAAAATCCAAGACATTGATAAAACAAGAAATTTTTAGGCATAAGTTACTACATAATTAAGACTAAGGTAAAGATCTACTTATTTATTATTTAATAGTGAGGTATTGATTTTGTGTATAACACTTACATTATTGTTGAATAAGCACTAACCTAATTTATGATATAAATACCTAAGATACAAGCAAACAATTTGCTTAGGTATAAACATCGTAATATTTTTGTACTAACCAATATTTCTTAACTTAAGTTTTATGTATCTAGGCTAAGTTTTTATACAGAAATAAATTGTATCTTTATCTTTTATCTTTTTTTAACGCTGGCTTACTATCAAACAGCTATAAACACTTAAAGAAATTCGCAAACATTACTATGTCCACCGGAGATCAGTTGGAAGAGCAGTGGCCTGGATAGTGAAAGGTCAAGGGTTTGAATCCTACCATAGTAGTAGAAAAAATTTTTTCAAGTAAAAATATTTTTCCTTATTTAATAAAACTGTTATTATATTATCATAGAGTGTAATTTTAAAAATGTATTTACTAACTGGGCCAAGCCTAAAATAAACATTTTTAAATTTGAATAAATAGGTAGCCTTTACAAAATTTAGCCAGCTATTACTAACTACTCACATGCGTAGCTCTAATTATTACCTTCACTTTAAATCAGTATTTTTTTAAAGTGAATACCCTAATAAAATCCCTAGTTAGTTTCAGAGAATACCTGAACTACAAGAGAGCTGAGCGGAATGTTAACTGATCTGCCGCACTCAGACGTCAATTAACAATAAAGTGTTGATTAACATTTTTATTCATTCAATAATTGTCTTAGTTTATAGCGAATTAAGTAGTACAGGTGTTTCTTATAATAAGTAACATTTAAAGTGTCGTATCTCAGTGCGGCAGTAATTACTGTAGGTAAATACCTCATCACTAAAATCTTCTCCACCACTAGCCATTTCTTCTTTTTCCTCTTCGGGTGTTCCTTTAGAAGTTTCACTAGATTTTTCAGGTTTAACTTCGTTTACATTAATATTACAAACTGGATTCGCTTCGTGTAATGTATTACCGCTGTGGGTCGTTGTACCCGACATTAGAGCCGCAGCCAAATGCGAAGTAGGCATATCCATAATAATCACTTTAAAAATTCACACAGTTAATTATTTTATGGTGTTCATTTACCACTTTCTCTAACGCTTCGCGTCCCTCTAATAGAAACAAAACAAACCAACCAAAACCCACCGGAATTCCACAACAAAGCAAGATTTTAGAGTACTCTGTGCAAGTGTGCAAGAAGCCAAGAAAGAAAGATATCACAACACCCACAGAAGTACTTTATATGACAACCACCATAGACAAAAATAAACACAGACTGGCTGCTGTCAAATGAAAGTGCCTTGGTGCATATTTAAATTTCACAATTTTAGCGCTGTAGACCGCAGTATCGGAACTTGGAACTAAATTAGTGATGTCAATGTCGTAGCCAGATCATAAAATTGACCAATTCATGATGTGACCGATCATTTCATAAAATGGTGGTATTTCATGATATGGCCAACTAAAACTGACCATATCATTTAAACGTCAACATTAGATGAAATGTCAATCCACGTTTGGCCATATCATTAAAATAAAAATATGTTTACAAGTTACGTGAATTTGTAACGGTATTTGAAGGTAAAAGTGCAGGGAAACGATATTTCCCTGCACTTTTACCTTCAATTTACACATTATTATTCACTTTTAGAATAAAATATTTGTCCGCCGCCATTACTTATAACAAAAACAAAGCAACATTAGCGCCTCTACCGGTGGGTAATGTAACGATTTTACGATTTGATCACTAATATTCGACCATTTCATGAAGTATTCGTACGTATAGCTGTATATATCGTCAAACGCTGAGTATTCCTTGATCTTGTCAGACCACATCATGATGTAGGCAGCGTGTTTGGTTCTATATCATGAAATACCACCTTTTTATGAAATGATCGGTCACATCATGAAATGATCAATTTTACGATCTGGCCACGACATCGATATTTTGTTTTGTTTTTCGATCTTCATTATTATGAAACAGTGTGACTGTGGGCTCTGTGGATGGTTGCCTGTAATAGAATACCCGAAATTTCCTGATACGACAAAACCTAAATTAAAAAATATACAGGGTGATAAAGAAAGTATGAGCCAAGGTTTAGGGAGTGGTTCATTCGAGTGAAGAATACAAGAAAATTGTATTTGAAAATAGAAGCGTTTTCCCCCGAAGGGTAAAAAACGTATATTTAGGTTTCAGCTGAAAGGCTTGACCCACTGTGAGAAATAACCCTTTAGAACATCAGCGCCATCTAGTTGTTGTTGACGAAACAATCGGCATTGATTCGGCAACTGGTGGGGGGTCAGCGTCAAGATGATGTCAACTACGGTTTTAACAATTTAATTGTGCTAATAAATGCTTCGTAAGATTTTTGATTGATTCTTTCCATTGTATTAGATGGTGCATATAATAATGCTCTTCGCAGAGGCCATTCTAGCAGTTTCCTTTTAATGATACGATATTTTTTCTCTGGCAGAGAAGAGTCGATTGGAAAGTATACATTGGCCATCTCCCCCAAGTGGGGATTGCAAACCGTAGTTTAGCTTCGATGGAGGGTGATATTTTGTCCCCAAACAGTTCTGAATACGAAAGATCTTGAACTTCCCACAACTTCTATTCCTCGGGGTAGTTGGCATCAATGATTTCAATGATTCGAGAAAAAAATATTTCTTGATCTTGTGAGATTGGTCTGCGACACAGTTCTCCCATTGTGGTTGACGCCATGGTCTGAAAAAGTAGGCAAAACATCGTAGCCAAACCCATCTCATACTATGTTTTGCCTACGTCGTTTGGTCGTATCAATTAATACGCATGATCACGTGATCATGCGTATTAATTGATACGACCAGGTTTCTCAACGGTGGTTATCGGGTCATCGATGCAACCCGACGCGTCCTGACGCGTCAATCGATATGAGTTGACGTGTGTGTCAGTCGATGCGACCCGACGAGTCGGTCGACGCGACCTGACGCTTCCTGACGCGTCAATCGGTACGAATGGAAGCATTCGTTGACACAACCGGATGCGTCGGTTGATGTGGTGGCGGTGAAATAAACCCGACTAGTATGTTTGATGGTGTACCTGCCGTTATTAAGTTGGTAATCCTGCCATTCTCCACACACACATACACACTTCATTTTACACTTTTATAACATGTTTGTTTAGTATATTAAATCACTATTTAATAGCATTTATTTATAATCTTTGCAACTGTAGTCTATGTATATATCTATTAATTATTTTATGTCGGGTAGTCCGTGTTCTCACTCAGCAGGGGCCCACTGAAAACCAGCGTCGTGGCCTATGTATGGCCTGAGTTAGATCCTTTTGCGACGGGCATCGCGACACGCGTAACGGCACTGTTCGGTCATTATTATTATAATTTTCTTTTATATATACGTATTACCACTTTTGTTGTTGTTGATGATTTATGTTCAAATTTTATAATGTTAACAGTAATTATTATTTGTGTGCTGTTTTGTTATGTGTCGTTGTGATGTCCTTTAGAAATCAATATTTTTATCGTTATCTTTATCTTATACGACAGACGTATTAGATGACGCGACCGAACGCATCACCCGATCTAACAGACAATGAAAATAATTTCAAAGTTTTTGAGTGCAATCTGCCATCACCTACTAATGTATGTTACTGGACAATTGGTCGTTTGTTGCGAGACGACAAATGCTTCATAATAACATGAAGCACTTGTAGTTTTGCATTTGCACGTGTTGCACTCGCAGTGTACAAACTGCGACCAACGCGGCTGCGGACTCGTCTTGAAATTGTGAGGTCAAGCGCTGCCATTGGTTTATCCTTCAGTCAACTTCCGCCAGCCCAAGGATAGACCAATGGCAGCGTTTGACCTTACAATGTCAAGACGAGTCCGTAGCCGCGTCCGTCGCCATCTGTCACCTGCTTTAATTTATATTTATTTCTTAAACACTGTGATTCCCCAGTATGTTTATTGTTACTATAAAAAAAACTAAAACCGTTCTAAATCATACACAATGAATTAAATCATATTTATATCCAATGTCGTATATCGAAACGTCAAAGTATCACAGAAGTGTGTACGAAAGAAAGTTATATAGTTTAAAAAATATACACAGCTTAAAAATCCGATAATAAACATATTCTACCGCGCCAAAATGGCGATAATCAAATAGGCATAAATATAATTTGGCAGCAGCCTGTCTATGATTAGTTTATGTCGGTGCCATGATCCAATTTTATTTGTTTTTTTGTCTATCTGTGATTAGTTTGATTTTTTCTACTGATTTTGTCTATGGGTAGTAGTAAATTTATCAACAATTTCATACTTTGTAGGCCTGTTTTTCAGTTTAAAACCGAATTGTGGAATTGTCACTATTAGATTCGTATGTTTTGCATTGGGTAGATAATCTATGTAGATATTAAATCTAATTAAGTTAACAGACTGAGAATCCCAAAATTTAATAATGGCCGTAGTAAAAACTCCTGTGCTCAAAGTGATATTGTGCGGTGAATATGGTGTTGGTAAAAGTTCCTTATTCCGTCGATTTATCAATAACACATTTTTACCCAATTCGGACAGACGGTCAACATTGGGATTGGATCATTTTGAAAAAGTCTATCAAGTGGGGGACAAAGATGTCAAGGTTGGCGCATCATTTATCCTATTTCTTTGTGTGCAAAAAGATACGATTATTATTAACTTACAATACACTACAATCGTGAAAATAATTAATATCTATTACAGTTACAGCTATGGGATACGGGTGGTATGGAACGAATTGCTTCAGTCACCTCAAGTTATTACAAGTTTGCTGAGGCAGCAATTCTAGTATTTTCTCTAGACAATTCATCCTCGTTCCATGTATTAAGCCAGCACTTACTAGACATAGTGACCTATGCAGAAAATGCCAAAATATTTTTATGTGGAAACAAGTCTGATTTAGAAGGTTCTTCACCACAAGTTACTGATGCTGATATTGAAACGTTTTGGTTAGTATTGTTGATATTGTTATTGGTAATACCTTCCCTACTAAGTTATTAAAGATATAACGGCCTACTATTTAACACTCGTAACAAGCAACAATACCTTTAATCACTTAGTCTACTACTGTCTGAGCCGGTCAGTGTCGCAAAGGGTGCGCACACTAAAATTGCAAAAAAAAAATGGCCTAGACACACCTTCGGGACCCGGGGGGATGTGGGAGCTGAAGGGGGGGGGGAACCTACGGGTAGAAGTTACACCAGGTGACCTTGACCTTTTTGAGGACCAAGAACCCTGGGTTTCTTTTACGTGTGGAGACTTTGTTGACCTTGACCTTTCTGACCTTGACCTTTCTTGACCTTGGCCTTTGTTAAACTTAATAGATACCTAAAAAAAATTCGACTAGTCATTGACCTTAAATGACCTTGACCTTAAGTGAAGAAGTCAGACGATGCAAAAGTGCCATACAAACGTTGCTATGCTTGCTCTCCACTGTCCAATCCTGCCATAAAAAATGGGGTTTATCATGACCTCATTACCCTCGCGAAATCGGCAGAGTCCCTGATGCGGACCCTTACGTACACTGGGTCCTTTAAGGTTTGCACAAATATTTGGATCTGGCGCTCGGCGGCCGCTGCCGTGGCACTAATGGCACGGTGACGAGATCACTGTTCTAACCTAACCTAACCTTACCTTATCCTGTGTGACCCTGTAACCTTGATAAAAGTTGGTCCCTTATGGTCCCCCACTCAATGGCATAATAAAAATAGGGTGTTATATGTATAGGGTCAATTTTTCGAGTCCTGCGCACCCTTTCCTACACTCCAACCAACCCTTTTGCACATGAGATTTTTTAACTTGTAGATTGATTTTCTTTCTATCAAATCTGAATAGATTGACTAATTGTTTAATGAAATTTAAAAAAAAAAAAAACTACCAAAAGCCAGTATGCTAGAACCACCAATGCATGATCATGCTATCCAGGTTTTAATTCTGCTTGTTTTTGTGATCTCACGAAAATGTGTTGACATGAAATGACATTTGCTTTGTTTTACAAAATCTCTGGGGCGAAATGGTATAGGATGCGGCCACTTCTAAATTGTATATCAACAGTTACACAATGAAATAACAATCAATAGTTATTAAGGAGCCAAAGTCGTAGCTAGTTTAGTTTACGAGATAATCGACTTTGTATTTTCTGTATTTTACTCTAAAGAAAATGTCATCTACGTATATACATAGCACATCCACTACTATGTTACACTCTAACTACTCTGTTATTAACCCAAACCATTTTTTCATAGAAGAAAATCTTACGGACTGACCTCCCTTTTCGTACTACTTCAGTAGTTGTTTCGATTTTACCACCCTATTCTAAAATAAATAAATAATTTGCTTTCGGACAGGATTTCTTTGAATTCTTTCCTTTACTGCTTTGACCACCTTTTTCGTATGAACACTACGTGGACGGCCAGATCTTCTATCACAAACAGAGGAGGTCTCATTGTACCTATTAATAGCCTGGTACACAAACATTTTACTAATACCAAGCGTATGGAGAGTTTTAAAAATTGCATTTGGCTCATACCTACTTTGTGTAATGAAATCACATCGATTTGGTTCTCTTTATCACCCCAGTCCATTTTAGACCGGTCGCATATTATCAGAAGCTTCTATTAAGAAACATTTCTAGCGCGCGCCGGACCGGGTTTGACGCATTCCGTCCCTTTCGCATTTCGTCACGAATTCAAAAATGGTCCCATTCGCATTCGGTCCCATTCGCATTCCGTTCCATTCGCATTTTGTCCCATTCGCAAAATGGTCACACTCAGATAAAAGTTGTTTTTAACATTTTCAACCTACAAGTTGAACTATGGTTTCAAAAATGGTAGGCTTTAAAATAAAAACATAGCTTTAAGTAATTATGTGTATTGTTTCAAAATAAAAATTCTTACGGTCAAACCCGCCGGACCGAACTGTCACAAGCCCCGCACATTATCCGGTTCGGCAATTCGGCGCCAGTTGTTGCTGACTGAGCTGCGCCGCCACGACAAACCTCTTCGTCTTTTGACGTTCCAAAGGGATGTTAAGGATGGCGACACGTTATTGCTATTGGCACTATTGATGAGTTTATTAAAAAAGGAAATCACTGTTTATTTTTTCTTCTACGCTAGGTCCCGCTGTATTTTATTTTGATAGTGTTCACTATCCACATTTCATATGCACGAATATTTTTCCAATTCAGCTATAAAATCTTAAGAATAATATTAAAAGAATACGTTTAATTGAAACAAACAAAAAAAAAACGAATAAGTATTAAACAGAATTAAAAGTTAAAAATACATTGTGAAAACTGTAGGAAATTATTTGCGGCCGACCTTTACCGAGTGTGTTTGGTCACGAGCTGGCAATAATAGGAGCATATATTCTCTCTCTCTCCTATTTTTCCTTCTATCGACAAAACCACTCCCTATTGGAGTCCATAACCCTCCCTCTTGGTATGGCCGTTTGAACCTCTTCCTTTTTTGAAGTCGGTTGTAATGCTAAAAGATTGAGAACCTCCTCCTTTTTTATAGTCGTTTAACAAAAGTAAACTTCTGGCAATCCTACTTTCATATTTGATATTTTGCAACAAGAAGCGCGTGTAAAGCATACAGCGACGTCTGCCAAACTGACACAAATTTCTGATAATATGCGGGGTCTAGTACAAAATGTACGGTAGACGGGCCTCTCAAGAATTCTGATAACGTTTTAATCCGGCGTGCATTAGAACCGGATGACCGGCAAGAAACATTTCTTACAATATGCGGGGTCTAGTACAAAATGTACCGAAGTGCCTTCACGTTTGCGCTAGAATGTTTCTATTAGAAGCTTCGGATAATAAGCGGCATGTCCTAATATCGTAAAAAATTGTAGGTACCTACAATGTATTGGCGCCAAAATGAGAAAACTCAACGAACAATCATATAAAAATGACAGATTCCAAATTTAAATGTAATATTTTGTTTATTTTTAATTGTAACAGTATTTATGGCCACACTAAGTATATGCTAACATGTACATTGTAAAAGCCATTTGTCTTTGCTTGTCGAATATTGTAAACAATCTTCACATCCATTTTTATCAAAATTATTCATTATATTATTTTAATGAATAATTTCGATAGCCGAAAATAGTATTGTAATTAATAATTTAACATTTTGTTGATTTTATACACAGATATTTTTGTAAAAAACATGCCAAGACTATTTACAACATCCACATTCAACAAATTATTACATGATATTTACATACAATATTTGTTCATGAAAAACGGACTTTATGCTGATATCCTTAATGAGAAAACTGCGCTGGTGAACTTAGTTGGATGACACGCAAAATATAATTTCTACACTATGATTATTATTGTTACAGTGAACAATGTCATAATCTCATCAATACCACATACAAGACTTCTTGCAAAACTGGCAAAGGTGTTGAAGAAATGTTTTCTGATATTGCTTTACTACTGGTTGAGACCAATAGGTCAAGGATTGAACTGCAGACTTTGGATCACAACAGCTTCAAAATAACCAACCCTGATCCTCCTGAGGAACCATCTTGTAGCTGTTGATACTTGATAGTATCAACGATCATACACTCGAATCATTTTAGTTTAAAAAAAAGGTTCAAATTTTAGATAAATATACAGGATGGCCAGAAAAGTGACGTCCAAAATTTTTTTTTATGTACCTCGTGTTGAAAGGTATCTGAATCACCCCTATGTATGTTCTACGATTTTTCGTAGTTTTCGAGTTACGATTTTTTTTAATAGTCTATGAATAAAAAAGTAAACTTCAAAAGTACAACTTTTTTATTATTATTATGAATGCTTAGAGTCTAGCGCATTCTCCGAAGCTACTTAGAAACTAAGAAATTATCAGTTTAGATTTGTAATTTTAAGTTGAAAATTTAAATAATAACTCACTTATCATAAATTCTCAACTTTAGGTCAATTTTGTAGTAACTTAGATTATTTTGTGCATAAATGCAGTTCAATGCAGTTAAAGCAAGCTGAAGTGGCAGTGGGCATGGCACATAGCACGTAGAACTGACGGCCGATGGGGCGGAAAGGTTCTGGAATGGAGGCCACGTACCGGCAAGCGCAGCGTAGGACGTCCACCTACAAGGTGGACAGACAACTTGGTAAGGGTTGCAGGAGGCCGCTGGATGCGGGCCGCCTATGTTCAGCAGTGGACGTCCTATGGCTGAAATGATGATGATGATGAAATGCAGTTCGTAGAAATTTAGCTGCAAGAAAAAATAAATCGAAGAAACCTAATTTTTTTAGTTTTTTTTTAAATTGAACCAGTTGCAAAATTCATTTAAAAAAATCGTAACTCGAAAACTACGAAAAATCGTAGAACATACATATGGGTGATTTAGATACCTCACAACACGAGGCACCTAAATAAAATTTTTGGACGTCACTTTCTGGCCGCCCTGTATTTTAAAGAAACAGTTATTACTTGTTTAATGTGTTTTTCAGTTCTTAGATTATTTTTGTCACTAAAATCAGTCAGTTGTTTTGATCATGTAGTAAGACCTATCAAGTCTTTATTACCTAATATTATATGAATGTACTTTTGACATGACTTTGTATTACATAATAGCTTTAATTTTTTAGGCCAGATATTTACACTTGCTGTATTTTGTTATTTATTTTTATATTAAGGACCAAGAAAGGTATGCTTGTGTTAATTATCGATTAGTAATTATTTACCTATCAAAAAGAATGACTGGTTAAGAGTACATGTTTATTTTATGGTGCTAATGGCTTTTATTTTTTATATATATTTAAGACTAAATCACTAATAAAAATAAACATTTGTTATGAAACTTAGATTTAAGATGTAGTAGTTGCTAGCTTTGTTTGTGTTTTCTGCTAATAAATAATAACACATTGATATGCATTGCAAAACAGTGTTTAATTAACAAAATAATATCACTTTCAATCAGTGCTTAAATAACAGTAACATGATATACACAAATAATCGCGAATATGCAGTTTTATGAGACACATTTTTTTCTTAGTTACACTTACTTTTAACAATACATTTTTAATTAAAAGCCAAACATTATCACAAATTTTTTGAAGATTCATAATTTGTTCCAAACAATAATGTGCTGTCTTAATAGACATTACTGGGAAATAATAATAATTTATCATTATGTAGTGTTTGCCTAGGACTAGGTATGGAATTATGTCATATTGCAACCTAATCTAAAAGTAAGCAAGTTAGTGCTGAGACCACTGAATCGTTTTAATGTCAACTCCATCTTGTACCATTTCCCAAAGAGGACTCATTTCTCGTAGTCTTTCCACGTGCTTAATAGTTTTTTCAGCCGTATAATCTACCTCTTCAACTGTGGTAAATCTTCCTAGACCAAACCTGTAAATAAAAATACAATATTTTAAACAGAGTGACTCTATTATGAGTCAGTGATTGGAATAGGGCGACTATTTATCTGAACTTTGTGATGAGACAACATTGAATTTTTAAAACCACCAAATTTCCGGGTTATCCGAAAAATACCAAAAAAATATATTTGTATTTTAACTAATGGGTCGGGGAAAAAGTATTTTCGCTTAAAGTATGTATAAACTTGTAATAAAATCTTTTGGGTTATACTATTTGTATCTGGCTGGTTTTGATGACATTAAAAAGAGAAACAAATTAGTAAATTGTTGTTTTTTCATTTGTTTTTCTTTCTGTTAAAATTGATGAATCAAATGAATCAATAAAATGCATTTTGGAATTTCAAAATGTATTTTATTTAAAAAAAAAATTGAGATGACATTAAAAAGAGCAACAAATTAGTAAATTGTAGCTTTTTCATTTGTTTTTCTTTTTGTTAAAATTGATGAATCAAATGAATAAATAAAATACATTTTGGAATTTCAAAATGTATTTTATTTTTAAAAAAAATTGAAATGACATTAAAAAGAGCAACAAATTAGTAAATTGTTGTTTTTTCATTTGTTTTTCTTTCTGTTAAAATTGATGAATCAAATGAATAAATAAAATACATTTTGGAATTTTAAAATGTATATTATTATTTTTTTAAATTGAGTTTCAGTTCTAAGTATGGGAAACACCAAAATTTATTGTTTTTTTTTCTTCTATTTTTGTGTAAAAATCTTAATGCGATGACACTAAAGTCCTTTCAAGATAAGAAGATACTTATGACACTTGGCATTTTCCGTTTCACCCATACAATTTACGATATTATTTAAAAAAAAAATTTTTTTTTTTATATCATTGCAAAAACACAATATATGTCGAAATAAGACATGTGATGTGTCATAAGTTTCTTCTTAACTTGAAAATGGTATAATTAGTATTTTTTTGATGTTCTGTTACTTTAATTTAAGACCAACTTTTGCCCGCGACTTCGTCTGTGTTAATCTTACAGGGATAAAATGTATGTAATATAATGTAGTAAGTATGTAATGTGAGTAACAAATATCCATACATCCGTATTCACAAACTTTCGCATTTATAATATTAGTAGGATAAGTCCCCAAAATTTGCATCAAATCTTCTCCCAAATCTTCAACTGACTCAAGTCATTAGTCAAGAGTTTATTTGACACGACTAAACAATTTGAATGCTGTCGGAATAATGACCCCAGAAACTGCTTGTGGCAAAAAGTCATCTAACAAAATGGCAGATACTGTAATAAAATGTGAAGAAACTTTTCCCCAATTTAATATATTTCATCATTCAAATCTTCGTAAAACCGATCTCATATTTTTCATAAAACTATTTAAAAAAATAAAACCGACTTCAAAACACTAAAATGCTAAAAATAATCCTAACACTTAAGTACCTAATCAGTTACTTTTGGAGTCGGTGCCAGCCGATGAGAGATTCAATGTTTTTGTTTGCACCGACTCCAAAAGTAACTGATTAGGTACTAGGTAATCTGCCATTCAAAAAGATCGCTTTATACTTGTCGTGTATATACAGATATATTGAAAAAAAAATACGGTTACAAAGTATACATGTATTTTTTAGGTAACCTGGAGGTTTGGTGGTTGTAGCAACTGTTAAATCTCATTGCAAAGTTTAGGTAAATGTAGTCTCCCAAATCCGATCACTGAGGTATGTATAATTTTTATTATTAATTTATTATTGACGATCGTCTGGTCTAGTGGTTCGCGCTCCGTACTACAAAGCCAGCGGTTGCGGGTTCGAGTTGAGTCCCACAAGGGGCAAATGTTTGTGTGATGAATACATGGAGCACATACCCTATAGAGTAGAAATGTCATATGATTTGTTCGACGAAATTTTCCGCCATTTTTTAATCTGTATCTGTATTTTTTTGTATGGGCGAGAGTTGACAGGACTTGTCATTTCATACTAAATGTAAGTGAAAAATCACTTACTAGTTTCGGAGAAAGATGGTTCCTATTGCTGCTCTATAGGATATATATACTCGATGGATAAACACAAGCATTTGTACCGAAGTCATAGATGTTTATAAAACTACCTATTATCAGTTATCTAGTCGCCATAATACAAGCTTTGCTTAGTTTGGGGCTAGCTAATTGATGTGATTGCGAAAACAATTTTTTTTACTAAAATATATTTTAAAAATATATACCTAATTGAACTGTGTGCTAAGTCTTCATCAGCACCTATTGCTCTCAACACATAAGATGGCTCCAATGAAGCAGATGTGCATGCTGATCCACTAGAGAGTGCTATATCCTTCAATGCCATCAATAGTGACTCGCCTAGAAACAAGCATAGATGTATTCATAAGTGTAAAGGTACAGACAACGGTAGGTCTACCTACCAAAAAGTTAAAGGTCATTGAACCGATTTTCAACAAAAGTCCTACACGTAGAGATCAATTTCAATTGAGAAAAATTGACGTTTTGTGGTAGGTTGACGAGCTGTTGTCTGTACATGGAATTAACATCACATTGTTTATATGTAATGTCATTAAATCACAATTTCCATGGGAAGAATAAGATAATCTTTCTCAAAGAGTATTATAAAAAAACAAGCCTGTTACCTTCAACATATGCAAATGATAAATTGATGCACCCAGGATATGTATGATTAGGATCTCCATTCCTGATAACATGAGTCAGCTTTGAATATATCTTATCTAAAAATCTTTGTGCCAACTTCTCCATTCTTGCATGATCATACACCATTTCTTGTCCAGAAAGCTCACAAGCAGCACCTGAGATGATAGTTATTTTTAGTAAGATGACTTTCCTGACTTCATTTAGTTAAACATACAAACAAACATAATTTAGTATTTTTTACCTAAACCAACAACCAGTGAAGTGGGAACTGTGCCACTTCTCATGCCTCTTTCCTGACCTCCACCACTCTGAATCGGTTCTACTCTAACTCTAGGCCTGCGCCTAATGTACAGAGCACCAACACCTTTCGGACCATATACCTTGTGTCCAGAGATTGACATTAAGTCTATATTCATTTTATTGACATCTAAAGGTATTTTTCCTATTGCTTGAGCAGCATCAGTATGGAAAAATATTTTTCTGCTTCTGCACAAAGCTCCTATCTCTGAAACAGGCTGTTTTACACCTAGAAAAAAAAAAACAACACAATATTATTTTATGACTATGCGTCTGTAACAAAAAAATTTTATATAATTTTAAAACACAAATTAGTATAACTGACCAATTTCATTGTTAACCATCATGATGGAAACAAGACTGGTCTCAGGTGTGAGGACACTTTCCAATTCATTCAAATCAATTATGCCATTGGGTCCTACTGGCAGATATGTTATTTTAAAACCCTCCCCCTCCAATGCACGGCATGAATCTAATACACATTTGTGTTCCTGTAAAACAAGCATAATTAAATCATTGTTATTTCCAAGGGGTTAGAGTCCAACATGCCAGTAACTCTCTCTAAACAGCAAAATTTTAGACATGGGGATGCAAATCTCTTTACTGATTTTAGCTCCTGTGCAAGTGTAAAGACAGACAAAAATTTTGAAATGACAATCTTTAAAGTTTAGACAGTTGTGAAGAACAGGAAATTATTTAGGAGATAGATAATTAATGTTGGCAAAGCTTACAATTTGTGTTGTAACAATATGCTTCTTTCTCGGAGCATAAAATCTGGCTACTCCTTTCACAGAAATGTTGTTTGATTCAGTGGCTCCAGATGTGAAAATAATTTCTTTTGGATCGGCATTAATCAATTCTGCAACTTGTTCTCTGGCTTTCTCTACAGCAGCTTCACTTTCCCAACCATATGCATGTGTTCTAGAATGTGGATTCCCATGGTAACTAACAAAATATGGCAGCATAGCATCAAGTACCCTGGGATCCTGAAAATATAAATGATAATGATGTGTTTGACATGGCAGTTCCAGCATATTATACATATGTTTAAAGAATATGCAAAGAACAATATTCAAGAAACTAATTACTTACATGATTAGTACAGATAACAGCTAGTCAACCTACCACAAAATGCCAAATGTTCTCAATCAATATCTACATGTCCGCCTTAGAGTTGAAAATAGGTCCAATGACCTTTAACTTTTTGGGTAGTTTGACATGTCATTGTCTGTACCGTAATTATTGATTTTACAGACAGTGTTTATGTTAAATTATAAAGTTACAAACTTTACCATGGGTGTCGTAGCTTGAGCATCAAAGTATAAAGGGCGACCATAATCCTCAGTTTTGATTGAGAATTTATCTTCTACTGTAACAATAAAACAAAATTGGTAGTAAAAAAAAAACAATTTCTAACCTTTATTATGAAATAAGCAAAGTAATCCAATAATTAAATGAACACTAACACAAGTGATAAATGTGTTGAATTAATTATCATGTTCTAGTCTATTTGTTAAATAATTGTTGTACAACATTTTGAGCAAATACAATGTTTACCTACCTTTATTGGAAAACTGTCTCTGTGCTTGTGATAAAACTATGATTCCATTGTCCTTTGCTGAAGGTTTTTGTAACAATGCTTTATTAATAGCGGGCACAATTTTCCTTGTTAAACGAAACATTTTTGATTTTTTTTAGAATTTCTTCATCTAATTTTACGATTACACTTGTTTTGTTGATTTTTTTTTTTTTTTTGGTTCCATTCTTTCCTTCCTCGATGGTTGGAAAAGGCAAAGGCTTTCGCCATACAGCCAGGTCTTATGTTAAAATGTATCTTCAATGTATTTTTTTAATTTAGAGACGTTCATCAACCGTTTCACAAATAATGTTTAAAGCTCTTCTACAGTTGAAATTATGAAATTATATAGGGCTTTATAGTTTTCTTCATTCTTGAGAAGTTCCTGTAGACGGCGCGGGATGTCTTCAGGCCTTTTATAGACTTCTAATAAATCTTCAATCAAGATAAGTCTTTGAAGTGAGAATTCAGAACACTCAAAGAAAATGTGATGGAGAGACTGAATTGGTTCATTACAAAATGTGCATGACGGGGAGGTAATCATGTTCATTCTATGCAGATGTTCGTTAAAACGACCATGCCCAATTCGTAACCGAGAGATTAATGAGTAAAATTTTCTGTTCTTGAAAGTTCCTTTAAAGAACCAGGGCACTCTTATATCATTATTTATTTCTCTATACCAGGTTCCTTTTGCTTGAAGAGTTTCCTGCCAATGCTCTGTCCATTCTCTCCGTGACGATTCTTTTATAAGAGTAGTGCAATCTGAATGTGGTAATTTAATATTCTTTGCAGGAACTAGATCCGAAGTATTTGTTATAAGTTTAGCAAAATAATCTGCTTGCTCATTGCCAGCCACACCTATATGCGAAGGAGTCCAAAAAAATATAATATCTTTACCCTCATTAATTAGCTCGACATACTTTTCTTTGATTTTTATAATTAGGTAATTTGTTTTAGCATTGTGGCATGGATTAGACAGTGCTTCTAAAACGCTCATACTATCTGATATAATAATCCACTTTTGACTGTCAAATTTTTCTATGTACTGTAAGGCAGCTAATAAGGCACATGCCTCGGCCGTGTATATACTTGTAACGGTAGGTAATTTTATTCCATGACCAGTCTTTAAGCATGGATCATAAAATGCCATAGAAACATTTTCTACCGTTTTTGCACCATCCGTATAAATCTGCCTGTATCCTTCCCAATCATTAAGTTCATTATGTACAACATATTTACAAAACAGTTTTTTATTAATAATAATCTTCATTTCAAAAAATTTACTTTGATAAAGACCACTATAACATGGTAATTCATCACTTGTATGAACATTGTTTTCGTCTTTTAACTTTTTAACATCTCTTAATGCTATATTTAAATAGGAAGTGAAATTAGCATTAAATAACTTACTTAATAATATACTATTATTTACAACCAATAATTTCATCAAAAATATTTTCCGGAGATAATCAAACCGTATATCTAATGGAGGCAAATTGCATTCAATTTGCATTGAATTAATCGGTGAGGTGTTCATAGCACCTAAGATAATGCGTAAATTTTTATTTTGGACTTTATTAAGTTTCTCGACGAGCTTTTTGTCTGATGCAAAACAAAAGAAAGCGTATTCGAAATGGCTTCTCACCAGAGATTTGTATAATACCAGCAGTATTTTAGGGTCAGCGCCCCATTGAGTACCAGTTAGAGATTTAAGAATATTAGTAGCTCTGAGGGATCGTTCTATGAGACAGTCGACATACATTTTCCAGGAGAAGTTTTGTTGAAAAATAACACCTAAAAATCTTGCACACATTTCTGTTGGCAACTCTTCATTATTATATTTTATGTTAGAAATAGGCAATTGAATGTTACGTTTCTTAAAAACTACAACTTTGCTTTTGCTTGCATTTACATCTAAGTTCAAATAAGTTAAATACGAGTGAAGTTTAACAAGCACGCTATTCAATTTGTCTATAAGATTTGTAAGATTTGAACCTTGTGTATAAATAGCTAAATCATCTGCAAATTGCAAATTTGTTATGTCAGGATCAGGTCCTAAAATTTCATTTAATCTATAAATATATAAAATATACAACAAGGGGCTCAAAATACCCCCTTGGCAGACTCCTTTGTAAGACAGCCTAGGTCCATACAATTTATTGTTTATCTTCACAAAAACCTTACGTTTATTTAGGAATTGGTACAACCATGTCACAATTTTATTGGGAATTCCTAAAGAAAGTAGCGTAGTTGATAAAACTGAAAGATTTACATTATTAAAGGCACCTATAATATCGAAAAATACACATACTAAATATTTATTTTCAGTCAAAGCTTTTTGTATATCTGTAAATAAACATCCCAAACTCTCACGAGCCGAACGACCACGTCTAAAACCAAATTGATTGTTAGGAAGTAAGTGATTGCTTTCAATGAAAAACTCTAGACGTTGCTTTAATAACTGCTCAAATACTTTACCTACGCATGACGTGAGCGCAATCGGACGATATGAATCGGAACTATCTTTATTTTTACTTGGCTTTAAAACTGGAACTAAACAGTCCACCTTCCACTCTTCAGGGATTGTATTACTCTTCCATAACCCGTTAATAATAGAAAGCAATTTTGATAAATTATCTTTAGTAAGTTTTTTAAACATCTTGTAAGAAATATAATCTAAACCGCAAGTAGTGTCCTTTCGCGACTTAACAGCTGAGACTAGTTCAGATAAGCTAAAAATGTCTGTTAAGTAACTGTTAGCTGAGGTATTATTGCTTGAAGTATTATAGTTATTAGGAGGTGGAGCTTCTACATGATCTGGGGTATATTTCCTTAAAAATTCATTAACCCAAGGTGGACATTCATTATTCTGTAGAAACCTAGAATCGCTACTTTTATTAAACTTTCTCAGGGTATTCCAAATTCGAGATACTGGAGTCAGTCTATTAATATTTGAGCAGAACTCTTTCCAGTTCTCACTTTTTTCAGTGTTAATTATGCGTTTTTTTAAAGCCTGTAATTTTTTAAAATTAACATAATTTTCAGGCGAAGGGTCAGTTTTAAACTTTATAAAAGCTTCTTTAGAGTTTTGTACAGCGCTAGCGCAACGTTCATTCCACCAAGGAACCGAAAGATGTTTAAAGTTACTACGAGACGTTTGTGAAACGGAACGATTGGTATTATTTTTGTTGTAATTTGGCATTGACATATTTACAGCAGATTTGATTGTGTCACAAAAAAAATTGTATGCTTCAAGAGGACGATTGTTGTAATTAAAAGTCGGAAAATCATTTAACATTTCATTGACTGTGTCTGAATAGTGTTCCCAGTTTACTAATCGAAGGTTGGGATGATCAGGAATATCAGTTCCTGAAGCAACAAATGTTTGCAATGGTGTACATACAGCAAATAGTTGCATTGAAGTTAAGGTGGGTAAATGATAACTACCTAAAGGATCATCATAGACTTTCCAGTCACAATTTAATGCCAAACAAGAGCTCACCATAGTTAAATCCAAGCCATTCGGTCTCCAACTGTGTGAACCTACAGTTGTTACTTGTTGGTCATTTAACAGTACTAAGTCACAGTCATCTAAATTATCAAATATATTTCTACCTCGAGGGTCTATGGAGTTGCATCCCCAAATTGTGTGATGAGCATTGAAATCTCCAGCTACAAAAATAGGTTTTGGTAAACTATCTATTAGATCTTTGAACTTCTTAATGTGAAATCTTGGTGAGCTGTTGTTTGGACAGTAGACTGAAACTATTGTGTATTTCTTATTATTAATTGTTACCTGGATTGCTAGATTTTGTAAAGAATTATCAAAAAAAGTTGGGAGCCTGACATACTGAATGCTTTTATGAATTATAATAGCAACCCCATTATGCTCATTTCCACAGTCATTTCGTTCTATGTGATAACCTTTAATTTTAAATTTTTGGTGAGGCTTGAGCCATGTTTCTGATATTAAAGCTATATCTATGTAGTTATCATAAATATATTTTTGAAATAAATTGCGACTGCTCAGTATGCTCTGAGCATTCCATTGCATTATATTTAAATATTGTTCTGTGAACTTAGTAACCTTTCTTTCTTACTGAGAGTTTCTGATAGAATACCTAAAATATTTTTTGATGAAATTATTGTCTCATTTGTTTTGTTCAAAGTAATTATTTTAATTATAGTTTCTATTAAAAGATTCATTGCTGATGCATCAGTATTTAGTATGTCAAGTAAGTTGGTTTGAGGTTTTTTGTAATCTTTAACAGTGGTCTTTAGTTCTGGGAAATTTTTCTTATCAAACAGATTTGCATAAGTGGGTGCTTTGTGTTTAATTCTGTTCTCTTGAATTTTCTTTTGTTTGATGGGGCATTGACCAGAAATACTAATGTGATTACCATTACAATGAGCGCAAACAGCATTCTCTTTGGTGATTGTGCAGTCTTTATAATTGTGGTTATTGTTGCAGATTGAACATCTCTCATCATTTTTGCAGTATTTAGAAATGTGTCCATACCTCAAGCAGCGATAACACTGCTTTACCGGTGGTATATATTGCATGATGTTATGTCTCCATCCCTCGAGGTCCACAAAATCCGGCAGGGAGGTTGCTGCGAATGTGATGGCAACTGTTGGAGTTGGCTGACGGACGAAACCATTTGCTGTAGCAACTTTTCTGAAAAAACGACGGATGCTTATAATTTTCTTAGTGCTGCTTAGAAGAGTGTATATTTTCTTATTTGTGTACTTTACTGGGACATTACGAATAATGCCAGTTGTTTCTGTTGATGTTGCTGGTATTGTGGCTGCAAAGTTATTTTCTTTTAGAAATGTTTTATTTATTAAGAATGCATTGGCCAATCCTGGTTTTTCAAAATATACGCCGATTTTGTATTTATTGAGAGCCCTTAAGTACTTAATACCCTTATTATATCTTCTTATGCAGTTTGAAATGGAAAGAAGATCTCTGCTGCCTATTGGTGTCTCACTGCCTACTGCTTGTACAAAGACGACAAACTCTGTTGCATTTGAATCCTCTGGATACATTCGAGTATAGTCGGTAACATAATATGGGGCATGGTTACTCTCCTGCTCTCCCTCGTCCTCCGACTCTGATGTTGTGCTGGTAGAGTCTCGGTTGAGACCCCCCGAATCCTGATCAGGAACATCATCTTTTTTTCTTTTTTTCCCTGCTCGCCTCCCCATCGTCTTAATTGCGGTTAAAACTCTTAATTTAACAACTTTTTTAAATATTGAAGTTAAAAAATTTAAGGAGCCCGCCTTTACTCTTCGAAGTTCTTGTTTTGTTGATCTTCTAATCCCACTAACTGACTGACCTGTCAAATTACTGAGCGGACAAACTGGCAAGTTGACTAAAGGATAGACCAATAGCAGCGCTTGACCTCACAATGTCAAGACGAGTCTGGAGCCGTAATTATATTACATAATTATAAAACATAAATTCTTATGGAATAATCAAGAAGATTTTTTATTTTACTGTAAAAAATATTTATGAACACTGGCAACACTAAAACTCTCAGTAAACTCAATCAGAGCGTGCGCAGGCGTCTACGACATATGTTAGCGAACAGCATAAAATATGTATGTGCTAAAAATACAATGTGATTAATTATTTAGTATAAATTAGATTTTTAGTTTATAATTCCACAATTCCTTGTATCAATTTTATTTAGTTTGAATTATTTCACTACTTCCGGTATCAGACCGATTTGTAATAATCATTCAAATAATTTAAATGCCTATATTTTCTTAACACAAAATGTTTAAAAACGATTTAAATGCGTTTGGTTACCATTTGTGCAATAATATTGATAAAATTAGTAAGTTAAAAATAAATGTTAAGTTTTACCGCCATTTCCACCCCACGCGCAGTTGTTTGTTCGGGCCTATAAAAGAGGACGCTCGAGCGAAATCGGGCATTCTGTTTCCAACCATTGTCGAGTGAACATCTGTCTCTCCGCTGTGCTCGTGCTCCCTCGTTCAAATTATCTAAGTAATTGTAACAATTGTTAAATTTATGATCATGATACCTAAATGAGACCCATATTAGTTAATCCAAACGTTTAGTTAATGCTTGTGTAAAACAACCTAATAATTTTGTAATATAGCTTCACCTAATCCAATTTTATTTTAAAAATAAAATCTACTCCCTGACCTAGTCTTTATTTTCTATACACCCAATTCTCAGCTCAAAGTTGTCTTCACATATAAGGTAAAAATATATTGAACTATTATAATTTATCGATATTTTTTAAATAGTACCAATGCACAAGATTTGCTAATTCTCTAAAAGAAATGTATTCGTATTCTCACTAATATTAAACAAACGGACAGCTGTAAACCTTTCTTTAGAAAATTGAAATTGTTAACTCTACCATGCATCTACATATTAGAAACTTGTAAATTCATTAGAAAAAATCCCCTCTTGTATTCAAAAATAATTGACGTTCGTAAACATAATCTTCCACGAAACAAATACAAAAACAATCTTGCCCAAATAAATTCAACGTTAAAATTGCATAGCTCTGGACCATACCCTATGTCAATTAAAATTTACAATAAACTCCCAAACTATATAAAAAACGAAAATAATTTATCTAAATTTATGAAACTACTTAAAGAGTTTCTAATCGACAAACATTATAATACGATAAATGAATATTTAGAAGAAAAATTTACTTAATTTACTAAATAAATTTAATATATAAATATATTACATAATAAACATCTAGATAAAATTATACTATTGCACGACAAAATATCTCCCTTTCTCTCTTCCACGTTGCTGTGCCTATCAAGGTGCTTATGAATATTGGAGTTTTATACTTACTTATGTTATGTATTTAGCATCTGAGTCATGTGCAATGCAATAAATAAATAATAATAATATTTTTTTTTATTTTATTTTATAAGCTTTTGAATAAATAATGTATTTTGTCTATTCAAATTGGCTATCTTAGTCAGTTTTTTGTGTCATTATGCATGTATCTAGAAATGCACATTGCCAATTCATCAACAGTTTCACCTGAATTTGCTCTTTGCTCTTTTTAATCGTGTGCATTTGAAGATACATTGCCTGCTTATGCAATATATTTTTTTGTGAATAAATAGTATGATTTTTAAGAAATTGTTTTATTATTTTGCATGTTTTTTAATATTTTTATATTTGTTTTAGCCTTCCGCAAGGGCCTCGAGAATTTTGGCGTGAATGCCTAAGTCTGTTCCGACATTGAGGCGTGTGATGAAGATGAACTAACAGAAATACTATACTCATTGCAGCCTATTGCAGTCTACTCCTGGACGTTCAGACCCAGACCCATCTCGCTTCTGAGCCATGTCTACAAATTGTTTTCGAGAGTCATCACGAATCGTCTCGTTCATAGCTCGATGACTTCCGGCCTCCTGAACGAGCCGGCTTCCGAAAAGGCTTTTGACCATAGACCACATCCATACGCTGTGGCAAGTTATACAGAAGACCGAGAAGTATAACTTGCACCTATGCTTAGCGTTCGTGGATTATGACAAGGCCTTTGATTCGACCGAGACCTGGGTAGTGCTGCAGCCTCCAGCGGTGCAGTGGTCTATCAGTACATCGAGGTACTGAAGTGTTTATACAAAAACGCCACCATGTCGGTCCGAGTACAGGAGCAGAACATGAAGGCGATGCCTCTGCAGCGCGTCGTAAGGCAGGGAGATTTTATATCTCCAAAACTGTTCACCGCTGCATTAGAAAACGCTTTTAAGCTTCTGGAATGGAAAGGATTCGGCATCAACATTAGCGGCGAGTACATTTCGGTACTCGCCGCTAATATCGTGGTCATGGCAGAATCGCTTGAAGGACTCGGTACAATGCTCAAAGGCCTTGAAGAGTTTCCTAACAAGTAGGTTTGCATGGACAAAACAAAGGTCATGGAGCGCCCTACCCAGTATCAGTTGGAAGCTCTACTCTCGAAATTGTTGACAAATATACCTGAGACAAATGATCCAGTTGGGTAGGTCCCAACTTTGAGAAGGATGTCAATCGTTGAATCTAGCTCGGCTGGGCAGCTTTCCGGAAACTACACAACGTCTTCTCGTCCAAAATACCTCAGTGCCTAAAGACGAAAGTCTACAACCAGTGTGTGCTACCAGTGATGACATATGGAATTGAAACGTGGCCTCTCACTATATCTTATGGAAGCTGAAGGTTTCACAGCTTGCTATGGAAAGGGCTATGTACGGTGTTTCTTTGCGAGATCAAATCAGGAATGAGGAGATTCATAAACGAACAAAATTTGCTGACATAGCTCAACAGATTAACAAGTTGAAGTGGCAATGGGCGGGGCACATACCACGCAGAACTGATGGACGATGGGGCAGAAAGGTTCTGGAATGGAGGCCACGTACTGACAGGCGCAGACATACGACAATTTTTAGACCCGTCGTAAAGACAAGTTGCAAAAGTTAACACCACACCCTCAACCTTATGGCAAAACGACGTTCAATGGCACTGCAGACCTTCGTTGACGCCAAGGCATATCGGCAGCTTAATAGACAGATATGGAAGTCCTTGCGACATAATATCCGCAACTTTAATACAAATAGTATTAAAGAGGCGATAGAGCGGATAGGCTCCAAAGATTTTGCAAGAGACATGTCTATAGGGCAAAGCCAGCTGACGAAGCTGACGAAGCTGAAGACGGAGGACAGTAGTTGAACGTTGACAAAAGCCGAAGTTTGAGAAAGATTAAGAAGGTTTATGAGCCGTTCTATAGCTCGGCCACTAAACCTGTTGGTAACTTAGCCACTGATCGAAGAGCTAAGCTGACCGGACAATTTCGCGAAGATAATCCGGACATCAGCCTATACGAGATTATAAAGTCCTTTAGAAGTCTCTAAACTGCAACTCCAACTCAACTCCAGTCTTGCTCGAGGGAATAACAACGGAGGCATGAAACAGTAGTTTGGTAGTGCTCTTTTTCAAGAAGTGAGATAACGCGTTATTTAAGAATCACAGACACATCTCGCTTCTGAGCCATGTCTACAAGCTGTTTTTGAGTTTTGTCTTCACGAATCGTCTTGGGCGTAGGTTCAATGACTTCCAGCCTCCCGAATAAGCGGGTTTTCAAAAAAGGCTTTAGTACCATAGACCACATCCATACGCTTCGGCAAGTTATACAGAAGACTGAAGAGTATAACTTGCCACTATGCTTGGCTTTCGTGGACTATGAGAAGGCCTTTGACTCAATCCAGACGTGGGCAGTGCTACAGTCTCTCCAGCGGTGCTATATTGCATATCGGTACATCGAAGTCCTGCAGTATTTATCCAAATCACCACTATGTCGGTCCGAGTACAGGAGCAGAGAACGAAAGCGATTCCTCTGCAGCGAGGTGTAAGGCAGGGAGATGTTATATCTCAACATGGCGACTACATAACACACCTTCGATTTGCCCAAGATATCGTGGTCTGGGCAGAATCGCTTAAAGACCTCGGCACAATGCTCGATGGCCTTAGATAAGTTTCCTTACATGATGTCTTCGAATGAATATGTACAAAATGAAGGTCATTTCAAATGCTCATGTTACGCCCTACCCAGTATCGGTTTGGTAGGTCAAATTTTAGGAAGGAGGTCAATCGTCAAATCCATTTAAGTAAGGAAATATTATGAAGAAAGCACATTTGGTTAACAGCATGAATAGTACGATTTATGTGACGTAATTACAATACAACACCATGCTCCTTGCGCCACAAAATTAGACATAGCTCAGTCGTTTTAATGAATTTAACGTTTATAAATAGGTGATAAAATGTTGCATAACTTTTACCTTAAACAAATTTACCGTAGGTTGAACGGTTTCTGAGTAAAAAAGAAAATAATTTTTTTAAATATCACAGATACGCTTTAGGTATCTTATAATAAATTAAAGAACATTTAATAATCTTTCAAGCGACACCATACACAAGTAAATACACCCAACAAGTGCGCTGTAAATAACAAAAAACAAAAATCGTTGGCAGCTATGTTTATGCCGTCACTGCTATCCCATCCACCACTAAATAATATTACAACAAGCAGTTTCGTGATCTACATAAGGCCCTGAACACATCCATACCTGTTGTAGGTATACAGAAGAGATACCGACGAGATTTTTCAAAATCTGGTCGGGGCCGGTCTACTATTAATGGAAGAATTCATTTTTGTTAGTTTCAATTGCATTATGTGTTACAAGTTCTAATTACAATTTAATTTTTTAGCTTTAATAAAGAATAAGAGTTAATTTTATTTTTGTTTGCATTAAGTGTTAACTGTTAACTCTTACTCTTATCATTTTAGGTTATATTTATAGTTTATTTATTGTAGAAATATTTGCTGATTATTATTTTTAGTTTTGTTCAAGAAGATAATTATAACATTAAAACTTTGGTAAAAATTCCTAGAAGAATTTTTTTTTTTGTTTAAATTGCATTTGGTATATATTTTTGTTTGTTAAATTCTTATGAAAATTTAATTGTTAAGCTTTATTGCCCAAAGTTAAATAAATAAATGATACCAAATGAGACTATGAATAAAGAGAAGACTGTTATTATGATTACGAGATCAAGTTACTTTTTCTTACATAAAAAAATCATAAGACATGAATGGATTTTGTTTTATTAACCAATAATTAATCCCATTTAATTTGTATATTCGCAAAACATTCGCAGTAATTTCGCGTACGTGAATGCGATTGCAAATATACAAAATTATGCGAATATCCGCGAATGCGAATGCGAATATTCTATTCTATTCTAGGCAATCACCCACAGTCACACTATAACTATAAAATAAATAATGAAGATTGAAAAACGTTACGAATATCGACTTGGGAACGACATCACTTATTTAGTTCCGATACTACGGCCCACGAATTATATTTGATAGCAGCCAGTCTGTACTTATTTCTATGTCGGTGTCCCCGCATACACGTACTGGATACAAGCGGGGACGGACGCGTTTTGACATTGTGAGGTCAAGCGCTGCCATTGGTCTATCCTTCAGTCAACTTTCCCCAGCCCAAGGATCGACCAATGGCAGCGTTTGACCTTACAATGTCAAGACGCGTCCTTCCCCATTTTTATCCAGGACATAAATAAGGACCAAGGAATTTATAAGTACTTATCAATTCCTTGATATGGACTGGCTATCCCGTACAAATGTCAGTAAAAATTTTATGCCCATTTGAAGCGCCACTAGTATCTGAACCCAGAACTAATTTTGACGTTTAAAGCGGTGGGTAATATCGGTCTGTTTAAATATCGGTATATAATATCGTTTAATAAAACTACACATATTTTAAAATTGTATGTAACTGTGGACAGACGACCTGATAAAGATTGCTGGAAGCCGCTGGATGAAGGTCACTTCCAACCGGCCAATCTGGAAATCACTAGGAGAGGCCTATGTTCATCAGTGGATGTCCTGTGGCTGAAATTTTGATGATTATTTTTCGTAACTTTACACTGCTGTGATACTTTGACTTTTCGATACGACATTGGATAAAAAAAATAATATAATTCATTGTGTGTGATTCAGTAACAGTGTTTTTTTTCTAGAATAAAATAAACATATCGGAGAAGTGAAATCCAAGATCCAAGAATTTATCCTAGTACAAATAAAGTTTTATCAATGATTTTTGAACAAATTTTCTCTATTTATATATTACACTTAAACCAGGTATAAGACTGGCTGCATTAATTTACTTATTGTAAAATTTTTAGTTGTGGTTTGGAATGGAGTCTAGAATATTAATTAAAAAAAAAAACAATCCGAACCGAGCATGGATTTAACACTCTTTCTAATAAACAACTTGTCTAAGGTTCTTGAGCGTTTGGTACAAAACATTAAATACCCGATTGTCATCGCATAATAACTCCCGAACAGCATAGTTTCGTTAAGAATCGTTCCACTATTAGTAATCTGCTTGTATATATTAATTTTCTCTTTGAACGTATGGATGCATGTGAACAAGTGGATGCTGTTTATACAGATTTTTGCAAGGCTTTTGACAAGGTGGACCACTTATTGCTATTACAAAAACTTGCCTTTAATGGAATCAGGGGAAATCTACTGCGTTGGATTTACGTTTAAGTCTTAAGTTAGAAATAGAACACAAAAATCGTTATAAATGGTTTCGCTTCGCATTCAATCAGAGTTACTTCTGGCGTGCCCCAGGGATCGATTCTTGGTCCACTGCTTTTTGTTTTGTTCATTAATGACATAGGTAACTGTTTTTTAAATTCTCACTTTCTTTTATACGCAGACGATCTAAAAGTATACCAAAATGTATTAAAATTTAATGATTGTTTTAAGTTGCAGGAGGACCTTGATAGACTCACTGACTATTGTATTAGAATTATGCTACACCTCAGTTTGAATAAATGTAAAAGTATAATTTTCTCCAAAAAAAATAAAATTATAAAGCATCAGTACAATTTGTGCAATGCTCCTCTAGAACAGGTCTCAGTAATAAAGGACTTAGGTATTTTGTTAGATAGATCATATTAATTAAATTACTATAAAAGCCTTTTAACTGCATGGATTTATCATAAGGACAAGTGTTTGCTTTAAGCGTCCTCAATCCTACCTACTTTTGTTTAAAGCCCTTGTTAGATCTCAATTGGAATATGCCACATCGATATGGAACCCTTTCTACAATAAGTACAGTGATCGCTTAGAGCGGGTTCAGCGTAAGTTTCTACGTGTAGTTGAATAAAAATGCTTTCACAGAAAACTCTCGTACGATAATCTTTTGAATAAGTACTCTGTTCATTCACTTTTCAAAAGAAGACTGCTTCTTGGTCAATTATTTTTGTATAATATTTGCCATAACAAATTCGATTGCCCTGAAATTATTAAACAAATTGAATATCGTGTTCCTAGCCGTTTGGGCCGATCATGTAATACAATAACGTTTCGTTTATTTGAGCCCAAATTCGCAAGAACACACGCACGCAAGCGTGCTCCTCTGACAAGGATTATGAAAACATTTATCGAGTACTTTGCTAATATAGACTTGTTTGCTTTGTCACAGAGTAAATTTAGAAAAAAAAAAATAGAATTACTAGACACACTTTAAATGTCCAAATATATTTTTTTAACAATAGTTTTCGTTCTAATGTGTAGGAATGTGTGTCCCTACACATAGGAACGAAAACCTTGTTACCTTTGAACGCCTTCAATGCTTCAATGTTTTGTTTACAATGACTGGTGCCTGCTGCATGGTGGGAGTAGTCATAGTTTTACTTGATTGACCAGTGGCCTCAGTGGGAGTAGTCAGCATTTTTACTATAAGTTTAACTAATGTGTACGATCTAAGTAACCGTATGTTCTTCGTTATTTCTGTCGATAATGGTGCTGGTTGCACATTTATATTTTTTTTGTAATTAACTTCTTATTTTATTAACATTTGCAATTGTTTGTTGTCCCTAATAAATAAAAATAATACAATCTATTTTAGAGCAATATTAAATGACTTTAAAATAAAATGACCGAAATAATTACATAAAATTGATTCCTTTGCTCGGTTAATGGAATAGAAAAACCATTATCTGACTGTCAGTGTTCTGTCACTAGTTTACGAATTTAAATATTATGCCGTGGCCACACCTTTATCAAATCTGCCGCTGGAAATTGGTGGACAAATTGGCTAATTTCAAAGGCTTCAAATATGACATTTGTAGCAGTCAAACTATATTACTATAGCAGCAAAACTATGTAAAAAACATGATTAAGCAGACTTTTCAAAGATTCATCATCGTCATTTGTGTTAAAAGTCATTGTTATTTAAATTTATTTAACCTTTAATTTTGAAATCGGCCTATTATTTCCAGTCGTTGATTTCCCTAGGTGTGGGACATAGCTTTATACCAATTTGACACCTGACTGACGTTGACAGTGACATTTTTGACATGAAATGAAGTAGTGTTGCATTAGCCAAAAACTTCAGTGGGTTGCAACTTTATTTAAAATGTTATAATAATTTCTAAAATTAATTACATTAAAAGGGGGCTTTTTATTTATTTAGGTTGCCAACAAGGTTACACTTTATATAACTTCGAGTTCTTTGTCATAATAATACATTTGCCTAGCATAAACTTAATTATACAACAGCAATACTTCATTAAAAGTAAACATTAAACAAATTTAAAAATATTATCAAAACAAACTTTTTTTTTTAAATCATTTTATTTATACAAAGTTATTTATGAACTTTCATAAAAATATAACATTGTCTCTGTTCAAAGCAGGTTCGAATTAAAACCTAGCCTCCATACAAAAGTAGTACATGTCCTTTGATAGTAAATCAATTATCTTTTTATGAAAAAAAAAACGCATTAAAACTTTAGTCTAAACAAATTCTAAATTTCATCAAGTTACATTATTGTGTTGATTCAAAGAGATCGATCAACAGATTGATTACCATTTAGTAATATAATGGCAATTGTGCAAGCGGGACACACTCCTTTGACAACTCACACCTCTGATCAAGCAAACCATTACATGTCACACACAGCTAAATGAAGACCCAGCTTTATTTGCAACAAGATTTGTAAAGAAAAGTTGTAATAATGTTGAGAAGTTTTTAGAATGTTTAATCAAATATGTCATCATAAGTCAATAATGTACGCTTCATGTCTTTAGGTGGTGGTGGATTGCGAGGAGATGCAGCAGGAGTCCAGGCACCACTTTGAGGTGGGGGCCTGCGTGCAGGGACAACTCTCCAGCCTTCCTCAGATCCGTCTAAAGCAGTTTGTGCATGGCCTGCTATTTCTGTTGTTTCAAATGTTAAAAAGACCCTGAAACAATATGCCTCATATTATATGCTGTCAGCACCAAGCACATACCCTATAGAGCAGCAATACGAACCATCTTTATCCAAAACTAGTAAGTGATTCCTTACTTACATTTAGTATGAAATGAAAACCCCCATCAACTCTTGCCCATTTTAAAACAGTACATTTACAGATTTATAATTTCTACTCTATAGGGTATGTGCTCTATGGCTCTTAGTTATTAGTTGCAAGATAATGGTATTAATGGTGTTATGTAATGATATTTGAATAACTTAAATTGTATTTTATTACACACTTTTCATCATCTGCTTCCTGAATGTATGTAAACGGTTCAAATGTTGTTAGGCGCCGCCTTATGACTTCTTCAGTAATACGAGCACCTGTGACTTGTAAAGTACAGCTCCTTGGTACACTAGTTGCAGGACTTTCACTGCCAGCATGGCTACGAGGGGTTTTGCCCTCTTCCCTGGAAAAGTGATATTGACACTATTAATAGGTATTCATAGATTGTGTTTTATAAATAACTATTATATCAATTAGAATGACTAAAATTTATTAATGATACTTACTTTTCTCGAGCAGTGACAAACGAGTCATATAAATATTTAACTCTCGGTGCTGGTTTTTCTTCAGGAGGAGGAGGTTCTTGAGAAGCACTAAATGGTTGATATGAAGCTACACCACCAGCAGCACTTGCAGATCCACTGAGTTTACGCTCTCGACCTGCAAGTTACAACAATGTCAAATAAAACCTGTAATTTAATAAGGTGTTAAATAACTTGTGAACGAAACAATTTACGAACGAACCCGCTCTTGGACGCTTGAATGTTGCATTTTGAGGTTGTGGAGGCGGACTTTTTATAGCCTGTATAGCTCCACTTTTGATCAACTTCCTTGCTATTTCACGTGCATCACGAGCTTCAGTTGGTCGTTTTGGTAATACAGGTTTCTCTGGCTCTTGTTTCGGTGCTTTTAAAGCTTGTAAGGCTTTCTTTTTCTTCTTCAACTTCTGATACTTTGCTTGAAGCATCAGTTCTTCCTCGGTTAAATTGGAAGGGAAATGTAAGTAAACCATGGTATAAACGTCAAATCAAAAATATTTTAACGATAATCTAAAGAAAGAATAAATAAACAGCAAACACACTAATGCAACAAACCACTACACTAAGTAAGATCGTAAGTAAACCACAACCACTACGTGTTGTCCTCCACCAATTAATTATCAAACAACTTAAACAAATGTACGAACTATACTTTCTCAAACAAACCATCCAACCAAAAGTCAATCTGTTTGTTTGGTTGGTCGCTGAACAAGTAATATGAATATGTTTGGTGGTCTGCCTGTCACTGTCACTGTCAAAAAAAAGAACAGAACAACTTTAATGGCGGCAGTACACTCTCGCTTATACAACCCGAGCTAGGCTGATTGCGATAGTGTACAAGAGAGCGCTCGCTGCGCTCAGGGTTGCGCTTAGCCGAACGAGTGCACCCATTTCGCCTATATCGCACCACCCACAAAACGTCTCTGTTTAGCCTAATGGTCGACTGGTAGAAAATGCCTCATGGCATTAAGTCCACCTTTTGTATGATTTTTTAATCTGTGCAATAAAGTCTAAATAAATAAATAAATTTACACTCTCGCGTCTTTCTTTCAGTTACGAGCGTGCCGTCGCACGGTTTAGACGTAGGATGTGGAGACATAATATATATTTTTTCTAAATAAAGATAGTAGCTATAAATACACAGTGTTCGGATTCTATGCATCTGGTGTCGCCGCGAATCCGCTTCGAGTAAATAACACAAGTATATAACATTTCTAAAGACGACATTAGATAGAAAATGACCATCACGCCCCCTGCGATACTATCCCCCATTGGGCTCTCTCTGCCCACGCAGGTAACAACAAGTGCCATCTCTGCACGTCCGAAGACGGCAGGTCCACACCCTTCCTGCCAGCGCTGGAATATAAATAACAAGCGTCACCTCTGTACTGCACGTCCTAAACGGCAGGTCCATTTTCTCAGGTCGCGCAGGAATCTCGCTATCAGGTACCACTTTTGCACGTCCAATGACGGCAGGTCCTTACCACTCCTGCCAGCGCAGGAATCTAGCATAATACTAACTCCCTAACTGCTCATTCTTAGAGCAGAGTCCGTGCGATCGTAGCCAAGCTCCGATGAGGGTCACCATCATTTACTTGTTGTACTTGTACTTGGACTTGAAAGACACCATCATTTACGTTCCCCATAACACCCTCCCATGCCTCGCATCTTTAGCCCCTCGCAGGGACAGTATCACAGGCTACGTAATAGGCATTCTCGAGCTATACTCAAGATTGGAATTAACATTATAAAACACTTACAAGTCTCTTTTTATTTGCGTAGCTTCCGTCATGGCGTCTCACCGCTACCAAACTTTCGTGTGCCCACGTAATTTTATACATTCTGCCAACATACCGACAACTTAATGCTCAGCATTGATGCCAACCAGCCTGGTGAAACTCCTCTTGACACTGACAGATGCAATAGAACGACTCCTATGACGTCATGACAGTTTTTTTTACTGTTGTGGCTTGCACAGCGTATCCAGAGGCATCCTTGATAGGAACTGTCATCCGACTGAATGAATAAAATTAAATGATGTGAACGAATAGAATTTATTCACTAGATAGGTTTTGGTGAGAACGGTAACGTGGATTTATAAGGAAAATGGTTTATTTTATTTAATTACTTTTAGATCAAAATACCTTGTTTATATAAAACACACTAGTAGATTTCTTATCCACACGGGTGCTCCAGTGACCACCCATGCTATTGGCGACGGTAGATATTTACCTAATTGAGTTACCTAAAAGAAAGGTAGGACTTATTTCAGATTGCTATTTCTCTTTTTAATTTTCTTATTTATTTATTTATTTCTTTTCGACGAAAATTTCCCTGACAATAATCAAGACAACGATATTGAAGATCGGTATGTAAGGGGAAAATGTACTCACGATTCTTGTGATCAGAAGTCTGGGAGAGTGAGTGACCCAAAGATAGATCCTGAAATTGCAAAAGAAGTGGCCGGGAAACAAGACATTAACCTAGAAGATACTCATGGTGGTGAATTGGATGAAAGGCTTGGTGCAAATGATTTTACTGATACTGATTGTGGGGAGCCGATGCAAAGCCAATTATTGAGGATCGACTTCACGCCAATCGACGGCATCAATGACAATGCTCATATACAGAAGAAATGCAGTGACTTCTGGAAATTCATAAGCAGTCAGCCTCAGCTGAAAGGACTTATGGTTTTACCGGTGAAAGACTACGAAGAAGTCATAGCTGCGTCAAGTAGAAAATCAAGTCTCAAGAAATGTAAATAAGTTCAAACTCCCGCAGTGGTGGACTGGCTTGAGGCAGGAGTTAGTCAAAAATTGGCGTTTACTACCAAGCATCAGTCAAAGTACTGCCACCACTATATTGGCGACTACATGGAAGCATCACCTCCGAAGAACAGAGAGACTGATACTCAAGCCAGGAAGAATTTCGATAGAGGAACTCTTGAAACAACTGCGACAATAATGAAAAGATTTACAACATCGAATGCAGTGGATCTGTGCACACAGCTTGACAAATGGGATAAACAGCATCCGAAATCCTCCCGGACGAGTGCCAACTTTGACGCATGCGATATTGCAGCGAATCAAACAAGAGCGTTAAGGTTCACTTCAGAATTGCATGCAGAAGATATTTTAGACGTTAGTTATTTTAGTTTGCTGTCTGTTCTGCTGTTGTTTGGTTTTGGCTAGTCAGACCGAATAACATTGATGACAGTAACATACAAATACTTAGTTTAGTTAAACCTATTTAAGCCTTTATTAGTTTGTTATTTAGTAATTTAGAGTAATATATTTTCTTATTTGTTATTATCATAGAAGAAATGCTATCAATTTTGTCTTCCGTGTGACATACATACATCATGCGTGTAACGTCAAGGAAAGCAATATGTGGACTGCATTGTCCAATCATGTGGACTGCATCGTCTATATTGGTCATCGAGTGCATAACATATATAATATGCTCGATACATAGAGGATATATGCTCGATGATATTGGTATTCGTCCCGCTTGCGCTTTGTTTATTTAGCCGCCCGGCACACGATACGTGTACATCCGATTACTTGGGCTAATAATTTTGAATTTAGTTTTTACATGAATTACTTTCATGCGTCCAGTCACATCCGAAATTACTACAACTACAATAAATAAAATTTCACGAAAACAACCTAAAGACAAGGTATAAATTGAAAAAATTCAAGCAAGATAAAATGGATGTCTTCGTCGACGATGCAGCCCACATCCTCGTCGAGACGTGTCGTTTAATTTCTGTGGGCTTACTAGTTTTGTAAAGTGGTCGCTTTGCATACAACGATCGAATAGTAAACGTTCATTTGTATTACTTTTCGATCGATTTAGTAAGAAGCGACGGTTTTGTGGCACTCACACTAGACCCTCTGGGTGACGTGCATCCACTTCAACTGCACTGCTACGTCGCATCGGTGCCAGCGTTTCGTAGGCGTGACTTAGACGCTGCACAGGCGTCGAGGTGGGCTGTTTTTTTCTTGACCGCAAAGTAATAAAGGATGCGTCTTACCGCAGATCCCCACGCCCAGAACTCAAAGCATACGGCGGCGCGGTAGCGAGCAGTCAGTTCAAGGCGTTCGTTCCTGAGATAAGCGCGGACTAAGCTAGTCGCCTGCGCCGCAGTCTTCATTAACGGCCGTTCCCAATAACCTATCCTCAGTAAGCGATATCTTGTTATCGACGATTAATAGTAGACTTCTATCTATCCTTACATTACGTCCCACAAGTGGCGATAACGTCTATCTATCTATCGACATCGGTAGATAAACGCAGCTATCCAACCCTCCCATACGTTTCGTTACTACAATAGCTACAAAAATTAACACCTTTAAAATCAATTATTTGTTCATTAACCTTTTTCCTAAAACCATACAAATTGATCAAATAAAAGCATAAGTAATATTTTTATGCTAAAATAAGTTATTTGAATTAGAGTTATTTGTTTTATTGATAATAAGTTAGCGACCAAATATTTGGCGCGCAAAATAGGAAAAACGAAACGTAGTCAAGTGTCAGTTACTTCAATCAATTCAACTCGCAAGCAGTGAAACGCCAACCGGTTTATTTGTTAATAAAACCAAGTTTATTTTGTGAATTCTGGTAAATTTTCAAATAAAATGAGCACTGTAAGTATAACCAGACATTTATACGTTCCTATTCAAGTTGACTGAGACTTTTTAAATAATATTGAGTAAATTACAGTGCAAAGTAAACCTCGGAACAATTAATATTTCTTTCATCATATTTAGGATAAGACTGTATTTAATATTCGTTTTGTTTTCAGACTAAAGGTGTACCTTTAACCAAGGATGAGGTGGGCTTGCTTATTGATCTTGTTGAAGCTAACAGAGTGATAACGAGCAAGGCTACAAATGCTACAAATAATCACTTAAAAGAAGCTGCCTGGTCCAAAATTACAGATGCATTTAATGCATCGGTTTCAAGTTGCCCACGAAGAACAGATCAATTAAAACTTAAATGGGAGAATTTAAAAAAAACTGCTCGAAAGAGATCTACCAAAATTAGAATGAACCACATTAAGGTAATCATTTTGCCCTAGCTTATGTGTGTAGTGTTTATGAAACGTAGGATGTGAGAGATATACTCTTAATTTATTAAGTATTATTGTTTAATAATGTAACTATACTTTCAGACTGGTGGTGGCAAGCCAGATTATATCCCACCAGATGATGCACTGGACAGAGTGGCATCCATATTGGGTGCAACATGTGAGGGTTACAGTGTATCTTTGGGAGGAGATGCTGAGGTGACGGTGGATTCAGAGGTTTTGAGTGATAGTGGTGACATTATGGTGATAGATAGTGGCGTGGGTGATGGTGATTCTAAATTAATGAGTGGTGATAATGGGGCTGGATCATCAGGAAATAATCAACTGCTGGTTGTGACGACACCAAAACCAAAGAAATTCTTTTTTAACACTCCTAGTGGCAACAATATTAGTATGTATCTACTGTTAGCAAATTGTAGAATTTGACATTTTACCAATAGCATTATCTATTTACAATTATTTTGTTTACCATTCAAATATTAACAGTAATAAGCATTTGTAAAATGAAAGATTTCACAATTTACCTATGATTAGCTATTTATGTGTAATAAAAAGTTTTAAGTATAATGATCTGGAGTAGGCTGGAAAAACTGATTTGCAATAAAAACAGATTCTTTGTGATAATACTTATATTTCTTTACAGATAAACACAAACGTAGGCTGCTGGATGAAGATGTAAGGACACGAGCTGCACGGAACCAAGCCATTGCTGATTATTACATTATTAAAAGGAAAAAAATTGAATTAGAGATAGAAAATATGGAATTAACAAATAGGAAATTAAAATTAGACTTAGAGCAAAATAAATAAGTAATTAAAATAGTTTACTTTTTCTTTTATAATGCCTATTTACACTAAATTACAAGTAATATACTCAATGTACTAATAAAGTAATTTACTCAAATCTGAAACAAATAAAATAACACATAATTAATATAATCATTAGGATTCAATAAAATATTGTAGAACTGCATGTCTTAAAGACATGGGATCAAAAACAACTTACCCTCCAAAGTAGTTGTTTATCAAGTCTTGTCGCTCATCAATGTTACTGTCACTAGGTTCATGTAACATCATTGGGACCGTATTATAACTTGGTATTTCTACTTCTGGTATTACATCTTCTATTCTCATCTGTCTACAAATGTTATGTAGTATAGCTGTTGCTATTATTATTGACTGAGTAGTTGATAATGATAACCGTATTTTTAATGATATAACTGGAAATCTCCGTTTCCACACTCCAAAACACCTGCAAAAAATGTGGATAAGTCTAACAATGTGATGTCTCATTAGAATAGATTAATGTTTTAAAGAAAAGTATATAGTAAAGAATTATTATACTACAGTAATATTTTATATGGTACCTTTCAATAGTATTTCGTGTTCTTATATGGGCTTCATTGTACATTTGCTGACTGCGTGTAGTTGGATTTAATAAAGGAGTTAATAAATAGGGTTTGCACGGATAAGCGCTATCTCCAATCAACCAGCGATTTCCATAAAAACCACTTTCACATTCAGCTGAAAATTAATAAAAAATATGTTTGTAAGGAACTAATTTAAAAAATATATTGTTAAGTAGCTTTAAATAGGTAGTATGCAGCAACTAAACACTGAACTAAGTACCTCTCAGTGTTGAATTGTTAAAGATTGTAGCATCATGAGTTGATCCAGGCCAACGGGCCACCACATTCATAAATCTTAAATGTGCATCGCACACAGCTTGCACATTCATAGAAAAATATCCTTTTCTATTTCTAAATTCTTCTCCAATATTAGAATCTATAAATTAAAATGATCACTTGTAATGTAGAGTATGAATATTAACAGCTAATCTAACTATTTTTTTAACAAAATACAATGTACTTACTTGGTGATTGTATTAGAATATGTGTGCCATCAATTGCACCCAGAACTCTTGGAAATTGGCTTATATTGTAAAAATCTTCCTGAGTATTACTATGTATATGTATATATTTTCTATATAAGCTTGCTATTGCAGATGAGACATCGGCTATAATACGCCCCGCTGAAGACTTTGAGACTCCTACAAAGTCTGCAACAGACACTAACATTGTGCCTAATGCATAAAATCTCAGAGTTAATAGCAGCTGATGCAAAGGAGATATGCCATGATTTCTGAAAAATAAAATTAACTTTAAAAAATTATACCTAAATTAGGTACCTAGGTATTATTACAGGAATTTATATTTATTTATAGGTACTTACCTTTTTGAGGTAACTTTTAACAAAGGATATATTTCTGTTAGTAAATTACTAACAGCAGTTTTATTTAATCGAAATCTATATGTGAATTCGCTACAATTTAAGTCGTTCATATGGTTTACGCGTTCCTTGTAGTTTTTCTGGTATTCATCTTGAGAATCACTGTCCCAGTCAGATAATTCCATTAACATAGATAAATCACTTTCACTAGACTCAGACATTATGACGAAAACTGTGAGGGTCAGCCGGAGTAGGTAAGCGGAGTACACGGAGATGGATGCGCTGGTTCACGGTGATGGCGGCGGTGTACTCCTAATGGTGTCTCTAGCTGATGCACGCTGTAGACCGGTGGTGGATCGTTCCGTCCTGTGAATGTTTCGTCGTGCGGTCCGACGTCCGATTTTTGTAGTGAATGCGGCGGGTGGCGCGTTGGGTCCTGGGCTTGCCTGCCTAACGGAATTTGTAACATTCTAAATTATTGCCCAAATGGTTGGCGCACACATGGACGCGCCGCTGAAAACTCCGGTGTGCCGCTCTGTTGTTCTTTTGTTCCATCAAAGTGCGGTAATTTTTATAGTTGCACATTTCTATTACGACGTTAATCACTCTCTCCAGCGTCTGCGCAGCTGTAAACATTTCTTTTCTATTGTTTATTGATTACTCAGGGACCGCCTTGCCTTAGATAAATTGTTTTATTAGGGTTTACGGAGGGACTCCGCAGAAAGGACAATATTTCTGAATAGCCTGATAGACCGGGCTTGTTTCTTATTTCCCATGGTTTCGCTCAAGTTTTTTAATAGCCCTCGTGAACAAAAACACTGCA
Organism: Anania hortulata; assembly: GCA_963576865.1. Lineage (NCBI taxonomy): Eukaryota > Metazoa > Arthropoda > Insecta > Lepidoptera > Crambidae > Anania > Anania hortulata. The sequence goes on along the minus strand of OY756388.1, from coordinate 15,523,328 downwards.
CTTCTATAAATTTAATTGTATTTTACAAAAATAAACAATAATTATCCCTGCAATTCGACGGATTGACAAGTTTGGTTATCTTTAGTACTGACATTTACTGACAGATAGCTGTCAAAAGGATATTGGGATGCTTAATGTTGCATTTTCATATAAAAATCTATCTGTAGTAAGAGATAGCCCCTCCCATCGATAGATAGCATGGAGCGATAAGTTGTCATATCCTTCGGTATGTTATTGGGACACCAAAACAGATGATAGATAGATTTTTCTATCTTTAGTAAGTCAAAACTGGCGATAGATAGGTTATTGGGAACGGCCGTAAATCTAAATAAACTGGTTTACGCGGTCCACTGCGGGCAGCCACAGTCTCAGTCACGATGCGCCGCCACAGCGGGTACTGGCGGCGCGGTCCTTTTGATCACTGTGTGCGTTGGCAGTTGAGATAGGCGGCTCGGATTTAATGATTCCACCACAATGTATTAAGAACGTATCTATATTATCTATGATTATACCAAGGAAGATATAATCACTACATAGATCACACTGACAGATCAATAATAATAAAATATTACATGAGTTTACCTTAATCATGAAGTTCTTTAAGCTCCGCGACATCTGGACCTTCGCCGCTTACGCCATTTCTTATCATTATTTTTTATGTATCAATTTATTTATGTATTTATTCATCAATTTTGCCATAGGACGTCCACTGCTGAACATAGGCCTCCCCCAATGACTCAATGCCAATACTCGCCACGCTTGGTAGGTGGGTTGGCGAGCGCAGTTTTATATAAGATTTTGACCTCACAATGTCAAGACGAGTCCGGAGCTGCGTCCGCCGCAGTTTGTCACCAGCTTTAGATTACCAGAAAATATTGGACCCATATTTTGTCTTTTGTCAATCAGACAAAAAATGATAACATAGCCCGTTAAAGTTCCGCGTAACGTCACGCCTTGCGACACTTTTTAGCACGGCGTGCAGAGGCGCCTTTACCTATGGTGCAGGGTGAGCGTTGCACACGGGCGCATCGGTCCTAGGGGGCGCCGAGCGCCGCTCGCTACTCAGTACCCGTTCCATTTAGACCACGCGCTTACTAGGGTGCGCAATGTTTGCACACGGGCGCTACATAGGCTAGAGACGCCTCTGACGGCGTGACGTCATTCCCAAACTTGATGCGCTTCGTCTTCGTAATTTTTTGTTTTATTGACAAAAGACAAAATGTGGGTCCAACATTTATTGATATTCTAACTGACTAAATCACCGACCGGCAGATCAACGTTTTTGTCCATCCTTTCGGCGTTCATAATTGCGACTGATGACGCGAGAATGTACAGAGACGCCCTCGCACTCGGAACCTCGCGCCCGAGACATTCGCGAGAACTAAGCGAGACCACTCGGACGAGAATGTACTGCCGCCATAAAAGTAAGTATTCGCTGGGGGTCGGAAGCATGGTCGATTTAATTTAATGGTTTTTATTTTTCATTAAAAGAGCTTTAGAGTGCATGTTTGGTGTAGTTTGTGTTATAATGTATGGTGAAGTGATAAAGATCTAAAACTATTGAAATATTATTGTATTTAACGCCGCATCGAGTGTCAAGTGACTTGTCTTAAGACAACTTACTTTATGCTGGCACTTCACATGGCGATAGGTATACAAAAGTTTGCCTAATTTGTCAAATGTCATCCACGTGTAGACACGCACATCTGCCAAATTGGCATAATTTGGCAAACTTGACAAATGCCAAAGTCGTTTCCATCGCGAGTCGGTTTTCCGTCGCACATCAAAAGCGGCCAATAACCAAATGTTTGTGTCCTTTGTCCACACTAGACCCATAGCGCTACGTTTTTGGGTTTCAAAAATTCTAAAGTTTTTGATTTTTTGCATATAGTTTCCTGACACATTGCCTAACCTAAGACATAATTTTGTGTCATTTTAGGTACTTGCTTCGGCATAAAATTAGGTATTTGTCTTTTTTTTTAAAAACCCGACGAAAAGAAAATTAGAGTTGAAAATTTTACTTTCATGATAATAATGACATAGTAGCCGATGTACATACGCTTTTTGTGTCATTTTTGTCCACGGGAATAGTGTTATTTAACAATTACCTAAATGTCACCTTAATAGCTCAAGATATTAGCTCAAGATATAGCTCAAAATATTAAAGTTAGTTAAATAAGTTTCACGCGTTTAAGTTCGAAGCTGGGTTCGGTAATGGCATCGCACATTGATAAGACGATAACTCAATGATTAATACTAAGATTAATTCGGTTTAGAAAATCCGTCACAAAGGCGTCTGGTCGATTCCCGATCGTACAAAGTTGCAATGCAATCTACTCGACTGACTCGACACGAAGATTAATTCGTATTGAAATTATGGACACGCGATTTGTACACAATATCCTTTTTATTCCTATACTCATTTGATCTAAAGGTAGGTAAATAAATAAGGGCCAATGTCAAAACTCAATACTTACGCTGTACTATTTTTTTAAATAAACGCATGAATGCTTTGCGGAAGAAATCGTAGGTACTATTTATTTCCCCCCGCACCTGTCTCCACCGCCTGCCCGCCTTAACGCATTGTTTTGTGTTTAATTTAATAGATCATGGTTGAAAATGACACAAATTTAAACTATCGATATTTAATGCATTAATGATAATAAATAAGTGAACTCGAACAACTGTAATTTTTTTTTATGCGTTTGTAGCTTGTAATGTAAAAAAAAACTAAGTCTGTGCCTTAATTTGAAATAGGTTATGTTTATTTTTTAAACTATATATATTTTTTTGGCTAAGTTTTTCAATATTGACCCTATATTAGTTTTCCCTGGACTAAAATGACACAAACTAGGTTTGTACATTACGCATGATAACCTCAATACGATACATTTGTATTTTTAAACTTTAAATTAATTTTGGCGGTTTTAATTGGAATTAAAGAAATCAGGTACAAAATATTGAATTCCCGAAAAGGCAATAGCAGGATCTGACACAAAACGCTAAATTAAGCTTTTTATATACAACTTTAACCACAGGCAAGAAATACGAAACTTTAGAATTCTTTAGGTTAACACCTTAAAATAGCGTAGCGCTATCGGTCTACTAACTCATTTATGAGAAAGCCAACATAACAAACATTTGAAATGACATTCGTCTAATTTGGCATTGGGTACCATGTATAGACGTGCAGTTTGTGATATTTGCCTATGTGTCAAAGCTTTGTCAAACTAGACGAATACGCCAATGCAAATGCCTAACGCCATGTGAAGTGCCAGCATTAGACCCGATAGCATCTTGAAACCTGCTTCTACGGGAAGAGTAGCCTTCACTGAATCCATGAAAAGTAATAAAAACTAAACACACGTTATTTAATGTGAACACTATTCAAGAAAATACTCGACATTGGCAAAATCACTGCTCATCAGATGCAGTCCATTAAAAAAAAAAGTAGCAAAGGAAAGCAATCTTAAACTTATTTCTCAGTTATCCCTAAAGATATTACAAAATTTAAAAATCCTAGAAAGGGAACAACCTATTTTTCTATAGACCCTCATAGAAGAAACGTATAATGTCGTCGGCATATTTATGGAGAGTAGCTACCCTCCATAGGCGGGTTCCCTACGTGTGTTCGAAACACCTTTCTTCGAAAATTGATACATCGACAACTTTATACCGAAGGTTTCGTGTCTCTTCGCCTAGCGTACTCACCACACCGTAGCGGTATTTCATGAATGCCAATAATTGATTCCTAAATAGTTCTAAATAGTGCCGAAACGAAAACTTACGAAATTATAGCTATAGTTTGGTGAGTACGATAAGAGGAGGTTTCGCCCAGCGTACTCACCTCCGTGTGGGAAAACTATACAAGCTATTAATATAATTCATACATCAAAAAATTGGGTATAGATAATGCCAAATAATGCCCAAGGGATAGAAATGATGCCCTTATGATTACGAAATTATAGCTATATCCCGGTGAGTACGCTAGAAGGAGCTTCTTCGCCTAACGTACTAACCTCCGTGCGCGCAAACTGAATAAGCTGCAGTAGATACAATTCAAATCTAAATTAAATTGTGCATCTTTCTGTAAACACAAATTGTAACTTCTTTGTATGGTGTACAATAAAGAGTATCTATCTATCTATATCTCAATAAATAGTGCTTGATATATTTCCCCCAATGAGTTCTATTTTTGTTTGACTATTGGCGTAGAAGGTTGTCAAATTAAACGGTAAACATCGGCCGGCTTATAGCTATAATTTGTAATTATTAGGGCATTATTTCTGTCCTTTGGGCATTATTTGGCATTATTATTACATTATTTTTTGATGTATGAATTATATTAATAGCTTGTATAGTTGTCCCACACGAGAGGTAAGTACGCTAGACGAAAGCTCCTCCTAACGTATTCACCAAACTATGGCCATAATTTCGTAAATTTAAGGGGACTATTTATTTCCATTGGGCACTATTTACAACTATTTAAGAATCAATTATTGGCATTCATGAAATACCGCTACGGTGTGGTGAGTAGGTAGGTACGCTAGGCGAAGAGACACAAGGTTTCATAGTGCGATGGATTGTTTCTGGAAAGGTTTTTTTGTTCGACGTATCTGAACATCAAAACGGATCGTTCTTTGTTTGAATACCTAGCGCTTTTTTCTTCCATAAAATTCCATTTATGGCGTTAAACTACTTAAATGTTTAGCGAGTTAGAAAATATTTGATTTAAAAGGAAAAATTACCAAAAACACCTAAACGTCTCGTGACGTGACTCTTGTGGACTATATATTCGTTACTTCCCTAGTCGCTAGGAAATGGAGGATTTACTGGTGTGTATGAAAAACTACCTGCAGTGAAGCAATATTTCGACATTTAATTAGTAGGGAGGTAAGTACTCCTTCACACAACGTACCTCACCATCTTTAATCATTTGTTACCGACGTTACTTAATTGACCTTTGTCACATTGTTATAAAAATACCTACAATAAGCGTAGTCATCGTCATACTTTTAGTCATTATTTCCATTTCATGCGAATGTTACGAAATACTTAGTTAGTCATACGGATAGTCAGAGACTCAGTCAATAAGTAAGTTCAGTTCGACAACAGTTACGGTTCTAAACAAACGTGCAATTCGTGTGTAATTGAAAAAAGGTTTTATTGCAAAAATGGAGTTTAGAGTTTGTGTGGTCTTTCCCGTTTTCCTTATTTGTCTAGTCCATATCTCCATTAGTTTACCAACACCAAAAGATAGCACCTTAGCCAAATCTGACGAATTGATTGTAAATAACGAGCCCTTTGTTCAGAAAAATCAAGATAAACCACCAACGGAAGCATCAAATCAAAATGGTAAGAATTTAAACCGAATATGATCTTGAAATTGCTATAATAACGATGATTTTAATAAAGTTTTGTGACTGTATACCAGTCTAGTTGTGAAAAAACTACCTACCTTAAGGTAGTTTGACCGCTAACCGTTAATTGTATGCTAATATGTACAATAGGTATGGTATACTTGACTGACTTAAATATTAATTAAAATATTGATTTAAACACATTAATGTCGCAAGCAAAAGCTATAGAATTCATTGTCTGCGTAGAATTAGGATTAAGCCAAAGAGTAATGAATTATTAGACGAGCAATGTGGCCAATTTATTTTCAGCTAATCCTATGAATGAATAACAAACAACTATAGCATTACAATAATTTATCAAGCAAGATTTGTTATAAAATCATATCGTAAAAGTCTGAAATTACGTAGGTCCTTAGTTAAGTAGTTATTTTTAACCGCTAACGAAAAAAAGAAAGGGATTTTGTGAGTCTGTGGCAGCGTAGCTCCCAAACGGACAAACGATTTTAATTATTTTGTTTTATGAAAGGTATAGCCGGCCGTTCTACTTACGTTTAATGAAAATTTGTGCAGCCGTTGAAAGATTCAGCAACTTTCTTATATCGTTACTATCGTGTTTGTTGGACTCATTGAGGTGGAATCGATAAGGATTAGGTAGTTAAGCTTATGGATAGTGACCAACGCCCGATGATGGATCTGGTGGGTGGTCAATGGAACTAGGCTAATTAAAACGTAGACTCATCGAACTTGGACTCGTTGAATAATTAAAAAATCGGTGGTTATTTTAATAAGTGTTTCTCAACATGTCGTCCCCGGACCTCCAGAGGTCCGCGGATCTATCTCAGAAATTCAGAAGGCAAAGAAGAAGAAAAAAATATAGTAGAAGAGCTTATTATTGTGCAGAGCGTTTTAAGGGTCCGCGGATTATAGATATTTAGCGTAAGGGGTCCCTTGACAAAGGTTGAGAAACAATGCTTTAAATTACAAATTACGTAGGTATTAGTTACTTAAAGTCTTTGTAATTGTTTACAGAAATGACAATTCCTGGTAGAGTTCGGTGTCAGTACGGAGGGGATGAACCGACTGAAGATGAAGACTGCCAACGTCATTGCATTCCCAAAGGATATACCTACGGGCTTTGTTTTAATAACGTATGTAGCTGTGCTTAGAAGACACGTTGATTAAGAGACACGATGAGTCAGTTTTTGTACCATTTCTCCAAATAGTAATTAAAAAAGTAAATATCGTCTTATATATTTTAAAATAAAACAATACTTTTCTCACAACCTGTCTTTATTTTGATACTGGTAATCCTATTTACATAAGTAATCCTTCACTGTAGAATGTACATTTTGAGGAAGGAAACATTGTGTAAATCGTATTCATATGTATTTTTATCACAACAGTTTACTATGAATCACTCTATAATACTAAAGCTAACCTAGATACCTACCTACGAGTAGCAGTAATAACTTACGTTTTTTATATTGTAAAATTTAGGCGTCCGGTTATTTAACTGGTATGCTAACTAGTTAATACTTATCCTAACATTAATGATAACATTGACACAACGACATATAAGTAAGGCTAGGCTAAGTTACAGATGATTTTGTTACTTATTATCAGTAACCATTTTCTACTTAGCAGTTATACTGGAGGTATTATAACCTTCACATGTCGTTTAGCTGAGGGCTGAGAATAAAGTTTATGGATCGACCGATCGTCCTAAATGAAAAGCCCTATAATATAATTTGCCTCAACCCTACTAATCTTAATATTAAGTAAAATATCTTCTAACATTACTCTAACACTAAAAAGTTATATTTATTTTGACTTCTCACAGGTAGTTATCGTCTCGATGTGCTGCAACGCATGGATTTTAGGTTTTTTATGAACTTCTGGTTTCCAAACAAGATCGGTTTCTTCTTTGATATTGTTCCAACTGAAATCGATATCTTCTTTTTTCGTGACCCGAGAACACACTACAAATCGAATTATGTATCTGCCTCTATAGCTACCAGCTACCATAAATACTTTCTTTTTATTAGTCAAGTTTTCTAATAAAACCTTTGTGATTTTATCTCCAGCTTTTAGCCTAAAGCATACCAAACCCATAGATGGTTCAGGTTCAACCACAAACCGTTCGTCACTGCGGACTAATTTTGCGAAATATTGCGCTAAGTCTATGTGTTCACGAATATAGTTTCTTAGCCGTTCTGCTCCATAAATTTTCATGACTGTCCACAACTTTAATGCTCTGAACCTGCGTCCCAAAGGTATCTGCCAGTGACGATAATCAGGGATTTTTGTGTCTGTTTTTATGTCATCCAAGTAAATTCTTTGTACGTCGAAAGCTTTTATTAAGTCAAGTCCATCTTTCACCCACATAGCAGAACAGTCAAAATTTACAAGTAACCATTTGTGTGGATTAAAGTCGAAAGAATCGGCGAACTCTACGCCTCTCATCAAGTGCCTATATTCTGGGCAAATAAATGCTGCTCCGGCGTAAGCGGCGTCTACATGCAGCCATACGTCATATTCATTGCAAATTGGTCCCAGCTCATACAGGGGATCGAAAGCGCATGTTCCTGTAGTTCCAAGATTTGCTATGACGTAGCATGGTATTAATCCTTGGGCCAAATCTTCTTCGAAGGCTTTTTTCAATGTCTCTCCACGTAGCCTGCCATCTGCGTCAGATTTTAATAGCCTCATCTTCATGGAACCTAACAATCCAGATTTCTCAACAGAGGAATTGCACTGGTCCGATGTGTAGGCTATAAGCTTCGCTTTAATACCACCTTCATTGAGACTGGGATGGTTCTTCATGACCTTCCGCACTGTCTTTTCCTTGGCGACTAGCAAGCCCACCAGGGTCGCTTCACTTGCAGAACCCTGTAAACACAATATTTTAAAGAATATGCAATAAATACGAGACATTAAATATAGAAATCAATAATTGAACCAAAAAAAAACATGGATTTAAAAGTAAAATCATCAATACCCATACAAACAGTCCGTCATAAATACCATTGGTGCTAGAAATAGCATTCACAGGTGTATAACACACATTGCATCAGTACCTAAACTTATCATAACCAATGGCACATCCAATGATACGACCTACCTGAATAATCCCACCACCTCGTGTAGGTGAACAGTTGAGAAATTCTTCGGGCAAGCCGAGCAGTTTTCCCAGCCAGTTCATTGTCACTACTTCTAGCTCAGTACATGCAGGACTGGACAACTAAAAGATAAGAAGAGGGAACGAATAAAAAAGATGAATAGGTACGATTTGTCAGCACGATTACGTTTCGTTATGAGCATGGAAGAATTCTTCCGTACCAGATTGTCTAGTCTGTTGACTAGATCATCCATTTCGAATAATATGCCTTGCAAAATATAAATCTTACTGGAGTTGAGTTTTTAAACTTGCTTTATCTTGAAACTTCCTATCTTATAAAACTTTAAGGTACCTTGAAATATCATAAAGATAAAGATACAATGTATTTATTTACAGAAATAAATCATTACTTCGCATTTACACATACATCCTATACATGCAATGTAATTAAAAAAAACAGGATTACCGACAGCTTTAAAATAAATTCCGTACAATTAAGTAATTTGTAGGTGTTAAAATAGAGCAGTACCTACTATTAAAAACTTATGTTTTGTTCTTTTGAGATGAAAATTGATAAGTGAATGAAATAATCAGTGAATGAGTTGTTCAGTCGGATATTCTTATTTTATAGTTGGCCATATAGTATTTCTATAAATTTCCACTACCCTATTACAGCATGATTGCTCATGATACTAACCCAGCTGAACCCAACAACACCTAAGCCATCTGCGAGAATGTTGCCCACAATACTGGCGTACGACGAACCGGTCGGGTAGAAGGCGTGAAATCTGGGAGACTGCCAGTGCGTCACCTGAAAAAATAAATAAACAACCATCTTAAAAACTTGGTTTTGTTTACAGATTTTAACACACTTCTATTAGCTTCACTATGTAATCAAAATCAAGCCTACTTCTAACTTTCCGTATCGATTTGTAACTTTGTAAGAATGACATGTGCATGACATTTAAAATAATTGATATAATCGAGCTGATCATATGATGGAGTCAGGTAGATAGACTCTTCAATGGCTTCTAATAAAACTATAGTGTTTGGGCTCATTTGTTTCGGTTTGACAAAAATTCATTGCGTTATTAAGTTTTATTTTTTAAACTAAAGGTATAATACCTACTAAAATAATTAACATCTGCCTACAAAATTGTCTGCATGTTGTAGGCAGATGTTAATGTAGGTGTACCTACCATGGAAATATAATTGCCTCGATGTTATCGATCCTTTACGTTTTTTTGTTAAAATAGACAAATTAAAACTTGTCTGTATCTTATGCGTTGACTTTTGACTAACACTTTGACTAGGTACTGTAGTAGATCTTAGATAGTAGGTTACCTATTTGAAATCGACTACCGTTCAACAATCAACCTCTACCGTTCCTGAGAAAAAAAGTCATGTGAAATTAATATTTTATACTCGTAAGAAAAAAATCTAACTACTATCCAAAATGAAAACACGTCTAGTAAATAAAAGTAGCTAAGAAACTTACTCCGGGCATGACTGATTGGCTAAAGTCTTTGATGATGTCTTTCCAATCTCCTGGTTCTTCTGGAGCATTTTCTGGTAGGATATCTAGCAAATACCCAGGTTCTACTGAAGGCAGCACATCCCTGTAAATTAATTACCTTACTTATAAAGATATTGTGTGAAAATAGTTTCCTTTATGGTTTTTGAACTTTTTGAATCCTGCATCACCTGCATGTAATAGGCAAATATGATTGTTATAGGAATTTCTTTAAATGTATTTAATCTTAAGCGAGCTGTACGTGAGTGGTAACACTTCGGACTTCGATCCTCCAGAGAGCCCGTATTAACTTGACCTTCGCGTCTTTTGCTTGCCATAACTGGCCAGCCTTGGAGTTGCACTTGCAAAATCGAAACTTGAGATCCATTTTAGGAGAGTAAAATGTCATAACGCCTGTCATAATGTCATAATAACGGAAGCCTGCATATGTTGCTACCTTCGGGTAGCTTTTAACAGGGCGGCCCATTTAGTTTGCGTCAGTCGTCGAGTCACCGTCTGCCGTTTCACCATAACTAATTGAAATGTAAGTATATTTTGGCTTTTAAAGCTTGTAGCCGTGCTTACAAGCTCTGTTAAACATTTGTTTGGCTTATTCGCAAAACGTCCACTTCGCAAAATGTCTACCAGTTGTAAAATGTCTCTTTTGCGAAATATCTCTTTCGCAAAATGTCGCGATAGGAACTTAGAATAAATTTTCGATTTTTAAGGAAAAGTTATGCCATTATCGTCATTTATTATTAACAGTGTAATTTAATATAATACTTATGTATTACTAGTAAGATACATTGTGTTTTTATGCGGTGGCCAAGTCCATCTATTTATTTAAAATATAAAAGTTTTTTAATATTGATATGGTCACTATAAGATGTTGTAAGGTTAGCTCATTACGTACCTAATAACTTAAGACAGAAGGCCCCTTAAGTAGGGACTAAATAAAGTAACCGACTTGGTATTACATGGATCTCACAACTTTTTACGGTAGAAGAGCTGAGATGCGAGACTTGTTTTTCAACCGACTTCAAAAAAGGAGGAGGTTCTCAATTCGACTGTATGTTTTTTTTTTTTTTTTTTTTTTGTATATTTGTTACGCGATTACTCCGCCAATTATGAATCGATTTTAATGATTCTTTTTTTGTTTGGTAGATCATACTTCAGAGGTGGTCCCATATAAATTTTATCGAAATTGATTTAGAACTTTTTGAGAAAATCAACAAATATATACCCAGATAATATTTTGGTTGTGGTTCTTGTTACATATCTTCGACAAATATGAGCCGATTTTGATGATTTTTGTTTTATTGAATAGCTTATACTTCAAAGATAATATGATAAAAGTTTGCAAAATAAAAATCACCCCTAAGGGTAGGAAAATAGGGGATGAAATCGGTGTTCAGCAGTTAGATTAGGATTTATCACTAAAAATTGATGAAATAAGTAAATTTAATTTAAATTAAAAAAAATAAAACCGACTTCAAAACACTGAAATGCTAAAAATAATCCTAACACTTAAGTACCTAATCAGTTACTTTTGGAGTCGGTGCCAGCCGATGAGAGATTCAATGTTTTTGTTTGCACCGACTCCAAAAGTAACTGATTAGGTACTTAAGTGTTAGGATTATTTTTAGCATTTCAGTGTTTTGAAGTCGGTTTTATTTTTTTTAATTTAAATAAAATTTACTTATTTTACAAATTTTTTCACAAAAAAAAATATATTAAATAAAGATTAGTCTTTATTCTGTCTCAAACCGTCCACATCTGTCCAAAAATGCTAACGTTTCACATTATACCGCTCCCCCGCAGTGTCAAGGGCGGATGACGAAGTGTGTTATGCAAATTGAAGCAAGTAACCATTTATTTACTGTCTTTTCGCAAATAATTAATTACCGATCCGGGGCACGTAATTCCTTCACTATCGTAATCTATATAAGCAATACTTTAATTCATTTCAGCCGTTGCAGACATTTATGAAGCACTTTATATATCGATATTCTATATCGGATATTGAAATTATATATTATCTGAAACTATGTATTTTCGGAAACTATACACCGTGACTTTTTAATTACCCGAGAAAACTAAAATTTGCGTTTATAAAAATATGTATATCAGTAAGTAACACACAAATATTATAGCGTTCATACAAAAATATCGTTTTATAGGACTTCAAATAAATCCTGTTAATGCACCAAAAACATGTAAACCATCTTCGTAGTATTATAATTAGGTGGATTTTGGTTCCGTTAATGTTGGAATGATAATGATTACTATTTGAATTAGCAGGACTTTTATGGTTTCATATTTTTACGGAATGTTAGGGACTTTTTAAATAAATTTCTCATAAAAAAAAATGTTTTATTCGCCAAATTCGATGTATATCGATATCTGAGTATGTTAGTTAATTTTCTCGGGTAATTAAAAATTCACGGTGTATATTTTTCATATCCATGCACTGTTTGATATTTGACGATTCGATACGACATTCGATATGATAATGATATGATTTATTGTATAAGATTTCTTAACAGTTTAAGAATTCTTAATTTTTTTATAGTAACAAACTTAACTAGGGCATGAAATCTTATCTAGGTACAAGTAAAGTTTTATCAATTATTTTCAAATAAACTTTCGTTTATACATGAACCTGGTCTTGCACTGATTACATTGATTTACTTACTTTTTTAATAGAATAATTGTTATTGCTAAATTCATAGGCATAAGATTCAAATTCCAAAATCCAAATTACGAGCAATCGGAGGTTAGAAGGAGAGGAAACGTGTGCAAATATACTTATAATTCAAGTCACTTTGATCTGTTAGTGTAAGGTATTAAAGTTGAAATCGGTACGAAGTCTACGATACTCGGCGCTACGCGATTCACTCGAACGATATCGGAATTCGGATACGATACCCCGAATCGCCGCGTACAGCACAATATCGTGTTTTGGAAATATATGCTTAGTTTCGATTTGGACGAATATCCGATACACGATATTAATACAATATATAGTTTCAAAAATCCGATACGATTCATATCGCCCACTCCTAGGTATATATATTAAATTAGATTGTTTAGTGCGATTGCCAAGTCAATCTATTTATTTAAGGTTGACTTGGCAATTATAAGATTTTTACTTTAGGTCACTATAAGATGTTGTTAGGTTAGCTAACTTAAAATAACTTAGTTACTTAAGACAGAAGGACCCTTAAAAATTAACTGACTTGTTATTACAAGAATCTCACAACTTTATACGGTAAAACTAAGTTCAGTTGCGAGACTTGTTGTTTTTTACAAGTTATGTTTTTCTATTTGTAAATAGTCCTACTTTTTTCCTTTCAGATACTTTGTACTCCTTGAATACCAATATCTACATCTATTATTCCATTATATCATACTTATACAGGTACACTGATTCATTCTCTGCAAATATGACTTTGTAATCCTACTTGTATACATTTATTAAGTTGGTGTATCTAGAAAACTGGACCGAAATTGCAAAATATTTTAGCATTTTCTTGATTTATACGCTAAAAACTAATTGTATTCTAAATTTGAAGCTTCTATGTCTGCTAGAAGTGCCATAGAGTTTTGATGATCGGTCTGTTAGTAAGTAACCAAATTTAAATTAAATGAAATTTAAAATATAACGTGTCTATACAATGCTGCTTCGTTACTGAAAATTCAGGCTTTTATTTTTATTCACAACGATCGACGAACACAAGTTTGAAAATAGCCTGAACTGCTTCAAGAAAAGGATGGTACGGTCGCGCCGCATTTTTGCTAGACTTGGCGAGGGCACTGCCGTGCCCCCAGATTTTGCGAAAGAGACATTGCGCAAGAGAAACATTTTACGACTAGTAAATATTTTGCAAAATGGACGTTCTGAGAATAAGCCATTTTTTAAAATACAACATTTTTGTTTTAAATTCAATACTATGTATTAAATGAAAGTTTTAATAAATTTACTATATTGTCAGTTTATAAACTAGGTATGTGGTGACAGTCGTTTAGAAAAAAAAAATTAGTGCCAGTTTTTTTAAAACATGAACATTGAACATTTTGTGTTGCTTCGTAGATTCTGATATTGTATGATTAGCATCCCATTCATGGGCTTGCAAAACGCACAATGGCAGGAAAATTACATCGAGATGTATTCTTATTTACCAATTAAGTTTGTTCATAATTATGTTGTAATCGGGGGCGTAATTGTATAATCGGTGGAATCTTTCGTGTCTCACCTTTCATGTCGACAGCCAATCGTCTCGTGTCATGTGGACGGTTAAGTGTGATTGTGCTTACCTATTTCTACTTTATGTTATGGGAATAAAGGTCAAACACAAATTTTTAATTTTTATACCTAGGACCTACGTAGTACTTACAAAGTGTTTTGCGTAAAGTATTCACCTGCTAAGTTGCTATCTCTATGTAGGTATTTGTAGTTGATAACTAGGTTAATTATCTCCAAAATTAGTTGTGGTAGGTACCATGTGTGGATATAAAAGAAATTAAAGAATATAAAATGAATTAAGTAGTTATATCTGCACACTGTAAGTTGACTGGCAGGGAATACCTCATTCAGGGTCATGGTCTTCTCTTGTATGTTTTAGATCAATAAAGTCAATAAACAATTATGTCAAAACTAAACTACCTACATGGATTCAATACAATAATAAGTCTATGGTATTTTAAATAGTAGGTATTTTTGTAACTATAAATAATAAATAAATTGTTATCACAATCACACCAATTATTTAGCCTCAAATTAAGCAAAGCATGTACTATGGCGACTAGATAACGGATAAACACTATTTTTATAAACTAAAAAACTAAGGTACATTGCTAGTGCTCGAAATATAAATAATCGAAAAGCCCCTTGCGGGATTCGAACGCGCAACCGCTGACTTTGTAGTCCGGAGCGCGAACCACAACACCAGACGGTCGTCAAATTATATTACAGCATTTTACAATATTGACGTAGGTAATTAAGTTTAGTAATGGCAGGCAATCATGTTGAACGCGGTTATACAAGTAAGACAAGCAACGATGTTAAATATCGTTGAAGACAAGTCGTAGGTCCCGATTTTTTTAAATCAATATTACTATACCTACCTATGTCAAGTAGCTGGCATCAGGGCCTTCTTTACCCTATTGGGGGCCCTGGGCATATTAGGATAATGGGGCCCTTATAACTTTGTCAGTTATTGGTTGGTGATCTGGCATGTCCTAAAGGGGCCCCTAATCGATCGCGGGGCCCTGGGCACGTGCCCAGAGTGCCCAGTGGAAAAGACGGGCCTGGCTGGCATCGCAAGAAGTTGGAGCAGACCGACATAATAACACGTGTCTATGTCAAGTAGTTTTCTAGACAAACTAGACATCATCCAGCTGGGCTTTATTAAAATGATGATAACAAATTACCTTTGTATCTAAATTACCTGTGCTTTAAATTTTACCTATAATCTCAAAACTATTAATTAAAGGTAACAATGATAATTAAGGTTTTAAATTAATGACATTTTTAATGTCAACAAATTTTTAACACCTTTGTCTAACTGAAAGGTTTAACTCTATTTGTACAAAGAAAATAAAATGATTTTCTATTAGTACATATAATTACAACTATTCTACGTATAGCTTTAAATTTTAAATTACTAAAAAATCAATTTTTTTCAAAAAGTTTTTTATACATCTGGAAAAAATATGACCTGTGTATAAAATAAGATCTGACGAGGTTTTAATAAAACTGACATTAAGGAAAAAAATTATAACTTTTTGTTTTTTTCCCGGTTTTTATTATTTTAGAATTTAGAAACAGTATGAATATGAATCAATAAGCAGGCCAGATGCAACTCGTTTATCTTGAGAAAATATGAGGCACAGGTTTGTATTTTTTTTCAAAAGCTTTTAAAACATTGGGGTAAATAAACATGAAATGACACGCAAAATCGCGAAACGCAGATAATTTGCAGCGTACTCTTTACAATAAAAACATAACTTTAAAAAAAAAAGTTTAGATCTTTTCTTTTAATTATACTAGAATATTTAAGTCACATTAAACTTATAGCAAAAGGTATGTAGACCTTACTTGACTATTAAGTTATTATTGTAGTAAAAACTAAAAACTGATGTAATTTACTTAGATATCTCCATAATATTGAACCATCTTACCATTCTCTTATGTTGTCTATGTAGTCTGCAACCAGATCGATTGCAGCCTTCCCAAATTCCCGGAACTGCTGTGAATCCATATTATAGCACTGTAAACACTGAACCACTGTGATAGTCTTTAAAACAATTTTATAATAAAACAATGGGGTTAGGTAAACTTTGCTGGTAGGCACTAGGTGTCGTGATGTCGTTCTGTGAGACAATGGTGGCACCGGTTCACCGAGGTAGATTTATAGGCGTTCGCGCAGGTCGGCTTTCTACTGTGCCGAAGCTAAGATTCCGCTTGAGATCGCTTACTACAGTCCCTGCAACCCGCGAGAGCAGATTGAATCCTGCGTGTCCTGTTTCTAATTTCATACAACCCTGTGGTCTTTAATGTAAGGACCCACTTGGCGTAGTTTCGCTGTGATTCACCTTAAACGCAAAAGGGGTTCAAGTTCCGGTTCGGGTTGCGGTAAAAAGGAAGCGTATATACTATTTATACCCAGAAGTAGTATCTAAAGATTAATTAGATAGACTAATATAGGGTATTCCTTTCTCTCGTAGGGGCAAGCTGGCTTTGGGTATTTCTATGGAGACGTATTTTTTGTAGATTTTTTTTCTAGAGATTTTCTTTACTCACGTTTGGAGGCTGCTGGGGTGGGGGTGTTAATCTTTGTCAGAGTTTACATTTAGCTTATAAAGCATTTGAAACTGAACTACTTCGGCTTTTATTAGTCACTGTCTAATAGGGTCCCAGAATTTTACTGCACCTTAGGCCATTGGTTGACTGTAAAAGAATGCTTTTGGGCATTAAATCTGCTAAGTGTATATTAGTTTATAAAAATACGATATAACTTTGATACTGAAATAGGTTTGAAACAGCGCCACGACAGCCCTTAATAATTTAGCATGTGTCTTTAAATTCCGAGCTATATTCACAAGTTTGGCGTGCACCTACTTACTGAGCATGTCAAGACTAGGACTGGGATGGCATACTCCTCAGCCGAGAAGCAAAAAGCCAGGTCCATTACCTGCAGAAGATACCCATTTGGTGGGTATTCGGCTCAGTAGATTGTTGCGCATATATGTATTATGTTAACTCTTTGCTGCGTGTTCTTGCAGTGCGATTTGTAGGTCAATGCTTATATCCAAATATTTAATTTAAGAAAGTATTTGTATCCAAATATTTAATTAAAGAAAGTAGTTGTTACCAATCGGTACTCTCCTCACCACGATAATTTCAGACTACGCCTTGCATCTTAATGGTTTGGTAAAGTAGACGCAAAATTAAGTACCTATTTTGACGGCGATTTGTTAAATTTGCTGCAAATTATTACACTGTCATAATATAGTTTATCGTTATAAAAATATTTCGTTAATACAAGAACTGATCGAGGTATGATGTAGCATGTCGAAATATCCTTTGCCATTTATGATTGAAACGTCAATTAACACGAGTATTATATTACAAGAACGACGGGAATCTGCTGGATTAGATTAGCACAGGACCAAAGTGCCTTCATGGCGCTCTCAGGAGTAAGCTTATGTTGTTACCTATACCTTGCAGTGTGTGATCAAAGTAGCTGAAATGATGATGATGTTTAAAAAGTTAACTAATAAGAAACTAAAAGGAAAGCAACATCATTGTCACAGCCATTGGTTTGCCTGGCCTCGGTCTCTTCACGGTCAAGGTGGAGAGCAGGCGTACGCCCCGGTACCCGGCGCGAATTTTTGATCGAGCTCCTCGCAAATATCCGCTATCATCCTGTTAGTAGTTAGTAACTAGTATTTTGGGATGATTAAAATAATACCTTATTTAAGACATTATGATTATTAATGATTAGCGAAATTGAAATCAATAAATAACTATTTGACTTCGTTTTAGGCATCATAATGTGACGTCACCTCATTCCCATACAAATGCGGGGATGCGGATATCGCGTTTTGACAGCTCATAAAAAGTACGTCAGTTGATTGGTGGTGTCATCATCCTCTATTCTAACCACTGCCTGAAAGGTGTCTGCCTGAAAGATTCTATTTTCTATGTTGGTATCGTTATTTGCTATTTGGCATTATTGAACATGTGTTCGGCCTTTTGGTCTCAAGAATAAGTCCAGTGTTGCTGCAATAGAGTTCCCAAAAAGGTACATAGTCAGTGCAAAAAAGGTACATACATAAGCATTATTAGGGCAGGTAATTAGGTAATCGTTCAGCTGGGCTCGGCTGGCACGGCTCATTGGACCGGTCAAGGTGGCGCGGGTGCATAGGCGTATGTACTCCTCGGTACCCGGTACCTACTTATCGCTTCCCGCTACCGGCTAATTAGAAGATCTTAAAGTTACGGCTAATTATTTTGCTGACGATTTAATAACTTTGTAAATACCTACTAGTATTTATTTAGTATTAATACATGCGTCCCAATATGGTGTACTGTACAATACGGTGCCTAGTGTTACAGGACACTATTAGATTTCCTATCGATTTGACCCACATGATGTTAAGTGAAAAATAATAATTCTCGAGATATCAGAGCTGTTAGTCTGGTTGACTGGTAAGGAAGTTTTTAAGATACGTATTATCTTACTAAAAATAACTTTCTGTGCATTGTTTTTAACTAGAGCTTAATTAGGTAACAAATAAATTATAAAAAATGACAAAAAAAAGTTTAAATTATATTTTACTTAGAAAGGTACATTTTTGCACATTTTCGCAAAAAAAATAAATGTGACTAACATATAACCATTTAGTTCTTACACGTGTTTTTCTGGATTAACTCGCAACTCGGACAAAACATATTATAAATAAATATCTTGAGAATTATTTCCCTGAACATAGGGTCAAATCGATAGGTAATAGTGAGCTCTTAAACCACAGGCGCCTATCATCAGGGACATTTTGTATAACAACGACCAGTATGCCAATTGGATCTTAAAACAGCATGTTCTGTTCACAGTACTTATTTCTTTTCCTACTTAATATCTAGAAATTTGAATATCATTATTACTCTGTGGCAAAAATAAACTTGTCTTATTATTTGAGTATAATATTATCAAAGTAAGTTCGTCATAATTAGCCTTTGGAGGTCCACTGCTGGACATAGGCCACCCCATTTCTATGAGCTCATACATATTGATAGGCAAATTATCGATAGTTCGGCAACACTAGTGCTGACTAATACACAATATTAATTTATGCAGCTGAATATAAAATACATGGTTATGTAAGTTTCATGAAGTAGGAAAACATGATAGGTATGTGTAGGAATGAAACAAATTCAATTAGCTTTGATTGTATTAATTTATAATAATTAATTTAATATGTAAGGTAATACAGTTAAAAATAAAGTACCTAATAAAACAACATAATTCAATTAAATATTAATTACCATAGCCAGCCACCGTAGGTACCTGTACTATAGGTACCTACTAGTAATTTAGATTAATTAGTTACTCGTAGTTACTAAAATTACTTAAGTATAAGTCCAAATAAACCAAAACAATTTAACAATGTCAACTTTTTCAAAATTTGTTCTTTGTATAAATATGTGCAACATAGAGATAAAATTTTTTTTTCGTTCAAAAACCATTGGCCAAGTTCCGGCGTAGGCTTAGTAAATCATTTTTGTGTACGGAACCTAATAATGTATTAACCAATTCTAATTAAAACCTACATTTTTTGTACTTGCAAAAAGTAACAAGAAATCAATTTAAAATAATTAGATTAGAAATACCACTTTTTCATTCTGGATGACGTGATGGTCCAATTATTAAATGTACCTACGCTATAATGTACAAGCTCTCCATAGACTTTAGATGTATTAATTTGCGCCACAGTAATGGTTATCGCGGGAAAATGAATAGAAAAAGCAAACCGCATACAAAAACGCCAACGTTACTTTTTGCGTGCTCTTTGTAATTTTCCAACAGATTTAGCCTATGCTGTAATAATGATAATTTCAATATGGATGTGCCTGTTGAACCTAGGCAGCGTACTCGAAGAACCAGGATGTTAAATTAAATTGTTGTAATTTAAAAAATAGGCACTTCGCAAATTCAAGGCTGTTTCAGCCGCTCTATTACGCTGGACTAACTGGATTTGAACAGACAGTGTTTTGTTAATTTAAATTGTATGTTTACGTTCAAATTACATATTATTTAGGTTTTAAAAATCATTTTTGGAGATAGTTGGGTACTACAATAATACTTATATGGAGGTGAATGAGAATATTTTCTACTTAACTAAAAGTTAGATGTTCAAAATATTTATATTCTGCAAAGATTATTGATTAATATATATGCAATAAATATGAATTACTACATCTAGTAAATTATATTTATGTTGAATCTTTGTCAACTAACACGGCATGTCCGCTGGAATCAAAAGATTGGGGTCACTCATAGTAATGTGTTTAATTTAATCACAGGGGTCACTTATAGGATTTCCTTTTGTGTTCAGGCTTTAAATAAGTAATTAGTTTCTTATTTGCGTACTGTAGACCAATTTGAGTCGTCAATCGATGTAAATGTAATGTAGTGCTGCCATAAAAATACAAATCAAAACAAAGCCCACCCGTTACTTAAGTTCAATGCCAGTCACATTTTCTGATGTAGTTGCCGCGCTGGTCGCCGGCTGGATTTAATATGCCACTTCGACATTAATGTCCATCTAAAATGGTAGGAATGTAGATGCAACTTCTCATACATTTAATTTTACTTATCGCCGCTGCAGCTCAGATAAATATTGCTTCGCAATTCTTTGATTTACTATTTGTTTTGTTTATTGAGTTTATTGATAAAAGTATATTTTAATTAACATACTTACATCTCTACTAAGATCTGAGTGCATCATTAACAATCTACGTATTACTTACTTAAAAGCTTGGCGCGTGCTTGGCATTTATTTGTTGATTTACTGGTATTTATTTATTTAAACTTTATTGCACAGACATTTAAAAAAAAGTTGTACAAATGGCGGACTTAATGCCAAAAGCATTCTCTACCAATTGTCAAATGAAGGTGCGATACGAAGTTCGCCGGGACAGCTAGTCTAAGTATAAAAACAAAGTAACAAAACACACTAAGCAATAAAGGCGCGTTTTTTTTTACAAAACGACCATCAACCATCGCTAGTTCCTATGAAAAAAATCCTATAGGTCCGAATATCCATGCCGCATTCTGACGTGAAGGTGACTGAATACTTTTCAGACTTATCCTGTGCTGGTATCGTGACGGGCAATGCCAGCATCGCTCCAGTGTGCTGTGCGAGGCTCACGCGGTCGATGCGCGGGAGCAGCGCGCGTGACGAGATGCGGTACGTCGTTTCCGTGCGCAGAATATGCTGCACGTCAGACATGTTGGTGCCGCCCTCGGCCAGCAGCATGCCCAGAATTATCTTACCAGTTGGGGTTTCTGAAACGTTTAGAAACAGGTGAGCTGTGATGGAAAAAGTTTTACTGAACTCAACTGGTGACAAAACTCCCAGGTTAAACAATCAATCAGATTAAAGATAGATATTAAGGTCAGATCTGTTTTTACCTATGAGTCGATCATAAACTTGCATCATGATATCAGACGCATGTTCTAGTAAAGCGTAACGCAATGATTTGAGCATCAGTTCATTTTTATGTGGTATCACAAGAACAGTCGTCCTATAGCATTCACATGCTTCTCCGCAGCTGCAAGGGTCCATGGGCCAAGTGCGCACCCGAGCCTGCAAAGTATCTATAGCCAGATCCCATCGAGGCTGAGTCGTCACTTTGATAAAGAACTCCCCAATTTCACCTCTAAACCAAATCCAAGTGTTCCCAATTTGAGTACTAAGGCAAATCAGTTGTAAGTACAGCTTATGCTCTACCACATCTTGTCCACTCTCTTTAGGTAAGCCACTTAAATTAATTTCTTTATCGATTAGATTCAGACGTCTCAAATAAAATTTGGGCTTTAGTTCTTCTTCAAACTTTACAGGAACCACTGGTTCATTATCTGTCAAATAAACAAGATAGGAAGCCGCTATTGCAAACGGTGAGGATACTAATACATCAACTTTATTAGGTCGGTACAAAGGGCCGGTTACTTTACATTTTCTGACTGGATTCAGAGATCCAATGTGGCCATGAAGTAAAAAGATCATATAAGTATCAAAAATTCTCGTTTTGTTATAGCCGTGAACGAGAAGAATGCATGTTTCTTCATCTGTAAAGTTTGCGATGAATTTTACACTCAAAAACATTTTCTTTCCGTTATCACCAGAAGGAGCCTTTTCAACTTGGAAATTGTTTCTTGTATTATTAAGAATCATGTACGTAAATATTAATGATTCTTGGCTTGCAGGAGCGATTGATACTTGTCGCGTAGAACTTCGCAATAAGGGTGGATTAAATTTGATAGTGTCTTTTGGTTTAAACATTGGAAGCACCACATAAAGATGAATAGACAGAAATAACATTTGGATAAAATTTGGCTCCAGAAAATCTTTACTGAGAAGTGGGAAGTATAGTCTTAGTAAGTTCATAGCTTCGATAATTAGACAAGCATTGTTAATTATACCACCCGTTGCATCATTTTCATCTATTTCGCAGAAAATAAAAAAATGATCGCTCATAAATGAACAATAACTTATAATTGCTGATGCTATAGCAATACCATCACATAAATCTGTTGTTAAGTTGGTAATTACTTTAACGGATTTTTCTTTCCCTCTTAATTTATCATGTTGTAATGCTATTTGTTCGTTGTACCAATCTACTAATACTTTAACAATATCTCTTGGTTGTGAACTCACACAAACACAATCAAAAAAGCAACTATCCATAATGAACACCTTATAACTTTGGAGGATAAAATCTATCCAGCTTTGTTTGTTAAGTCTGTTAAATAAATTCACATCAGCTAAAAGCTCTTTTGTCAATATAATATCAGCATTGCATTTAGGTGTAACATTCTCTGCATAAATAACAAACTGATCGTAACTTAACAAAAACTTTGCCTGTAGTACCCACAAGTCAGCACCACGTGATTTCAATAAATTCAAGATTTCTTTGTAAGTATCATGAATTTCTTTAATACATTTAAAAGTCTCGTCAACGCCCTGTACCCTGAAAGTCGAAAGAATAGGTGTACATTTTATCATCTCTATTATATTTTAAAAAAAAGTGTTTATGAAGCAGCAGCTACTTACGATATTTTACGAATATGTTTCATCAAGGGACCTGCAATTCTCCTTACAAAATTTAAATATGAAACATTTATTCCTTTTGATTTAGTTCCTCCAGGTTGAGAAGATAATGATGAAGATATAGCGTGAAAAGTATCTGGTATTACAGGATAGAGATCCCTTCGAAATCCTTGCTGGAACATCCATTTTTCTAGAAATTTTGAGCACTCTTCTAAGTATTCGTACAGTTCTATCTGTGTACTAAGAGGGAAATAGGGGTAAGGATTTTCTGATGGCTGGACAAAATATGTTATATGCAGAGTTAACGGACAATACGTGAAACAAAATGATACTTCCACGTCACAGCCAGAATTACAATCATGATTAAATGTCAAAATTAAATTCCTGGCATAAGTTGTCTGGCAACAAACTTCTATTTCTACAGTAATTATTGTATAAACTTCTTCTCCTTCCAGAAAAACTTCAAAGTCACGAAACTGAACGCTTAAATTTGATTCTTCTCTCGACATACATGAGAACGAGTCTTTATCCGAAATGTCTTCTAATTTTAATGTGATTGTACGAGTTATTGTCTCCCCTACGAGACAAGGTGGAAAAACTACTCGGTAAGTGCTGGGGGTTAAGGCAGGCGTTTGTCGTTTTCCAATGAATGTAAGATTGGAGTAAGGTATTGTCATGTGTTTGTCTAAATAAAATAAAGCAGTAGAAACAAATTTTCCATGACCTTTAGGGTGAAATTTCAAAGAAAACGTGGCTTCTTTCTGACGATCCAGTTCAAATTTGATGTTAGTTTCATTTATAATAGATTGATTTTCTTCAGTTTCTAAATCCAAAGTAAAGTTTGGTGCTAATTTTGATGTTAAAATAGTAACATACAAATAATATTTTGATACGTTTGTCATGGTAAATACTTTTGAGTTAGTACAGTGAGGAATATAATCAATCTCGAACTTATCAATTGAAAATTGAATCCATGGAACAGTGATCACGCCTGTCATTCGGCAAAACGTAATATCCTTATTAATAGTTTTCAGTTTAACTTTAGGATTGTTTTCGTAATATCTGAAAATATACATAATAAATAATCATTTATTTTATCAAAACTAAAAGCAAAAAGATGATTTATTATAAATTTACGAACTGTTCATATTCTCCAATATAATGTTGAAGTTCAGTTGACCAAGAGTTAAAATCTGGAGGTCCTAATAGCCCATTGATTTTAAATGGAATATACATTTCGTATTCTCTTCGAAAAATGTCAAAGACCTTTATATAGACTGTTTTTGATTGGCCACCTTCTATATCGAATTCGAATATTCTTTGTTTTTCATTTCCTATAGCTATGTAGACATTAAATATGTTATCGTCACCTGTATCTAACACTTCAACGAATGTTTTTAGTGTGCTGATATTTTGGAAAGTCACTGGGACATACGTGGTCATATTGCAAGGGACACGTGACATATAAATATACTTTGGATGTATAATTAGTTTCGGTTCTACAACATTCCCACTAACTGGTAAAATCACATTTTCTTTGTTATTGATTTTAACATAAATATCAAATACGAATTCCAATATGCAAGAAATTTTCACGATAATTTCGAAAGTAATTACCATTTTTGGTCTTATTGTTCCACTCATTGGTTCGATTCGTAGACCAGGTATTAGTGGCTCTACGACATGAAAAAGAGCTATTTCTCGTGACGAATTTTCCAATTTTACTCTTTCTATGGTTTCAATGTTCAAAGCGATATCTTTAAACATGACTGCTGGTTGTAAAAACTTGATTGAAAGTTTTCGTGTTATAACACTTAATTCCAAAGGAACGACCTTGTGTACTTTACTTTCTGATACAAGTTCAACTTCATGCGTTTTCGTTTTGGTGGCTTTGGACACATAAATAACATCACAAATTTTGCAAGTTTGTTTCGGAATTGAACCTGAAGAAGGTATTATTTCAAATGGCGTATCTGAATGCAATTCATCCCAATAAAAGCCGACACTGACATTAAAATAATTGTATATTCGAACTGGAACAGATGTGATGAAACTTTCGGTTGTTACCATTCCGAATTTCAGGCTCTTTTCTAATACCAATAATGTCGGATTCTCGACTTGTAGACGATAGGAATGTTTTCTTTGATATTTATGGTCTATTGTGTATTCAAATGTTCCTTCGTAATATCCTTCAACAAAGCCCCAACAAAAAATTTTTACTTGCGTTTCTGTATAAGCCTTTAATTTTACTTTGAAAAAATATAACTTATCAGCAGTATACAACACACAGTTATCGTTCAGTAAATTTATAACCGTATCATATTTGCTATTATTTTTTATAGTCAGGTCCTTTTCTCCGTAGGTTGACAAGCCAACTCTACCAAAATCAATTGCAAAAGGCAAAAATAAAATATCGAAAAGATCATAGGTACTAATTTTTTTGTGGACATGTTTACAAAAGTTTGGATCCCCCTTTTTTATTTTTGAAGGCATATCATAAGTACATTTTTCCTTTCCGGTACTAAATCGTTCAACGATTGGTTTTTTGGCATTTAGAGATTTACAAATTTCTAAATATTTCCATGCAGTTTCTTTCCTCTTCAAGTGCGTCGTAAGCTCTTCATTCAAATAGGTGTATCTTGGATGTTTTTCACATAAGGTATGTAAGGATTCTACGATCACCTTTTTTGAACTTTTATCGTAGATAATATTAGACTCTAGCGTAATTGAATATATAAGAAAATTTTCATCCACATCACTTATTTCATCAACCATATCGTGCGGATTTCGTATTCGGAACGTTATTTTATTTCCTATTTTTAAACTCGTTGGTTTTATTGTTATCGTCAAACGTCTGGAAGAGTTCGGAGGGATTAAAAATTTATTGGGTGTTACTTCAAAACCCGTCACTCTAACATATTGCATTTTTGCAGCTATTAAGCAAGATTCGTTTCTAATACGTATATGTTTTGTGACTTTGGCATTCATAATAACATCACCAAAATTTACAATTTTCGGTGAGTGTGTAATGTTGCAATATTCAAATTCTCCGCAGATATAATATCGTCCGATTTCTGAGTGAAATTCATTGCTACAGCAGCGAGTTCCATCGACTTGTATTAAGCGTAAGTCGAACACAAATCTATTATCAAATTGTTTGTTATGTTTCACTTTGGAAATGCATTCGCTTTTCGGGTTAAATGTGATGTCTATTGTGTGGTTACCAATTGGAGAGATATCAAATGCACGGTGAGAAGCTGATATTTCGCGGGCATCACTGAATTTCTAAACAAAAAAGAAAAACATGATTTTACAAAAAAGAACACAATTAGAATATTATGAGATAATGTATTCAAAAATTACCAGCAGTTGGTTGTCATACATAGTCTTCAGGTAAGCAGAGACAGTTAAATCAACTTCCACATCCAGAACTTTTGTAGTTGAGAGTCCCACAAAAGATGTTGGAAATTCTATCATTTTGAATCTTTTAAAAACGTTATCGGGATTGTAACGGTCGCATACGGGGGGTGGAGGCCGTAGGAACATATTTATAAAAGAAGTCATAAAGAAACGTAAATAAATATAAAATAAATAGTTTAATAATAGTACACAATTGACAGATTTATAAAAATGAATATCAAATATGACATAACACTGTCTTTTTAAAAAGAAAATATAAATGTAGGG